>CM056824.1:9495472-10100472 GCA_029853015.1 Chelidonichthys spinosus
AATGACGTAAAGGCTCAATGGTCTCAAATCATTTTGCCAAAGCGTGCCAAAACAATTATTTTAAAAGTTATTTGCGTATCGTCTTAACGGACAGACTTCACAAACCATGACATTGTACTTTTTACTAATCATTACTTCGGCATACTCTTTATCTGTATGATGTAATTAAATCATTTGATAGCGACCGCTACTGTGAATACAGCTCTATGAGACTGACCCACCCCCCCACTGTCCGAGCTAGGGCTGGGTATCGCCACTGATGTCCCGAATCGATTCGATTCCGATTCACAAGGTCCGGATTCGGTTTAATCTCCGATTCAATATTGATTCGGTTCGGGATATTTCAGTTACAATACCAATTTAGCTTGAAATAGATTCTCATAGAACTAATGCTGTAAATTGTACAAGGAACCCTCTAACCTGGTGCATTATTAAAATATTAATGTTTACATTAAGAATTGACCCTCAAAGCAGTGACATGAATGTACTTTTTTACATGACCAACAGCCTGTCAGGCAAGTCAAGTAAGTTCTGATTGTAGTGAAAGGAGATGACAACATCAGTAGCAACCTGGGATAGAGAGAGAACAACCGTCAATAGGTTTAGAGATCCCACATGTTTGCCATGTTTGGCCTTATGAAATCTGAATTATTTTTTCCAGATTCCAATTGATCCCCCACCTCCCACCCCTAGTAACCATTGTGTGGCATTACAATCATCTGTTGTCATCTCTCAGCACCTTGTGATATAGTGTCACATATATCCTCTCTGAGCTGATGATTAGATCCAAGTCGTTGGAGTAAACTAACGTGGAATAATAAGGATTAGAGCAGCGTGAGTGTTAATTATAAAGTGACTCTGCTGATGTGATGTGCCATTGTATTTATTCAGCTGTGGACCATCTTTGTGTGTGTTTGTGTTTGCCGTCGTTTCCGGGAGTCGTGCCCTTTAGCACATGAATTTCACACTCAGGGATCTTTATTCTTAATAACAATTCGGCAGCGTGGCCGCAGGTTTTAATCAAGGCATGGGTGGTATGTCACATGTGTGTGTGTGTTTCTAGTTCTATGTGCGATGTGACAATGTTCATTGTTCCTGAAAGCTACCAGTTTCTAAATCAAGCCTTTTATGAAGTTCTGCTGCTTCTGGGCAGACCATTAACATTTCATGTCAGCCTGGCTGACTCTCCTCCTCCCTCCTATGGGCGTTAAGGAGAAGTTCCCCTCTTTGAATAATCCCAGCTGCTGTCTGCAAAAGCATGCATTTGTTTATTGAGATATTCGATTTTTCAAGTGTACACAGTGGACACCGCTGTTAAGCTTGACCCCAGCTCAGAACTTTGAGTTTAAAGGTTTGTTTTCGGACAAAGTGGTTTTCATAATGCCAACGGAGGAACAGATTTCTTCTTCTTTTTTTAAAAAATCTCAAAGTAGAGCCATAAGTTTCATCACTTTGCCAGACTTAATCGTCTCCTTCTCCCACTACGTCCTCACTCTCTTAACATTCCACCGCTCACTTGTCAGTTCTGAAGCGCAGCTTGCCTTAAGAGTCGGGATTCCGGCGCGTAAGCTCGTCTCATTATCCCCGTTTGTGTGCGGAGGCCAGTGTTTGCGTGCGCTTCATGTACGAGTGTATAACTGACTGTGAGAGCGTGAGTGAGTGATGGGCTCGTAAGCCCCCCTCTCTCGCGTTCTGTTTGAAATAAAGCGACAGATAATCGCAGGGCTCTGGCGAAGCGAGCTCATCTGAGCGCCAATCGATACGGGTGCCATAGCTTCAAAGCAGCCCTTCAAAGAGGGGAGAAATAGCCATATGCTCTACGTGCCGTGTGTGTGTGTGTGTGTGTGTGTGTGTGTGTGGGGAAAGAAAGTGGGAGATTGTGAGTGAGAGAATAAAAGGAGGAGAGAGACAGTCGGGATGTCTCTCTGTGCAGATGAAAACAGTTTTCATTTGGTGGCAAACATCACATTACAGCTGACATGCGAAGTGCTTGTGATCCGACTGACGTCTCTGTTTAAATTGGACAAAATCATTGTTTCGTTAGCTCCTAATCTCTTGATATTACGACAATGTCATCTTTTATTCAGCAAAACTGGCAGCAGCTGTGGCCTTTTGTTGAGAAAACGGGCTGGGAGGAGACACACACACACACACACACACACACACACACTGTCTCACACACACTCTGAAAACCATCTCCCTCAGTGTGTGTGTGTGTGTGTGCAGCAAAGCATAGACTATACAGCGTACCGAGAGGCAGCGGGAGCCGAATGCATGCAGGAAGGAAGGAGTGCGAGGATGAGAGAATGAGGGAGTGAGAGAGGGAGAAGGAGGTGCACGGAGACATGTTTCTATGTGAGACCGGGATGAAGGAGAGGGATCCCCCTCGAAAACATGCAGCGTTTAGCGGCGCCGTCTCACCTTCGCCAAAGTGAAAATGAGAGTGTATTTTTGACTCGTCGGTGCAAAAAAGAAAAAAGAAAACTTGTCTGGAAGTCGGCGTATGGCGAGCCTGTGTCTGTAGGAGTGTGGAGGAGAGTGCATACTCGTGCATGCCGCCATATTGAATTAGCTGAGATGGGCAGGTGTAGAGCAGTAATTAGTGACACAAGTGGCCGGCTTGAACTCGTGTCCACGCGAGCTCCTCGTGCGTTTTACATGCTTTCTGAGGACGAGTGGACACGATCGCCACGCCGCGCCGCCGCTCTGCCACTCAAACACACATTTAGTTTTGCAAATGGACTCATTACTAATGAATCACAAGCTGCTTTTCGAGCGAGGCCGAGCACGGCGTAATGGTTTGGCCGCTCACCAGCGCGCCCACGCACACTCACACTGAGTGAGATTGAGAGCAAGTGTCCAAAAGCCCCAATTACCTTCACGTCCAGTGTAAGAGAGCGAGCCGGAGAGCTAATTACAAGTCCCACATATGGAGACGGGGAGGCATTCGAGCGCACACGCACAACTCGGGCAGATAATGTGTCACCAGTAAGAGCGTTCTCCGTGTTGTTTTTTTCCTTCTTCCCCGTGATTGTTTGTGTTTACAACAAGCTCGTTATGGGAAATATGGCCGCGTCGCCGCGTTGTTAACATAAGTCATGATTACAACCCCTGAGCCCGACGATCTTTATTAAAGCATCAATAAGGCGGTGTAATTGAGTAAATCCACTTTTAGCCAGATTGATTTACACTTCAGCGCTCTTGACGGGGTCGAATGAGATCAAATTATATGAGACGCCGACGAATGCACCGCGTCGTCAGTTCAGTAAGTGGAATGAATATGTTTTTTTTTTTATTTGTCGTTCAAGTACTATCAATCTTGTTCTGGTGGCGCTTTGCCAAGACATAAATACTGCTGATTGTCTCTCCCTCGCTCTCTGTGGTGACTGAGAGAGTGAGCGAGATGGCAGTGATTGGACGGAGTAATTGGACCTAATGAAGATGTCAACTGCCTGTTTCTTTCTCTCTCCATTAAACACAACTGGATTAGATTTACTGTGCTGCTTACGCTAACAACTTAAAGACTCCATCAGTAGGTTACTCTCCACATGCTCACACACACACACACACACACACACACACGGATTGGCTTAGCTCAGTAGATCAATGGCCTATTGGTCAATGTCTCCTCCGGGGGGTAATCTATCTGCTCCTCACTAATGAAACACTCTGATCGCTGCTTGTGTGTGTGTGTGTGTGTGTGTGTGTGTGTGTGTGTGTGTGTGTGTGTGTGTGTGTGTGTGTGTGTGTGTGTGTGTGTGAGTGTGTGTGTGTGCGTGTGCACATCCATGGGTGGGAGATTGCGTCTAAAGTGTATGGATATGGTGTCATGTTCTTGTTCTTAGGTTAATTAGAGACTTTAAATACCATTTTGTGTGCTGTAAGCCATCTACACACACCACATACTACTGTGTATGTTTACTTTGAATGTGCCCTTAGAGAATTTGAAATAATACATACATACTGTATATATATTTATATATAGACCGATGCCAACCGGGGGTCTCCCAGCTCAAGCGATTGCACACTTATACATATAATTTAACACACACACAGCTTATTGGCTCCTCTTGGATGTCCGTGTGTCCCACAATGCCCGGCTATGGCACACCAAACCACTCTGTCTCGCCTGCCTCTTCATATGCTTCGGCCTGTGTTCAGGGTCTCCTCTCGCCCGCCTACTGTGGAGTTTAACACGGCCTGTTAATCAACTCAGATCACCTGCAGCTGCGTCGATCAGCTGACGCTGCTCCCGCGAGCCGTCCCCACACACCTCTCTCTCCTGCAGCCAGATGCTGCACCACGCCCACCTCCACCGCCGTGCAACCCTATTCAGCAATCAGGACATACTCGAAATTTTAGCTGTGAATCGCCATATTATCATTATCATCCGGACTTTGGAGAGGCATTGCTGTGAATTGGGCCTATTATCACCTCATCCAAATCAGTATGTCGTTTTCTCCTGAATAGGCCCAATTCATGGCAATGTCTCTACTTAAGATGAGCTTTTTAAAACATTTCCTGGTGACTTAGGGTTTTTTTTTTAAGAAGGCAGGCAGGCCCCTTTTAGACAGACGATTCCACCGTAATGGCGGGAAGGCGAGTCAAAATATGCCGCGAACCGGAGCGTTTAGTTACAGCGTAACAGTGTGCGTTTAGATAGAACCCCGGCGTAGCAGAACGAGTCGGGCGTCAGGAATCTGATTAGCTCGATGCATCAAAACAACTATGAAAGGTAAACTTTTACCTCCGTTGCCGTCTCAGAGGTGTAATATTCTGTTACGCCTTTCTGCCTTGGCGAGCATCTAGACTGACGGCAGGGCGGAATAACGGCGGAATACTTCTGTAACGAAAAGGCAGTCTCAAAGGGGCTAATGTGTGTCATGGTTTATGTGTCATGGTCATGTTTGTGTGTCAGGGTCGTCTACAGCATATAATCTATGAGCAAGAATGAGGATGCTCAAGGTGCTGTTCGTTGCATTATTCTGTGAAACATACTATATACTATGAAGAAGCGTCAGTCAACGAGTGTAACTGACAATAACCCAAAAAGCTCAATGCCAAGGAGGAATTGTTATTGAGTGTAAATTCTTATCTTATATTCATGGACTTCACCACCTCTATTTAATCCCTGTATTTCATGATTGTCTCTGTAGAATCCTCACAGTTGTTAATAATGCTTTTATCAGTAAACTTTTTCTGACAGTCATGTCTGAAAAGCCGTGAGTGGGTGCAGCGAGCGCCTTGTTACAAAAATCCAGAGATGCATGACCAATCACTGCAACAACTCGCGCTCACCACAAAAGCCACGATGACGCACCTCCAGCTAGCGTCACTGCAGCGAGCACGGACCGACATTAGTGCTCGTCGTGCCCTCGATCCCTGTGGCCGCCGACCGGGGCGGCCCATCCCCAGTGTGTCAGGGGTCCGCCAACCAATCTGCTTATGGTTGTATTGTTTACTAGAGCACCAAATTGGAAACAATGTTCTTCATAGATGGTAATTTTGCTCTGACAGTGCACCAGACTGATGTATTTAACTTGTCATGTGGGCGGGCATGCCCCCAGAAACCAGGTCTAACAGAATCCCATCCCTCAAAGCTCCAACTCACTCTCAGACAAGCCATGGCACATTCACTTCAGATCAAAGGAAGAATTAAGTTCAATGTTAAAAAGGACAATTTTTTTAATTGTTGCAATCGTTTGTTCACATAAAAAGTGACAGAAATAGTAAATAATAATAAAAAGAAAATGAGAGGGAGTTCAAACCTTGGCTCCTTTCTCACCTACACACAGCTGGCTAATCACGGTGTGAAGTCAGTGTGAACGTCAGTCTTGGAAAGCATCCAACGTACTTGGCTGCAGCCTGTTCGCCTAATCGGACATCAACAAGGCCCGGAGGGAGGGAGGGAGTCTCAGAAGCCATTCGACCATTTGATGAGTACTTCTTCCGAATAAACTGGCAGCTTAAAGGCATTTGCATCGTCTCTTTCCAGGGGCACGTGTGTTGCTGCCAGGGGAGTGTGGCAGTGTGGAGTACAGTAGGTCATTGGTTGGCGAGGGAAGGAGAACAAACACCCAACAAACCAGTACTGTCTCCCCACTTCCTGCCCCACTGTACTGGGCTCTGATAAAGTGTTGTGCAGCAGAGGGAAAGAGGACAGCAATAAATATCCTACTGGTTCCAGAGATCCAGCAAATCCATGAGGACTATATCCAGAATATTTTTTTCTTTGTTTGTTTATTTAAAGTGCAAGTTTTCTTCTACACAGCCCCCTCCAAAGCAGATTTCAGAGCAGCCTCTTTTTTTGATTTGTTTTTAAATGTTGCAACTGTCAAATGGTGCTGTGCTTCACTTTGCTGCCTCGTGGAGATCTAGTCCACATTCCCAGTCAAAGCCATGCAAACTTTACAAAAAAGGAAACAGAAATTAAAGGCACAGGGTGTAGTGTTTCTGGGGATCTTTTGGCAGAAATGGCAAGTGAGTGAGTGTGCATCTCTGTGTCTGTCCACAGCTAATCTTTAATTTTGCTGCAGCCAACTGCATAATGTTTTGGGTGGCCAGTTACGGCGGCATGTTCAAGGACCTCTCGTGGCTGCGGTGACTCACGCTTTTCTCAAAACACCTTTTATTGCCTGTTTTATGCTGCCATTGACCGCCTGCTGACTCCGCACTCGCTACTCTTAACTGGCACCCGGCCGGTTGAGGCTGCAAGTGATTACTCAGCTGAGTGCATCGCCGACCTCCATCATTCGCTACTCTGAGCTCACAGTTGGAGGGAAAACAGTCTGGGTAGCTCTCGGCCACTGCTCAGCAGCTCACGTGTGGTGTGTTTGGCTAACTGCTAACAGCTAACGGAACTACCAGCACACAGTACTGCTGTACTTGGTCGCACCTCATTTTCGTGTCGACCGTGGCAGTTCTCCAACACGGGAGAAGTTTCTGTTGTATGCAATCTGCAACCTCACCGCTAGATGCCGCCAAATCCTCCACTCCAGACCTCGCAGACACCGATCATTTTGTGTTTTTACTCTAGAATGGATTCATGATCTCATAAAATGTTTGTTTCACCCATGAATTTTCACAACTTTAATTTCACAGATTTCCACTAGAGAATATTTGAATTATATTGTGGGGGATTCTAAATTTCTGGAGGAGTGATTGGGGAATGATATGAGGAGTTTGTTTCTGTCTAATCACAGAATAGTTGCCTGTATGGTCATAACATGACTTCTATGGGAGAGCGAAAGACGAATGCTTGTGAGATCCACTGTAGCACTTTTGAAATCTCTGCTGTTTTACCTCACACATTCTCTTGTGAAGTGTCTTGGAAAGTTGTTGTTCTGCGACTGCACCTCGGTAATCTAATTTCTATCTTCTTCCCCTCTCGTTCCCTCCCTCTCCTCTGTCTCTCCTCTCTTTTTCTCTCCCGCTCCTTCCCTTTGCAGTTTGACGTGTTGAAGTGCATCTTAAGGTAAGAGAGAGTCTCATTTTGTGTTTTCCCTCTCTCGTACTTTCCTCCTCTGATTCTCAACCCATATAACACAGCATGCCATCAGCACTTGGCACAGTGTGTGTATCACGAAACAATCTCCGTCCTCAAAAATGTATTTGGCGCCGGATCTCGCTCACTGGAACACAATAACATTGTGTTAAAATAACAAAGAGACACTTTGGGTTACACTCCCACTGCACTCTGCCGGCGAAGCCGTGGTCAGAAATGCACAGAACTAAATCAACAGCCGACATGACCCGGGATCTAGAAATCATACAGCATGTGTGATAGGTTTGCATCACCTCTTTCCCTTTCATTAATAAACGCTTTCAATCAATAAGATATATCATAAGCTCTCTGTCGTAATTCTGCGCTGGTACACACAGCGAGTAATAATACACAGTAAATCCTATTTCACGCTGTCTTGCAACTGAATCTGCCTGTCACAAGCTGTTAGTCATAACCGGTTTGTCTGCACAAAAAAAAAAATCACCCCCAAAAACTGCGTTATAGTTTTTTAAAAGGCAAGCCCATTGTTATTGTTTATTTGTAGATTTCGGGTTTCAGCCTTAGTACGTCTCAAATGTATTACTTTCAGACCTGGAGTGCTCTGTAATAATTTCAGCAGACTCACAATGCTCCTCCGAAGAAAATGAAATGTGCTAAAGCCACACGATTGTTCCCGACCTTGTGGTTGTGCGTCCAGGATGTTTGTGTGTGTGTATCTGACTGTATTGTGTCGTTGTGAGCATGGGCAGCGCTTTTCTTTTCCAGTTGAAAACCTTGTATATCCAAATAACTTTTGATTATGGGGTTTGTTTTAGAGCACCGTTGTTTGAGTTTATCTTGCATGCTGTGAAAATAATTTAATAGCCTCCAATTTGAGCCGTTTTCTCTGTGGATCCTCAAAATACAGCAGGATTGTTATTGCTATGATTATTGTTTATGGTCTCAATTGAATGTGCAGACAAGAGACAAAGATGTGCAACAGTTGAATAAGAATGGAAGAGATCAACGTGAGGAAATGGAGCGTGAAGCTGAACAGGTTTCAGTTTCAACGTTTATAACAAGCTGGAATATGAACAGTTGTGTTGCTGAAGTAAAGCTATTCTTATCACAGCTAAACATGGACTGATAAATCAGTTTAAACATATTCAATTATTTATATCAACTTCAACTTCAAGCATATAATGATTAGAGTGACTGAGTGGGCGTAAACATACTGGGCTTGATTGACATTTCCCTCAGTCTGCTACATCTATCTATCTATCTATCTATCTATCTATCTATCTATCTATCTATCTATCTATCTATCTATCTATCTATCTATCTATCTATCTATCTATCTATCTATCTATCTATCTATCTATCTATCTATCTATCTATTTGTTGTAGCTGCCAGAGCCCCACAATGAACATGTTTATTCTTCTTATTGGAGTTTAATGATCTCACATTGTCCCCATCATAGCTCCGCCCAACTTCAACATAACCTTAATATGATTTTGGCTCCTACAATTAAAAAACAACAGCACACATTTAGCTCAAGGTTGCTTTTTCACCCTGCATTTGAAAGTGACATACTGCCACATTTCAGTATTGAGAAAATGCTGTGATACTGTAATTACAGCTGAATTTAGTCCAAGTAACCCACACCTACCTCGGATCTGCGAACCAGTAGGGAGGGATGCCAATCCTCCAAAGAAGTTAAAGCATAAAAAGCATCACAATTGTAGCTACAAGGTTTTTTTTTTACCGAACACATGCCATGTTAGCGTGCCCCTTAGTGTTTGCTTTGGTGCCCAAGTTTGTGCGTCAGATTTTTCCTCTGATATATATGTGTGTGTGTGGGGGGGGTTAAATCTGCATCGTAGTCTCTCTCTCCCTCCTTGTGTGTGTCTGCCTCCTCGTGTTTGGAGTGGGCCCTGTTGGGATTGACTCCATGTACAGCCTCATTAGTGGCTAAGGTTTGGCTGGTCCTCTGCTACTGGAGACTCACTCGGGGCACTAAGTCATATGTTACTCTGCTGCTGGCCCATCTGCCACATTGGCTCTCACTTGAGACTACAGCTTTTGTTTCTCTTTCTGTGCACATGCATCTTTGAAAGCAGGGGTGGAAGTCGGTACATTTACTCCAGTATAATACAGTTATGAGGTAGAGCAAAGTAAACCAATGTTCTTTTTAGTGAGGCCAAGTCATACAGCTTCCTGTGGACCACTTGGGACCTCATTACTTAAATGAATATGTGCATTTAGTCTCACTTATAATGTATTTAAAATATTTTCAAAAACACATGCATATGCTAAGTTATGATGTATATCTCTTCGAAATGGCGAGTTTACATACTATTCAATATAATGTAAGGTGATGTGGAAATGGCTGTAAAGATGGTCAGCAATGTTAATTCATGCACATATTCACTCTTCTCATTTTTTATAGATAACGGTTGTGATGCTTTGTACATTTTTAAAAAGTGTGTGTGTGTGTGGGGGGGGGGGGGGGGGCGGCAAAGGCAAAAAAGATTTGGGAAACACTGATTTGAAGTTTTTAACTGCCGCCATTCTCAGTTTGAAAACCTGTTGTAGATTAAATAACTCAGTAAAGCCGTTCAAATTAGTTCCACCTTGACCAACTGTTGTATAAATCATCGCTTGCTAGATACATAAGTAAATATGGACATGGATAGGCAGAATGACCCCTGTGTGAAGAGGTCCGGTGAACAATATCACTGTGTGTAGAACAACTTAAGTTGTGTAATGTGTTGTGTTCGTGATAAAAGCCCGTTTAAATCATCGCTGTAATGGCTCCCCTCAGCAGGAGAAAGGTTAATTATCACATCCTGTTACAGACAGACAGGACACCTCCTCCTGTCACGACATACACACACACACACTGAACCACACAAACATGCAGACCATCAAACAAACTGTGAGTGTGTGTGTGTGTGTGTGTGTGTGTGTGTGTGCGTGCATGTGTGTCATATAAAGATGTTATCCAGCATCTGGTTGTCCTCGTTTGCCTCATCACTCGACTGAGGCCTTCATCTCTTTTTCTCCCTCTACTCCCATCCCCCCTGTGTCCCTGCTCCTCTCCCACATCCCATATCCACAAAATATGACCGCAGTCTTCCCGCAAAAAAAAATCCTTCACAAAGTTGTTCATCGGTAAGAAACGGTCAAAGTCCCTTTGGATCACGTTTCTTCAATTTGACGCAGCGAGTGAACGGGGGAGGGCTCATCACGTTGAAAAATGGGGCCCGCTTCAAAAATGACAGACGAGTGGACAGAGGTGTTCGGTTGGTGTGAAGCGGTGAACCACACAAAACGATTGCTGTTGTGCTCTGCGGAAGATGCCAAAAAAATTTAGAGTGGATCAAAAGAAGTGAAACTGACAGCTCAAAAGGAACCGTGAAGAAAAAGCGGGATTTCTTTTCTTCTAAAAATGAACAACTCCACTTCAGATCACGAACCCTTCTTTTTTTTCAAATAAATCTACACTCTTTCATGTCATTTACTCTTATTATCTCTCTCCTCAAACACTCCCATCTCCTTCTTTTACTCCCACTCGCCTCGCTGTCTGCTTCTCGTCTTATCCTCCTAGTTTTGCGCCCCATCCACCACCTCCCTCTCTCCATCCTCATTTCATTGCCAGTCTAGACAGCCTCAGAGGCAGGTGCTGAGGCTGGGGGACGGGGAGAAAAAATGGGGTGAGAAGGAGGGAGGGAGCAAGGGAGGAAAGGAGCCAAGGGGATAAGGAAGACTGAGTGAGAACAGAGAGAGATTAATAGATCAAGCAGAGAGGCGTATGATGAAAGTTTAGAAGAGTATGGAGAGGAAAGGAAAGAAAATGAAAGGAGAGGAGAGGGATGGGTCAGGTTGAGGTAGGATTGTAGCAGGGGGGAGGAGGGGAGGGAGGGAGGGAGGGAGATATGGGGGAAGAAGAGCTCTGAGAAAATCAGGTAGGTGCTATGCGGAGGGAAGAGGTAGAAATCAGGTGCTCAAGGCAGTGAAAGAAGGAAGTGGCAAAGAACGGAGGAAGGAGAGGTGGCAGGAGACGTGTTGCAAAAGAGCAAATATGGTTAAGAGAAAAGAAGTGTGGAGGGAATGAGGGAGGGGAAGTGAGGAGGCTGAGGGGAGGGAAGGAGGGAGGGGAAGTGAAGAGGCTGAGGGGAGGAGAAGGAGAAAAGGAGGGGGGCTAAGAGAAAGAGGAGGGAGTGGATGGATGGATGGATGAAGTGTGGATAGATATGTAGAAAGGAGGACAGGAACAGTGTCGTATGCTTTTATGGGAGGACACCGACTGGAAGGAAGTGAGGTGGGTAATAAGGCCATAGCTCATTCCTGTGGAGCAGCCTCCATCCTATTAGTGACTACCTCTCACTGGAAGACTTATACGCACCTCGTATTTCACCAGCAGGATGACGGCAGACGCTTTGGGAAGAAACAAACACACACACACATGCACATTCATAGAGCCACAGGAGTGATGACAGGAGAAATCTGCTGCTGCTTCCTGATGTGGAGAGAGAGAACGGCATCAGTGCAGAAAAACCAACGGCTCACAGCAAACTGTCAGGCTGTAGAAGACGTTTGACACTATGAGATTATGAGTGAAGAAAAGCACAGAAAAAGTAACTTTACTAATTACTCAACAACAAAAGCAGTGATAAATAGTTACTTTAGTTCAATTACTCAGCCCCACCCCATCAAAGACACCAAATGTGCCTTTCAACATGGTGGTGGCTGAGCCGGCAGCTTGCAGCTAACAGTGGAATGGGAGGGAAAAGTGTTTACCAGAGGGGGGAACCTGAGTGTGGGTGGATCAGCTGAAACTGCTGTAAGAGAGCAGTGTGGCACAGCAGTCGTGACCTGGTCAGTGGTGAACACTCGCATGAATCCTCTAAATCCCGTAAATGGCACCTTTAAGGGTAGGCACTACAGGCAAAAACTTAGTTTATCATGCACCGGATAATTTCCACATTATTTTGTTCATTATTTTGCATGCATCAAATGTTTTATTTCAGACTCATAGAAAGACAACAAAAAAAACACAATGTATTACTCTTAAATTCACCAAAAATTAGCATTATATAATGCTACATTTGCATATTTAAACAAATGTTTCAGAAACCTTGTAAAAAAAATAGTTATCTTTGTATAAGTAATAAGTAAGTAAATAATCATATTTGATTTTCATAGTAATAGCTTTTAGTTGAATAGTTATATTCACACGGTGTCTTCAAAATATATGGAATTTTACAATTCATTTACATTCAGTCATTTTCTCCAAATTAGTATTTTCTTACACTTCCAGCCAGGAAATTCCTTTTCAGTAGCACCTACAAACATCAACCTTTCCAGATGAATTCCTTTCCCTATTCTGAAGTTTTTTCCAGAGAGGTTCACTCATACATCATTCATAGCCTGGTTTATAGTACATTTTATCCCTAAAAACATGTTAAAAGGTGCTTTTTTTTATGGCTGTTAACAGTTTTTCTGATTTATGGAGAGATAATATTCAATGTTCCCTCAGTGAGAAACTTTGACTCTTATATGCCATGAAAAATGAAACAAGAATATTTAACTTGGTTTTATACAATGTGCAGATATCTGTTCTGGGAATGTTATTACGGAGGCTTTTTGATAAGATAATGCATCAATTTCATTTTTAATAACATTTCAATGCTCTGCATTTGCTCATCATCGACAGCTAGCTGATGTTAGCCTCCTGCTCGAAACAAAACCAGGTGTTTCTTAATTAAATGTTATCAAGAAAGCTAAAAACACACAATATTCAACAAAGACAACTGTGAATTTTATTCCATTGTTTTTGTAGAAGCTACCCATCTCCCCACACCTCTCGCCCATGCACCTAGCTAGCACCTAGCTAGCACATACTGAACCAGTCACCTAATCGCAGAGACAGCAAACTGATATCAACCTTCAATCCACTAAATCCTCCACAGGACAGAGCGCTGTTTAGAAGCCTGGGGCAGCAATTTAAAAGCTTTTCAATGCGAGTGAAGTGTTTTGCATGCTGCTTTTGTGCTGCTCAGCTCCTTGCGTTTTTCTGCTCTTTGCGCCTTGCGTTTTTGCAGCAGCCTGGAGGCCTGAACTAAAAGCCCCCCGTCATTAGCGCTTTTTGTCATTTTGGTAAGTATTGCTGGATACCAGCAGCTATAGGTCTTTACCGACCATTGTCATTGTCATCCGAGCACAAAATGCCTGGCCGAGAGGCTAAGTAGTCTGGTACTTGAGATACCCGATAAGTTGTTTTCATTCATTTTAACTACTGTGCTATTAAAAGAATATTCACTCATTTGCATTAAGCTTTGTGTCGTTAGAAACCCAGTGGTAATTTTGAATGGTCGTGCATCATTACCTCATTTTCCCCTGAGACGGGAGATCTCCATATTTCTATTCTGAAAAAGAGACTCCGATGACACAAATATCGTCATTTTGCGTCCGTTCCTGCCCGCCCTCGTGACGCCGGACCTGCTTGAGGCCCGTTTGGTCTCGGAGTGTGACTGCAAACCGGCAGAGGACTGGCAAGGGGTGAAAGATTAGTGGGAGTGGCCTGCGGAGCTGTGCATTGTGGGAGTTATTGTCTTCCATCCACATGCATCAAAAAGTTACTGTCTGCCTTTTCTCGGTCAAGAAGGCACCAAATTCTAAATTTATTTTTACATTTTGACTACATTTATGACCCACTTTCAATACAGATTCATGTTTCCACCATTGAAGTATGCCTTTTAACTATTTGCACACAGTTCATAGTTAGCATTGTTAGCTTACAGCACTGTTAGTCCCACTTTTTTATTTGTAAAAGTCACTCTGTCTGAAGAGGGTCTAGGTTTGCAAAAAAGCTAACGGAACATTACTGTGATTTAGTAATTACTGAATCCATTAAAGGACTTATTGTAAAAAAAGTTATCACATACTGTAACTGGTTACTTCCCTTTAACAGTGAAATGTTAAGAAAGATTTCCTACGTGGAGTATTGTGTGAATGGGAGCAGGGATTGTCACGCATAACATTGCATGACAATGCAATTTCCAATCTCATGACCAGGTAATATTACATGGAAAATGGCAGTACTGATGAGTTGTGAATGAAAGCAGTAAAAGGTTACTACGTCTGGCCGACAAAAGACGCGTTCACGTGTAGCGAGCGAAGAGGCGTCACAAGACTCTGCTTATGATGCGTCATCATCATTGCCCACAGCCCTGTTTTGGGCGTAAAGGTCACCGACAATTGAGTCTTTTGTTTGCGTTTCTGTAGCAAGGGTGTTTATACTGACTTGTCCTATCTACCTCTTGTTCTTCTACTTCTTCTTTTTGGTTTTATGGAGTTTTATGGTGGTTGGCATCCATAAGTATTGTATTACTAAAATCTACTGGAAGGACCCACGCCCCCTCTGGTCCACCATTGCCATGGCATATGGGAAAAGGCGCAAGACAATGTTCTTGGTTGTTGTGAATGCAATATTGAACCACTCTCTAAGCTGACGGCTTATCTCAGTAACTTACCAGTAAGTGTGTGAAAAGGGCTTCCTGCCCAACACTGAAGGAAAGAAAGTTTAATGGAAGAAAAGGCAAACGGGACAAGCATGTGAACCAGCTGTCATGAGTTGATATACCGTCTTGGCTCACTCCGCCGGTCCAAGATCAGATTTATGTTCAGAAGCACCTCTGGAAAAACTCAGCCTGTTCCAAGCAGGGAAACAGATCATCTTCTGTTCAACTAACAACCTTGTACACTTATAGTGGGTGTCTGAGTGCTGTATAATCAGTCGCTCCAGGGAATTTTGTAATTGCAGGATATTTAACAAAATCCCCTGCTATCTTGCAAGGCTTTGGAATGTAGACCAGTCCCCACACTTTTACTTCATAAACCCTCCCACGCCCTTTTCATTTTGTGAGTGCCATTGTGTCGAAACAATCAAGCCGAAGAAGTCTGGTTAGCATTTAAAAACAATTTGCATTTAAACCAAAATGGGGGGGGAGAGAAGCTCTAATTGTCTTAGAGTTTCAGATAAAAGCCACCAGGAAATCATTTTAGTCAAAAAGAGGATCTTTACGGAAGCAAACAAATTGCCTTGATAACACACACACAAATACACACACACATATACACAGTTAAAACAATCCCATCTTGTCCTTTAAAGTGAAAGTTCATTGGTGTTATTGTAATTTACCGTCTCCACGGTGACATTTTCTCCCCAGAGTAGAAAAGACATGTAAGGATCTATTCCAATAATTTTAGCCATTTTAATTAAATTTATGCATCTTCTTTCCCTGTGAAGAATTTGGGGCAACTGTATCAGCGATAGTGGGGAAGAAAAAGAGAGAGAAAATGGGTCACTTTGGCAGAGGGACTGAGAGGCTTCATTAGGATCCCCGTCGCAGTCGTTGTGGTCATTCTTATTCTTATCCGGCATTCCCATTCTGCCCTCGTAGGATTCTAATATCCGCCTAACATTTGTGACCTCGTCAAAAGCAGGAAATCAGCAGGTGTCAGGTCGCGTCGGTCTCACCCGCCGTCGCCTCGGTGACAGTCAGCCACCTTTTTGTCAATTTATTCTGCCGTCTCGCCCGCCTTGAAGAGAAAAATGTCAGGTCTTTCTTATCCAGAACGTTGCAGGTTCCGAGTGAGAAGGCTGCACTCATTGTCTTTGCCGGTGAACGTAGTAAAATGTTAGCGCAGAGACACATTTATGTTAATTGTTCAAGGGAATTCGATACTGTGTAATTTTCCCTTTCAGAAATGATAGCCGAGCAGATGGAACAGGGCAAAGTTTTGTCGGCTCCTCCACTTTGGAAGCTCTTACTCCCTCTTAAATCTCACTTGCCCTTTCTCATTTGCTATAATTCTCCTCATCTCCCGCTCTGCTATTCACCCCCATAACACCCTGTTCATTTTTCTTGCTTCCCCCTCTGTGTTGTAGACTCTCTTTTTCACTTTTTTACGCTCTCTTTCGCTCTCTCACTCATTCGTTCTCTTGGCCCTCGAGCACAGTAGCGTCTAATATGTCTTTAAAAGTAGGACAGCGCTGAGTAATTTGTTGCACCTAACAAATAATAATTCAGAATTGTCATCATATATCCATGACTGTGGGGCCACCCCGAGCACACAATAGCATCTGCTGCTCATCTTGATTTTCTCGCCATTGTAGTGTTAAATGGAAATTTTGAAAATATAGGATTATCTCACAAAGACGTGACACCGTTTCACAGCGGGGTTGCCTGTGCCCTTTGTGTAAGCTGCGTCATTACTCTGCCATTACATGGAATTGGCTGTGTTGTAGATTGCTTACAGCCACCCTCTGCTGCAGCTTGTCTTCCTTCCAGTAAGCCTGAAGAGAATAGCGTCTTTTAAATGTAGAGCCTTTTGGACCGAGAGGCCTCTCAAGAGGCAAAATGGATCAGATGATTACGGCTGTACTGTCGTTAATGTGATTTACTGAAGGATTGTGATACTTCAGGGACGTTCCAACAAATTGTACACACGAAGGTCAGTTTAGTAGCCTTGAAGGGTAACTTTGGTACTTTTCAACCTGGATCCGTTCCCGTGTTCTTGGGTCTAAGTGACTAATGGGGACAACCATTTTTGAAATTGGTCCAGTATTGAACGAGAGCGCTGTGCTGAAATCGCTGGGGGCAACTCCAATAAA
Organism: Chelidonichthys spinosus; assembly: GCA_029853015.1. Classification (NCBI taxonomy): domain Eukaryota; kingdom Metazoa; phylum Chordata; class Actinopteri; order Perciformes; family Triglidae; genus Chelidonichthys; species Chelidonichthys spinosus. The sequence goes on from CM056824.1 coordinate 9,512,639, forward strand.
ACATTTTTCTTTACCTTTCGCTTGTTTGTTGTCATGTCTAAGCAAGTCTTGCCCAAGGACAAGTCTGAATTCTCTCGTCACATGTCGCATCGAACATCTTTAAGATAACCTACGCTTTCTCTACCCCACCTCTGACAACGCCGCCACTCTTCTCTCCAACTCTCACTCGTGTTTACAACAGCATCTTCTGGTAAAATGTCACATGACATGATGACAAACTGGCCAGATCAACTGAAAGGTAACACAAAAGGTTTCATATCTCTGTAGCGTCCTTTCCCCAATGACGTCACTTATAATGACAATCTCAGCCTGTCAGTGTCAAAAACAAGCGATTTTAGTGGGCGTTCATGGTTGTGAGTGATTACAAAGCCTGCCGGCTGCAGCATTCTCCCTCAATCCTGGAACCTTCCTCATTCGGGCTTTTACGAGCCATATTTGGCGAGTTCCAATCAGAAATTGATACTTTTGGTTCAGTTTCCATTTGGTGCGTTTCGGTTTCACGTTGCACAAATTAAAGCCGAGCTAATAAAAAATTAATTTGCAGAGGTGCGTGTACAAAGCAGCAAATTGATCTTTTTCATCTCGAGAGATGCCACTTCCATGCGGGGAATTGCCGACTTTGAAATATTTCTGTTGATGATTTTTCATTTTGACTCGCCGCGGATCTACTGCACCAATCCCTTCTCATTCAGCGCATCTCGAATGACTTTATAGACTTGGTTTTGTGTATTCTGGACACAATAACATGAGGAAATACATCCTTTAAGTATGACTTAGCTTGAAATACTAGGAAAAAAGTCCCAGTGAAGTCGTCAGGTTGGAGTTATAGGAGGAATATTAGAAGCTTGACCCCTCCTGGAGACAGGAAGTCAAGATGGCTCTCCCATCGTTGCACCAAATTTCACTGTTCTCTTTTCAGTCCGCCACGTAGTCCAATTTGAATTACGAAATCACAGGACACCTTGTAATGTTCAAACATTTGAAACATGGTCGTGCATTTAAACCTGTGTTAATTATGTTTGGGGATCTTTGACGTCATCACCTAACAAAGTTGATACAGTGAACAGGTTAGCGATCGTCTATTTAAACATCCAGCAGATTCAAAGCAACATTAGTAATAATTTAGTTGTGTTTTATCGCCATTGTAAGTCTGATATCCCCTCTTCATTTATCAATTTTTTTTTCTGTGCTAATGTTCACCAGCTAGTTGCTAACATCAGCTTTCGGACATTTTGCACAGGGCACTTCATTTCCAGCTGGTTTGTCTGCCTGCTGCTGGACGAGAGGATGATAAAGTCAAAGGATGTGTGTTTTTTTAGTTTGACTGAAGTGTAACAGAAACCATAGCAATGAGCAGAAAGGCGATGAAATGCTCTGTAGAGCTGAGGGATACCTGCAGTGTGGTGACAATTCTCTGTGGGTCTGTTACTAAAAGCACCTTGCACATTACACAAAGGCTTTTTTCCCATGGTGATGAAACAGTATTGTCGAGTGCTGCTTTAAATGTTGCTGTATCATTTGATTCAGTTTCAAAAGGGAACTCCGACCTCTCACCCCTCACCTTCATTTAACCTACAGTAAAATCAACATGAATTCATGAGTCGCTGTAAAAGCGACTATTTCCCTTGTTGCCATGGATAAATGTTTGCTCCAGAATGCCAATAGAGGCGTGAGATTTACAACCAACTCTTTGGTCTAACCTCGGAGAAATGTGTCTGCATTCGGTATTTCAAATCAATACATGAATGCACACAGGAGTATCGTAATCCACTCAAAATTCCAGATGAAGCTGTACGCATCCTGCTTTAGGTTTGGAGAGGAGCTAACTTTTTATGTGGTTTAGAATTAAAGTGTGACTTGAATGTCTATACTCTGCACAGGTTGTTGGACGAGGCCCTTATTGTTGTTCAATAATCCTCATTCCATTGTCGACCAAACTTCTATTATAAGCTTCAGCAGCGGCTGAATGATGCAGGCATTTGTGCATCATGTATCCTCTCAACGTGCTTCATCAGCCTTTTGGATTTCATTTAGATTAGATGCCTGTCTCTCTTGTGTTAACTCTTAAACGTCACACACACACATACACACACACACACACATGCCCACAAGTCGTAAACAAGTTCAAGTTGTTTACGCAAAACCGTGTCATGCCGCTCCGAGGGTCCCTGCTGCCAACTTGACCTGCAGTAACCTCCTGAACATTTCTGGGCAAACTCTAATCGGCGCTGCATACACACCTCCGAAGAGTAAACATGTTTACGATGTTTAAATCTGTAATAGATTCTCTCTAGAAAATCAGATCTGCCGCTGTAAAAGGGTGCAGCGTGGTGAGGGCTTTTTGTCTGGAGATAAAGTCAGTAGGTAATCATGTCATGTGTTCTGCATGCCCCCACTGTGACACTACATTTAAAGCAGGGCTCAGAAGAAGGGCCCTCTGATGCCCTCTCCGCCGCCCTGCTTCACCCACTCGCCTTGATGTTGAGTCCAGTTGACAGAAACCTAAGAAGAGTGTTTCGCACATACTGAGTGAAGCCGAACCACAGTGAACCGAGCTTCCACTGAGCTGCCCTGGTTAGGGTTAGACATCAAAAAATTATCTGGGCCATTGCTGTGCACATCAGTGCAGAAATAGTTTAGTTCATGGAGTGAAAATGCTACGTGAAAGCACTTTAGTGACCTAAATAATGTGCCGCTTTGCCTTAAATCGTCCCCACCACCGGGCGGAAACCTTTTTAAAGGTGATGTCCAGACGGCGCGACCGGAGTCAGATTCCCCTTCAAATTACTATCAACATCCCTCTCACCGAGTAGTCACTCCAGTCATCAACATGAAACGGATTCAAAGGCTGCTCTGAAGGGCTCCCGTGGGAGTCCTCGCCGAGATGCAAAACAACTCAAATGGTTTGCAGACAGACTTGCACCGTGGGTGCCTCTTTACCACATGAAAATCGGGGGAAGACTAACAGCAATGCTGCGTCCACTGAAAACAGGATACATTAAACGCGTCCTATTGTGCCAGACTGAAATTGCTCGAGTCAACATGAGCTTTCCAAATGATCTAGTTTCCAAACTCTTCCTCTGCCGAGGCTGCCGGGGCTTTAATTACTTCTGCTGGGCCAGTGCAGGTGAAGCACATTCTCACTAACAAGGTGGTTTCCATCCGGGGAGCACTGAAACCCACCAGGAAAACAACATGATGGAGAGGAAAACTGGCGCCCGCAACAGAGGGGTAACTGATGCTTAATAATCCCCCACCCAACTGATTTCACCAGCCATTGTCAGATCGTTACGGAGGAAACGTGGTGCAGGCGAGAAGCATCCAAGCAGGAATGTGTCATCGACCGAACCAGTTTTCTCAGTCAGTGCACATACGTGTGGAGCTGGAGCAGCCCCACAATCTACCTGATGTCTTATTGATGATGATTATTTATGCATTAATGAGATTATGTCAATACGTGAGCCGTTATGACCTGAAAACGACGGGTGTTAGGAGGTCGAGGGATGTAACAGTAATGACATCGTCCTAGTTTTCACTCGCAGTTAAACAACTCATCATCTTTACATCATCAGATCCGCCAGTTAATGAATTCTGCCATCATCGTCTCTGCCCTTATTCAGTAAGTCGGTAAGTAAGCAGCACAAACGCAGGAATGGTGTAACAGCACAGACTAGTGGCGGCTGCTCGCTATGGCACTCTGCTCCAGAATCACTGCTGTAATCTGATTTTTCATAGCTGCAACTTGTCACGCCCTGCTGCACATCGTGTTCCTGTGTACTATAAACGAAGGCCGACCAACAAGGATCACATTGTGTTCACGCGCTCCGCGTGTGCACTCCAGTGGCTGGTCCACAGCACTGCTGCACAAAGGTTGTTTGTCTGAGGCCTCAGAGTTCAACAGAGGATAGAGTTTAATAACTAAAGTAACCGTGCAACTGTCCCATGATCCTCTGGGGACTCATCCCCCGTTTTTGCTCCCACCAGTGAAGTGATTTCCATTTTGCTGTGACTCGGTTTCAGAAGAATTCAGGATAACGCCATTGAGTCGCTCGCCATGGAGAAGTAGCGTGTTCTGTCTTTGCTTACACACCCCTGTGCTAGTATTCACACAGGTGCACTAATACAAACCCTTTTGATCTGTCGGTGTGCACTTATTATACGTAGGTGCTATATGCTTTCCCCTCTCCGGCTTTCCAGCACTCGCAGCCTGCTGTAAGCAGCCATGGAAGCCTTAAAAGCCTTAAAAACTCCTGGTATAGGACATGAGCCGGGGCTGTCCACCTGACTCGACATGCTTTTTCAAACAATTATGGCCCATTAATTACCTTTACGTCATAGCCTGAACACAATTAAACCTCACATTATTGCACATAAACACACAAATACAGAGGTAAACACGGGGAAGTAAGCTGAGAGTTGGTTTTAAGGGCATAGAGTTCTGATGAGGTTCTCCTTCTAATCCCTTTTCGCACTTCTCCTCTTCCCTTCCCCATCTCCCTCCCTGCTCTCCCTCTCATTGTATTTCTCCTTCTCTCTTGCAGGAGAATTCTGGGGAGATTTCTGACTCTTTCATTCCTCAAGGATGAAGCAGCAGCGTGGACCGGTGTACTGAAACAGGTAAGTGCTGCATATCATGACGACCTTCCAACAAACACATACTTCCCTCCCTCGCTGTCAAAAGCAGATTAGTTCTGGGCCAGATCGGTGCATGATTTATGTTGCTAAAAGGCTGCGCCGTGTCCACAGAGAAAGTCGCAGAAAGGGGGAGTACAAAAAAAAGAAAAGAGAGAGAGAGGCGGAACCTCGCTTGTGAGAAAGAGAGCCGAGGAAGCACAGAGAGAAGACTCATCCTGAGGGACAGACAGAGACCGTCGGCAGGATGAAAGTTTAACCAAACACACCCCCCCCCCCCCTCCCCCCCACAGGAGTGGCAAATCTGCTGCCGTCGCAGTGGACAGACTCGGAGAAAGACGTGCAAAGAGACAGACGGGCAGACAGGACAAGACAGAGCAGCGATCCCCAGCTGTTTTTAAAACGCTGCCTCTGATACATTATTGAATATGCAGCTCTCCAACGCATCGCTGAGCTTTCCTCTCATGTTAGCGCTCAAGTTTGCACAGCGTCACCAGTCTAAATATAAAGCATTCGCTCAGCCCCTCTTCGGTGTGTTAAAAGATGCAGCGGTGTGTGTGTGTGTGTGTGAGTGGCATTTTCCTTTTTCCTGAGGCCGGCTGGAGTTTTGGGTTGAGCGTGTGCGTGACTAAATTTTGGCAGAAAGCCTCTGCAAACTTAAAAAAAAAACAAAATAGACTTCATCAAACTCTTCTGAAGTATTGTGAGATGATGCACTGAGTACACTGAGACAAAGTGGCTTCACTGGGAGTCCCATGTGCCGTATGTGTAGGAAGTGAGATGTTACTGAGGGGACTGATTTTAAATCAGACACCGCAGTCTACAGCTGTCTAGTGCAGAGATGATGTAGCTACAACCCTTTTCCTAGCTCCCTGTTTTCCCCCACTTTAAAAAGTTGGATGTGGATGGATGCCCTGAGGTCACTGTCCTAAGACTTTCGTGTAGGTGGAGTACCAGGTCTGGGCTACAGGTGGCAGCAGAGCAACATATCCAGCAGGCATGTTTTTGTAGCAGCCTCGATTGCCCCCATTTTATCAGCAAATCTCGGTGTGGGCCTCCCTTCATCCATCTCCCTGTCTCATACAAGACGGCTTGACAAGCAAACAAATCTTCCTGGCTGAGAAAAACACTGGAGAGGAGAGAAAAAAAAAAACACAATCAATATGATCTATTTTTGTTGATGGAATCAAACTTGCATTAACGACTCTTGTCTTCTTCCATTTCAGCTCCCGCTTTTAAACTTCATGTTCCAGGATGAATCATGAGCAAAGGTAAGAAACGGGTCTTTAATGTGACTTCCTGTGTGTGTCCATGACAACATGCGAGTGCAGGTTAAAATACACGCCTTGCTATCTGCTGGTGAGGGACACAGACATCCACCTGCTGTGCATATAACAGTTGTATAAATGTTTTGAGGGTGCGAGTCTCTGTTTTTCTGACAGATGTTGTAACGACACGATTAGCCCTCCGGCTTCCAGGAGCTCCGTGTGAGGTTGCTATAGTGACTGTGGGTTGAGCGTTGGGGAGGCCAGAGTGGAGTATGAGGGTGCCGAGGACGAGGAGAGGGGGTGGAATGGGAAATGAAGTGCCTCTGGCCTGCTTGTGTTTGTGTGTTGCTGATTCCGTGGGTGCATTTCCTACAAAGAGGACGGCGTTGAAGAGACACTCGGTCTGTGTAATTGGGAATTTGATCAAGATAACTCAGTTGATCATGTATAAACAAACACACACAGAGATGCGTTCAGGCTGCGTAGGAGACACGGAGACGGGGATCCTGGGATGGTTACCGTGGGCGGAGGGTAACCAGCTTCGCCTCACAGCAGCGACGCCACGACTTGAGCACTTTGTGTCACTTAATCACTTAAATTGCTGCGTCAATGACGACGTTGTACAAACCGATACAAAAGGTAGAAACGCCCTCCACCCTTGTGGGAACAGGGACTGTAAAACGACGTGCAGCTTCATGAACAAGGCTGAAGTTCAGTTTGCTTGTGTGCTGTAAGTCAGTATGGGGTCGAGACCCCCCACAAGGGATTGGCTGATAAAGCAGGCAGGCCATGATATGATCAGCTTTTTAAAGTCGAGCAGAAATCATGTTGTGCACCTTTTTGACAATACATGCCAAAAAAAAAAAAAAAAAACTCAATTTCTTCGTGTTTTTATATCAAAATGAATTGTTTTATTCTTCCTGGAAGTTGCATGCTTACATGATCTAGTACCAAACCAATTTCATCCAATAATAAAGTTCCCAACCTTGTAGTCAAGGTTGGGAACTCTGTTAGTTTGTGTTGTTGTCTGAAAGGATTCGACTTCATCTGCCAATAAATAGTCTGAATCAATACCAGTGCTCCCTTTTTCTACAAAAAAAAAAGAAGTTGGCACGTCATTGTGAGTGCGTGAGTGAAACTGATTATGAAAACAGAGAATTTTGTCATGATATTGATCGGTGGCATCTGACTCAAAAGGAGAGGAGAACTCACCCACAGCCTCATGTTATTTTATGGAGTTATTTCTCTTATTTTGCTCTTGCACTTTAATGTTTGGGCTCAGTGCTGCGTGATATATATACTCTCATGTTCCTAATGTGTGTCATATGAGCCCTGTCTCGAGGCTGCTTGTGAAATGGAAATATATGGACACAAATTTCCCGTTTTTTCCGTGTCGCTCAGCACAAAACAATGCCAATGGAAAATGAATTAGGATCCTTGGTGGACAGACAAAATAAAGGCACCCACGTGACTTTGCCACGGTGAGAGCTATTGACGTGGTTTTCAATATTGAGAAAGACTTCTTCTGGTGGTGGTGGGGGGGGGGGGGGGGGGGGGGGCAGGGTCAGACAAACAGGACTTTAAACCACGAGGCTGGAGCTCGACATGCATGTCCCAAAGTGTTGTTGTGAAATGACGCATTTGTGACACATTTCCTTCAACCTAAGTGGTTCTGTTGCCAAAAAAAAAGTGGTCCAGGCACCAAAGATCCTTCCAATTGAAAAACATTAGTTTGAAAGTCGTGCTGAGCGACACAAAGAAAATCAGCTGCTGTGAATCTGTGTTGGTCATAAGCGGGCTTACATGGGTTTCTGATTTTTTCTTTAACTTTTATTCTGTAAATCTTTTTATCTGGAAAGCACTTTGTGCTTGGGCTTGAAAAGTGCTTTCTTACTGTATGTGTAATGCTACTTATCTTTACTTTCTTATATTCGATGAAAAAACAAGAAGTGAAAAAATGACCTACAAGATATCTGAAACAAGGTTCCTGCAGCCTCAGAATCTATTTTGTGTGAGATGTGTCACTAAAAGGTTGCCATTAAACTGCCGCCTGTGCAGCAGCACTTCTGGCTGCCGTCATGCCGCCGTGGGCCCGCCGCCGTCTTGCCGTGAGCGTGGGCAGCAGAAAGCGAGGCCTGAGGCAGGCTGGGGCGGCAGAAGAGAGCGGAGTGCTCTACTCTGCTGGTGAAGCCCTGGGCTTCACTGTCAGCTCTCTGGACCCACGGCAGGACTGTGACTTTTGGCCAATCACAGATTAGCATGCATAAAATGGATTTCATTAATAGAAGAGGAGGACACCAGGATAAATATTATACTGGGAATGATAAATGATACTGAGATTTGGAAATGGTTTGTTCCACTTTTATAGTTTGATCTTCCTTCTTGCCTTTCAAGAATAGAGGAGCAGCCTCTTCTGCCTCCACCCAGCATCTAAGAACCATCCGATATGGATACCTGTAACCATTAGTAAACACAGGAGATAGCAACTTCTTTAAAACACCCAATCATTTTTCTGTTAATGGCATCTATTGGTTTGATGGTGGTCAGTCCTTAAAACATGACCAGGTAACTAAATTAAAGGATGCTGTTTTTGTTGTATTTATTTTTATTTTATTGATACAGTTGACTTAAGTGTTTGGAGTGAAGTATATGAGAAAATGACCCTACTCTCACCTGATTTATGACCTCAGTAAACATTGTCAACATGAGTTTATGTTCTGAATCGCTGGTTTCAAAATGTTGAACTCAAGGCTTGTAAACCACAGTCCACTGTCGTATGGGTAAACTATACTTTTGATATATTTACTTTATTTTCCTGAGAATTCAACATTAGAAGAAAAAATAGAATCAAATGGAAAATGCAAATGTTAAATGTTAATGCAAAGTGAAACTGAGACAGGATTATTAAAGAAATATGTGACAGGGGGTATTAAAATGTAAGTATTTTAATCACTGAGGTGAAAAACATCCCGTCAGAACTCTGAGGGATAAGTTGACATGTTCCCGTTGGGGGATGGGGCACCTTAAGTGAACCCGTCCCATCTTTACGTAACGTACTAAAGCAACCCTGAGGCTCTGCTGCAAGTACACAGCAAACCGTCCTCCTGCTTGTCTCCTGTATCGTCCCCGAGTGTGCAGCCTGCTGTGTATAATAGCCATGGTGTGGGACATAATGCGTCCTACCATACAGGGCTGGCTTCACACAGGGATTACACCTAGATGATTCTTCAATAGGGAATTTAGTCTCGGGTAGCCGAGCCTTAATCCGCGGCGGTGGAAGCGGACGGCGGTGCTGCGGAGCCGTGGCCAGATATGACAGAGAACAGAGAGCAGGCAGATTAGTTCATACGAGGGAAGAGGGCTGAGCTTGAAGCCGCCTGACAGAGCGTCTCCCGACAGCTCCTCCCAAATCTTTCTACTCTCTCTAATGCAGTCTGAGGGAAACATTGTACCTTTTTCTGTCTTTCTAGCTGTCTCTTTCTTTCCACCGCTCTGTCGCCGTCTCGCTGTGTGAGGTGATAGCGAGTCACGGAGAGGAAGGCCGTGTGTGTGTGTGTGTGTGTGTGTGGGTCTTATCCCTTCATTAGCCCGTAGACTTTTGGGTCACTCTTAGCCTTGTTCCCACTGTCTCAGTTGCTGTAATTAGCCTCACGTGAGTCACATCTCCTAATTAGGACGGTCAAAGCAGGACTCAACCACACATACACACACAGACACACACACTGACCACGCTTCCACATGTGACACGCATGCACACACATCAGTCGTTAGTGGAGAGCTTAACATGCTGTACAGTGCTAATGGGATTATCATTGCTGAGGGTCCCACTCATCAACCTCCTACTCGTCTTTCTATTCATCATCAAGCACCATTCTTACACACGCTGGAGAACCAATCATTTCTACTCTCTCTCTGTCTCTCTCTCTCTGTCTCTCTCTCTCTCTGTCTCTCTCTCTCTCTGTCTCTCTCTCTCTCTCTCCACTCTTCAGTGTAATATGGAATCTCCTCGATTCTCATGACCACCTCACAAGGACTGTGTTGTTAAAACAGACTCAGTGGGTGTCCGGAGATATAAAACGGCGTCGTGGTGATCTGGGGCATTAAGCCACTGACCGTGTAATTCTGATGTTGCTGGTCCGAGTCCAGCTGGGGACCTCTGTTGTGTGTCTCTTTCCCCTCATTTCCCATCTCCCCGTCTGCTTTGGAGTAAAGGCATAAATCCCCCAAAAGTATATTAAAGAAAAGGCAGACTTTAATATTAGAGGTTCCCAACCTTCTTAGCGAGCGACCAAATGTTTTCATCAATTACATATTAAATCCAGTTGTGACCAGTTCAACTTGTCTTTAATTTTTAAGAGGCCTTAAAAGGTCAAAAGATCATGCAATCCACATGATAAAAATGATTAGAGGAAATTCTGCAATAGTGAACAGAATATGTTTTTATGTTTTGCTTTCCTTGGTTTTAGTCATCTTGTGTCCCCTCGCGAGCCCCAGGTTGGGAACCACATTCTCTGCTTCAGATAGCAGCCAAATCATAACGAATCATAAGTATAATGTTTTATGTTAGAAATAGTGTTGTGTAATATATGTTTAGTTAAAAACAGGGTCCATGTTTGTCATATAACGGCCATTTTAGCTGGTAATTCCAGAGTTATAGCTCTTCCTAAAGCACCCTGCATTGTTATCGGGATATGAGAAAGAAAAAAGGAAGATTGTGAGGAAAATCTCTATGATTTGCTGTTCTGCCCTTTTATCCTTCAGTTGCTCCGTCTCCCACAGCCCTCTGTCCTCTCTCCCATCCTCACTGCACACATTTCATCAGCTCATTTAAAAGTAATATTCCCCATAACCATTCAATTTTCGCTGTGTTTATTCTGTTGACTGAAATGGTAATGGAGATATTGACAGCAGAGTGCAGAGGGATTCTGTCCAGGCCATTGTGTTGAGTGGTTCGATGGACAGAAGTGGATGACTAGAGGGGCTATCTATGGTATTACATATAGTGGGGAAGGCGTGGGAAAGACAGGCTCTCTGAAAGCCAAAAGCTTAAATACCAGAGAGAAAACACACGCACGTGTGCACACACACACACACACACACACACAGATACACGTTCAGGCAGTGGATTAGGATGGGGATTATGGAAGCATAGCTGTAAAACAGGCAGAGACAGATCAGTGTTGTACTTCATAAACACACACACACACACACACATGCTGGATGTGTACAGTAAGACGGATTTACTCTGAGGTGGATGCTATGATGAGTTAGGTTTGTGCGTCATGACTGAGCACTATTCAACAATAACTAGGACGACAGCTCAATAGGGCAGCAAATCAGCTTTAGCAATCAATTCAATCAAATCAATGAACTGGAATGGTGGGAGCTGAAAGCTACCGAGATTTCCTGTCTTGATTATAACGTTATTTAAGATCTTCATATATTTCTTTTTTCTACTGAATGACCTACAAAGAGAACTACAATGAGGCATAATAGTGAGCTTGAATCATTCTGTTTTGAGATTTTGCCAAACGAGCAGGTCTCAACATCTTCACCTTCAAAACCCAGATAATATACAGTAATAAAACGCCTACGGCACAAGTTTGAATGAATGGCCACAAGTAGTCAAAGGACGTCAATGGAAAATATTTGAGAACCAAGGCTGGGTTTTTTTTGTCCTATTCTGCAGCATCTTGAAGTCCGATACAGCCTAATACAACTCAAGAGTCTCCAGCTATACGAGCAGCCTTACTTAGCCACAGCAGTGCTTTGGGCTGAACGTCTGCATGCTGACATGGTCTCAGCACTAATGCTAACATGCTGATGTTAAGCGGGTATAATGAAACAGAAATGACACTTGAGGCTGATAGGAATGAGACACAGTGAACAAATCAATGCCTGATTCACTCAACCTCTGCATTTTGAACGTCAGCATCTTGGTATTTGGACAATGCCATCTTCTTCTTGTGCAACCAGTAGTGAAACAAGAGGGTAAAGCTAAGTGCAATGAATGCTGAAAAGGACATTTTTAGGGGACCATGAACTGATCTAAGTTGAAAACACAGAATAACTCCAAGATGAGACAATGCCGTGATAGCGAGCTGTCAATCTATGGATCTGCACACACACAATCTAAATGGACCATAATTGACTAACTGAACATCACGCGGTATTAAAGAAGACTTGAAACTAGAGATTGAGACCTAGAGATTTATTGAGATAATAAATCAAGTGAGAAGTAGGGTCCACACAGTGGTATAGTGGTTAGCTACAAAATCGCATTGGTCCCGGGTACAAATCCAGGTTTGGGTTCCTTCTCTGTGGACTCTGCATGTTCTCCCTGTTAGTGTGGGTTCTCTCGGCCTCCTCCCACATTCCAAAGACATGCATTAACCTGATGACTGTGTGTGCGTGAGCGTGAATGGTCGTCTGTCTCTATTTTGTTTCTCTACATGTCAGTGTGTGATAGATATCCTGCCTTTGCCCAAATGTCAGCTGGGATCGGCTCCAGCCCCCTGATCGATGATGGATGGAGAAGTAGGGTCATTTTTGTTATAGACTTCTATACGTGTCTTCCTTTTGCAACCAGAGGAGTCGCCCCCTGATGACCATAAGAAATAATGCTTTGCAGGTTTAAGGCACTTTAGTGTTGGCTTCACTTTTGCTCCAAACTGAAACATCTCAATAACAATTTCAGTCTGGAGTGAAGTGGGTGGACCGATCGACCGTCCCTAGAGCAATGCTCTACAGCAACAAAGGAGCAGAGTAGCTAGAACATCATGATTAAAATATAGCAGTGGTGACTGTGATAGCTGGGCCTCGTGCTTCAGCTGATTACATCCCAAGGGAAAAAGAAAGGCAAGGAAGAGCAAAAATGACCTTTCACTTTGGCAGACAAGCTAAATATAATTAACTCTAATTGGCGTGAGGCTCAAATATTGTCAAGGATAGGGAACAATGGAGGGAGATCATCGTGCCATTTTGCCCTGCAGGACATGAAGAGAATTAAGTAGTTATTAAAGAAGGAGTAGGTCATTTGGAAAAACCACAGAAACGTTGTCTTTGAACGCATCGGCGAACCGAATATTTCAGACCTCCATTTAAAGCCGCTCCCCCAGAACGCCAAACGAGTGCTCGAGATCAGCACGAGTGTGAGCAATCAGGAAGTAAGCATTGACAGACAGGCAGGCCGTCCAATTACGTTCTCCGGACCGCCTTTTTTGATTGGATGGGTTTTTTACAGTCCTGCTACAGCCACAGATAAAAAATGTTTTTTAAATGTATGTCAGAGCATTTAATGTAGAGAGTTACCTATTGTATGCACAGCTCACTTGAATAATAGTATATTATATGATATGTTACTAGTAGTCAAATTTTCAGTTTCATGTTTTGTGGATATGATTTAAAATCTGAAAAGTCTCTATTTTAAAGAGTAAACGTTTTCATTGAGACCATTTCTTCGATAGAAAGCAGTTTAAATGGAATCTTTTCCCAGGAGGGCTGTGGCGTATCCTCTGTAGCCCGGACAGATTTTCGACAATGATTCATTGCTTTTTAGACTTTTTCAAATGTAATTTTCAAATGCTTTCAGCATCCCTCTCCAAATCCCATTTGTCTGCATTGTATCACTGTGGCGACATCTCAGAGATGGAAAACACAAAACCCAGACAAATCATCAGGGTGAAGTGACCCTTTTAACAACCAAAACATTATTTCACTAGATTACTCTGCACAAAAAAAAGATGTAGAGTGGGAAATAAAAGCCTCATCCAACTTTAAAATACCAAGTTGATAAATTGTGCAATTTTGAATTTGCAGGGATGTGAGGTGAAGTTCAAACTGTAGTCAACCGTTGCTGGTAAACAGTAACAGTCATGGAACAATATAGTGGAGTAACAGTGTCCTGATTAGAGAATGAAGTCGCTCTCCCTCTGTGTGTGTTGTTACTCGAGCTTCTTTGCTCTTTGTTTTAGTATCCACTACAGCTTCACCTTCATATTTACCTGTGTGAGTCCCTCCCCATGTCCAAGCATTGAGTTCAGCTGCAGGCGACATGGCAGCATATTTTACCCGATGTGTATGGCTGGAAAGGATCCATCTGGTAAATATAATGTCACATTCTTGTTGGAATTGTAGCGACGCTTGGAAAAACACAAACTGGGATCAGGATTCAGAGGTGGGCGGGATTCCCTTAGTCGGCAAAACTGTTGCAGTTCACTGTTAACCTCAGTTTACTCCTGATGCCTCATATGACCTACAAGTAGATCATAGAGAGAAGATTGGCTATTTCTATATTTCTTCATAGATATTCTTAATGCTTGTCATCTGTGCCACCAGGGCAGACTCCTCCTTCGGCCAGGAGCAGAGCTCCGACCTCACTGCTCTGTAAGAACACACTACACACACACACACACACACCTCACAAGCGTTTTACACAAGATGGATCCTTTTCAGCCATAAGCATGTTTTAGCAGGATAGCTGGCAAGCTTATAATTATGTTAAATGAATTGAGCTCACTCTGCAGATCGAAGAAATGGCTCTTAACCAAGCTGAATTTGTTACTGTCACAAAAATAAAATCAATGTTCCAACCAACGAACTAACTAGCCAAGATGTAGGCCTACGTAGGCTCTTGTGGTTCTGAATGTCATTTATAGAACCATTTTAGGGACTGAAAATTGGATTGGCCGTCATCATTTTCTCCGAAAACAAATAAAATGTACAGATTAAACTGAAGAATAGTTAAATACCCACCTCTAATTGTCGTTGGAGCTTTCTGCCATCGCGGCGGTCGGATTAGCATCAGTAATGGCTCGAGGTCTTTCTAACTAAGCGTAACCCGTATCGTAAAAGCGGTGAACACATACGGGCACACCCACATGACGAGAAAATGAGAGGGAATGCTTCACCTTTTCCAGCACCCGCCTTGTTAATTTGAACAAATTGCCCCGTCGTCGAGAGCAACGCGCTGCTCCGAATCAAATGTGTCGGCGTGCACGAGTTCGGCTGTGCACGAGCCCCAACGTAAGCTCTCACTGCGAGATCAAGACTGATGCTGGCGTGCTCGACGTTGTCATATGATGTTTTCAAAAATGTGGCTGCAACTCGGCGTAACGCCGCAGCGCAATGGAGAGCCGGTCACACGCTGAGTGAGCGCCTTGATCTGCGGCCGCTCCGGCCCCGCCGCATCAGGCACGCCATGGTCACCAGACATCTGTCATCGGCTCACAGCTCACTGGAGGTCTGTGGCTCCTCGCGATCCCATCTTCTCTACAACTGTCAAATATAATCATCAATCTCTCCGCCGCTTCCCTTTAGATTCTCTCTGCGTGTTTCTGCCCGGGCCTCCTCAAACCCCCCCTCCACATTTCTCCTCCTTTCTTTCAGCATACTGAAATGTAGAACCAACAATTTGCCAATCTAGCCAGTACACACACACACACACACGCACACACACACACACACACACACACGCACACGCACACACACACGCACACACACACACACACACGCACACACACACACGCACACACACACACACACACACACGCACACACACACACACACACACACACACAGGCATCCAGACCACATGAGCTGTTGCGGTGTATAATGACAGATAATTGGCTATTGTGGGTTCGCCCTTGGCAGCAGGAACCGATCACAGTGACAGCCACTTCTCCGTGACCCGTGTGTGTGTGTGTGTGTGTGTGTGTGTGTGTGTGTGTGTGCACGCGAGCGAGCCTCTGAATCTGTGCGACACACTGATTTGTATATTTTGTTTCATTCTGTGCCTTTTGTCGCTGCGTCAAGCACGTTGTAACTGACAGCTCTCTTGTATCCTCGTCATTGTTGCATCCATGTAAACCCAAATAAGCTAGTCAGCTGTGCTGTGTGGGTCCGTGCACGTGGGAGCGTGCGTGGGCACTTAACCGAATCATAGCGTGTGCGTGCAGATGTATCTGCAGCGGCGTACGAGACTCGGAAACACAGGTATCACCCCGATAAAATGTCCTTGTTTAGACAAATTACCACTCGGTGCTTCTCGTTTTACATTCTCGGGGTTTCAGGCAGCCTGGAGGATCCACAGCGCCGCACAATGCAGCCTTGCTGTTCTCCACTAATGTGATGGCTGCTTAGCTTGCCATTCGTCACTCATTTTGATGGAGTCAGCAGCCCTGGTTAATGGTCTGTCTGCTTGCCATTTGTACAGAACCTGTTGACTCCCAACTGCTCCAAACTGATTATTTCTTTTCGTGTGCGGGGGGGATGAAATAATTCTGATGTGCTCTTTCACGCTGCGATGAATTGTAGCCGCATCAGCTTTTAAAATAACAGCCACGGGTACAAGCGGAGGATGTCTTCCTCTCTCGCTCTCTCGCTCTCTCTACTTCTGCTTTTTCATTCATTCTCCTTATCATTCACTCTTCTATTCCTTGCTCCTGTGTTCTCTCTCTCTCTCACTCTCTCTCTCTGTCTCTCTATCTGCCACTTCCTCTTCTCTCGCTGTTTGCACCGACTCTCATTTCCGCTCTTTCAATATAATGGGGAGCGCTCATCCAACCCGTGCACACGGACTTAATGAGATCCTGTGTGTGCGATGCAGCTTTGACTCTGTAAATATGATCTTTTCTGTCTCGCTAATACATGCAACCATAAAGAAAATGTGTGCGTGTTTGTGTGCGTGTTTGTGTGCGTGCGTGCAGGCGGAGTTGTGCACTTCATCACACCAGCCTGCTCAATAGTCCCAAAATGCAATTTCCTCGATGTGAAAAGAGCCGGCTGGATGTTCATCATTCTATATTCTCTTCTTAGTGTTCGATAAAAGCTTCTCGAGGGCTTGTTCTTGCGTTATCCGTCTTTTGTGTGTGTGTGTGTGTGTGTTTGTCTGCGTACAAACACACGGACGCACGCACGCCGCCTTTTTGTGGAACGCAGCGAATCTGTCTCCTGTGCGTGATTAAAGTGCATATCGCAGCACGTTCCCTGAGTGTTTCTTTGTAATGCTGCTTAACATTCTGAGCTTATATCAGCCCGCTGAACTCATCCGTATTGTGTTGATGAAAATCAATTCAGTTCGGCGGTGGAATGTTTTCTTTTTTTTTTGGTTAAATGTAGATAAAAGACGTTTTAAACACAGACATCAAATTGATCAATTTATGATTTCAAAAGCTCAGAATTACCTTTTTTTTTTTTTTTTGTCCCACTGCCAGAAGAGGATTGCTATTGTTGGGGCCAAATCAACTTGGCTTTTAACACCTGAATAGCAATGAAATCGTAAAAAGGCAGGTTAGGCGTGGAGGGAATTGGGACTTAATAAAAAGTTGTTATCCGTGTTTATCCTCGTGTAATACAGATATTTGACTACAGATAGCAGAAATAGCTTTCATATAGGTATAATAAACCAACCAACAGCCTCTCCTATGACATCCCCGCCCGACCGCTTGCGCTCTCCTTATTAGCTGCATTAGTCTCCCTGAAATTATGGTTGTAATAGCCCAGGTGCAAGCGGGGAACGTGCCATCTCTGATACCCGCCAAGCCACTAATGATGAGCAGCCCGATGCAGAACACACATGTCTGGGTAGGAAACAAATGACTGGAGAACTGGCAAAAGCCGAGTCAGTGCCTAAAGGAAGGAAGGGATAATGATGTGGTGTGTGTAATACATCTGTATGGATGTGTGTGTGTGTGTGTGTGTGTGTGTGTGTGCAGCCAAAGCACGTTTACACACTGCTGTTTTCCATATCCACTAGAAAATGTTTGTGTCTAATGTCGTCAGTTGGAAGCTGGAGGAGCGTTTGCTGGGTTCATATGTGGGGGTGTGGTCAAGAGTCACTGGGAGGTGGGGGGGGGGGGGGGGGGCAAGTGTGCATGTGGGCATTAATCATTAAGCATCAATGATTGAGGCGTGTGTGTGTGTGTGTGTGTGTGTGTGTGTGTGTGTGCGTGCAGGAGATGCTGTGGCTCTCTGTGATGCTGAGATTAGAAGCAATTATTGAAATGTCATGGCTTTAATGTGTAGCCGCTCCGCTCCCCCCTCGTGAACTTTCAAGGTGATGAAACAAGTCGCTGTTTGCTGAGTCTTTCTGTGCTTTTAAACAATTGTGTTGCTATCTACCTGTTAGTCCTCCTTACTTATCACAATACTGATAGCGTCCCAATGCTCCATATATAAAGGTCACGTACGTGTCAACGTCATTTGAACTAAACACATCCAGCCATCCACCCATTATTAATCACTGCTGATCCTCTTCAGGGGGGACGATCCCCGCTGACACAGGGCAAAGGCAGGCTACTCCCCGGACTATCACACGGCTCAACTGTTCATATGTTTGTCAATTTAAAAGATCATTGTGCACGGCAATTAAGTCGTAGGTTGTCATAGCACCATTAAGTTTTGTGTGAAATCAGCCAGCTGGCTTATTAATGCAGCTACGTTAAGTGTGTGTATCCTTACATCCTGGTACCTAATGCACAGGCACGTGTGGTCTTTCTGAGTACTTGTCTTGTACTTTAACAGTTGTACAACAAAATGCGACTTTCTTGACTTAAAGGCTGAGTAGGTTATCAGGTCAGTCTTTGACTTTGAACCCATCGATGAACTGTAAAAGTCCCGCCCCCCTTCGTTCACACGTCTGTTCAAAGCCACTCCCCCAGAACGCCAAACGAGTGCTCGAGATCGACGGAGTGCACAATCAGTAAGTAAGCGTTGACAGACAGGCAAGATCCAATTATTTTCTCCAGCCGACTTATTTGATTGGTTTTTACCGTCCTGCCACGGCTACAGATGACATTTCTTTTAAGTCAGAGCATTTAATTTATTGATGCCTATCGTATGTTATGAGGATTTCAAGTAATATAACAGAAAGTGTTTCTGAATATAATCACCTACTCAACCTTTAATTTGACATACATCATATTAAGTTATTCACAGCACAATTCAAACAGGATCAAAAAATGGTTTCTCGCCGTCAACTAGCATAGGAGATAGTCGGCACCAAAGTAAAGCTGGACGGAAGCCCATTTAAGTTAATATACATAACTACATCAGTATATAGAGCAAGCAACACTCACCAGATATGTCATATTACGATGAGGCATGAACTGTGGCAATGAATAAAGAATGGGAAATGATAATGAGTTATGATATATGATCACAAAAATAGTCCTAATCACTCTTATACTGTTGTTGTTGAATATTTATTGAATTGAAATTTCAAATTGATATAGATTTATTAAGATTGAGGTGATAACATGTTTGCAATTACATATTGAGAAGGACAATAACATGTTTAAAAAAACAAGCATAATATAAACAAAAGTTTATTCTGTTGTAAAAATGCTCTCTGGGGCTGTAAATAAAGATTATTTAGTAGTTAGTCTGCTGATTATTTTTTGATGAATCGGCTAATTGTTTGGTCTATAAACTGTCACAAAACAGTGAAAGATGCTCATTATATTTCCCCCCAAAAATCTATTTGAAGTATTACTTTTACAATTATAGAAGATAACAATAACTCTTCAGTAATATTCACATTTGAGAGGCCACAATCTGTTCGTTTTGGCCATTTTCTTTTCTTTAAAAATGGATTAAATGATCATAACAAAACTGCTGCTGATTAACATTCGGTTCATAGTGTATAAGATTAATCAACTAATATTTTGAGCTCAAATGTTGCTGTGGATGCAAAAGAAAATCCTAGATAAAGGAAACTTGATGGGAACATTGGAAGGTTGAACCTCGGGTAAGTTGTATAAGCCACCGTTGCGTAACGTATATGATTATTATAACTGCAGTGAATTCATCTCAAGTCAAGTATGACTCTAAAAAAAGACTTTTCATGAGCGTTGGTATATTAAAGGTGCCCTCTCCTATGTAGTCCGTGTTATTGATAGAAAGAAAGAATGGGCTGTTCTGCCCTGCCTTTTGTCAATCTTGAAATGGTCTGCACGACGTGATTGGTTGATGTCTTTACTGTAGGTGTTCAGTTTCAGGGCTCTAGCACTGTACAAGCTAACTTGCTGTCATGGGTTACCGGCACACCTAAATGGAACGGAGCCATAATTAATGTTACTGGATGTGTTTTTCCTGTTGTAATTAGTCCAAAAATAGCTGCTCTCCCCTGTCATTTTGACATCGGTCAGTCCGAGGCAGGCAGGAACTCCAATTTATCCAGTGTGCCTCATCAGTCCACTGTTCCAATGACGTTTCCTTGTTTGACACCAGCCCTTACTGCACTGTAACTAGGAAATGTCCACCATCCCTCTAATGCCATCGTCAGGGCAGGTACCTAACCTGTCACCTTAATCGCCATTTAAAATGAGAAAACAGAGAAAAAAGTTTCACTTTCTATCCTCACTATGGGGAGCGTCTTTGAGATTATTTCACTGTGGCACCTGAGGTGGGATTTTATTTTTTAAACCCCAAAACACTTCCTGTGACTTAATGACGGAAGTTAAATGATTGTTCGGCCTCAATTTTTCAGTTTAAAGATGAATTCTCCACCATTCTCCATGTTAAATGTCACGCCATTAGGTTGAAGCACAAAGAAATGGACATCAGTCCTACTCATCAGATCTCTTTAGAAAATTAGGGCATTCACAACCCACACGCTGCTGTGCAATGTGTAATGCTTGGGAATTACTATCTCCGGATCCCAGGATTAAATCCATGAGTGAGCAGGACATTTTTTATTAAATGTACTCTAAATTTACTCAATTTCCCATGAGTGTATTTCTATTAAGCCCATACTATATCTTCAATAAAGTGTTGACCGGTTTAAACTGCATTTCAATCTTCACATACATACAGGTTCACGCATGAAGTTTGACCTCTGCATTTAACCAATCCATTAAACTTCCCCTCGCCCAACTGTGTGTCTCGCTGCAGCCTTTAGAGAGCGCGATGCGTCCAGCTGGACTAGTGAAGGCAGACTTCATGCATGACTTAAAGAAAACATTGAAAACTGATAAATAAGTAGGTTGACAGCACAGCGCAGCGCGCCTGCAGGGAGGGTTTGAGTTTTCACATACAGAAAGCATCCATGCATGCACTCGTTGAATATTGAACCCATGCAGCCGTACATATTCATCAGGGGATAACTTGAATATTTAATGGAGAGCTGCTCGTGTAGATGTGTGTCGACGGGGGAGGGAGTGTGAAGCCGCAAAACAAAATCAGCAACATCATATCCGGTGCAATTTGCGTGCGTGTGTCTGTGCGTGTGTCCAGGGTGACACCAGTCATGAGCCTAAGCTTCTATTTTAGCCAATGAAGTTATCTCAATAGCAAAGCCCTTAACTCTTATGTGCTGAGTTATTATCTTTTAGTGTGTGTGTGTGTGTGTGTGTGTGTGTGTGTCCATCCCTGCCCCTGAGGTTGTGTTTTCTTGTGCCCACTGAGCTGAGGATTTTCTGCAACAAAAGCACGTTTACGCTCCTCCATCTCATTTACATCACGCTGATGGCAATCTGCTGCACCACTGATTGTGTTTAGTGTTCTAGGTCAGCACACCCAGATACGTCTGTGTGCAGGTGTGTGTGTGTGTGTGTGTGTGTGTGTGTGTGTGTACAAGCATGTGCTCAAAGACTGAACATTGGTGTTAAAGCCTGTCGTCTCCCCCTCTCTCCCACTTTTGCTGACTTCCTGTCTCTTAGTCAGCACTCAGACGGTCCTGACACACCTTTTTAAATACACACACACACACATGGTATCAGGCAGCAGCTTGTGACATCATTGAAAAAAACCATGCACAAGTTAATTCAGTCAGAATCCATTGGATATAACTACCTTTTATTGGATTTTCTTTCTTCCAATTTGATGACGCAGCTTCATACAAACCCGTGTGCCTGCTCAGCACAGTCATGCATCAAATGTCAACAAAAAGTGGAGCTACTCTCCGTTTGTGGAACGAAGACGCCGAATCGCTCACATGCATGCATGCCGAGCAGTCCAATCTGGGAAGATTTGTCATTTAATTATAGAATCAACTGTCTGCACTGGAGTTGAGGCAGTGGGAAGAGATCAAGTTTCAGATCAAAACCACTAAGTGCCTCAGTTTCTCACACGTATGCGAACTTCTCGTCTCTGTGGAGCCTTTAAAATGACTTCCTTCATCTGGACACTGGCCCTGTTTGGAGACCGTTTGACCCAAACTCACCGAGCGTCTCCTCGCTGGAGATAAGATCCACTTCAGTCCCCACAGATAAAACGGTGCCAGCGATTTCCACTTTTCTAATCTCCAAATACCCAACTTTACCCCAAATAGCTTTTTAGTCTGAATGGACAGATTTAATCTAGAATTGAGTGTCAATTTCAAGATAATTTAAATTTTTTCCAAATTAACTGGAGTGGCTTGTTATTTAAACAGGTGAAACTGCCTTTCATTTTTGTGTTTTTCATAAAGAAGCTATTAAAAACACATTCAGCATGTGGCCACATGGTCTCAGACTGACATCATATTCCTTATTGATCCACCCAGCTCGTCTCCCACTCGTCTACCGGGACGATTTCAAGTTTTGACCGGGCGAGGGAGAGAGTGATGACAAAGAATAAACCGGAGCCTCCTTGGCGCTCCCCCCCCCCCCCCCCCCAACCATAAAAAAAAAATCTGCAGCTTTAATCTGCCCCAACTTCACTCCAGCCACCATACCGCGGGATTTAACAGCTGCCTTACCGGGTCGCGCAGCCTTCTCACCGGGTAGGAAATTACTGGAGCGAGAGAGAGGGGGAGAGAGAGAGAGAGAGAGAGAGAGAGAGAGAGAGAGAGAGAGAGAGAGAGAGAGAGAGAGAGAGAGAGGGGGGAGAGATAGAGAGGGAGGGAGGGAAACAGACGCACGGTGCTGGATCATTTGGGTTTAGAGCGGCTGCAGCCACGGTGGATGTTACACATCAGACGACGGACGGAGAGCTTCAATCTATCAGACTGCGAGGTGTTTGTTTTCTCCCCCGCCACCCCCCAACGACGGCGCCGGGCGGGATGCTGCTATGGTGAGCGCGTTTCTCCTCCTCTGCTCTCCAGATTTGTTTCTTTGTTATTGTTGACGCGTTAACTTAAGATCACGTATTCCCGTTACGCATCTGCACTTACCCCGTGCGTGCGTGCGCGCGCGGCCGCGCGCGTGTCCAACATATGACTGACACGTAACACATGCCTCGCGAACTGTTGGTTGTTTTTTTTAAATCTGTGTTTCCGTCATATTTAAGAAGCGCGTGTGTGGGCAGCCAATAGTGAGTTCACGTCGGATCTTCATTTCGCCTAATCGATGGTGTTTATTGGTATCTGCCCTCGTGATGTTATTTGTGTGTGAGCTGCCCAACATGACTGGTGATGTTGCTCTTTCTTTTCCGCGGTGTCACGGTTCCATGAACATACAACACAGTTGGGTTCCCGTGACTGCATCTGTGTCAAACTGTAACTGTGAGGTTATTACTCTTCAGCTGCTGGAATGAGGATTTCTTTCTCTCTTTTTTTCTGGGTTGACATGCTGATGAGAGATTAAGGAGGCTGTAAACCGCTTGGTTTTCACTGGGGGGTTCGGTGCTCCCCCCTCCAAACCTGCTCCGAGGTGTTTTCCACGCTGAGCGGACCTCTAAAAAGGTGGATGCAGGGGGGTTTGTTCATGGCTGTCAGCCGGTCCAACCCGTGTTTGAGTGGGGTGAATTTATGCAAATCTGCATGAACACTTTAGACTCCCAATAGGCCACAGTGGATTATATGGGTGGATTTGTGTCTGCGGGTTTCCCTCCACCAGCCTGCATCCTGTCCAATCCCTTCGGACGCACTGAGAGCCGCCATGTGAAATGTAATGATTCTGATTGTTTCCCCAGTTCATCAGGCTACCTGGAGACAACTGAACGCAGGTTGCGACATTTATATTCCTCTTTATGCTGCTGAATAACTCAGTGGCTGTAATGATACTGGTGTGTGTGTGTGTGTGTGTGTGTGTGTGTGTGTGTGTGTGTGTGTGTGTGTATTTGCCGGTAGTCAGCAATCTCAAACAGCAGCATTACAGACCTCACCAGCTCTTACAAATCAATCATGCAAGTACTTTGACTTTGACAGCATATACATATATATATATATATATATATATATATATATATATATATATATATATATATAAAGAGAGAGAGAGAGAGAGAGGGTTGCCCACTTTTAGTTGATTAGTCATTTTTTTAATGCTTTTTAATGCCAAATTACCTTTTTTGACTCAAGAACTCAAGAACACATCTCTGTAAAGACAGGATACAAAGTGGTGTATTTGTGTGATTCTTTGTGGAGAAACTCTCTCTCTCTCTCTCTCTCTCTCTCTCTCTATATATATATATATATATATATATATATATATATATATATATATATATATACACACACACACAGATGCCAGATATCCTCCGTACAGTTACATGTCTCTGTTAAGTTTGAATTTGAATTGAGTACTACGAGAATCGCTCTATAAATAAAATGTACTATTTGAAAGTGTTGCTATGAAAAGCCTGCACAGATGGAGCCATACGTCATGTTTTGTCTCCAGAGTGGAACATTACACATTACTAGCTATTTTAGGCACCAAATCATTGATCCAATGACATAATATGGAAATATCAAAGTGCTTTTTCTTGGCAAAATGGATGCTCACGGTGAAGTAATTATCTTTAAAACGGAGAGTTACTTGCTGTGCTTGCTGCACTCTCTACATGTGTTGGGGCACATCAGGCAAGTGGACTGCAACCTGCTTTACGACCGCAGCCTGCTGGTCTCAGGTCAGAGGTGCCTTGTCACATGCCAGTCTGTGGATGAACAAGTGCTTTGCCCCAACTGATCTTCTGCTGTGTTAATGTGCTGTGTGTATGTGTGTGTGTGTGTGTGTGTGTGTGTGTGTGCACGTGTGTGTGTGCGTGTACATACATGCCACCGCAGCTGTTCCTCCTCTCAGAGAGATTAAGTTTCACAAGATGTGATGGATGCCAGTGTCTGCAGAGCCAGCTGTGTGAGTGTGTGTGTGAGTGTGTGTGTGTGTGTGTGTGTGTGTGTGTGAGTGTGTGTGTGTGCATTACATGTTTGTCCGTGCATTTCTGCATGTCCGTGTGCACAGATTGCGTAGCGCATGTACGGCACATACATGTCGTAAGTGTCCGCGTGGTTGCCCCGAGGGAGGGGTCAGGGTTAGGGGAGGTGACGTGAAGGTCAGGGATGTTATGAGTTGGGTTAGTAATTATAGTGACTGCGCCTCTTGGTTCCCACAGACCAGGCCCACACAGTCTAAACCAGGAAGGCACGAGCAGGTCAGTGGAGTCCGGGTCAGCTTTTCCCGCTGCGAACAAAGAAAAAAGAAACCACACCACATTCTCAGATTTACATTCTGGCTATTTCATAAGATTGCAAATGTGAAGGTTTTTCGTCCTGGCTATTTTGAGAGACAGCCCCGGTGGTGAAAACAGGCCGTAACAGCTCGAGTGAGCAGACGGGAGGCTTCCTGCTTCATCTACAGTCAGCCGGAGAGGAGGGGAGGAGGTGGACGAGCAGCCGAGAGGAGCCGAGGAGGCACAGCGATGCTATCGATTTTACCTGGCAGTCGGAGGGTACAGCTTCCAATCCATCTCGACTCGCCCCTATCATCTGTACGTCAGCTCACTCGCGTCTCAGCCGTCCCGTCCTTTTCTCCATCTGACTCCCAGAATGCCCCCTGCTCCCCCCTCCCCCCATACCTCTCCACAGTCACACAGCCCAATCGATACCATGCATTCCTGTCATTTCTCGTCTTTGATTTGTTTGTTCGCTCCACGCCTCTCTCCGTCGCACGCTCCTCTCTAGTTTTCCTCCATCCATCACGCAATCACACCCACACACCGGCCGCGAACGGGTAATTAATAGCAAGAATGTCTTCACCTGTGGAGAGCAGCATATGGTGCGGTATTAAAAATTTAACTTCAGACTTCCCTCACGTCGTCTGTTCTCCGTTCGGGCGGGTTTGTTCTCTCTCTCCCTCGCTCTCTGCTTTCTCACCACAAAACGGCTTTGTTGCCTCCTTTTCTTTTTTTTTGAATTCCTAGTTATTTATTTGCTTATTTTATCAAAGTGTTGTCAGTACGCAAGCTGTTAACTCTTCCATACCAGAGACATGGCATCAGATATCCGTATTCATTACACATACCGTATACATGTGCTGCATGTGCGATGTGTAACGAGGAACAGACAGAAATAGAGAGTGAGAGATAGATAGAAAGAAAGAAAGAGAGAGTGGCAGAGTTTGTGGTCGCGGCGATCCCTTCATCCCTCCCCCCTTTACTTCTCCCCCCTTGTTCCAATCAGGGGGAGACACTCTGAAGGAGCCAGGCTCGACCACAACAATTCCAATTTTCCAACCGCACGAACACAAACTCCCTCAGACGGACACACAATCTGAGCCGAGCATGCTGGAGTGTTTCCCTCCTCTTCCCACTCGCTTTCTTCCTCACACTTCACGTCTGCGTCTCCCTCCGCCTGTCCTCCTACTTCAATTAACGTCCTCTCCCTGTCTCTCTTTCCTCCCCCGTCCCTCCCACCCACCACCCACCCGTCTTCTAGACCCGTGGCACGCATGATGGTTTGACATCGCAAAAACTGGTGCCAGACCACGAAGCCTTATTTTCCCCCTGCAGTTCTTTCTCCTGCTCTCTCTCTCTCTCTCTCCTTCTATCTGCCCCCCCCCCTCCTTACTACTATACAGTTTAATCTGCAACGGGGGCTTAGTGGCACGGCTGCAGGACTTCCACATCATTTCTTTCTCTCTGCCAGAGGATTTGCTGCCGTTCTCCCTCGTCCCTCTCTCCCCGTCCTCGGCCCTCTGTCCTCTCCGTCCGCTCCAGCTATTTATTTGTTTGATAATTTATTCATTTTAATCTCCTTTCACTTTTTGGCCCCGGCCCCCTCTCATATCTCCTCCCTTCCCTATACAGCGGCGCCCGTGTGACATGTGTTTGCATTACGTCTTATTATTCGCTCCTTTAATCACCGTGCCATCGACGCAGCAGCAAAGCTCAGTTGATGTCTGTGAAATCGCTGTCACGGGTTGCCTTTTTTTCCCCCCCTCCGGCTCACAGATCCAAAGATAGGCCTCTCAGAATGCGTTTGCTCCAATTTCTCAAGCTACAGAAAATACAACTTTATTCACTTAAATTGGCAGTCGGCCACATCTTTCTGTTTTTGTTGTTTTTTTTTTATTGCTTGAGGCGATATCTCCGGCGCTAAGCGGCCACTGCTGTGGTATTTTCCCAGAGATTACATGTCAGTCAAACATCACGGGCAGCTCTCTCCTCCATTCAAGCTGTGGTAACACTCGCTCTCCTTACCACTTTTATTTTTACTGTCGAAAAGAAAGATCTATATCGCTATATGAGCCAGAGGATTTTTTCTTTTGGGGCTCGGAAAGCGCGATTCTCCTCCAGGTGTTCAGAACAATACGTAGTAAAGTCCTTTTTATGTGAGTCACCATTGTGTTATATCAATCAGCCATGGAATAGCAACACAGACATTTATATGAACATTTCATGGATTAATACTTCAGGCTGAAGTGAGGAATTTTCCAGTCCATTATACGTGTAGAGGGTGTTTGCTGGGTCTCCTCTGTCGGAGCCTCTGCTGTCCCTGCCGGGGCAGAGCCTCGGCCCCTGGCCCTCGGCCCCGTCTCAAAACCACTCCTCATCCAAAAACGTGCCCAAGCAGGACCTCGACTCTTGGTCCTGCGTTAATTGTTAATTGTCTCTTAGATCGTATTTTTTTTGCCTTTCCAGGATTAGCCCGTCACCATTGTTTGTCGTTCGATTTGCAATTAATGACTTTGTCTGTTTTTCTTTGTTTTTGCCAATTGAATCAGGATGAGACTGTTGAGCTGAGCTCATTCTTTTGTCGCTTCGTTCATCCTTCATCCCGTTGTTATTCGTTTCCCCTGTCTCTCTATCTGGGGAGCTGAGAGTCCAACACAAATCCCATTTCTTGTTGTTCGTGTTCAGGAATCATGTTCAGCCTCCCCATTTCCCTCAGACTCCCTAAGGCACCTGGGATTAAATGTGCGTGCGTGTGCGTGTGTGTGTGTGTGTGTGTGTTTGTGTGTGTGTGTGTGTGTCCCTTTCCTCAGCCTTAACTGAAAGTCTTGATTGTGCCAGGGCTTTCTGTGTGTAACGATCACAGTGAAGATTGACCTAATGTGGTTTAAAGGTTTACAGGAAGTGAGTATCGCTATGCTGTTTCTGCACGCGCGTGTGTGTGTGTGTGTGTGTGTGTGTGCACGAGGATGAATAATCTCTTTACGAGCACCAAACATTTGAAATTACTAGACAAGCTCTGTCCTCAGTAGAGCGGATGCCACAGGCTTGAATGCAAATGTTAAACCTGACCTGAAATGTCCTGATGCATCTGGTGGATTCAGTGTGTGCATCTGATTTATTTGACTGGATGGAGTGCTGTAGGAAAGAGTTAGCGTTTTTGCATTTCCGGTTCCCTTGTCTTGAAGTGTTCTGCTTGCTGTTTTGGGAATGGGGTTTTGGTTGGATGTGGTTAACACCAGCTTAAAGGGAAAGTTCACTCTAAATGACAATACATATTTTCCCTCTCACCTGTAGTGCTATTCAGCAATCTAGATGGTTTTGGTGAGCACGTGGGAACTAGTCTACGTGAAACTACTCACAAGGTCTGTGGATTATCTTGAGGAATCGGGTCATGGTTTCTGGAAAGACATTTCTACTGCTGATCTCCAAAGCTCACACCAAAACAATCTAGATTGATAGATAGATGATTTTAGTAGGGCTGCACGGTGGTGTAGTGGATGTTCTCCCCGTGTAAGCGTGGGTTCTCTCCGGGTTCTCCGGCTTCCTCCCACATCCAAAGACATGCAGGATGGGGATAGGTTAATTGGTGACTCTAAATTGCCCGTAGGTGTGAATGTGAGCGTGAATGGTTGTCTTTCTCTACATGTCGGCCCTGCGATAGACTAGCGTCCTGTCCAGAGTGTACCCTGCCTTCGCCCAATGACAGCTGGGATCGGCTCCAGCCCCCCCGCGACCCTGAATACAGGATAAGCGGTAGACAATGGATGGATGGATGATTTTAGTATGAACTGTCCCTTTAAGAGATCCAAAAGTGTTTGTTTCCTACAATATAGAGTAAATACCGCACTCGTGAATTTTTTAAGCTTGGTCCACCTTTAGTAGAGTGGTGGTCATGTGACTGTGGTGCATTTCATGATTTTGATTCATGATTTGAGATTAACAAATACGACATTAATTTGTGAAGATTATGTTTCTGAGCAAAATGTCAAAGTATCATAAACGTTTGTTTGCCACGGAGGTTATTTTCTGCTATAATCCAAAAAGCCAATGAAAATAATCCCGAATGGCTTTTTTTTTACCGCTGCGACGCCACCTACCGGTGTTGGCCTATAGACGTGCGTCATCCCGGCGGCGCTCCATGCAAACGTGTCAGCGCGTGAATGTGAAGGGCACATACAGTGTCTGTATGGATTTCCACCATAGAGCAGCTCTGCACATGTTTAGTCCTCTTGGAACATGTGTAGTCGAACACTTTGTTCATCCCTGAGGGGGGAATCTGGTCGTAATGTGATCCGGTGTCGCAGCCAGCGAATGCAATAGACGTAACGGGAGGGCTAACATCGTAGGACACGGCGATATATTAGATACAAACATACCAATAGACTGTCTTAGCCTGATGACACTGCGCCCATCGTTCACCTTGTAAACATGAAATCATTTCCTTTCCTCTCTAATGTATCCCAAACACCCTTACTCTGCAATTCCCCAACTCCTCCATTCCTGGACGGCCTTTAGACACAGGAAGTGCCTTAGCAGGTCTCTCAATATTGCAATATTAAATTAGAGCTGCCATGTAATACATCCCCTGGTGTAGAGATTGGCATCGTTTTCCCTTTGCATCCTCTGCATCTCCCGGCCAAAGCAAAGAGGCACCTAACCAACTGCTGGCCTCCCCTGTGCCTTTCATAAGAAGCTTCTGTAATAGGTTTATTGAAAATAACAAGGTTCTCTTCTAGAGTTACGGACGGGCCTCCTGCTCCTGTCTCGGTCTGGTCGTCAATAAACCCTGGAGAATTTTTCAATGCAAATCATAAACAGATTCGATCTAATCGGAGAAGTAAGAAAGCACATAACAAATACAGGAAGAGAGAAGGAATTGTGCTGTCAGGTTTTTTTTTTTATTATTATAATAATGTGAAACAATCAGCTCCAACTCTAATGTGTTGCCGTTCAAACCGTTCAAGAAGTCCTGCTTTCATGTGACACGTTTTAGGAGACAAGGAGACAGCTTATTAAGAAGCTTCTGGTCATCAAATGAGTCAATTACAGAAATTAAATTGGCCCTCATTTGATCAAGCAGTGTTTTTGTTTTTTTATAAGTGACACAGTGACACTCGAGCCAGGCTCAGAATCCAGTAGCGGCAGGTTGATCCTCTTCCCTCTGCACAGCTCCGTCACCTCCTGACCCTAAAAGCATCCGTCCTCCCCGCTCCACGTGTTCATGTTTGTGTGTTGTGTGTGTGTGTGTGTGTGTGTGTGTGTGTGTGTGTGTGGTGTCGGTGCTGTCTCCCTCTCCACAGAAAGGCAGACATAATAGGCCAGTGTCAAAACCATAACACACACATGTGTGCAGAGTTAAAGGCACTAAAACGCAGGATTATAACCTAATCTGACAATTCTTGGCTGATATGCTGATTCACCGATTAGAAACCGGTCTGGCATGCCTGTGTGTGTGTGTGTGTGTGTGTGTGTGTGTGTGTGTGTTTGAGAGACGTAATGACAGATAAAGTGTTTGTGTGAGTGTATGGGGCGGGGGGGGGTATATATTTGCAGGCGAGCTTAACGGATGCAGCCTGCAAGACCACATGAAAGAGAACAATCATCCGAATGAGAATTGCAAAGCTACATTTTTCTGATTGGATTCAACAAACCTCTGTATTGGCATCAAATCACACAGGGAACATACACTCTCTCTGTCACACGCACACACACACACACACACAAGGCAGTTTATGATAAGCTCGCTTACCCCAAATGGACTGCTCAACTCATGCATGCACACACACGAGTACACACAAGCAGCATACATTAAGCTTTCACAACAAATTGGCTTCTCAGCGCACACACACACACACACACACACACACCTACACACAAACACACACACCCATTGCAACCCAGTGATATTTTCCTGTTGTGGCGTGTGCTCATTGTAAGCAGCCTAGCCGCGCCGCTCTGCTCTCCTCACAGACTATTTAGCTGCTCCTCTGCTGCGCTGGGCGGCAGCCAGTAAAATGGTGGCGCTCATTGTGGAAGGCTGCTGGCTGCCATTGATTTGGCCCAGCAGGTCTCTGAGGACACACACTGTTGCCCTGCCAGCCAGGCCCGGGGACGGGGACTGTATGTGTGTGTGTGTGTGTGTGTGTGTGTGTGTGTGTGCAGCCGATATAAAGAGAGAAGGAACTGTAAAGTGCCTTCACTGGCGTCTACAGCGGTGCACTGTGGGAGAACGTCTCTCCGTGAAGACAAACGGTACATTTACATTCCCAAGCGTTTAAGCCCCTCTGGGACTAAAACTAAGGGAAGGTCCCGAGCAAGCAATTAGCCACAATGCTTCTGATGTGATTTGTTGATTTGTCTTGTGTTGGGGGAGCGTTTCTCTGGAATCCTCCTCCTGTCACTTCTCCTCTCCTTGCGTTTTCACCCCCCACACTTTGATTCCTCAGGCAGGCTTTGAAAACACAAACAAAGGGAAGCAGGCATCGGACTATAAATAATGCAGAGACACAGATTGGGGTCAAATACTTTGGATTCCACAACACATACGTATGCCTGAATGGGAACTGAAGCGCACACACACACACACACATATTCACTGTTTTCTCCCTCAAAGCAGCGTTTCTTTCCTAGTGAGCAGTCAGTGTGATAATTAACACTCATTACACACCGTCACACATACAGCCAAGCACACAGGGGCTCTGACACGCACGCACTTTCTACTGTACGTGCACACACAGGCCGCCTGCTTGTGTGACAAAGCGTGACAAATGAGTCCGTTCGGAACACATTTCGGTCTCGTTGCCCCCCCCACCCCCACCTCCTCCACCCATCCCTCTCCTTTTCATAACTCCGACAAGGGCAACTCAGTCATCCTCTCCATCCACAGCTCCTATCCATCAGCACACTGCCATAACCTGCCGCCGCTCCGTGATAGATCACTTCTCATGTGCTGATGTATTGGCCTATCAGACTTTGAGGAAGTGACAGATTAGATTATTATGTCCCTTTATGATTATGAGTCTTGTTCATATATATATATATATATATATATATACACATATTAGTGTTTGTCAGAGGCAAGTTTGTGTTGTGTTATATAAGAGGCATTTTTCATCGCCGAGTACTTCCAAGGAGGGTGAAAAGGACGAGAGGAGTGTGTGAAAGTGAAAATCCACATTTCTTTTAGAGAAAAAGCTTTTGAAGTGAATACCTTTTATGAGCTCTTACTATGTATTCTCTTTGTGCGTCCGTACTATTTCCCACCAGCTCCTCTCAGTATACGTCGGTGTGTGTATATGGTTTGTCTATCATAAAAGGGATTTTCTTCAACTGTTTTTGGATTGGTGCAAAGTGGTGAAGAGAACGGCTCCGGCTCTTTGATTCAAAAGGTCTGACGCTGAAATCTGATATTAATCATTGATTTGTATAAATGCATGCAAAAGGTTCTGTGATATAAGTCCATTAAACAGTTACGATTACAGGCAGCGGTGTCGATGTGACATATACACATTGAGCCCCAGTAATGTTTGCTATATTTATAGATTTATATCACTGGCTATATTCTTTGGCCGGACTCGTTTTGTGTTGATTCATAAAACTAAAATCAAAAGACTGCTCAGGTTTCTACGTGTGACCTCCTCCTCCTTCAAAACGAGACGTGTGTGCTGTCCACGAACATCTCTATCCGGCTGCGCATCACACATAACGCTATATTTACGGATTCGAGCAGAGGGATATTGTTTTAATGAAAATCTGCAGTGGGCTGTCGTTACATGCTGCTAATCCCGTGAAGAGAAACCAATGTAATGGATGCAATAGACTTGTATTGTTGAATCGTACATTTATGCCACAAATTCCACTAATCTTGTATATTTAATAATTACATTGACGTCATGCTGTAAAAAGCTTTGAATCATTGAAATATATCTCAGTCTCCTGTATTCCTGTGGCTTTAAAAACAGTTCTGCAGAGCCGAATGTACAGTAAGACCACGAGCCTCCAGAGACAACCAGATGCTGCAGGTCTGGAGTTTTCCCTCATATCAAACCCTGAAAAAAAAACAATCCTCCATTTCAGCTCATTCTCATGTCACTTCAACACATAAGAGCATTTTTTTTTTTTTTTTTGTCAGCCGACCCTGAAATCAATTCCACAAGTGGAAGCTCAAGCAGCCAAAGCGATGAAGCTGTTTTCAGACCTTCTGGTCCTACTTTGTACAGTGGAGAGTATTTTACTGTGCCGTACATGTGCAGTGTTTGAGTGCTGCTTTCATTCAGCCTCTAGACTTCTCCCTGACCCCTGACTCCTAAATCCTCTCCGGTGGCACAGTGTCATCATCGACGACGTCATCGGGAGCATCAGTGGCACATAGAAAGGAGGACGCACTTTGATAGGCGGCGGCCGCATGTGCACTTTTATCAAACAGCTGCAAGGTACTATGCAACATTGATATCAGTCTTCATCAACATAAAAGCAGCGTTTCCTCTGATGACAAGCTAAGAACACGCGTTTACTTTTTGTCGGTGTGCACCACACGTCACATTAGTGTGTGTGAGAGAGGGAAATCTCCCCATGGTCCCCCTCTCCTCCTCAGTATTCTCTCCAAGCCCCTCACTCCCGTCTCCTGTATGCTCGGCATCGCTGTCGCCAGCTATTACAACGCTATACAGCACCATACAGGGCTCCCCTCCGCTGAGGCCTACACATCAAACTGACACACACAGAGGGAAACCCATATGGCTTGTACCATATGCACACACGGCATCACACATCATACACCCTTTCTCCACCTCCGCTTCCTGATCAACTCCACTTGCGTCATCTCGTGGTTTTCCTCATCGAGGGCTGTTGTATTTCTAGTTTGCGCTACTTGAGATTTCACGACATTTCAGAGAGAAACACTGCTCATTATTTGATAGCTGCAGGTATTGTGCGTCGCTGCAGACTGGCTGCATCCAAACTAGCTGCAATATTATAAGTCCAACTGAAATCACATTTAAACAAACCAAAAATAACAAATAAATCGAATCCACGGGACGTGTGATTTAAAGAGTAGATAAAGGGTGCATGAGCTAGCGAACAGATAATGCAATTTTGCTTCAATTGGATGCTGCTTACATCAGAAATAATAAAAAGGTAATGTAATTTGCAAAATTAGTCTATTCTGCAGACTTGTGATCGTTTAAGTACATTTGCTTACAATAGAGCTGAAGCTACTGAAATCAAATGTAAAATGTTTTACTTGTAGTGGAGCAGCTACAGTTGTCATTGTTATACTGTTCTGGGAATAGATAAGCTTAGCACAACAACTACAAATGCAGGTAACAAAACCCTCCAACCAGCACCTCTGAAGCTCATTAATAAATATAGCCTATTGAATTGTATAATGTGAGCACTTGATATATAATAATACCCATGTGTTTAACATGTACAAAAAGTGTAAAAATTACAATTCAGTGTTTTACAGGGGTTATGCACCAGACTATTTCCTGGCTGAGAGCCATTGCCAGGCAATCAGAAGAAACTCCAGGAAGTTTCTGCTCCCACTTTGTGTTTTGCACTACTTTTTTATGCGGAACAAACAGACTGAATATAATGTCTTAAATGGTGAGCTGCAGAGGTGCCGGTTGGTGGATTTTGTTACCCGACAGATCCAGGCTCAAGGTTTCCAGTCTTGTTGCTAAGCTAAGATAACTGGCTGCCGTCTATCAATCTTTTCATCTACATCTACAGAAAATGAATAGATTCAAATTTCCTTCTGCCTTAGATAAAAGCCTGATGTGTGCTCCTTCTCTCAGGAAAGATATGCTTCCTTTCCTTTTGCTATTTCACTTTATCTGATCGGTCTCTCAACAAATTTGCAGCAACATACGACGCTGATAGTTCTCTGCACAAGTCATGTTTTTGAAATTAACAAGCAGTGAGATTAAAATCTGTTTGACGCCACAGTAGTTTCACTCATGGAACTCAAATAGCATCCCTGCTGTTATATAACGCTCTGGATCCAGATGGAGCTCTGATAGTCGCTACCAGAACTTTTTTTTTACAGGGCTGTTTGGGAGATCATGTCAGTTTCTCCATCCCTTCTGCTCGCCTGTCTTGCTCACCGCCTCTCCCTCTCTCTTTCTTCTTTTTACCCAGACACACACACATCTTCAAACCACACACACACACACACACACACACACACACACACACTGCAGGTCCAAACTTCCTTCCTCCATGACATCATTGCGCCGTGCTGCCCCCAGCAGCAGCAAAGCCTAAGAAGGGTGGAGGCGCTGGCTCTGGTGCTCTGATGTCTGATTTGATTCAACCTGACAACCGAGGACCATTTGGGAGCCCTGTAACCACGGCAACTCCCATCACAACTTTCCCGGTGGTTGGTCGTCGGGGCCGGTGTTCCTTGCATCCATTTTTAATGGCCAGTGTACTTAGTCGTTCTTCCTGGGCCCGTCTCCCTGCGGTCCCATCTCCAAGGAGGAGAGGCAGCCGCACTTGGTGGAAAAAGCCCCCATTACATATTTATTGTCCCCAGTCTTAATTACTGAGCCAGAGGGGATGTGGGTTTTGCTCTCTCTCTCTCTCTCCCTCTCTCTCTCTCTCTCTCTCTCTCTCTCTCTCTCTCTCTCTCTCTCTCTCTCTCTCTCTCTCTGACACCGTCTCATTCCTTCTGTCTCTTTTCTCTCGCCCCTTCTCTCTCCGGTGGTCGGCCCTCTGTGCTTCCAAGCTATGCGACTCCACAATCCATATAAAGTAGCGGCCCGTGGAAACTCTCGGGTTGTGCGTGCAGGGTGCTCTCAGCAGCATGTATGTGAACACGGTGGTGTTAAACCCGCAGGAAGCCAGAGGAAGTGGCACATGTGACATCTCTGTGACGGTATGTGACGGAGCGTATGTCACCACTCAAGGCTCATTCTTTCGTGATCCTCGATGTATATATTCCTCTGCTCACATACTGTGGACGTTGAGGAGAAACAAGCTGTACTTCTCCACTACAAACTGTCAGCACCATATGCAAGATATAATCTAGTTTCAGGCACATGTTGCCTTCCTAATTATAACGGTTATGGCTGATTATAGAGTTGGCAAGGTTCTGCACCACGTTGCCACGCACTGCAAGAAACATCAGTCATTAAAAAAAAGGGGAAAAAATCCATGTATAGTGTTCATGTCTTTCCATTTCCCTGCATGTTATTTTGAGTCATTCTCATGTACTCCCACTCCTCCTGTTGGCCAAAATCAATCTGAGGGAAAAGGCAGTGTAACCCCATCCTTCTCCCTCAGCCGTTGTAACATGACATTGGAGAAGATTGATCAAGAAATGTATTTTTGTCCCAACGCCTCCCCTTTGACCTTGAAGGTCATGCTATTTTTATTCTTTATACTTTTAGTTTGACTTGTCAAATTCATCCTGCCTCTATTTCTGTGCTACAAACGTTTCTCACTTGTGGAGGTGTCAATAGATTTTTGATCTTCTTCAGGGTTTTTTTTTTTTTATCTCATCTCGTAGCTGAATAGATGAAAAAGCAGATATGTTGCTTTATAATGTCCAGGCCACCCGACATCACCTTGAGCGAGGCACAGTGGAAGCGTGGCTTCTTCGATTCACACGGAGCTTTACACTTGAGTGCTCGTTGGAGAGGAAAGTCTTTTTCCTTTCACAATAGCGAGGCCGTTTCTTGACTTGTGGTGCACAGTGGAATTCACTGAGTGCATGAAACCGGGTTCATGAACTTCTGCGCGGTTCTTCCTCATTTTTCCTCCTCCTCCTCTGATTTAAAAAACAAAACAAAAACAGGAAGGTTCACTCAGTGGGCTGTTGGATGTGTGGCTGTTTATGTGTAGGCTTGCCACTCGCTTAAGAGCCCAGGTACATGCAGTCTCAGTAGAGTGGAAGGTAAAAAGGGCCGCGCTGCCTACTCCCTGCCGAAGAACCGCCACGTATTGAATCCCCCGGTCTAGATAGTATATAAAAGAGGGGCGTGGGTTATAACTGGAGCACTGTGTGGATAAGAGGTTATTGAAGTTATTGAAGCTTTAGCCCACTTCTTGGTCTGGAGGAAATCCATATTTTATTTGACGTGAAAGCCGCTCAAGGCCTGTAAATTATTGCTGCTGTATTCCACCTGCTTGTAGAGGTCACCCAGCCAGCGAGGTGGGTATATATATATAGGTGTGTGTGTGTGTGTGTTGTCTGGATGTGTGTCCAGCCTTGGGAGTCCACAGTAGTATGTGTGGCGTGTCACAGGGCCACAGCAGTCACACCGTAACCATACTGCAGACTCATCCATCCATAGATCACTCCTTCCCTTCATCCATCCATGTACTAAAACACATTACAGAGATGACTGCCCCCAACGTGCCACTACCCCCCCCCCCCTCCCCCCGACACTAAGGGCTCTCTACTGGAGGCAGGGCGTATCATGGCCACAATGAAAAACATAAATACGCATGCAGGTGCACATGCACGGCAATATCAGCAGTATGGAGTACGTAGATGTACTGAAGTTTTGATGTACTGGGATTAGATTCTGTGGCCGTGAAGTGCAAAACAACGACAAATTAGAAATCTCCGCAGCAAAACAAGATTAACAACATTATTATAAAGGTGGGAACCAATCGTCAAGGATCGTCATTGATGGACATTTTCTATCAGATCTTATTTGATACATTCTATCCACACGGTTCGTAGCTGATTGGACGCTCGACCAATAAAGATGGTAGCTGATAGGGCACACTCTACATCTTTTCAACAGGAAGGAATGGGGGTAATCAACAAATGTATGGCCAGACTTGTGCATTGGTTGTGGCAAAGGGCTTCACAGGATTCTTGACTAAAGAGTGTATCCATTCAGCGATGACCCTTACCGATAGCTATCTATAGCTAGCTACCTTTTCTGGCAGGAAGTGATGTTGTGGTTTCCGATTTCTTGTGGAGTTCTTTTCTCTCTTCTTTTTAAGTGTTTATGTGCTGTCATGTTTCGTGAGTTGTCGTGTATTCCTAGTCATCGTGATTGGGACCTCATGGCCACGTGAAGTATTGTTGATGCAAGTGACAATATTGTAGTCTTGATCCCCCTTTTCATTTATGTGATGCCTGTAGGTAATAGTTAACTTTGCAGCTTCCACCTTTACTTGCAAAGCATAAAATAAGCCCATAAAATATGATGTACATCTAAAGTTCAGAGGCCCAACAGACATAAAGTAGCGCCACCTGGACCACTTAGATCATTAAAATGCAGCTTGAACATTAAAACATTAATATCTGTGAGAGCACTGTGAGAGGGAAAAGTCCTCACAATGCACTCAGGCTGCAATTACTGATTTTCTTCATTAACGATCCAAGCCAGTTATTTCCATGATTAATCAATTCATCATTTGGTGTACAAAACATAAGAAACAATGTAAAAAAAAAATGTCCATCACAATTGAAGCAACATTTTATTTATTTTTTTTTTTTTTGTCTGACCATGAATCCAGCAAATTCTCCAGTTTTCAGAAGCTGGCTGACTAGCTAATTTTCTTGATACATTATTTCTTAAAAAAAACTTAAATTATCAAGTTACATTTTCTGCTGATGCTTATTTGCCTTTCAGTAAAAGTTGATCAATGTTGGACTGAGCATATTTTTATCCTGCTATTACTACTTTGCTGCTTCAAATAGCTTACATCAGCATTACTTCACTTTCTCGTCTTCCTCTCCCATTATTCTGACTGTACCATTCAGCCCCCTGCTCCCTCTCTTTAACCTCCTTGCCCCTCAGCTGGTGCTCATATCTCAGCTTCCTCCCCCCCCCCCGTCCCTCCCTCTGCAGCCCTGCTGCTATCTTTACGACCCTCTCACTAATGCACCGCTCAATTAGTCTTCGATGAGGTTTTCCACTAAAGGCTGGGTAAATAGGTAATTACATGTTGTCATCCCCCCACCTCTTGCTAATCCACTCAACTTCACTCCGTCTACCCCCCCTCTCTCTCCCTCCCTCTCGCTCTTGCTCTCTCAATATCATGGATGGCTGCCAGAGATGGTCCAATAGAGGCCCAGCGTGGGCCTGTTAGTCACAGCTGGCTTAACCCTTCGATTGGCCACATTCAGCACTCTGCTTAGTGCACAGTTTTCACTTCTTTTTTTTTCAGCCTGCACTTCAGCTCTGTTATCTGGGACACTTCATCATCAGAATGGGAAAACTGGAACCACCCACTAAATGCTGATGAAATTCTGCCTGAGAGTAGAGACGTTAGACACGTTAGACAGGTCCAGGTGTTTTTGAACACTTCAGCTGCTCTGTCAGGGAACAGCGGACACTGAAAGTTGAAGTGGGCGGGACTTGTGCTTTTTGTGCGGCTGACGGTTATTAATGCAATCAAATTGTCCGCCTCAAGGCAACAGTCCACAGGCTGTCTACGGAGCTGGTGGGATGTGTTATCGCGCTTGTGTCCGCTGAGGCCGAGAACGTATTTATCAGGTTTAGTGCTGCTGAAATAAATTGATGCTAACGTGTTGTCTTTGGGTTGTCCTCACCCGTTACATCAACAAAAACAATGTTTCCCGTGATATATAAATGTCCGTTCGACAACATCCATCTAGGCAGCCTCGCAAATCCTGCCGCGGTCAAGGTCCGCCCATTATTCAGCAACGTCTTAACAATGTGGATTTTCATCTTTCATGTGTCGGATCGGGTCGCTTTTCCTGTGACGAACTGCTGAAAAAAGGACTTGGCTTGTTCTTCGGAGGACCAAGAGAAAAGTTTTAATTCAAACATCAAGGGAATGGAACTGAGAGAAAGAGAGTCAAACAAATGAATAATGTGTTTTTGGATGGAAATGGAAGCTGGATTCTCAAATGGCTAAAGCTTGGCTGTGGGATAAAGAATTTGTGGGGTTCTTATCTTGGATATAAGGGAATGTAATAAAAAAAATACTAGGGCTGTCAAAAGATTGATTTTTTTAATCGCGATTAATCGCATTTTGTCCATAGTTAACTCGTGATTAATCGCGAAATTAATCGCATTTTTTGGCACATTTTTTTTTTCTTCTAAATGTACCTTAATGTATTTTTTTCATATTCTTAATACTTTTAACAACATAAGGGCAAATATACTTGATTTATGAAAATGTTTATTTAACACTTTAAATATCCCCTTACCAAAACATGGGATCAAAACAGGGTTATAAGAATATATCACAAACAATTAAAGTGAACATGTCACAGGAGATAGTGTAACAGGAGAGAAGTACAGTTAGGATATAAGTGGCTTGCAAGTGATATCTCAGACTGGACGTACTTCTATGGTAGCTCATTTCATACCCACAGTACTCGCAGATGACTTTGGTCTTATCGACTGAACCATCTGGCAGTCTTTTGAAGGTGAATTTGCCGTTCACAAATCGCCCCTGTGGACACGTACCATGAAGGTGCGTGTCCACAGGGGCGATTTTAAACGCGTGTGGACGCGCCGCTTCCCAGTATTGCACGCTTGGTGGGCTGCCACTAGAGGGTGATTGACAGGCGCTCTCCTTCAAACAACACATTTTTGCGAGCGTTCGCGAGCGTTCCCGAGTCGAGCCCGGCGCCTCTGATTAGCATAAAGTAGATTCGACTTATACTTTAGGCAAATGACAAGCGGCCAACTCGCGCGCCGTCTCTCGACATTCGCCGCGACGCTACCAGAACGCATTGCACGGCTTTTCACATAGACAATGAATGGGACGCGGGGAAACACCGCTGCCTGTGGACACGCACCTTCTGGATCAAGACTACAGGTGCCACCGACGGCCATAAATCATACAATGCGCGTTTTTTTTTTTTAAATACCGAGCGTTAATCGCGCGTTAAAAAAATTAACGGCGTTAAGAGCCCTAAAAACTTTGACAGCCCTAAAAAATACCTTTGGTTTAAGATTTTATCGCAATGGTTGATTAGATAAAGGTCCAACACGTAAGACGCCTTATGCTTAGACATTATCGCTAATGTTCAACGGTAATACCTGGTTTAGATGTAACCACTAAACCACAACACCTGAACATGGGGGTGCAAAAAGACTACTTTTGACCCCCTATTCCGATGCCAGTGCCTCAAGTTCAAATGAGAAATAACAGTTTGTTTGGGCCTTTGGAGATAGGAAGGAAGACAGCAAACAGAAAGTAGGAGCAATTAGTTGTCGAGAGGAGAAAGTATGAAGAAAAGTCAGGCTGAAGGAAGGAATAAATGAAGGAGAAAGGGAGGGAATTAGGGAGCGAGCGAGGACAGAGTGTTTGGGGAACCGGAGGAAGTGATAAGTTGAGTACAGACAGACAGCCTAAATCCTCATCTCAATCAATCACATTTTCCTTTCCTCTCTTCTCAGTTTGTCTTATTGATTTCTTGTTTCTGCCAGTGTCCTGAAAGCCCGACTCAAATGACTACTCAGAGTTCGCGAGGCTCCATCTCCCAGTGAAAACTACTCTTTGGTCATTTATTCTCAGAGCTATATAAAGGAAGTTGAGGGATCGCCAGGGTCTTCTGCAAATGATGTAGCAGCCCGTTCTCCGATCTCCCGTGTCCTTTCATATAAACTAGACCTACTTCTTCACATTTAGCTGTTTATGGGAGAATCTGCTGCTGACCAATTTACACTGAGGACCATTTTAGGACATAGTGTTGCATTGATCATCACTAGTTTGAGTGTTTTAGGGTCCAAGGCAAGTCACAAGTCCTTATTTTTGTACGTCCATCTTGAGTCAATGTGTCAAATCTTAAGAGTACAGCTCTGATATGGATATAGTTCAGTTAGAAATATTTAGAAAAATAGATATAGAAAAGCAGTAGAACAGATATTCCCATTCAAATCAAAGTAGCTGGAAGACCAGAGTGGTGACCATCTTTTTAACGACTTAAATGAACCGTGGAAGT
Source organism: Chelidonichthys spinosus (assembly GCA_029853015.1). Lineage (NCBI taxonomy): Eukaryota > Metazoa > Chordata > Actinopteri > Perciformes > Triglidae > Chelidonichthys > Chelidonichthys spinosus. The sequence goes on from CM056824.1 coordinate 9,554,741, forward strand.
GTACCGCTGTAACGAGCCAGAGTGAATTATTAAAATGACAGCTTTGTTCAGCTTGTTTTCTCAAACTTGTTTAGCATTAAAGTATGGCAGAATTAGCTGGTTAGCTAACTAGCACTTGTCACGTGTGAAAATGAAAAAGCTTACTAGCTTGCTCTCATAGTAGAGAATTGAAAAATAGAGGCAGATTTTTTTAAAGGCCTCCAGGAATTATCGTAAAAAATTCAGAAAAATGTTTTAAATTTTATTGAACATATTTTTATTTGTCCTTTATGATCTTCACTTAAAATAAGATGTGATCTATTCTTCACATCCATCTATCACATTCACAAGTGAAGTAAAGTGACATCGTTATGATACGATTATCTGGATAATTTTGAATTGCAATTATTTTGACCAGGATAATTGTGACATAACATAGATCATCCCTTGCCTACAGATGACCACGGAAAACAGTTCAATATAATTTGTACTTCTATTTTTCTACAACTGAAACATTCTACTACATTCAGATCTCAACAATTATTTTATGGGCGGGGCACCACTGCAATTAGATACTTTAACAATTAGCTGTAAAGTTGACCTTGAATTATAGAAACTAACTTTGTTAACAGCTTCTCACAAGAAGACGGAGAAGATGGATCCAGATCCAGTAAGGTTGCTGTTTACCACTCTGTCTGTCAGATCCACCCGTCACTCCTCCTCAGTCCAAATCTCTCTCTGTTCACTGGTTGCAGAAATGACTATATTCACTTATGATATACAGTCTATGCCGTGTCTGCAGAAGCATTATTCAAGGTGATACGAAACAAAACGTGTCATGCACAGATGATGTGAACGCCATTGGAAAAACAAAGCCAGCCTATTTATTACTGACAGATCATTGCTGCATATGAACAGATATGCAAAGAAACTGTAGAAGATACAGCTGATGTAGTTCACTCCACCTACACAGTACTAGTGTCTGACACACAGACGCAGACTTAGAGTAGAGTTCATGCACACAGTGGTTGTTTTTGGGTGCTAAAACTAGGTGAGTCACCCCATCCAGGGAACATTAACATGTCTGTCCCAGCATGATATCATCAGCTGCCGTCCCCACAGATGCTGACACTCCATTGTGTGCGTCGAAAGCTCAACGTTTCTCTTGGAAACATGCTCAGGGGTTCTTCCTGTGTGCGGCGGGGGAGATGACAGATCGCTGGTAATCAGCGTGCGAGCGTATGCACACGTGCTCTGCAGTCACACACCTCAAACAAACACTCTCCCTTCAAGCCGCTTCCAGCTACGTTATCTTTGTTGTGCTATGACAGAGACTGTTGTATTCTTTTTTTTTTAAACGTCTTTCCACACTGCCTGTTATGTATCCAACGTGCTGTTGTGCGTTCGCCGTTCTTCCTTGAGTGACATCGTTTCACAGATAGATTATCAAAGCGAGCGTAGTCGAGAACATCTAAATCAAGACGGAGGAAAGGCTGCGCGTCAGAAGAATTTAAGGTAGCCTACACGTTAGTCATGTTTGTAAAAGCTCAAACAGTTTCAGCGTTGCCTGATGAGACGGTTATCAGGCAACCTCCCCCATGGATTGGCGCATTGGACCGACTTGGATCCACGTGGTGAAATAAAATGTTGATGACTGGCAGCAACTTATGCGGCACATTACTTCCTATTTACCTATTTCTTCTGGTGTCACAAATAGCTCACAAAGAAACCGCTGATTATGAATATGGTTGCATAAATCACGACCAATTGGGTAGAAATGGCCAAATAAAGGAGAAGTCTTGTAGTTGGATTGTTACCACAGCAACCCAAACGTTGAAGTAACTTTTAACTTAACCACCATCCTGAATGGAAAAGGATGAGTCTTTGCGCTCATACAAATTGTCTCTTCATTGACATTTCTGTCAGTCTGCCACTGTTTCGACAGGGCAAATAGAATAAGTAAATTAGTATGTCTAATAGCATTTGGTGGCAGCTTTGAGAATATCAAATTAGGATAGTGTTCTTTTTCCATGACACACGGTTCGCCTTAAGCTATGCGTTTTAGGATCTGCCTTTTGTCTTTCTCTCTATCTGGCTCAACGTCTCTTCCAGCGGTACTACACCCTCACTTTTTAGTCTACCCACATTTTCTTTTTCTTTTCTTTCCAATTAGCTCTTCTTTTCCCCCACTTATTTTTCCCCGTCTCTCAACTTTTCAGCCCCGTCTAATAATAAATTGTGTTGTCTCTTAAATTCCATGGCAGCTGATGACATGATAACTTGAATTCCTTTAAATGGGACAGAAATAACAGCTGTTAATCCAATAAACAGCCAGTTAATGCAATAACAACTTATAGCAGCTAAATATTGCTTCTTTTGTCGCATGCTGATGATGTAAGCGGTGGTTTGAAGCATTATGTGTATATTTAAACCTGTTTCTGATTAACGCATGAGTGTTAGAGCGTATTACATTTTGACAAGTTGGCACAATTCCTAGCAGGTATTATGGTGACACTTTATTTGAACCCCTGGTTAGCATTTTGAAACAGTATGATTCATTCCAACCGTTCCAAATTTGTTACAGTTTTTGTAAAAATATCAGTGAAAATAATGTCTTTTAATCTGACATCTGACATCTCATCCCGTTCTATCCTCTTCGTCCTCCGTGCTCCTCATGCGTCCTTCTGTCTGTTCTGTGAAAAAGCAGAAACCAGTATGTCACTCTTTGAGTCAGTCTTTGTTCTGTCACAAGCTATCCCAGAGATAAGTGTGACTGATCGCTGCAGGCCCGGCCAGACAGACGGTGTATAATTGAGTGATAGGGACTAATGTAAGTGAATGGCTAAGAGCCGACTGTGATCCACTGCGGCGGCAGAAGCTCGGGCACCGAGGAAAGCTTTCTGTAAGGCCCTCGGTAATACTAGCAACGACAGGCACCCAGATCGCAATCTGGTCACTACCTGGCTGTGTGAGTCTGTTTAACCTGTCATGTGGGGACCTTATAACACTCTCACATTATGGGGACATACCTTTTTCTGGTCCAAATGGGGACAATTGCATTTCCTCATGATGTAAATCATTACACTTTAGGCCCTAAACTTTAGGGTAAAGACTTGGTTTAAGAATAAGGTAAGTTGAGGGTTAAGGTTCAGGATTAGGCTGAGTGGTTCTGGATAAGTCTCCAGGAAATGAATGTAAGTCAATGCAATGTCCTCAAAAGAAACATGACTGTGTGTGTGTGTGTGTGTGTGTGTGTGTGTGTGTGTGTCTCAGGTTGGCTTCTTTTTTGTGTTCTTTCCATCCTGCGTCTCTTTTCTTCTCCATTTCATAGCTCTGTTTACCTCTCTCTCTCTCTCTCTCTCTCTCTCTCTCTCTCTCTCTCACTCACACACACACACACACACACACGTTATCTTAGCTCTTTAATTAACGTGACATGCTGTGAAGTGAGATACTAAATAATGCAGGATTTTCCAGTGACATTGAATCAGCCATAGTGATTAGTGGCCACACACACACACACACACACACACACACACACACACCATGACACATGCCCATTTTTTAACAGTGATCTACCTTTTTAATACCTTTTTAGTATTCATTTTTCAGCAAACATTTGGCCTAATTAGACAAATATGCACATGAATGCTCTGTATAGAACAGAGTGTATTCCCAGCGTGCGTTTTATTTTTAGTATGCATTAGTATCTAGGTTACAGTAACGTATACAGTACAGTATGTAGGTGTTGTTTTCTAAAGTGAGCACCAATGTTAATATTGTTTGACAAAAACATTTGTGAAATGCCACTCGATTAAATTTAACTCTCTGAAAATCAGAATTAAATTAATGCATCATTTAAAAGATGTATATAAATTCATAAAAGTTGATAACGGCCCATTGAAAACTTAGTTCTAATATCCAAACTCAAAATAAAAGTGTACTTTCCCGGGGTATGTTTTGCATCTGTCATACTGTACTGTGTTGCTGAGGTCCTATATCTACTGTAGTAGTGTAAATCATAGGGCAGAGGACTTAATTTGTGCAGGGAGAGATCTAGGTTATCCCAAAGCAATTGTTTCAGACCAAATCAAGTGGAAAATCCAGTGTGGGTTTAGTTGTGTGTCTGCCTTGGCTGCAGGGATGCTAAGAGCTCTGGGCTCCTGCGGTCTTCTCCCCCCCCCACTGTCTTTTTTTTAATCAGATGGCTTGTTCAGGAGTGGAGCGGATTAAGACCGCTACCGCCCCTGCTGATGACTCTGTCCAGTTTTGTGGAATGCCCACAAACACAAATCAGGAGCACACAGCTGCTAACATGCACACAACCGCTCTCATATACTGTACAAGCAATTCAGCACAGGCAGTCAGCGGTAATGGACACATGCATGCACACGCCGAGGCCTCAACGTATGCATGAGCTGCTCCTGCACACACAGCGCGGGCCCCCGCATCATTCATTCATGCAAAAGATTTCACGTGACACACATTTCGGCGTCGTCTTTCACCTCCGCTCACTTTCAGTGTCGCTCTGACAACACGGTCTGTTTCTGGACAGCAGCAGTGATCCGCCATGTCTCATTGTGCCGTGTGATTTGAGCTGTGAGATTTCTGACACAGACTGATGCCTGTCTCCTCCAATGCCAGACACTCACACCAGGCGCTGCAGATGGCTGAGAGACAGAGGGACAGACGGAGGGACAGACAGAGGGACAGAGAGAGAGTGAAAAGGCAACAAAAAAAAGAGATTGCAGCTTTGAGGAGAGACATAGTGAAATGTGACTGATAAGATGAATGAGGAGGAAGCAAAAGTGGAATCAAAGAGAGGGGAAAGTCAGATTTGAGGAAGATATATCTGGAATATGTAGAATGCAGAAAAGTAAAAAAATAAAAGATAACAAGATGAGGGGGAGGAAAAGGAGGAAGGCACCAAAGGGGAAACAGATGGAGTCTAAGAAAGGAAGCGAGGTAAGGTTGAAAGGATAGAGACAGTGAGCTGTATGTTGACCCAACACACATCTGTCTCCTCCCACTTTAATTTCCCTGTCATCCATCAATCCCACTCTTCCAGCCCTCCATTCAAAAGCCATTCATTCCTTTTTGCTCAATATCAAATCATGTCGATTTGACGTACATTTGGAAGAAATTCACTATTAAAGTTTTATAGATTGTGGGAAAGCTAAAGCAAAAAAAAAAATGAGGCCGCCGCTTTCCTTGGGAGATAAAAATAATGAACTACAGAAGCCGACTGATGCTGAATGTTTGCCATAACTTGAGATTCATCAGCTACTTTGTGAACTCTCTCTCACACACACACCGAAACACACCTCCGGCATTGAGTGTATGGTCCTAATGAAGCGAGAAGAGGAGAGGCAGCTGCATAACTGGAGTGTAAGGCCTAGAGGGAACTCGCACACTTCAAGTCTGCGCTTGGATGTGTGTGTGTGTGTCTGTGTCTGTGTGTGTGTGAGAGAGAGGGAGTCTATATGATATCTGAAACTCCCTTAATTTGGACTTTGGCTCGAGTCTAATGAGTTTTTCTTCTTTCTCTCCCCAGGTTGTGAGGGCCTGCTTCTATCGTCCTGTTGCACAGTGAGGCAGTGAGCTCACGGTGGATACAGCATGCATGTGTCGACATATCCCATGATGCACTCTGCCAGTCCAGGCCTGCTCCTCCTCAGCTTCCTCTTCCTCGCCTGATGCTGACTGTGAGTCCTTTCTCCTTCTAGACTCACACACTTGTGTCCTCACACACACATCTACTCGCAGATCTGGACATGCGTGAAGAGAAACAGTTGAATTTACACTTTGGGTCTGAATGCACAAATACACGAAGGGTTGGAATGACCTGGTTTTCTCATACAAACTACTCCAGCTCCTGATATCACATCCCTGCTGTGTGTGTGTGTGTGTGTGTGTGTGTGTGTTGGGTAGCAGGTTTGATTTGAGGCCAGCTGTTTTTGTCCATCACAGTATTACTTGGCACGGATAGACAGACCACATATGGCGAATCAGATAATTTTTTCCACTGCTTGTGCGATTGTGGTTTATACCGTGTATGTGTGTGTGTGTGTGTGTGTGGGTGTGATCCCTGATTGTGGCTGGTCCCATGTATTTCTCAGGGACGTGCATATTAGCATTCTGGTTATCAGTCGTGTGCTGGTTATAATTACGGCCGCAATTACTGATTATTTTCAGGAACGATGAATCTGTCGACTATTTCCTCTATTAATCGTTGGGTCTATTAAATGTCAGGAAATATCCAGAGCCGATGAGGTGACGTCCCCAGATCGGTGGTTTTGTCCAACCAATAGTCCTAAAGCCACACACATTCTGTTTGCTATCACAGAAGGCTAATAAAGCTGGAAATTGGATGCTGAAAGCTTTGGATTTCTGCCATATATACTGGAAAGACACACTGTTGAGTCCAGATCTCCACTACTTCTGTATTGGGAGATTGAATGATTACAACCCGCAACTGGCAAACCCCCCTAGACACCAATGTCATCATAAAACACACCTCATTCAAACTAAAAAAAGCAGCGATGTATGCAGGCAATTGGCTCTAGGTCATCGTATCAGACACATCATACAATCTTGCCAAAAACGGAATGAAACTCACCAAGCTGCCGTGTAATAGCGGCTGAGGCTCGGAGACGTACAGCAGTGTGTGTGTGTGTGCGTACTAGTCGCTGTTAGCTGTTAGCGGTTAGCCAAACACACCGTCCAAAACAATAAAAGTGAGCCAACTAACAACCGCCGATGCAACTAATGGGCTGCAAAGCGTCATAAAACACAATTCATTTGAACTTAAACACAAGCTGCGATGTATGGATGCCATTGATTTAATAAAGCCTACACTGCACGCTCCGCTAGCTGTTAGCGGTTAGCCAAGTACACCATCCAAGATGAGCCACAGAGCAGCATTCGTGACCTTTCCTGGCAGAGAAAAGAAATATCTTAAATAATTAATACATTATCAAAATAGTTACATTTTCTGTCGATGTACTAATCGTCTGATCGTTCCAGCCCTAGTTTTAATCAGATTTGGAAAACTACATGGAGCATAACGTAACCTGGTTTTCATCTCCCTGTGTATGAATTTAATTTCAAAAACACTGCAACCATCACTGAAAAATTCCATATTTCTTCCATTAAGCCAAAAATAATTAAAAACATTCAAAAGCTGACACACCCCATATACTCCAGTAGAACCACCTCCCCATGTGTCATTGTGACATCTTACTGTAGACATCTTCCATCCCGACAAGCCATTATTAATAAATCCCCTATTAAACCATTGCCAGACCATAACTATGCTATCATTTATTCTTATGTTTATGGCTAACAACCACATTTCTCACGTTGAAGTCACACCTACACAGATAACTGACCGTGATCAGCAACTTGAATAAGTCGCTTACATGCAAAGATTTATCTTGTAATTGTCTCACTTTGACAAATGCTAAGAGCTTATCCAGGTTTGTGAATCCAGGATATGATCATTACGGAAACTGATTAATGAGATATTCCAAAACCCTCAACATTACTGGGATTCTACTGTGTTTAAATATACTTGATATGGGTGGCTACCTGTGTAAGACAAAGTCCTAGCCAGGCACGGCTTCTCTGCCAATTTGTCAGGTTGACAAATGCAGCTTTGAATCTCGCAGCTGCGGTGATGAAAGCATCAGATTTGGGGTGAGATAAGGATAAGCAAAATCAAGACAGAAGGGGAGTGTGGGAGGACTGAAATATGGGATAGACTGAAAGAGAATAATGGAAGAGAAAGCGGAGGAGGTCATTCAGGCTCACCACTGTTAAACATCTGGGAGTAATCCTGTCAGACGCCCATGGTGTCTCGTAGAATTTTGATTTGATTTGTTTTTGAAAAATGCTTATTCCATAAGTGCAAATATATTCTGTTCCCAGTCTGTTTTGGGGGGAGAATGCAGTGTAGCTTGTGGTTGTACGATGCTGAACATGTATGTGTTACACACACACACACCACACAGAAGCACACAGGCCCGGGGCGGCCCTCTCAGTCCTGCAACGCTTTAAAAGTCCACCGTCACACAGAGCCCAGTAAAAGCACACACATCCACAAAGCACTCTTGTTTTCCTTTCAGCCTCCTGGCCTCTTGTCCCCTGTGTAAGTTCCAGGGTCGGGCAGTAAAGGCTCCAGTCATCCATCAAAACGGTGATGCTCCCAGACTTCCTCTGTAGCGGTTATGGCAGCACAGAGGGTGGAAAGGATTCCCATTTTGTCTCCTCTGTCCATATTTTTCTTTCTCCCCGTGCCCTCGCCTCCTTCTCTGTGACTTCCTCCATCGCTCTTTTCTCACTTTTGCTCGCCGCTTCTTCTCCGCACATCCATATAATATATATATAATCTGTGAGAAAGGAGGAACGGAGGGCTTGAGGGGGAAAAGGGAGGAAAGCCTGTTCTTTTCTCTTCTTATCTCATTGTGCATGACGTACAATGCCTCTTTTAATATCAACAGCGGGGACTCGGAGATTTGAACGTTGAGAATTCAAACAGATGCCGCTGGGACGCTGACATCTTTGTTGCCCGCCGTGTGTCTACATGTTTTGAAATGTTAAATGCACTCGGTGCTCGGTTGTGCTTATCTTCACCCAAACTTTGTGCCAAATGAATTCAATGAATTTTAAGCACAATGGTGTTATTTTCCTCCTCTATGTCTGGACAGAGGCATGGACTTTTTACTAAACTTTGTCACTGTCGACACAAATCGCCACATACGCCCTGGTGCACTGAGATGCAATCATTAAGATGCAATCAGACGGAACAGTATCCTCCACGGTTAGGAACCTTGCATGTTCCTGCACCATATGTGCATTTCTGCACACAAGCACCAGTGTAACAATACAACCAGTGCACTGAGCTTTGCCTGTGTGAATGCATCGTTTTTTCCTCTTTTACTCCCTCTTTCTGTCCTCCCTCCCTCGCCACCATTTTTTTTTCCCAGTGTGTTTGTGTTGCGCGTGCGTGCATATGACATCTATCTGGTGGATTAAGAGTAATGCCCTGACCCCGTCGCAAAACTGGGCCACCGCTCCGCGTACGCAGCAGAGATGCCCCCGTGCGAGTAGCTGCATCCCTCTGTGTGTCATTCAGGGGGACGGGAAACAATGCAACAACAGGGTTCTCGCTGCTGACCCTCATTTGCCCCAAAAACCAACAAGCTGTCTCCCTTCCCCTCGCAGCTTGGATGTAACAGTTAAAATTCCAGCTGAAACGCAACTCCTCGTGTGTGTGTGTGTGTGTGTGTGTGTGTGTGTGGTGTGTGTGTGTGATTGTGTGTTTGTGTGTGCAACTGAACACAACACAATGGCTCCCTCTTCTCAGAGGCTACAGTAAAGAAAGCATTGCTGGATTGCAGCCCTTTAGTAATCTTTGGTAAGCAGACTGTACATTCTGGTGACTCACATCATCTATGTGATGTAAAAGCTGTGCATATCCAATGTCTTTTTTTTTTCTCCATCAAGCTTGATGGGAAAAACCAAAACGGCAACATGTCATTATTACCCATTAGAGACCCAGATATACCTTTTTTTAGGAGGGAGACAAGGGATCTTTAGTGGGCGATAGCAGGTCAGTGGTATTTGTCACAGAGAAGTGGTGTACATCATCCGAAAGCTGAGAACCTGAAGATTACTTTGCAGTTGATTACAAATGTTCTAGTCATTAGTCTGTAATAAACAAACCAATTCAAATCTTCTGTGTTTAGAGTGGATAGAACATGGAAGTACGTGATGGCCATCCCCATGCTCACGTATGTCTCAGTTTTTAGGTTGATTCGTTTTGGTGCAAAGTGTAAAAATTTTCCCCACAGTTTTACCACGTGGAGTACTGATAAAATGAATCCTTTGAAAATACCACTTCAAGATTAAGACTGAGACCTTGATGAACACTGTAGCAAAAGAAGTGATTTGGTGTCTAAAACTTTGACATTGGGAGATAACTTGACCTTTGACCTTTAAGCACTAAATTCTAATCAGTTTATCCCAGGTGGTCTGAAAGTGAAGCCAAAGGGGAAGTGCCTTAAACGTACATACTTTTTAATGGCCATCAGGTGAAAAATCCTCCAAAATCTGATTGTTTAGAAGTTTATGATAATAATTCTACCATTTAACACTGTATTCAGTTACTGAAAGTGAATCGTAACATCGTGGTTGCCTACAGATGTCTTGTTCAGTGTTTGGTTGTACACTGCTTGTGTCACTTCTGGTTCTAAAAACCAACAATATGGTAACGACCAAGATGCCAAACTCGAGGCTTCAAAACTGTAATCCACAAATCAATGTCTGACATCACAGTGACTGTTCTTATATGTTCAGCTGATTGTTTGTGCCAAATTTGAAGAAATTCCCTCCAGGTGAAATTGCACTCACAAGAACGTGATATACGTGAGGATACAATGACATTGACCTTTGGCTTTTGACCGGCAAACTCTTTTCACTTCCTCCGTGAGTCCAGGTGGATGTTTGTGCCAAATTTGAAGGAATTCCCTCGGGTGTTTCCTGAGACATTAAACTGATAACATAATGCCTCTGGTCACAGTTGTTACCAGCACAGAGGCATGAAAACAGCTTTTCTCAGTTACTGAAAATCTAACATTTTCCCACATGACATGTCAGGCTACGACATAGAAAAGACAAAACGTGCCCATGTGGTGATTGATTGACCTGTTGACATTTGACCATATTGCCAACGCTCGCATGGCCTTGAGGTTGACTGGAATCTGAGGCTGGAAGCTTGGGTCAGTCTCCCACAATGCAGCACTGGTACTTTTGCTTTCTTTGGGAGTCCACCAAGTGCTTCTGGTGACCTCACGTGTTTCATTTAGCTTCAACTCAGCTTCTGAGTTCAAAGGTCTAAATTGCTATAAAAGCATTTGATATGCTTTGAAAAGATACCATACATACTATAGGAAACAGTACATGGTGTAGTCTTTTCCAGAAAGTAGTCCCATGGTGGGGAAATTTGAGGCAAACTTGTAATGTGTTTTTTGGGATTTTGTAAATACATTTTGACTCGACTGGATGAAATTTGGTTCCGCTTTGGTAAGAACATAAGAACGCAGCACATGTGTGTTAAAGAGTTCAGCCGTATCAGTGAGGATTTATCTGGAGAGCCACATCCATGTGTACGTCCCTGTGATTACGCCTGCAGTTGTCTGTTTTATATGTATATGTATGCGAGCACATGTAGTGCTGAGATTAGACGAGAGATTAGATTGCGATAAGTATCTGGTTTTCGTGCGAGCTTCGTGGATTCTTGTTGCTGATGGATGAGGCACCGTCAGGATTCATCAGCATGAGAAGAAGAGGCAGGGTCACAAAAAGGTTTCTGCCCCCGGGAGGATTAGTTAAGGGTGTGAAACTGAATCAAGCCGTTTCTTTTCTTAGATGGATTGTGTTTCTCATCTGTGATTGATTGATGTTGCCCGACTCACTGAACGTACAAAAAAAAGGCTAAATCCTGATTGACATTATTGCTCAACTACAGTACAAATGTCACCATCAGCTCTCGGCAGGTTAGACCCTGATGGAGGCGCTGGGTAATTTCTCCTGTGGACTGGGAAGGGATGATCAAATGACCAAAAGGCCTCCGGTGTTATTCTGCTCGAGTCTAAACGGATCATTTTTTACATGCATGGACCACAATTCATTTTAAATGTTGCCTCATATATGACAACATAGAACATTCATTTAGAGATCTCTTAGAGTACCTCAACATTTAAGGGATATAAACGAAGGCATTTTGCTCCAGAGAATTCATTTAGATGGGCAAATCGATGCCTTTCCCATATCTGCCCATTCAATATGAAGCTGGAGCCAGCAGCAGGTTGGTTTATCTTAGCATAAAGAAATGGGGGAAAAGTCTTACCAGACTCCATCCAAAGTTCATTCATTAACATGTTATATCTGTGTGAAACTTCCATGTAAGGTCGAAACTAATGAGATCATGTCTGGTGGTGGTTGGCAGAGGAGTCCTTATTCCTAACACTCGGGTCAGGCCAGGAAATGTCATCATGCTGGAAAAAGAAAGAAGATACATTTAGGAAGTTTTCTCTGCTGTTAAACTAATAAACGGGTCATTTTTTTACCCTCAAGACATTGGAAGCGTTAACATGGTTGGACAGTTGTTTCTTTCTCTAAATAAGAGAGAAATCTGCTGTGACACGGCAGGAAAGTCGACAGTCATGGTGAGTAGGGAATTGAAGAAATAAGCACAACTCTAATCACGCTAAAATTGTCCTGTAATTTCCTTATTTTTAATTGCCGTGTCGCTTATCAACCCAACTTAATTCCGATATGTCTAAATAATTCAGGGTGTATTTCCTGAAATAATTTATTCCATTTTATTAAAATTCAGCTCCAGCGACGATGTGCCCGCTCATCCAGAATATGACAGGAAATCTTAAAAATAAAGAATTTGAATGCTTGACGACCTCTTTCCATCAACTCCAGTGCAAAACATCTCTCCATAGAAGGTGGCAGAACTGGGTCACATCGTAAACATTTCCAGAAGTCACACACAAAATGCCAGTCACAGTTATGGTATTATGTCAACTGTTTAATACCAGTGTTGGCTTTAGGACTAGCATAATATTCAAAGCACATTCATATCAGTCTCATATTCAGTTGTGAGCCTTTGGACTCCCTCAATATGTTCTCCATTACCATCTATACATGTTCATCCATGAATGAGGTGGATAACAGGAGGAAAGTCCACGTTGATGACAAAGAGGACGAAGAAGTTCTGCTGCAGAAGCTCTTCAGCGTGCAAACTTTGCCCGCTAGTTGCTATCAGCAAGTAGCATAGCTGTGTGCCCATCCGCGACTAACAGGATGTGACCGGCGTTAGCTTAGCATTAGCTTAGCAGGTGCACCCGTCTGTGAAGAGGCCTGGATAGCATCAGCTTAGCTCTAACGTAGCGGTGCAGTGGTGTGTGAGTAACACACTGTGAAAACCCTCTGTTCATCTTTATGGGAAGCCGGCCCTGACCCAGTAAAGTTGTGTACCCAGTGGGTAGCGCATGTGTTTCTAACGATCTGTGTATAAAAGAAGACCCCATTTGATTAATTCCTCCCCTTGTGTTTCTAACAAATTAACCCTGATTAACTCGGCACCAGCCGGACCCCGAGGCCGCCGTGGCGGGTAAGTGGCATGCTAATTGGACGTGGATTTCAATTGGCAGTAAAAGCGCATTTTATTCTTTTGCTGTTACGTCATCGTAAAAGCGATGGAATCACGTGCAGCGAGGAGACGAGGCACAAAGTCACAAGGCCTTTTGTCTGAGAGGAAAACAGGGTTTGAAATAAATAATCTAATACTCCAGATTTGGTCGAAGTGCGGACACAGACAGACACTTAAACTTTATGAAACTTGAACAGCATCTTTTTCTTTAATGTGAAGTTTTATCAAAAGCACTTAATTGTGTGTAATTTCATTTTCTGTGTTGAAACGGCCCATTCTACCAAATGTTTTCCAATTAACACTTATATGTGCTGCAGAAGGATGATAGCTGTCTCTCTGTGTTTATTGGCCCCAGCAATCCAATTCCATTTCCAGGACGAATGTGAGCAGCTGATAATTTGCTCTTAATGTGTCGGCTTGATGTTAATGTGTTTTAAGTTATGGTCCTGGCCAGCTGCCCGCCCACTCTCGGGGCTGACTATCACGTTCCTGGCTCGGGCCTCGATATTGGCCTCGTTCCTCAACTTGTCTGACAGGCCGATTCAGTTCTCATTTGGAGAGTCATCAGCTAAACCGCCCACCGCCGCATGCAGCGCCGCGCAGCTGGATCTCCTCCTGGCAGGGGCTTTAAATTACTCATTACATGCTTAACTATCAACATAAGCGCACACATACGAAGGAAAATGTGAGGCGCAGGCACAGATGCTTGGCAAGTCGCGTCGTGATCCAACGTCGGCCTTTTCAGATGTGATCAAAACCTACAACATGCTGACGCAAATACTCACAAAAAGCTAGTGGTGCACATGAACATGTGTGGGAAGCCGCCGGGATCGCCTGTCAACGCGTCTGAAAGGGATCAGTAACCTGTTTATCACCCTTCCTCTGTTAGTATCTATTCCTTTTTAGCTAAAACTACACTAAAACTTCTAATCTGTGATTGTATGAAGTATTCCAGCTTCTCAGAGCTTCTCTGTTCCAATCTCTAACGTTGATCGCTGCCCTATCAGACAGAGCGGGTCCATTCTGTGCTGCTGAGTACATTGCTTTTTTGTTGATTTGCTTCGTTGGGAAAGGCCCGTCTGCCTCATGCTGTCTCACATCACATCAGCTAAGTGATCGAGGGCACACCAGATAAGGCCCGAGGGCACATAAATTGCGATGGATTGTCGAGTTTTTGGAAACAATCTGCGGGAGCTCAGATGACTTGACACGGCGCATCCCAGAATAAGTGACAAACGTTTTTGGATTTTATTTAACTTAGTGGACGTTAATAGACAGAATCATTTGAATTAAATAATATCAAAACAAGAAAACCCTTTCTCATCTTTTCGACATTTCACTCATTCAGTCATGCATTACTGTGTCATAAAGAAACCTGGGAGACACTTATTTATCACAATTTAAAATGATATGCTACTTTTACAATCTGAGAAGTGCACACTCTTTAGTTCCATCTGTTTTTCTCATACTTTCCATTCGTAAATGTATGCAACTTTCCAATCTTAATACACTGTGTGCTTAAATCACCCTCCCTAAAGATAAGTGCTAGCATCTGTTCTTACAAACTCCAGCTCTCTCGCTGCGTCCCTCTAGGTTAAGACGGCATCTGCCAGCTACAGTATGTCCCTGTAGCATCCTACAAAGTGTCATTAGCTTCATTTAGTCTTGCTATTTGTCTTTTCTGCTTCCCCGGTGAACCTCCACAGCCCCATTACTGTTTCCAAGTTCATTTGAGGGGAGTTTATCCCCAAATGGTGTTGCATTTGTCACTGTAAACTCAATTAAAACAAAACAAAACAGAGGTTGGAGGAGAGCAGGGTGGTTTCATCTGTTATCAGATGCACAGACTGTATAAAAGAGGTGGACGTAGTCACTGTGAAGTGAAACCCATTGGTTTGAGGACTGCCATTGTGACTTTTGACATTTTGACTGTGGTCATTTAGTTTTTGGAAGAAAAGGTGGAGCTAAGTACAACCGAATGCTGAATTAGACATTTTTACACAACTAAAATGGCATGAACTGAAAACACACTGTGAAAGGGTCACAGTTGTAAAAGAAATTAACATCTTGCTTTGTTGAATAAGACTTGAAACTGGCGATTGAGGCCATAAACTCATGTTTCCAATGTTTACTGATGTTCTGACTCAAGAATTAGGGTCATTTTCTCATAGACTTCTATACGATCCGACTTTTGCGATCTGAGTCGCCCCCTGATGGCCATTAGAAATAATGAAAGTTTAGGGTTCTTCCAAACCTGTGTCACCTCCCGGATCAGATGACCACCTGGTCAGATGACATATTTGCAACTCGTGAGTCAATATTTGTGCAATTGTAATCAATGTCAACATCATGTGCTACCCAATGTCTGTATTCTATTTCTTTTTCCAAAAGACAAAAAAACATTGTTCTTCTTGTCATCAAAGTCTCTCACACATCTTCGGCCGTGACTCTAAAGTGGTCCTGGGAGGAGAGCCGTCTTTGTAATCCCTGCCATCTGTTGATCAGATCCCACTGTATATCAACCTTTATGTAGGCCACCCTCCTATCCTCCACCCCCCCAACACACACACACACACACACACACACCAAGAGGGGGAGATTGGCACCGTCTAATTCCATCTAAACCTCTCTCTCCACGGAGCCACTCAGTAGTTTCCCCTCACTTCCATCTTAGGTCATATTGGGGGAAAAGAAAAAAGGCTGTTAGTGGTGACATACAGCAGCACTGAGGTATGTGACTGCTGCTAAGTAAAAAAAAAAAAAGTTCTTCCAGAAGCTGTGAGGTGAAGAAAAGGGCCAAGTGGAACCTTCTGTGGTGGTCAGAGGTCCAATTGGATATTTGAGTAACCTCGTAATTTCTAGTATATGTATATCAGTATATGTATATATATATATATATATATATATACATATATATATATATAATATTTTTTTTTTTTAAATGTACATCTATGAAAAAATAAACCCGCAGGCATCCCTTCTGTCCTGTCAAAGTGCTACAAATATTGAAGTGCCCTTTTGAGCTTGGGCCCTCTCTTCCTTGGCCTAAATGTCAAGGTTTAATCCCACCAAGCAGCACGACCAGAACGACCCTGATGATTCTGGCAAAAGACACAACGGATAGGAGCCCAAACAGAGAGCAGAGAAGCGGAATGGGGATAAAAAAAAAGGAGGTGAAAAGAGAAAAAGTGGTGGAGCGAGGGAAGAGAGGAAGAGGGGAAGGATGAGAGCCTGTAAAGAGAGGGGAGGAGGAAAGTATGGAGCAAACGGTTGAACCCCCCCTCATTAAGTCAGTCAATGTGACAGGAAGACTTATGTAACACCCCAGAGATGGAGGGAGGAGATGGAGAAAGAGTAACAAGGAGGAGGATGAAAGAGGTAGCAAGGAGAGCTGCTGTGAAGAAGGGAGGGGAGAAGTGATTCAGTGGCAATGAATTAGGAGAGGGGAGAAAGATAAAGGGGCAAAACATGAGAAAGAGAAGACAATTAAACAGGGAGGTATGAAGAGAGGAGTCTGGCTGGAGAGATGAAGAGAAGAGGGGGATAAAAAAAACAAAACAAAAAAAAGCAATTGAAAGATCTGCCGTGCCTTTTAGCATGGCTCTGCTGGCTTTACACTTTTCATTTGTTTTGTGGGGGAGAGATTAGCAAGAGGATTAAGAGAGCGATTCTCCCGCTTCTCATTCTTTCTGTTTCCCCCTCTCTTTATTCTCTCACTCATTTCTCTCCCTCTCAGATGGGCACACGCACATTGGCTCATTGGCCCAAGTCTCTTACACACACGGACCGTAACATGGCATGCATGTGGAAACGGTGGAAATGGATTCTCATCCTTACATGGCTCTGTCAACCTGACACTTCCTGATTGATCGCCGTCGTTGGTGAAAAGTGATCTCAACGAGCCCAACGTGACATCTTCACGTAGCACATTCAACGATAAATCAATCACTGGAATAGTTGTCAATAACTGTCAGTTAGCCCTCATACATAAACATGAACTATGTATGTGTGTGTGTGTGTGTGTGTGTGTGTGTGTGTGTGTAAACTGGCATATGCAAAGACGAAAGTAAGCAGACACACACACACACTGTTGTGTTGAGCCGGTGAGGTGGACTTGGCTGTGAGCCAGCGAGGTGTAGAGGTGAGCGGGCAGCTTGGGGCTCTCGGGCCATGTTTGCCAGTACATCTGGCTCGCTCTCTCTGGCTCTCACTGACTTTATCTCACCCTCCTCCGTCTCTGTCTCTCTCTCCACCTCCTGCTCATCTTCCTCTCTCCCTCCACTTCTGCTGTTCATGCCCACTCTTCCTTACCCATTCGGCTCTCCATCTGTCTCTCTCTCGCTCGCTCCCTTTATCTCCCTCACTCTTCTGTTCTGTCCTCCCCACTCTTTCAACGCTCTCTCTCTCGCTCCCTTTTTCTCTCCTTCTCTAAAAAGCTTAGCTTTTCTCCCTCTCTCCCTCCCTCCTTTTAAACAGCAAAAAGCAATTTCTCTCCCTTTGTCAGGGCGGTTGGCGGTAAGCCCTTAAGTAGGGATTTTCTGGTTTGGCTGGAATGCCATTAGGCGAGCTGGCGGTGACGTGCCGTGACTGACGTGCCGACTCTTTTTTTTTTTGATGTCGTGATGTCACAATCCAGTGGAGGCTGTGGTTATGATATTGTTGGCGTCCCCGGAATGAGGGGCTTTAGTGGTCATGTCAGGAGTAAGTCTTCATAAATCCTTTATGGCACAGAAATATTAAGCTTCTTTGGTGGGACATGGACAGAAGGGAAAACATGGCGGAACGTGCACACATGTACAGGGGGGGAAAGATGCATGTAGCCACACACATGAACGACTACACTCAAGGTACTCCAAGAATTCACACACACACACACACACACACAAGCAGCACATCATATTCACCTTAAATGCACGCGTGCACACACTCACAGCTGGCTTTCCCCTTTCACGACTACACAGGTCTCCACCATGAGTGCAGATGTGTGAATGACAGATTATAGTAGTGTATCAAGTGGAGATCTGATGCTTAAGTGCATTATAGAAGCACAACAATCCATTAGAGAATATGAACATGCATGTGTGAATACTTGCCCATACGTGATGTGTACTGTTGTCATATTAAAAGCATCCATGTAAACACTGGCAGATTGAACTTTAATTAACTTTTGTGTACATCTTCCCACACAGCACCGCCCAGGTTCACGCGAACCCCAGAAGATCAGACAGGAGTCCAGGGGGGAGTGGCCTCTTTTGTGTGCCAGGCCTCGGGGGATCCGCAGCCCAAGATTGTCTGGAACAAGAAAGGCAAAAAAGTCAGCAACCAGAGATTTGAGGTATGATGCCGAGATACTGTTGAGGAACGTGTCTGTTTTATAAGACAGTACTGACTTCTTCTCATGCTGAAACGCTGTAAACTGAAATGGTAATGGGTCGGCATCCCACAGCAGAGTCACGACTCGGGTTCACTGGACCAGCTGGTGTCAAAGCAGGAAAGCAGGAAGGCTGTTGTCAGTTCTTCTTGTTTTAGTTTCTTCATACACCTTTCTCACAGCACACAGTTTGACTCATCAAACAACAGTGTAACCAAGCCCCCAGGAAGAGCACTGGCCTATGGCAGCAAACTTGACATAATAGTGGCCAGACGGTGGAATTACAACTTTCGGGTCTTTCATGTGGATATCTGGACTGGAATCCGGGTTTGATTCCTGGGTCGGGTTCAGGCTTCTCCTGTGTGGAGTTTGCATGTTCTCCCCATGTAAGCGTGGGTTCTCTCCAGGTTCTCCGGCTTCCTCCCACAGTCCAAAGACATGCAGGATGGGGATAGGTTCATTGATGACTCTAAATTGCCCGTAGGTGTGAATGTGAGAGTGAATGGTTGTCTGTCTCTACATGTCGGCCCTGTGATAGACTGGCGTCCTGTCCAGGGTGTACCCTGCCTCCGCCCAATGACAGCTGGGATCGGCTCCAGTCCCCCCGCGACCCTGAATACAGGATAAGCGGTAGACGATGATGATTGACGATTGATAGATGGTCACTGGGACTTACATTTGGAAAGAAGCAAACTTTTGGCTCCTGTGACTTTAAGAGCAAAACATCAATGATGTAAACTCACAGTGATTTAAAACATCACGTCATTAACCAATTTTAACTACAGATTGAGACCATAAACTCATGTTTACAATGTTTACTGAGATAATAAATCAAGAGAGAATTTGGATAATTTTCTCATAGACTTCTTTTTGCAACCAGTGGAGTCGCCCCCTGCTGGCTATCGTGAGTCCTAAAACTCAGAAATGACTCAGCATATTCCAGTTGTCGCCTGATGCCACCTCAGCATAATCCTGGCTGCAGCTTTATGTCAAAATGTCAAACTATTCCTGTAAGCCATTTTTCATGCTAAGATCATTACCTCGTCCCAGCTTTCCAGTTGTGAGGATTCGCTGCTATTTTTTTCCCCTTCTTCACCAAACAATGAATTAATTAGTCAAACAATTAGAAAACAATTGTTGAATTCACTCATAATGTAAATAATTATCAGTTGAAGCATTAAGTTGCTGCCTTACATGTAGGTTGTCCAGTTTCAGAGCCGGTATTGTGCATGCTGACTCGCATTTCCTCGATGAACGAGAGCCCACATTAATGTTACACCTGTGCTTTTCCTTGGATGACAAATCAGAGTGTCCGCTGTGAGAGAGGTGGTTTGTTGACACTGTATTTATTGCGGTGGAAGTTGACATTTAAGTCAATAATGAGTGTTGTGTTTTAAGTTGAGTCAAGATTTTAAACTTTTAAAGATTTGATCTGTTTCCCTGCTTTTCTTCATTTGTTCTCCAAAAGGTTATACAACTGTGTGAAATGCTATCTGCTGCAACTCCTTCATATGTCAGATGATGCCTTGGGCTACAGTATATGAGATTTTCTTCCTATATGATCAGCCTTATTAGTTTGCCGAAGGCTCTAACCTTTGATTTATTTCACCACCTCACAAGTCACTCTTAGACGGAGATGTTGAACTAGTACCACCCCACCCCCATCCCCCCTAGTCAGTGTCACCCTGAGCTAAGGGTGCTCTCTCGCTTTAATAAGTGGAGTTTCCTCACAGGTTTGAGTTCATTTTGGCGTCCTCCTGTTTGTGATTAAATCACTCGGGGAGATATTTTATTTTTAATCCATCCTATATAAACTCAGACTACTTGCTGCATTTCTGTCCTGTCGGTCAAGACCTGTTGAGGGATTTCATTTTATTGGATTTCAGTTGGCAGAAACCTTCACCGAATCTAGATCTGGTACATGCATGTTTTAAACTTATGCAAGAAAAAAATCAAATATACAATCAAGAATCTCAGAAAAAATGTCATTTCATAAGCTCAATATGCTAATGACATTAGATATAATCAAGGACAATTCAAATCTCAAAGATCCCTTCTCCATTCTTTCAAGTCAGTCAAAGTTACTTGACTACTGACTACACTGCTACTTCAGTGCTTTACTTGTGCTACATCAGATCTTTCTAAATGATAGGATTGGTCCCAGACTGTGGATCCAGTTATGCCTTGTGGTTACAGATCAAGCCTGACTTATTGCTCTCATACTCACTATCCCCTCAGCAAATTAAAAACTAGGAAAAGGCCTACGGATTGTTTATCATTGAGCTGCAAACAATATATCTGTAGAACAGAGCAATATTTTAAATCTTGATGAATTCAGAGGAGGTTTCTTTAACCCTGCAGTTACTGGTATTTTGGCCACTTTGGAGGCAGTAGAAACACACATTGACATGTTATTATTTATTAACAGTCGGTCATATAAATATACAGCAGACACAGAGTGACATTAGCATTTATTTGAAGTTGTGTTTATTCCATCTGATGGATGTAAGGTCAATACCCACGCTCTTTTAGCTCTGCTTTTGGTCTCCACCGAGTCCTGAAGGAAGCTGGAGAAAAGTAAAGCTCTATAGATAATGAGACATCACTTTACACACTCCTTTGCTAGTGTTTATTAAAGCCGTTTTTTCCCACTAACAGGTTATAGAGTTTGACGACGGGTCTGGTTCGGTCCTGAGGATCCAGCCGCTGAGGACCCCCAGAGACGAGGCTATTTACGAATGTCACGCCTCCAACTCTGCCGGAGAGATCACTGCCTCCACCCGACTAAGTGTGCTACGGGGTCAGTGTCAACACGCAAGCATGCTGCCTTTCCATTCAGCTATTTTTTTAATTGCTGTGATGAAAATTAGGAATCATATTACCTGGATATAACACATAACCACATTATTCGATACCCAATATCCCAAAAAAGTGCATCACCTGACCGTGACGCACTTTACGGCTTCCTGTCTGATATTTAGTGTTTGCATCCAGAAGGAATACTATAAACATAATTACAGCTGGAGTTAACATGCACCGGCTCCTCATACATTCTGAAGTTCAAAGCTTTTCCTGAGGCAGAAGGTCTTTAGTTCAATATTTGAACTGCTGCACTGGCAGGAGTTTATAATCCAGTCCTTCTAATCCTGTTCTTCTGCCCACGTTCTCCTAATTTAAAAAAGTTAAGACAAAAGAAGTGGAGGCTCGTTTCCTCTGGTATAAGCCTAAAGCCCGGGTCCACTGCAGTGGATGGTTTTTATCAGTGTTAGCGGGAGTCCATTAATGCAGATAGCGATGTTAGTGTTGGTGGAGTCCATTAGCAGAACATTATGTACCGGTAGTTTGAAGCTCAAGAGTGTCTTAGTGAGTGAAGCTGCTGGAGTGTGGATAATCACATCGCCAGCCTTTACAGTACACGCTCGTGGGGAAAGGACATGCAGCCGATCGTTCTAGCTCTTCCCCTCCGTCTCTCTCCGAGGGGTAATAACACAGTCTACACTTCTTCCTCTCCTCTCTCTCCGCTCTCTCTCCGTCTTGTCTGTCTGTGTTTATTTTGTCTCCCAACTTTTGTCCCTCATACTCATTCTTTAACTCTCCCCCGTTCCCCTCTCTTTTTATACACTTTTCCTTTTCTCTCTCCCTCCCTCCCTCTCTCTCTCTCCATATGCTCTTAGGTCCACTACACAGCAACCTCTAAATTATTCACATCAGACCACTCTTTGCATCTTCTGTGCTGTTCCGCTCCATCCATCCACAATTTCTTTTCCCCTGTCTCACATGGTTGTCTTTGTACTTTGTGTTGTGTATGTGTGTCTCTATGTGTCCCTGCTTCTATTTCTGATCCCCCCCCCCCCCCCCCCCCCGCCTCCCTTGATGGAAGCTATCTGCTCGTGTCTAATCTTTGTCTTTATCAACGTACGTAACCACTTATGAACGCACACATGGGCAGACCGCACACAGACACACACACACACACACACACACGTATCCTCAATCTAAGACAGTCAGTCTTTATGTAGTGATTTGCCTCTTTCTACTCCTCTGAGGAGTCATTGTGTTGCGGATGAATAAGAGGCCACCTGGGAGCCGCTAATAGCCCCTGATATACTGTCAGTCCAAATGCCAGTTGCAAAGTTCACACACCCACACACACTTTCTCACACACGCACACGCACACACACACACACGCACTTTCTCACACACGCACACGCACACCAGACAGAGATGTCAGCCAGACAGTTCGAGATGCGAGTTGCAATGTGAGCGTCAGAGGACGGGGGAAAAGAGAGGAACAGCTGGGTGTCATCTGCGTAGCAATGGTAGGAGAATCCATGCGATGTGATAACAGAACCTAGTGATCTGGTGTATAGTGAGAACAGAAGCGGTCCTAATACTGAGCCTTGAGGGACGCCCGTGTCCAGAGAGCAGGGTTTGGACATAGAGCCATTCCATGTGACCTGGAAGGTGCGGTTTGTCAGGTATGATGTAAACCAGGCGAGAGCAGAGTCAGTTATGCCAAGTTCAGCCAGAGTGGAGAGGAGGATTTGGTGGTTGACTGTGTCGAATGCAGCAGATAGGTCGAGGAGAATGAGAACGGAGGAGTGGGACGAGGCTCTGGCGTCTCGCAGGGACTCGGTCACTGTGAGGAGGGCCATCTCAGTGGAGTGAGCAGTCCTGAATCCTGATTGATTAGGGTCTAGGAGGTTGTTCCGCGAGAGATAGGATGACAGTTGGTTGTAGGCGGCACGTTCCAAGGTTTTAGAGAGGAATGAAAGAAGAGATACAGGTCTGTAGCTTTGGATGTCAGTAGCGTCTAGGGTGGGTTTTTTAAGGAGAGGCTTCACGATAGCGGTCTTAAAATCCGCTGGAATGACACCTGAGGTGAGGGAGGAGTTGATCAGGGTGGTGAGGAATGGCAAGATGTCGTGTGAGATGTCCTGGAGAAGAGAGGAGGGAATCGGGTCAAGGGAGCAGGTGGTGGCGCGGTTAGATGTAACAAGTGCGTGGACGTCCTCAGAGGTGAGGGAGCTAAAGCTGGTAAGACCATCCGAGTTGAGAGTTGGGGGAGATGTCTTCTGGGAGGGAATAGGCGTGAATGAGGAGCTGATGTCATGTACTTTCTTGGTAAAGTAAGTTGCAAAGTCATCGGCAGTAAGAGAGGAAGGGGGGGTAGGGGCAGGAGGGGTGAGGAGGGAAGAGAACACGGAGAAGAGTTTCCTGGGGTTGGAGGCAGAAGAGTTGATCTTAGCCAGGTAGAAGGCAGATTTGGCTGCCGAAACAGTTGAGGTGAAGTCAGAGAGGAGGAGGTGGTAGTGAGCAAGGTCCTCGTGCTGTCCCGATTTCTTCCATTTTCTCTCTGACGCTCGCAACAATGATCTGTTGGTTCGCAGAGGTTCAGACAGCCAGGGAGGGGCGGGAGATGATCGCGCAGGTCGTGAGATTGGGGGACAGAGAGTGTCCAAAGAAGAGGAGAGTGAGGACATCAGTATGGAGGAGGCTTCCTCAGTAGGCATTAAGGAGAACTGTTCCAGATATAATCAAGGACAATTCAAATCTCAACGATCCCTTCTCCATTCTTTCAAGTCAGTCAAAGTTACTTGACTACTGACTACACTGCTACTTCAGTGCTTTACTTGTGCTACATCAGATCTTTCTAAATGATAGGATTGGTCCCAGACTGTGGATACAGTTATGCCTTGTGGTTACAGATCAAGCCTGACTTATTGCTCTCATACTCACTATCCCCTCAGCAAATTAAAAACTAGGAAAAGGCCTACGGATTGTTTATCATTGAGCTGCAAACAATATATCTGTAGCACAGAGCAATATTTTAAATCTTGATGAATTCAGAGGAGGTTTCTTTAACCCTGCAGTTACTGGTATTTTGGCCACTTTGGAGGCAGTAGAAACACACATTGACATGTTATTATTTATTAACAGTCGGTCATATAAATATACAGCAGACACAGAGTGACATTAGCATTTATTTGAAGTTGTGTTTATTCCATCTGATGGATGTAAGGTCAATACCCACGCTCTTTTAGCTCTGCTTTTGGTCTCCACCGAGTCCTGAAGGAAGCTGGAGAAAAGTAAAGCTCTATAGATAATGAGACATCACTTTACACACTCCTTTGCTAGTGTTTATTAAAGCCGTTTTTTCCCACTAACAGGTTATAGAGTTTGACGACGGGTCCGGTTCGGTCCTGAGGATCCAGCCGCTGAGGACCCCCAGAGACGAGGCTATTTACGAATGTCACGCCTCCAACTCTGCCGGAGAGATCACTGCCTCCACCCGACTAAGTGTGCTACGGGGTCAGTGTCAACACGCAAGCATGCTGCCTTTCCATTCAGCTATTTTTTTAATTGCTGTGATGAAAATTAGGAATCATATTACCTGGATATAACACATAACCACATTATTCGATACCCAATATCCCAAAAAAGTGCATCACCTGACCGTGACGCACTTTACGGCTTCCTGTCTGATATTTAGTGTTTGCATCCAGAAGGAATACTATAAACATAATTACAGCTGGAGTTAACATGCACCGGCTCCTCATACATTCTGAAGTTCAAAGCTTTTCCTGAGGCAGAAGGTCTTTAGTTCAATATTTGAACTGCTGCACTGGCAGGAGTTTATAATCCAGTCCTTCTAATCCTGTTCTTCTGCCCACGTTCTCCTAATTTAAAAAAGTTAAGACAAAAGAAGTGGAGGCTCGTTTCCTCTGGTATAAGCCTAAAGCCCGGGTCCACTGCAGTGGATGGTTTTTATCAGTGTTAGCGGGAGTCCATTAATGCAGATAGCGATGTTAGTGTTGGTGGAGTCCATTAGCAGAACATTATGTACCGGTAGTTTGAAGCTCAAGAGTGTCTTAGTGAGTGAAGCTGCTGGAGTGTGGATAATCACATCGCCAGCCTTTACAGTACACGCTCGTGGGGAAAGGACATGCAGCCGATCGTTCTAGCTCTTCCCCTCCGTCTCTCTCCGAGGGGTAATAACACAGTCTACACTTCTTCCTCTCCTCTCTCTCCGCTCTCTCTCCGTCTTGTCTGTCTGTGTTTATTTTGTCTCCCAACTTTTGTCCCTCATACTCATTCTTTAACTCTCCCCCGTTCCCCTCTCTTTTTATACACTTTTCCTTTTCTCTCTCCCTCCCTCCCTCTCTCTCTCTCCATATGCTCTTAGGTCCACTACACAGCAACCTCTAAATTATTCACATCAGACCACTCTTTGCATCTTCTGTGCTGTTCCGCTCCATCCATCCACAATTTCTTTTCCCCTGTCTCACATGGTTGTCTTTGTACTTTGTGTTGTGTATGTGTGTCTCTATGTGTCCCTGCTTCTATTTCTGATCCCCCCCCCCCCCCCCCCCCGCCTCCCTTGATGGAAGCTATCTGCTCGTGTCTAATCTTTGTCTTTATCAACGTACGTAACCACTTATGAACGCACACATGGGCAGACCGCACACAGACACACACACACACACACACGTATCCTCAATCTAAGACAGTCAGTCTTTATGTAGTGATTTGCCTCTTTCTACTCCTCTGAGGAGTCATTGTGTTGCGGATGAATAAGAGGCCACCTGGGAGCCGCTAATAGCCCCTGATATACTGTCAGTCCAAATGCCAGTTGCAAAGTTCACACACCCACACACACTTTCTCACACACGCACACGCACACACACACACACGCTCTTTCTCACACACGCATACGCACACACACACGCACGCACTTTCTCACACACGCACACACACACACACGCATAGTCATGCAACACACACAGAGTCTTGTCAGTCATGTCTGCTTGTCTCCCCAGGCTCTGCAACGACACTGACTGACTGACTGACTGACTGACTGTCAGACAGGAGGGATCTAGTGTTAAGGTCAGCCGGCTTAATTACCGAGGATTAGAGCCAGGCTAATTGAAATCTTGGCTTCCAGTAAATGTCCGTGATTGACAATGGCTGAAATAATAATGAACTTGAGAGCAATTAAGCTTTAGGGATCCAGTGTACAGTCCGATGATGTATAATTCATTTGATTTGTAAAAGCCAGTGTGTCTGTTTGAATGAATCGGAATCAGTCCTGGAAAAAGTGTTTCAGTCTGAAAACAGGAGTTGTGAATTCAAAGATGAAGTTCCAACTAATTTCAGATTCTATAAAGGAACTGGTATGATAGACAAAACTTGGAAAATAAGGTTCAATTCCACTAGGAATTTCAGAAACCTCTGATTATATCCCTCATATTATAATCCCATATTTTCTCCTGTCATCATGTTGTGTATCATTAAGTAGTAGACGCGGTTATAAAAATCAATCACATCAAGGGTTAGGCGTACCTCCCCTTTTGTGTACAATCCCTCACCCGACTTTGTGCCCTCTAAAACAACCTGACGACATGCAGAAGTGAAACAGACTGAGCTGAGTAGTGCAGCTGCAAGTGTTAATGTTAATGCATCCGTGACCACTTGTCCCCCGGGTCGGTGATGAGCGAGAGAAACAGGTTTGTTTGCAGGTGCAGATATTGCACTCGAACCTCTGATACAGCAGCCAGCTCGTGGTTTAGTTCCCATGATTGGAAGAGCCGACCGGCTCCGCACTCTTCCAGATTCACACATGACAAACCCAGCAAGCGATGTGTGCAGATTTCTTTTTTTTTGGGTCTGGTATAAAGAGGACAGTGTTCGCACGGCAGTTCCCATGATTGGGAGACCGGGCTTTTCTATGAGCTGTGAAATTATCTGGACCTCTCGCCGTGGAAACAGCGAGGTGGGAGCACATCCAAATGAAACAGTGCGACGTGTGGAAGACTCCGTCAACAAGGGAGTGCAGGGTTACGCATCTGCTCTGACCTCAGGGGGTGCTTAACTGTTCAGCAGCGCGCACACACACACACACACACACACACACACACACACTAGAGCAGCTTCCTCCCAAACACACTTTGGTGTTGCTTACACCTGTCCCCATGATGGATGGTGGCAAGCTGGCTGTTGATGCGTGTGTGAACATGTTTTTTTGTGTGTGTGTGTGTGTGTGTGTGTGCGTGTGCGCATCGGCCCATTCAGTCAGTCCTTAAATCACTTCACAGCTTGTCAGCTTTCAAATTAAATTTCTGTTGTTGTTGTTGTTGTTTTTGGGGGCATCTGCACAAGAATGCGTGAGTATTTTTGGTCGGCTGCGTTTTGCAGTTTCTAGTAGAAACCTCTACCTGCACATCCGCATCCACCACCTCTCCATTTGTTGTGCACGGGCGAGCGGCTGCAGCAGAGGGGCGGAGAGAGAGGCATGATCTCCGGGAGTAGCATTCTGACTGTGCGTCCTCGGCGCTCGCGTCCCACCCCAGGTAGATGAAATGGAATGCATTATTCCTGCCTACGAGGGGCTGGCTTTGAAGTAAGCGTTTGCATAATGAAAGCTGCGAGAGAATCAGGATTGTTATGCCGTATGAGTCCCTTGTGCTCTCTCTCTCTCCCTTTTCTGTCTGTTTCTCTTGCTCTCTCCTTCTCTCTCTCTCTTTGCCTTTCCTCACTCTTTGTGTACTCCCTTCTTTTCTCTCTTTAGTTGCACTTTTGCCCTCATTCAACCGGCCCCGTGAACACAAACACCTTCTGATCTCGTTCTCTGGGTTTATTATGTCCATGTTTCCATTTGTCGGCCGTCATGATTGATTGAAACCGGAGCTGTTAAAAGGCCACACACACACACACACACACACACACACACATGCACGCTCGCCAAGCTAGTGTCTCACGACCCGTCGGCTATGGTTCGATGAGCTAGTACCAGAATTAGCATCTCCTTGGCGAGGTTCCGCGCTAGGATTTCCCATTAATGAGGCTCTGTGTGGTTGAGAGGGATAAAGTCACAAGGGATTCTGGGTAAGAAAAGGGGGAGGGGGGGAATTACAATAGACTTGGCTTCTACATCAAATAGGAACACATGCAGGAACCCACGCTCCCAGCTCATCGCTCCGTCCATCTCATCCACTTTATTATGGATGACTCATGAATCTGATATTTCACCTCGCAATTTCAAAGCACAGCCTTGAACAAAGTGAAGAGTTTGTTTTATGAAAACTGATTCTTGACTCCACGGGTGGATACGGTGTATTTTCAGCGCAGAGGTCTTTTGATCCTACCACCTTCTGGAAACATTGTCCCCTCCTTGTCTTCCTCAAATCTCTCCCGTCAGTTGAACGAAGTTAGCCGGCTGCCTTTGATTTCCCTTTATCGCCGTGGAACCACGCTTCGTGTCTGATCTAATTGCCTCGGAATGTCTACGAATTCACATTTGATTTGCCGTCCCAAAAGGGTGCGAGTCCCAGTACAGGTATCTTTATTTGACTTGGCGTGTTTGATTCATGCAAAAAAAAAGGGCTGAAGGTTGTGTGCAATAGACAAAGAAAAAAGCATGCCTCAACTGCCACTGACTCCCAGCAGATTAGACAGTATTTGATTTTCATTTGATTCTTATTTGAAGAGCGATTGCCTAAAGCTTTTGTGACAAAGTTTGTCAGGTGGAGTGAAATGTTATTTGTTCTATTTGACCTCACTATTGTATCTGTCATCTTGCCTCCGGGCTCAAGGCCGAGTTGAAACGTATTTTGACTCCAAATTGAATCTAAATTTGACTCTCATTTGACCTTCCGGTTTTCCTTTTTTCACGCTGGCAACGTGATTCCACCTGCTTGGTGTTAATTCAGGGCTGAAGATGTGTCTCTGCGACACTATTTGCACATGGTAGCTAACCAGTCACACGCTAGCAGCCAGTGTGCAAGAGAGTTTGTTGGGAAATGTTCATGTTGTGCTTTCTCATCTGCATCCCAAATGACCTCTTTGACATCCATTGGGGTTGCTTGGCCTGTTATTTATGGGAGTTTGATTGATTTGATCTTAGAATAATTTATTGATGATTGGTGGAAGGATTAATGTTTTCCTCTCAGATGCTGATGTTTTCATAAAGAATATGAATATTATACTATTTATATTATTACATTGTCCTAATTATGGGAGAAAAATTGTTTTTTTATTTATATATTTCTGCACATGGATGGATTAAAATGTTGATGAGGTGTCATAATTAAATTGATGATGATTAATGCTGATTAACAGCATTTTCAAACATAAAATCTTCATATCCAAAAGGTTGCTGAGCCCTGCTCTACAAGTATGAAGCGTCATGCTGTGTCTTGAGTAATTCTTGAGCATTAGTTGAGAAGACTGATACCAACTCTCATGAGCGTCTGTTACATATGAATTTCTATAGCCAGCAGTCTGTTAGCTTAGCTTAGCATAAGAGAAAATGGAAAAACAGCCAGTCTGGCTGTGTTTGAAGGGAACAAAATCCACCAACCAAATGTTTCCAATGTTTTCCATCATGAAAACATAAACTGCAGCCTCAAAAACTAGTCATACAGTTAAATCATGCATCAAGGGATCATATTTAAGAGTGTTTTGGGCCCCATCCCATTCCAAATCCACCCAGATTAGCACCTTTGAAACCGGTTTGACTCATGTATTTGCTCTCTCCAGAGGACCAGCTGCCCTCGGGGTTCCCCACCATAGACATGGGACCCCAGCTGAAAGTGGTGGAGCGTTCTCGGACCGCCACTATGCTCTGTGCTGCTAGCGGCAACCCTGACCCAGAAATTACCTGGTTCAAGGATTTCCTGCCGGTCAACACGTCCAATAACAACGGACGAATCAAGCAGCTCCGCTCAGGTAACGAACGTTTTTATCCCAAACTTCGATTCCTTCCTCTCAATCCCAAGCTTTTATATCCACCTTACTTTTTTTTCTCCCTCCCTCTTAGCTTTTATCCCTCTTTCAATACCCCCACCCCCCCCCCCCCCAACCCATTTCTTTTATTTTTTGTTCTGACTAAGCATCTGTTACTCTTGCCCTCGTTCACCCCCTTCCTCATTGCTGTTGCTCACTCCTCCTGCCGTGGTTACTGGCTGTGTTGCTCTGCTGCTGTGGTATGAGTCGACTGTGTGTGTGGTTGCCAACTTTCTTCTGAAACTCTTCAAAGCCTTAAACGGTGAACTCCCAACTTTTCTCCAGCTTTTCTCCAAACTCTCGTGAGGTCTTCCCGTGCAAATCACCATCACGAAAGGGTTTAATTTTCCACCGAGTTCAAACGCTATGAAGCACTTGCTACGTCAGGCATCGGTGCACAACATGTCTCCAATCATAACAAATGTTCTCCGCTGGGGAGTTTTGTAAGGCGAATCCAGGTGATGGTGGCGTGCACTGCAGGAATGTCCTCTCAAAGATGGCCCACTGCTGTGACTAAACAAGCAAATAACCTTTTGTTGTTCCTCATTTCATGGAGAGTGTGTCTGCCGTTGGTGTGAAATCGACTCGCAAGACATGGCACTCATGTTATTTGAGAAAATGCATTGGCAGAATTTGTGCAAATTCAAAGAACTACTTGGAAAATAGGTTTGCAGTCAAGCCACTGAATCCATCTCAATCAGCTTTTCAATAGCCACAGTAGTGTGTAAAAGCCCAACTTGTCTTCGCAGAGTCCCCCTCCCTTCTCAGTCCCCTTCCTGCTTCCAGGGACCAACTCTGGACCCCAAAACCCCTTTCTTGTGATTGGACACCCAACTCTCTGGCTTCTTTATGGAAAACAACCTCTTTGCTTCTGTCGCCCTGCTCAGACTCCCTTTATTTTCCCCCCAAAAAACATCAAATTAAAAGTATTAACAAAATAGTTTCAACTTAAAATGTGATGCATTTGTTATGTTAGCTTTGTTTCTTCTGTGTGATGATTACAAAATACTTTTTCAGAATTTTACGATTCTTTAAAGCTCAAATTGCTGTTTAGATAATCAGGTTGTTGTTGTTTTTCTCTGGAGCTCCAGTGCTTTTTCAAGGTGTTTCTACTAAGTCAACTCCTCTGTGTAACCAATGGTCCCATTGTAATGCCATGTCTATGCTGTTTCTTTTCTCTTTGTATCTTTTTAACCACAGAGTCCTTTGGTAAGTGCTTCTGTTCCGAGGCCCACACCCTCACTGTCCACTTCTTTCTCTCTCTCTATATATATATATATATACTGTTCACTAATGCTGCTACTCTTCCTGCTGCTGCTCACCTTTACAATGTTGAGGTGTTATTAAAATGCATGGCATACTTTTTACTAACAGTCACACACAAAGATAACCTGAGGCACTGAGGCACACAAGCGCAGAAATGCACGCACACATTCAGTCGAGTCTGCAACCACCCATACATCATATTGGACATACTATGACACACACACACACACACACACATCTGTCACCCTAGAGATAGCTGGTCTCACCCTCACCTGTGCACCTGCAGCCTTTCCACACCCAAAGACTTACAATAACTTTCTCTCCTCACACTCACCCTATTTACTTTTTTCCACTTATTCAATTATTCTTCCCCTCACTCACTCTGTCATCCACTCACCCACTTACTCTCTCCGCTCCACTGCATAGAGTTACCAGTCAATAAGCCATCAGCTCCAGATGGCTGTTAGGTAGGCCTCTTGGTGGAGCCACTGTAAGGAAATCAATGGAGAAGCACGTTGCAGACTTCCAGACGTTGACTGTGCAGTGTAGTGTGTGTGTGTGTGTGCCAAACCTGGCTACCGCCCCTTAGACGTAGTGAATGGACACCATCACTATATACAGTTACACTGAGTCACTTTTTGACATTGTAAACTAAATATTTGGCAAAAGCATTAGTTGATCAGTAATAAAAGGAAGAATACCTGGCAGATGATTCACAACTAAACATAATCGTTAGTTGCAGCCCTACACCGCTTAGTCTCGTGGCTGCATTGCATTGTGGTCCGTTGAGTCCCCTCCTCTGTTAACGCCGGGCTTCTCACAGAATGATTGCTGATGGCCGCGTGTGAAGACAACGAGTCCACAAACACGCCCTGGCTCTTTGATTCTGAGCGGCCGAAACATCAACTTGACATTTAGCTCTGATGTTTTAGATTGTTGGAAATGTCCCGGCTGTCAGACTCGCTTGTCGCCGGAAGGAACGGCACACAGCGGGGCGTCGATACAAATACAACGTGGGCACGATGCCAGGTTTTAGACAGAGTTTAAGTATCGCAGGGTGGATTTTTCCCCCCTTTATATTAAATATATTTACACAGCGTATTACTAGCAGGATTGCACCTGGTTCCAAGGTTAAGGCTCAGGGGAGTTAAGTGCACTTAGAGTCCACCTCCTAGAGACCCAGATGAGTGCAGTGCAGACACTACCCTACTCCTACAGCCACATCTGCCCCCGCTGCAACTCAATGAAGTCAAATCAATAACCCATCTCCTTAAAGCTCTGTCACTCTGTCTTTCTCTTCTCAGGCTTATTCTGTCTTTATTTATTCTGTCTTTTTCTTTTATGCCTCTCTCTATCTCTCTCTCTCTCTTCTTCTCACTCTCTTAAGGATCTATATTTTTCTCTAATTTGATTCTCTCTCTCCAAGTTACCTCCCCCACCCCCCGTCCCTCCCTCCCTTATCCCCCTTCTCCTCCTGTGGTACTAACATTTTCTTCTTCTTCTCCTTCTCTAATCTCGTGCATTCATTGCCCACTCAGGTGGCACGCCCATACGAGGTAAGACTGCTGGGAGGACCAACATCACACAGTGGGCTGATTCCTTTTCAACCCCTCGGCTCCTACTTGTCTCGCAAATCTGAAAAAAATAGCAACTCTGGGTGGATTAATCAATACGTGTTTAAGTCCAAAAAGACTTCCATATTGGTAATACTCATCCGGCTGATTCAGATCTGCAGTAGGTGCAAGAGGGGGGAGGAATTGGAATTGAGCGAGCAATTCATTATACTATGACTCTTAATCACCTCCCCTCTTCTCATCTTTCATCCTCTCTTCTCTCCTCATCCGTTCATTTGTTCCATCCCAGCCTCGACTCTATAACACAGAGATCCATCGCTTCCTTCCTTCGCCATATTGTGATCTCTCTCTCGTCTTTCAGTTTAACATCATTTAGCTTTCAACATCGTTTTGTTTTCAGTCCAAAGCATGACATGTTTACAATTTGCATTTATTTATTTCACGCTTGGTTTGAGGTGACAAAGCATAATATTACTTTTACCTCCGTTTTAATTTTTCTTTTCTTTTTTGGTGATCTGATTTTCTTTCTTTTTTTTTTAGTTTTGATTTTTGCGGGAGGGTCTTAACCTAAGCTTGACCTGGCCTCTCCTCCTACCTTCTCTATATTTGCCCAATCAAACGTCCTAGTTTTGTTTTCCCTCCCAGCTGTTATTCGCTCAACCTGAAAAGTCCAGATGGTGAAGACTCAGACACACGAGCAGACATTAGTGGAGTCATGCACACACTCACACACACATAGATGCACACACACACACACACTTACACACATTTCTCCATGATTTTTTACCATTATTTTCTCTTTTCTCTCTCATTACCAATAAAAAGCCCCAAACAACCACTTTTTTGATAAAGTTTTTCTGGGCGCTTTTTTGCCTTATACCACACCATCTTTAAAGAACCTCTGGTTGACTTTTTTGACCGTTTTTCTATTTTCAGGGAGCGAGAAAGCGTCGGTCCCTTCCCAAGGCTTTCCGTATGTCGTTCCTTTTTTTTTTTTTTTTTTTTTTTAAATCTGTGGTCTTGATGGAGGTCGGTTGATGTTTGACCTCCTTATTGGGTGTGTTTTTAAAATTACATCACACTCCTGATCCCACTGGTGGATCCGTAAGGGTTTGGGGATATCTTATTGCCATGGCGATATCTTTGTCACATTTTATCCTTGAAAACTGAAACATGATTTGCTCCCTGATATATAACTGCATCTTAATTTTCAGCAAGGATTTTTTGTTTTTTGAAGTATTGTATTGCTGACTGGATCTCTCCTTATTTTGGTTGCTTGGTTGATTTGTTTCTGCCTTGCATGAAGACTACATTCTCCGTTTTTCTAGGCTTTGTATCAGTGCTTTTTCTTTTATTTGATTTTCTTCCCATTTCTAAATCAGGAAGCTGACCCGTGTTTTGGGCAGATTCTTGCTGACAGTGGTAGAAACGTGGTAATTTCTCCCAATAGATTTTGCTCCCTTTTTTTTTTAAAGCCCTTTTGTTCAGCTTTTTTGCTGAAAACTCCCTCAGATTCATTTACACTTTGTGCAGTTCTTACCATTTCTATGTTGGTGTATTTATGGACTGTACCCAATTATCTGATACCTTCCACCTTTGTGTAATTGCCATTTCTTCCCCGCTATCTTTCTGTGCGCCGCTCTCTCTCTCTCTCTCTCTCTCTCTCTCTCTCTCTCTCTCTCTCTCTCTCCTCTCCATCCCTCCAGGTGCCCTCCAGATAGAGATGAGTGAGGAGTCAGACCAGGGGAAGTATGAGTGTGTTGCCACCAACAGCGATGGGACACGCTATTCCACTCCAGCTAACCTCTATGTCAGAGGTAAGAGGGGATAAAAAAAGGCAGCCTGTTAGTCCAATGAGAGCACTTAGATAGGGCCGCGTTGATAATGGATGTGAAGCTGGGGACATTTATTCCTTGGAGTTCTTCCTTTTTTACATGAACGTCTTCTGATAAGAATGTGCGTTTATCATATTAATGTGATATGGTGCTATTAAACCTTCTGTGTTTTATAATACGTAGTTGTAGAGCCATAAAAACCAGGCGATTTTCAAACGAGGAGCTCCTTTACATCAGCTAACGCCGGGCTGAACGTTTCACTCGGCCTATTAATCTCTCTGCCCTCCCTTCTTAGCCTTTAGACCTCAGAGGAAAAAACACATCATTGTCTGGTTAAGACTTGTGTTTCTCCCCAAATCTGACAGGCATCTCACCTCCTCAGGCACAGTCTCAACACACACACACACACACGTTCCCACCAAATGTTTGAATCTTGGAGACATTTTTATTCCTGTGGCCTTTTGCTCTGTTGTCTGCCCATCCCCGAAACAAATAAATGAAATAAATAAAGGCTTTAAACAGTGTAGCATGCCTTTCTGACTCCAACATTGCTCCCAGGGATACGAAACACACACACACACACACACACACACAGGACAGGATACACACAGAGTAGACACACACACACACACGGACACACAAACAGCGTGGAGGCA
This sequence comes from Chelidonichthys spinosus, assembly GCA_029853015.1. Taxonomy (NCBI): domain Eukaryota; kingdom Metazoa; phylum Chordata; class Actinopteri; order Perciformes; family Triglidae; genus Chelidonichthys; species Chelidonichthys spinosus. The sequence goes on from CM056824.1 coordinate 9,590,431, forward strand.
GTGATGTGCGTCTAACAGTGCTTGCAGGCCCAGTGAAATCTTGCAGCGCTGCTCACTGAGTGTTTGACAGGCGGTCTATGGAGACAGCCGGCTGCCTGAAACAGGAAGGCTTTCACCGACACGCCGGCCATCCAGGACTCTTCTTCTCTCTCTGCTCTCCTCCTTTTCTTCTCTTTCGGAGCTCCCTCTGTCTGTTGCCACCTTGCCATGCTCCTTTGTCTAACTTGTTTTCTCTCTGTGTCTCCTGTCTCTTCTCTGATATTTTCCGTTTTCTCTCTCTCGTCCTCCCCCTCCTCCCCCCGCCATGCTCTGTCCTCCCCCCCTCTGCAGAGCTGCGAGAAGGTTGGTACAGCAACGACTGTGTGGCTCTTTGAATCTCTCCCGAGTGTTTTTTTTTTTTCTTTTCTCCCGTTTAACTGCCATTTGTGTTTGTGCGTCTCGGCTGTTTTATGTGCGCCACTGAAGGTTTAAACCTGCCTGTACAGTTTGCTCCTTTGAGATACACTGTACCCTGTATTCCTCCTTTCTCTTTTCTTTTTCCCTGTGAGTGCATGTGTGTTTGCTGTTAAGGTTTTGTGTGTGTGTGTGTGTGTGTGTGTGTGAGTGTCTTTTGTGTTTCATTCCATGAAATATTTAATGGAGCACACCTAAAAACACCATGAATAAAACATTTTGATATCACATGCACCCTGGTGATGTAAAAGACTGAACGCTTGCAGTCTTCTTTGAATACCATAGAACTTCATCTCGGAGCATCACCGAACAAAAAAAATAAATCCAACGGTGTACAGACGACAATTGTTGTGCACTTTACTGAACAGGAGTCATGAATTTCTAATCGTCTCCCTTCTTCCCGCCTTCCCTCGCTCTCATCACTGCACGGTCCAGTGCGTCGCGTCCCCCCTCGCTTCTCCATCCTCCCTGCGGACAGCGAGATCATGCCAGGGGGGAACGTCAACATCACCTGTGTGGCGGTGGGCTCCCCCATGCCGTACGTGAAGTGGATGCTGGGAGCCGAAGACCTGACGCCGGAGGACGACATGCCCATCGGCCGCAACGTCCTGGAACTGACCGACGTACGCCAGTCCAACAATTACACGTGCGTTGCCATGTCGACGCTCGGTGTGATCGAGACGGTGGCACAGATTATTGTGAAAGGTGGGTTTTTAACGTATTTTTAAGATCACAAATCTGTCTTCTCCATGAGTGAGCACTTCATATGTAGAACACTGAGAAGACCTTTTACAAGAAACATAAAGTTATTGTGGATACATCTCAAAGAAGGGACATGCTGTATACTGAATAAATCAACTGCATACTAACTTCTGGGTAGTATTCAGAATCAGAAGAAATCAAATTCAATTTATTACTGTGTGTAAGATGAATAAAGAAGTCCTAGACAGAAGTATGTCTTGCTTTATGACGGCAGTTTTATGACACCAGTTCTGCCACAGGAGCCTTTCAATGTCTGAATATGCCGGAAGAGAAGGAAAGACAGTATTATTTGTTGTAAATTACAGTGAAGATATGAATCTACCAGAAGATCTCTTCATGGTTAAAGGGATAGTTTTCCCTCTCTCTCCTGTGTTTCAGCTCTGCCGAAGGCCCCCGGTAACCCTGTGGTGACGGAGAGAACTGCAACGAGCATCACACTCACCTGGGATTCTGGCAACCCTGAACCCGTCTCCTACTATATCATACAGGTGTGTGACAGACAACGCGAGCCGCTGCTGCGCTACACATGGCTTCTTTGAGACACAGAGCGTAAGGTGGCTAAAGCTGCACTAGATTTTTATATGCACATAAACCGTTAATAACAGCCTGAATCAGTAAGAAGGGCTGCAAAATAAAAGAGTTCTTCGTCTCCCCTGATAGTCATAAAGTCACCAAATTGCTGCTGAAATCTGGAGTCTGGAGTTCTCTATGACACAAGCAGTAATGAATGGAAATGTTAAGAATGAACGGCGAACTCCTGCACTGAAACAATGACTGACTACTCCATTCACCTACATTATATATATATATATATATATATATATATATATATAATAATATATATATATATATATATATCACATTTTATTCTGTATGCTTTGGAAGAAATCTTGTTTGCAGTTTATTGGTGTCACACTACATTGACTTAACACATAAAAAATAATTATATCTGTTTAATATATTATATTATCAAGCAAAGAGTCCTGCCCTTTTTCTTACTTGTTGTAATTTTAATATACATCATGTGAAACCTTAATAAAAAATCAGTGAAAAGATAGGATATTATCCTGTGCCCACTCTCACTACACTTCCCCATTAAAAATGTTTTTTTTTTTGTATTATTGTGTGACTGGGCTTCCTCTGCGTGACGTTGGCTAATGCTTCCTCCTCTCTTGCCTTTCAGCACCGTGCCAAAGGGTCAGAGGACCCCTACAAAGAGATTGATGGCATCGCCACAACGCGCTACAGCGTGGGCGGCCTCAGCCCGTACTCCCACTACGACTTCCGCGTGGCGGCTGTGAACACCATCGGCCAGGGCCCCTCCAGCGAGGTGGTGGAGGCTCGCACGGCGGAGCAGGCCCCCTCCTCGCCCCCTCGACAGGTCAGGCTCTGATTGGACGTTCAAAGATGCAGTTGGCCCCGTGTGAAAAACAAGTGGACTGTAATGGGTTGCACTCGTTTCAATCCATTATTATTGACATGCCTTCACCTCGGGCCTGGTTGTTAAACAGTGCAGTATGATCAGCTGCCTGTTATTCTGGCCGACAGTTTGGTGCATGAATGCTGTTTGCAGTGTGCGATTTTCAGCAAACACAAGTCTTAAGTTGCATTTAGTTTTCATTAAAAAATACAGTGGTGATGAAGTTCTTTCTGTTTGCCCTGCAGGTCAGAGGTCGTATGCTGAGCACCACAACAGCGATCATCCACTGGGACGAACCGGAGGAACCGAACGGACAGGTGGTGGGCTACAGAGTCTACTACACCTCAGACAACATGCTGCCAGTCAACCAGGTTTGTGTACCCGTTTATTAAACGCAGCTGAATGACAACTTGTCTCGTGTGTGTGTGTGTGTGTCTTACACATAACCGTACATCTGGGCGCCTGAATGCGTTCATTGTGATATGTGTCGTGCAGTGGGAGAAGCAGATGGTGCGCAGCGCCAACTTCATCACCATCCAGGGTTTGACTCCGAACAAGACGTATTACATCCGAGTGCTGGCCTTCACCTCTGTAGGAGACGGGCCCCTCTCCCAGGACCTGCAGATTATAGCCAAGACCGGAGGTGAGATGTCAGACTGCTTGTTTTAGACATGATGTATCGGCAACAATAAAAGAAAGGTATCTTTGCTAATCCTGTTTTTCCTCCCTAGTTCCCTCCCAACCTTCTGAATTTAAGGGTGAGGCCAAGTCTGAGACCAGTATCCTGTTGTCCTGGGTCGCCCCACCCCAGGGGGGCCCTGACAACCAGATCGCAGGATATGAACTGGTCTACCGACGTGCTGACGAGACAGAGGAGGTAAAATGAGAGAGAGAGAGAGATGTAGCTGACTGTAATGCTGGTCTGCTAAATTCACTGATGGTCAGCCGGGTGATAACAGATCAAAGGAGGCTTTTATAAATAGATGGATGGGCGGGCGAACAGGAGATGAATTGATGTCGATATTAAAAGTCAGATCTGTAAAGGATGCTCTCTTTGAAGACTCTGGGGAAATCCCACCGTTCGGTTCTCTTCGTGTCCTTCCAGAAGAAAGTGAGCTTTGAGCCGACCGCCTCCTACCTGCTGAAGAACCTGAAGCCGTTCTCCACCTACACCTTCCAGCTGGCAGCCCGGAGCAAGCACGGCATCGGGGCGTATACCAACGAAGTGCCCATCGACACGCCACAGACGCGTAGGTCCAACGTGTGTGTGTGTGTGTGTGTGTGTGTGTGAGAGAGAGAGGTTTCAATTTTGACAATGCAAAAATGAGAACTGACACAAAAGCTTAAATTCCAAATCTGACCCTCATAGGTTTGTAATCGACAACCTTATTTGGTAGTTACTTTTTTGCATCGTCACAAAAAGGCCCTCATGAATCCAGACCTCAACTGACCTCAGATTTGATATTTCAACAAATATACCATTAAAAAAAACTATGCCCAGAATTTAAATTCACATTATTGTATTATTAAATGCAGTAGCGGACCTCTTATTGGTGATTGGCACCAAAGATTTAAATTTGTTGGCTACCAGTCTGAGGTCTGTAGGAGAATGAGTCAGACCAAGGTAAGAGGCCTGGGAGGCTAGATAGAGTTGAGAGCTCCATCATGGATCACAGAGGCTTGGGTAGGCTGGCAGGACAAGTAAGTTATGGGCAGGTATGTTTGTGTGTTACAGCTCTAGTCAACGTTTTTGTGTCGCATCTCTTTTAAGTCATTCACTCGTTTTCATCGATTCCAACATTTCTACCAAACGGAAATTGGCACCCATCGTTCAGTAACTTCAGTTCAGTCATCTCGCTTTCTAGCCGCAGGGCTCATTTTCTCGTAAGAGCTTTTTCCGTTCTCCAGTGTTTTGTTTTCATTTTATGTTTCTTTGTCTTTTGTTCCCTGTCTCTCGTCCGCTCAATGCCATCCCCATTCCTTCACGGCAAACCCTCACTCCCCTCACCTCTTCACCCACCACTACCGACTCGCACACACGACCAAATAACATTTACCCCAACAATCCCATCCTACTGTGCTTCCTCAAAACAAAACAAAAAACTGGCCAAATCAGTTCCTTCAGCGCCTCCCCAGGACATCACATGCACCAGTCCCAGTTCTACCAGCGTCCTGGTAAGTTGGGCTCCACCTCCTCTGGAGTTTCAGAACGGCGTCATTACAGGATACTCCGTCCAGTTCTCCACCACGGAGGGCAGCAAAGTGTCTAAGACTATTGGTGGGATTCCTCCGGAGAGCTCTCCGTTCCTCCTGGAGAACCTAGAGAAATGGACTGAGTATGGCATAACGGTACGAGCGCAGACGGAGGCTGGGGACGGACCGGAGAGTTTACAGCTGCTTATCCGCACCGAGGAAGATGGTACGTTCCCAAACAAAACCCCCCTGCCTGTCTTAGGACGGTCCGCCCCACTAACAATGGCTACCTCACTAACATAGCACTGACGAGCTCAAAGCACCCTAAACTAACAGCAAGTTTCTTCCTCTGGCCTGTAAAGGCATTTTGTCTGTCCTCAAGCCGCAGTCTAAACGGATGATGCATTTAAGAGCCGTTCAGTTTTGAGATCCCTCTCCTTTGTTCCTGCATAACTGCCAGAAACCTCCAAAAACCCGGGAATCTTCTCCTGCTACTCCTTCCCCGCTGCTTCTCTTGTCAACAGCAACCTTTTTTTTTCTCCAGCAGCCACTTTTTCCTCTTTTTTGTTTTTGTACCAGCATATTTTTTCCTCACTTTTCCCCTATTTTTTCCGTAAAGGGATGATTGCGATTTCCCACCTTGCTCTCCACTAACAATACCAAAACGAACCCTTTGGCTGTAGCTGTACCTTGGCCTTCCCACACCATGGCTTTTCTCACTAACTTTCCAACTCCTCTCCAACTATATGGATATCTTTAATAACTTTGATCAATGTATTTGATTCTGTCTTCACATTTTCAGCAATATTTTTTTATACTGATAATGCTTCAATATCTCAGTTTTTGGTTAGTTTGGAGACATTCCATATATTCCATATATATATATATATATATATATATATATATAAATTATATCTTTTTGGAAGAAGTGTAGTTCTTGGCAGCAAGAGAGAGGTTTTTCTTGATAACAGTATTTTCTCTTGACTGCCTGCCACTGTTTATCTGCCCTTGGCAACAAACCCTTTTCTATCCGCCATTCTTATCTTTCTCTACATTTGCTTCTTATCCTCCACTGCTTTTTTCCTCCATATTTTTCCTCAAGCACTCTCATTTTTTTTTTTTTTTACTATTCTGACTTTTTTCCCAGACATCAGAACAGTTTTAGACTTTTTGGAGGGTTGTATTTTTACATTTTTTCAGGTTTTGGGTAATTTTTTTTTTTTCCATCTGCCCCTGAAACCAATACATTTTTTGATTAGAAAAAGTGAAGGCCTTTACTTGAGAGGTGACCATCATCTGTGACCCTTGACCTCTATCCCAAAATGCATTTTTAGTTCCAAGTGGTCCTCCGCGAGGGGTGGAGGCGGAGACTGTGAACGCCTCGGCCGTTAGGGTGAAATGGCGAGCACCAGCGCCCGAACGGCAGCACGGTCAGGTCCGAGGCTACCAAGTCCACTATGTGAGGATGAACTACGGAGAACCCCAGGGTCAGCCTTTCATCAAGGACATCCTCATAGAGGACTCTCAGGTAAAACCATGGAACGCCGCATGATCAAATGAACTGTTTGAGGTATGCCTGACAAAACCCAGCAAGAGCAGCATTTATTGCAATTTATCGTATTAATATTTTCATTAAAGCCATGAACGAATGATGAGCCCCCTGTGACACATGGGTTTACCTGAATATATGTAATAGATGAGAAAGCCAGCATGTGGCCATCTAGCTATTAATACAGCTGATTTGTATTTCCTTATTCTCTGTCTGTATTCTCTGTCTGTATTCCCTGTCTGTACTGCAAAACACACAATGCAGCCATCTGTGACAGCGACCACATGAACTTCCTGTATCATTTGAAATGCACATTGATGCCAAATAAATTGACAAATTGAGCAGAAACCTTCCTTGAGATTATTTAAATGACCATTTTGACTATTGCGGAGATATGCTTATTTGCCTTCTTGCAGAGAGTTAATGAGAAATCAATATCACTCTCAAGTGTTCTCATTAGTTATGAAGCTTCACCCAGGAGATGGTGGACCATCTTAGCATGAAGCCTCTGAAAAAAGGAAGGAAGGGTTTCCAGAATGCACATGTTATACCTCGTTTCTTTTTCAAAGTGAACACGCAGACATGGTAGTGATGTCTGTTTTCTCATCTAACTGGCAAAAAAGCAAATACGTGCATTTCAGTCTTGATTCTTTTCATTTTGAACATTATTGGATTTCGGTCTAGGATGAATAATGGACCTAAGTCTATAAATCTAAAATTAAAACGGTGCATTCAACGTCTTTTCAATCACATCCCAAATATTAACAATCGTGTTTTTTTCTCCCTTTTCTCCTCTCTCGATGCCGTGCCATCGTTCAGTGGGAATACGATGACTCAGCTGAATATGTGAGTGAACCCCGTCTTTAAGCCTATTATTTAAGAGCGATAACAACAAAGCACAGAGAGAGGCATGAGTCATATTTATGAGATTGTAGTTTTTAAAATCTCATGTGACCTGAGCGAGGGCTTAAAACCCAGCAGGAAGTCGCCTTTTCATTTCTGTCGTGTGTGTTTTTAATAAAGGACCCTGGAAAAAACACACACACACAGATAACTGATGATGTGAGTCACTTTTGGGTATTGCCAAAATACCATTATTTATGCTTTCCGCAGGCCAAGAAATGAAGAAAACATTGTGTTGAGTGTTTAGACGGAGACCGGTCTAAATGAGTTTTGAGTGTCTGTGTAGTTAAGTGATGTTTTGTGTTGCTAGCGGACCACATTTTGAGCTCCGCTGGGATAATTTGATGGAGCTGTTTTGAGTTTGGTGGAGATGATCACAAACCATATCCACTTGTCATTTTCCAACAGTGGCAGCTTGGTGATGATCAGAGGAGGGAAAATAATGATAATAAATAACTGAAACATACTTGAAAATGAGTTTGGCCTGAATAGCTGTCAGCTTCACTATCAGTCAGAGAAAAACCACAGAATTGTACCTTTTTGACCAGTTTGCCCCAGACTTTTTCTATATTTTTATTCCATAAAAAGCCCCGCTCATTGTCCTGAGGGCACACAGGAATGGTTTTGAAGCTGACAGTGCTTCTTTGTTTTTTTTCCTGCAGGAGGTGGTTCTTGGAGACCTGAAGGCAGACACTTCCTATTCTGTGTCGGTGGGGGCTTACACCGCCAAGGGCGATGGTGCTCGCAGCAAACCCGTGACTGTGTGTAGCGCCCTGCCACGTAAGTGTGTCCGCACGGACTCCCACGCAAACGCTCACACAGACCTTTCAGAAATAAAGCACCACTATTGATCATAATGGCCATTAAATCACTGAATTAGTTCAAGTCTCTCTCTGTCACACCTTGATGTGCCAGAAAGAAGCCGGGCATTCGGCGCTGTATTAATCATATTTAGCAGTTTTGCTTGAGGTGATGAATAAATGTGCTTTGCAATTGTTCCCTAATTGTCTTTTCTCTCTCCTGCTCGCCCTTTTTCCCTCTCTCTCTAGTGCCTGAGAAGCCCAAACTGACGGTGAGTGCCACCGATTCAGGAACTGCTCTTCTTCAGTGGTACCCGCCGCCCAACCCTCCCACCCCACTGCTCGGGTACCGCCTCACCTTCGGCCGCGTCGACGTCCTCCCCTTCACGGTGGTGGAGTTCCCTACCAAGGAGAACCACTACGCCGCCCAGGACGTCCACAAGGGAGCCAACTACATGTTCAGACTCTCGTCCCGAAACAAAATGGGCTACGGAGAGGAGGCGGTTAAGGAGCTGACTACTCCGGAAGACGCCCCGAGCGGATACCCGGAAAATATTATCTCGGAGGAAGCCTCCGCCACGTCCCTCCTGCTGGCATGGAAATCAGTCCCGCTAATTGAGCAAAATGGAAAAATTATGAAGTACTCAGTTCTGTACAAGGATATAAACAGTCGAGGGAACGCCTCGGAAGTCGTGGTGCCGGCACCGGCGTCGAGCGTTCTGTTGGAGTCTCTGAGTGCCGATACTGTGTATGAAGTCAGGTTGTGCGCGTTCACAGCTGTCGGCCCCGGGCCGTTCAGCCCCAGCGTCCAGTTTAGGACGCAGCGACTGGACCAAGGTAGGATTCCCCTCCCTAACAAACCCATCTTCATTGCCCAGGATGCAACACACGCTTCCAAACAGCACATGTGTGCATACATCCCAGAACGCAGACGCTCAGTCCCGCTTGCACTCACACTCAGACGCTCAACATCCTAAGTGTCCTGTTTTCGTTGTCTTGTCACTGTAGTCTTATACCCAACAGCCTTTTCCCAAAACAAGGTAAGAGTCTTGGGTCTCTGTGCAGTCACACTGTGTGTTGATCAGAGCAGATAGCTAGTTTGAGACCGCTACTAGGGAATGACACACAGGTAAGGCCATTATGTTTGGTTCAGTAGAGTGCTTACATGAGACTGGAGTCATGTTTTTTTTTTTTTTTTTTTTTTTTTTGTCCCTTAGTTTTTGCCACCAACTTCAGGGTTAAGGCTGCAATGAAGAACTCTGTTCTGCTTTCCTGGGAGATCCGAGACAAGAACCCCGCCCAGCCGTTCACCGTGAGTAGATTGGCATTTTATCATATTTAAATGTAGTTTAATAAAAAAACAGAATTCAGTCAACAGCTCTTTAAATTCAAAATAATGCATTGTATTGTTTTCCAGCATTTGTTGCCTATTTTTCCTGATGTCAGGTTGTTATTCATGAAACTCGACACTTCCTGCTGGCTGATTAATAAAGTCTTGCTGGCACACACTGTAATGCCCCGAGAACTGCTGGAAGGCTTTTGGTGTAAAATAGATCGAGTAGTTTCAGCAAACGGGCACTAAAATATAATAAATTCCACCACTAAAACAGCTGCAACTAAAAAATAATAGCCTGCTAAATAAATACCTGAATCTACAAATAAAAAAAACAATGACTGTCTTCACACTTTATTACAACATGGATATTAAACGTGTTTTGTTTTCATGAGGGTATTCAAGATTCAAGATTTTTATTGTCACTCACACAGTAGAAACATAGTTCACACTGAGCAATGAATTCTTATTTTGCAGTTTCCCTTCACAAAGTGACCTCAAATAGAAAATAGGATAGAAAGAATAAAAACATACTAAGAACTAAAGGTATAAACATATAGAAATATAAAATATGTACAAAAGAACAGAATCTATTCACAGATGAATGAATTGTGAAGAGGGCAGGTTTTCTAAATTGAAACCTCAGTGGATCACATGACCTGTCACATGGCTTTAGAGTACTGACCACTTCAACACGCTCAAGAAAAATGAATGCAATGTATTTGAACTGACTCACATGTGCAGAAAATACATTAAATCACAAGTTAATGTTAATAACTGGAAAAAAAACCTCATTATTATTACTCAACATACTCATAAGGGATCGCCCCAAAAAGGTTCACACCTGGATCCTTTTGTTGCGGTAAATAAAGTCATTGGGAGATATTTGAGAACTTCGTTCTGTATATTGTCATATTCTATTTACGTCTCCAATAATGTGAACCATCCGGTGTGCAGATCCTGTATGGAAAGGGCCAGTCTGTGGAAGTGGAAGGGAAGCAGACTCAGAAGCTGATCACCGGCCTGGAGCCAGACACTCAGTACTCCTTTCTGCTCACCAACCGGGCGAACAGCGCCGGGGGACTGCAGCACCGCGTCACCGCCACCACCGCCCCAGACATCCTGAAAACCAAACCCACGGTGGTGGGAAAGACCAACGCAGACGGCATGGTGACGGTGCAGCTCCCGACTGTGCAGACCGCAGCTAAAGTCAGGTAGCGATGACGCATGAGAGGGAAGAGTTTGTTTTAGTGTAATGACTAGATGGGAGTATCTTTAATAGGAACCTTTGGAGAATTTGCTCCGATTTTACTCCTCGTCCTCCCGCTGCTGCTTTCCATTTATTGGTCTAGCAGGAGGGATTTCTCTCGAGTTGGCAGCGAAGCGAGTCTGAGAACTCCCACAACAGGCCAAATGAAAGCACAAAGCTGATAATCTCATCTGCCTTTTTTTTTAAAGCAAGAACAAATATAGACACCAAGTGGAAGCGGTCCCTCAGCACAACCTGAATCACTCATGTTCTCCCAGCCATTTTCTCTGGTTTGTCCCTGTCACATCCAAAGTGTTTTGGGGCTTCTTTGAGTCCCAAACAGCATTTTGCCTTTTCAGTATCTACAAGAGAGTGCCTTGATCCAAAATACAGGATTAACACGAACTGCAATGAGCTGGATAATGAAGTTACTTAGGGACAATAATAAAACACACTGCACGCATTTTATACAAACAAAAATAAAATGTCATTCATTTTTGGGAGATTTCTACATTGATCAACTTTTCTATCTCCTCTGTAAATGCAAAATTGCCACATTGAGGCACACGTCATTTTATCTTTCTTGCTTCTTTCAGCTTTAGAGATAACGAATTCTCACTCTCACATTTGGCAAATGAGCTACTTTCTACTGTATCACTCTTCATCGAACCGTACGTGCTTTAAAGTGCCAGCGTCTGTTGAGGACGTGTATGATTTTAGTGTGTATGCCCTCATGGCTTGGCGGTGCATTTGGTCTCACTGTTGTTCCCCTCTTCTGGTGGTATTATTGTTTTTGTCTCAAAAACGTGGATTTAGACTGAGTCCTCTGTTCCAAAGACAACCTCACTGTTTAGATGAAGACTGTATTAATGGTTCAATACTCCATACTTCTACTCTAACCATTTACTCACATTCCTGCCGAGAGTTAGATGATAAGATCATTGTCCATCACAAATAGGTCTGGCAAATATGATGCTAAGATACGATAACATCAGGTAAACCCATTGATCTCCAGAGCATCAGTACTGTTAAAGTAAAATAAATAAATAATAATTTTCCGCCTGTTTCCAGTTATTATGCTAAGCTAAGCTAACTGGCTGTTTGCTGTAGCTTCGTATTTATCAACAGGCATGAGAATGGTGTCTGTCTTCTCGTCTAATAGCTCCCAGAGAAGAAGGAAATGAAAATCCTTTAAATGTCAGCCCTCTCCGAGGACTGAAATCATTCATTCAGTTCAGTTCATAGTTTATGGTGGGTTTCTTTGAGCCTGAACCCAGTGCATGCTGTGTTTCAGGGGTTACTACGTGGTGGTGGTGCCCCTGAAGAAGCAGAGAGGAGGGAAGTTCCAGAATCCGTGGGAGGAGCCGGACCAGATGAACCTGGATGAGGTGAGACACGCAGCAGACAGGAGGAGGTTTTTCTGCTAAATAAGGGTGATAATCGACAACTGGTAAGATAATACTAATGTTGAGGGGCAGTCATGATGATGGAACAGGCTTATCCCCTACTCCCATGTGTATTTCAGCTCTTCTAGAAAAATATTTTGGGCTTTTTTATATTAAAATGACATTCTGTGCACTTTTGTTTGCAAATTGTTTGCCTCAAATTGCCCCTCGAGGGACCAATGAAGTGTTAATTTCTAGCTCAGGTAAACAAAGAATAGCGCTGAGTCACCTGGCAGGGTTTTGCACAGTAAGGCTATTTGTGTCTTATTATGCCAAGGTAGAAGACCTCGCCATCCATCGACTGTTCAATCCAAACAACAACTTCCACATAACAATTCCCATCTAATTCCACTTCCTGCCTTTTTCTAAAGACTTCATCACCTCATTACGCTGCTCTGAAAGCACATTCATGTGTGAGATTCATTTCAATGGAGTTTTTTATGGCGCCCGATGTCTCAATGGATAAATGCGGCGGCCATTCAGTTGATGATGAAGGCATTTGTGCTAAGGTGATCACGCTCTGTACAAACCGTTGTTCCTCCACTGATGAGGGTTTTTGTGTGAGGTAAGACTGTGTATCCCCGTCTGCCCCTTTAGCTCCTGAAAGAGATCAACAGGACCAGCGTCAGTCGCGCCCTCCGCATCCGCAGACAGGCTGGCCAATCAGATCCTCGGGCCTACGTCACCGCTCACTTTAAGACCCTCCCCCTGGAGTTCACGCTAGGTGACGGGCAAAACTACGGCGACTTCCGCAACCGTCCACTGCAGAACGGGCAGGAGTATGTTTTCTTTGTGCTCGCACTGTTGGACCTCTCTGATAACGTGAGTAAAAACGCATACGCACGCACAGTTCAACCATCTGAGTGTGGTTTTGTCTATAAATACATAAAACCGTGTCTTTGCTCCAGACTATGTACGCCACTAGCCCTTATTCTGACCCCGTGACCTCATCGGACGTGGATCCCCAGCCAATCGTTGATGAGGAAGAGGGTCTGCTGTGGGTGGTGGGGCCCGTGCTCGCTGTCATCTTCATCGTATGCATCGTCATTGCCATTCTCCTCTTCAAGAGGTAAGGACGGCACGATGGAGAACAAAGACGGGAACAAAGGGGGTTTAATAAAGTCTTGTTGGGTTGGCGAGAGAAGGAGCAGGGAGAGAGTTTTGCTATATGAATACGAGAGAAATAAAATAATTAGAAAGGCAGCTTACGTCTTCACAGCAGATCTCAAGGGATTTCCTTGTTTTCATTTCCAATTTAGCTTGTTGCCCCTCTGTGTATTGTATTCATCTCAAACTCATTTCAACATTTTGTGGGCAGTATTCCATCTGTATTTTTAATATATTCCGTATGTGCAGTTAGGCTACTCTGTCTCAAGAAGCAGTTCTCAAATCACCTTTGACAGAACAAACTCATAATGTAAGTTATCTCTCAGACAGGCTTTAGAACTACGGTACCCACGATGTTTCTGGATATGTAAACAGGATGTATACTGTTTCAATGGAGGCGCTTAGTTTAGTTAAGTTGGGCTACTGAAACCTCTATTTTAGGCTCTATTGTTTTATTCCTGAGTGCAATGCAAACCGATACGTACTTTGCTACTGAAGTAAACTTAAAAACAGGATGATTCCCAGTCAAGTTCAAGAAGCTTTATAATGATATTATTGCAAAAGTGTAATTTACATTGAATCTATGAAAAGGAATCGTGTCTGATCTGACTAATAACTCCGAGAATGATCCTGCAAATTTGCTGCAATCTGGTGCTCATGATTTAATAAGAAGCCTCTCACCTATCATCATACACAAACCTCAGCATCAACCTGAGACTGAACAAAGCCCACCTGGTTCATTATGTGTTTCCCATTATTTATGCAACATACAGGACTAACATTAAGGTGAATTTATTGCTACACAGTGAATCTGTTTGCTTACAAATCGCATCCGAGTTTAGCTCACGAGTTCTCGTCGAGATGTAATAGTGTGTTTTCTGTAATCTGTTCTTAACGTCTATTTACAGGGAGCGAAGTTGGCTAACATAACAGATATGGGAAGAAAACATTATCACCCATTAGAATTATTCATGATAATCATCTGCACTAATGCAAATTCCAATAACTGCCGTGACTGATGTGGCGTTGCAAAATGATGACCCTTGATGGTAATCATCTCAAGTTCATAAGCCCCGGAGTGTAAACTGTGGGGATCCACAGCTTTTCAGTCACTTTTTTAACATATTTCCCATAAACGTTATCTTATAGTACGTGTCACAGTAGGAGGGTGTGCTTGGACATAATATGAGAAATCAGAGTTTTAACTTTACATTCGCTGTTAGTCTCCATCTATGGGAGGTGCTGTAAACTGCTCACACGTAATAATAAAGGAGTAATTTGTTTCAATGAGAGGGGGAGAACGATGGGTTCAATGTTGCTTTAGTCCCAGGTGTTTTTTTGACTGGACACTAATGATATTCATCCTTGTCTCTCCCTTTATCTGCTCTCCTCCCTGTCTGGATTCAGCAAACCTGACAGGTAAACAAACACCACCTATTACCATTTGCTGTGTCCTACGGGGTGTTTTCCTTGAAAAACCTCTGCAAATAATACTTTTGATAAAAGATCCCAGCAGAGTCAGGATTAACTTTGTTTGATCGTAACCTACAGTAGCCTGGATGAAGATATGAGGCATAAAAGCTTGCAGAGAAGGGAACAATGACACTGACACTCTGTGATTTTAACTAAAAGATGGTGTAAAAGCAAAGAAAATGTGCATGACACTTTTAACCCTGGGAATCTCTGTGAAAAGAAAAGTGGACATCCTGCGTCATCCCAGACAATGTGCCAGTCATTTACATATAAAAAGCTCCAATACTAAACCAGCACTCAACCAAAGCTCCCATA
Organism: Chelidonichthys spinosus; assembly: GCA_029853015.1. Taxonomy (NCBI): domain Eukaryota; kingdom Metazoa; phylum Chordata; class Actinopteri; order Perciformes; family Triglidae; genus Chelidonichthys; species Chelidonichthys spinosus. Next base: position 9,605,433 of record CM056824.1, read on the forward strand.
GAATTTAAAACAGACGTTTTCTGAGAATTACAGCAACCCCTGTGAATTTCCAAGGAGACGATTGATGCAGCTCTTCTTAGAAATGTAATTTTCGCATTACTCAGGTCAATTTATTTGAACACAAATCCTCTTCGCCTGTCAGTGAAAGGTTTCAATTCATCAGGTTGTGTTGATGTGTGACTTCAGGAAAAGGGCCGAGGCCGAAGGCAGGAAGGGCAGTTTCCCGTGCAGCAAAGCCATGTCGTCCCACCATCCCACCGACCCTGTGGAGCTCCGCAGGATCAACTTCCAGACTCCAGGTGAACCAGACGCACCTGTGCAGCCACACACACCATTTGTAGGCGGATGTGTGATTCTTGAAATGTATTCGTCGTGTAAGATTAACCGTGGTGTCGTTTCCCTTTCAGCCTACCGTGTATCAGTGTACCGCGGTTATCGCCGTTTGTCAAGTTAGTTGGTCTTAGTCTGCCACTGGTCTTCTCTTCTTTCTGCCGTCATTGGTTTCCTCCTTACATCATTTCTTTCTTGTTCCCATTTTCATGCTAACTAACCTTCCATCCCATGTAGGATGAAGCTGCTTGAATTGACAACATTTCCATCAAAAAGCCTCTGGAATACTTCTTTTTTTTTTTTTAACTTCATGCTAAATTTTTAACCACCTGTGTCATAGTCTATTTTTTGTCTTCACCAGCAGTGTGCATATACTCTGAGGACCTTATCGTGCTTCAGTAACTTCCCGAACACGCACATTGTTCTTTCTGTCTGCCTGGAGAGAAACTGGTCACTTAACAAAAAAACAGAAACACTCCATTTGCTTCCTCCACTGACTGTGGACAGAACACTAAACAACAGCACCTCTGAGAATCCTTAATCTTAACATTTTCCTCCAAAAACGCATTGCTTGTGAATCTATCAAATGGCCTCTTTTTTCTATTTCTGTGCTCGGCAGGCATGGCAAGCCACCCGCCCGTCCCCATCTCTGAGCTGGCAGATCACACTGAGCGCCTCAAGGCGAACGACAATCTCAAGTTCTCTCAAGAGTACGAGGTAGGAATGCTGATTATCTGCGCCTGAGAATCTTGAACTTTGGGAAAGCCATCCGGTTTTTGCACGCAGCCGCGCTCATATTTATCGATGACTCGTCGTGTCTTTTAAGCTCGGTTTCAAATCCAATGGCGAGATTAATCCCCGCGTCGTCGCCACAGCTAAGTTGCGTTTTGAGCCGTCTTCACAGAGCGATACAAGATAAAGCACATTTCCCCCCCTCTCTACTGTCTTGTCGTTATCTGTGCAAATATAAGAGGGAAATTGAAATTGCAAGCTCAAAGAGTTTGCTTACAGCCAGATGGTTATCAAGCCTCCATTTCTACGCTCTGGTGGAGAAAGAGGAGCAACAGAGATAGAAGTGGAGATAGAGTCAACGTCAGAGAGCGGACTCGCCAAGAGATGCAGGAAAGTGTTCTCAACAAAAAGGCCCTTTTTGATTAGTTTCCTTCCAACTTGTTAATTTGCAGGACAAAAAAGCCCATGTAGTCGGAGAGATAACAATATGCCTGAACTTGGCGAGCTGAACTGTTGCACTATATAAGAACAATAAAAACACACAGCAGGAGAAATACCTCCCGACGTGCTGACTGGGTCGCAAAATAGTGCTAGCATTACAATGAGCTCCGCAGAGAGCTATTAAAGGGGTAAAAAATGTTTTCTTTCTCTCGCAAAAAAAAGAAAAAATCAGTTTAAACTGATGGCCTCTGGGTGAAGAAGCAGACATAAGGCTCTAATTGGCTACCACAAGAGAGAGATAAATTGTGTGTGACAGGGTTGCATATATAGATAGAGGATGTCGGGGATGCTTCATGCAAAAAGAAGTATAAAAACAGAGCGTTTTCGGGAGAAATCATTGGGAGGCGGGCGGGAGAGACAGTGAGGGAGAAGCTGTATGTAATTGTGGTGTCAGTTGGAAGCACTCTGTTGAGCCCCACATTCTCTCTGCATGACTGTGTGCTTTGTTCGGTACTGAACCCTTAACGAGGGAACGAGAGAGATGGATGGAGGAGGGATTGAGGGAGAGAGAGAGGGAGAGAGAGAGAGGGCGGCCAGAAATGATTGCGGCGTAATAATCAGACACACATGACGTCGGGCAGTGTGCGGGGAAGCAGTCTCAAACACACACACACATACACGCATGCACTCAAGCAGCACCACCCTGGTCCATTTTTCCCCCAACCAGACCATAATTATGTGTCGTAAAATATTCACAATTGTTAAATTGCTCTGGCTCTCTCCTCATCGTCCCTCTCCATCGACAGCCCCATAATGACCTCATGTCTGCCTCTCCCAGCTAACGGCGATGGATACACTGTAATTACCCTCCAGGAACTTAATGTGTTGGTCTAACACAACCGTCTTTTCTCCCCCAGAGGAATTTATTGTGCTTTTATCATCCGCCTCTGGTAGCCTTTTTTTTTTTCTTGTTTCGGTGGAAAGCGGAAAGTCCCCGCTCCGCTGGTGTTGCTTGAAACAGGATATCGCATTTGCCGACATTCCTGTCCAAGGTCAATAATACCATGTTAATTTTCAATTTGTCCTTGGTTTGTATCGGTGTGGTTTTGCTGCAGCAACACTGGGCAACAACACTCGGGAGCTCAGATTCAAATGGAATTGTCTAATGTGGGTTTTTCTTGCTGCATTTAGAGGCAGATTTCCTGCATTTCCTGCATTTAGAGGCAGATTTGATGAACTAACAACATTTAATGTGATGCTTACTGTAGAGCGTATGGTATTGTTAGAGAATCGGATGATACATACAGTTTAAAAATGGTGCTATTATGTTATTTTCTTTGTTCTCTGACCTTTTTTTTCCCTTCTGCGTCTTGTAGTCCGTCGACCCCGGTCAGCAGTTCACATGGGAGAACTCCAACTTGGAGGTCAACAAACCAAAGAACCGCTATGCTAACGTCATTGCCTATGATCACTCCAGGGTCATACTCTCCAGCATTGAGGGTAAGACACGCTGCAGCTGTTTGTGTGTGTGTGTGTGTGTGTGTGTGTGTGCGTGTCTACTTCTGTCTTTGTGAGGACTTGCTTCAGCGTGAGGACATTTTTAGGAAGTGAAGGCATCTTGGTCACTACTTTAAAGGGCCATTTGAGGTTTATGACTTGGTTCCAGGGTTAAGGTTTGACGAAGGCTTTTCATTGGGCATGTAGTTGCGATGGTTAAAGGTGCAATGTGTAATACCGAACCATCCGTTTCATAGAAACAGGGGGCAGCACTTCTACTACTGGGTCTTTACGCATCTAAATACATTTTTACGATCTAAAGTCCTCGGTTATTTAAACATACTGTTCTCTTGGTGAAGCCGTTTCCCGGCAGCCGCGAGGGCGAGGTGTGAGTCGTTTTCTCCTTTCTGCCACTTTAAATTGAACCCAATAAACAAACTGCAAAACGCACACAGACCGTGGCTGCATTATTGACAAGCCCTCGAGTTATGCCGTCTGGTAATCAGAGGGACTCCGGGGGGAAAGAAACTCTGAAGGGATTGTGATTCAGAGGTGGGCAAGATAACGTTCACAGGGGAGAGAAAAGTCCTACTGTTGTGTTAATGTAATGGTTTCCTAAAGGGATTCTACTTCTAGCAAAGAGCTTCTCTTGATTAGAAGTTGAAATCTATTTGGTTGTTCCATTGCAGAGCTTCATCGCTGCCATTTTGGACTGAAAGCGCCCGCCGTATGTTACCGTTTTAATCTGTCTTCACATTGCAACTTTAAGGTTGGGAATGGAAGCTCGGGAGTCCATTATGTCAACGAGCATCATCCAAGTATGGGAGTAAATGTGTGTTTCTGTGTGAATGTGTGTGTGTGAGCTTCTTTCTATGACAGATGGGTTATTACTAGTCCACGGATGCATTTCATCGCCAATTCTCATACAACACACACAGAGGGCCGTGCCTGCGTCAGCCATAAAAATGATCATTTCAGGATTCAGGCCAACACTTCTGTTTCTACCCACTGTTCCACCGCGTCGTACAAATCATACCGTCTCTGACTTGACCGTTTTAATGTTTATGGAGATCAATTGGGCTCCCACTTTTTTTAAATAGCCTATTTTTGAAATATTTTCACGGTGCGCTCGTTTTGCTGGAATTGGTCGTTTTATTTTAAAGAATCTGAAATGAGAAGAAAAAAATCGTTTCAGTCCTGTTCTCGGTGTGCGTTTTGAGGCGAGCGCATACACACACACCCACCTCGGCTGGGAAAAGACCTGAGGCAGAGAAACTGGCATCTCCAATGTGGAGAGAGGGAGGCAGTGGGAGGCCAAGCCCAAACAGATGAGCCTTATCTGGGCAGCGCATGTGTGAGCAGCCCTTCCACCCCCGCCTGTCCCGGAGCCCTGGCTCTCTGTCTTTCTTTCAGCTTAGGAAACACATATACTCTTGAGCATGTCCAAAAGCACAAGAGCACACACACACACACATAACCACACACACACACACTACTATAGATTTAAAACACATGCCCGGGATGTGCACAGACGCAGATATGCGCTCTCGCTCCCAGTCTCCTCCACGCATGCCGCATGAACACACACCCTCTGCCAAGCCGGTGTCGCCACCCAGTAACTGGAAGTGTGTTTGTTTTATCGGCACGGTGCTTCTGCTGTAGTCCCTTGCAATAAAGTTGTAGCACATCAAAGCGTTTAGGCAAGCTGTCTTTTATAAGGCTGAGGTTGATAAACATATGTTTGAAGCGCTTCTTACCGTCTGTCCCCATCCCATTTAAAATAAATTGTGTGAACGCCGGGCGCTCCTCTGTCATCTGAATGGGTGTGTGTGTGTGTGTGTGTGTGTGTGTGTGTGGCGATGGAGGCTGTTTGGGAAAAGCTGCTCGAAGAGAATCGGCTGCAGGAGTTTCTTCCTGTCGGGATTCTACTGTTTGCTCATTGACTTCCATCTTATCAAATGCAAACTGCTATCAGACGACTCAAAAGGAGTTTTGTGTCCCACTTCGGCAGAATCGGGTCACGGCTGAACGCACGCGCACGAGTCTGTGTGTACGTCTGTGTGTGTACTTTGTGTGTGTGTGTGTGTGTGTGTGTGTGTGTGCATGTTTGAGCTGTGACTCAGTGATTTTTGGGATTATGGTATTAGGCCCCAGATGAGCAGGACTGATCCTAAATCAAACACACACAGATGGTCTCTCACAAAACACACACACACACACAATCCCTTCCAGGACAAGCAGTGTCAGCTGAGTTTTACACAGAGACGGCCTTACAGTCATATTGCCATTCAAAGCGACACATCCAGAGTATACTCAGATTAGGCCCATGATCGTCTTAGCATGTATTATAAAACAAGACGGCTGAACAATCCAACACCAAAGGACGCTTGGCCCTGTGAAAACGTTAATCTCCCTGCAGTGACCTCAGATGATCGGCGCCCTTTATTACTGCAACATAAACCTGCTTTCATGGCGGTAGACTTTAAATAATCCATATAGATTATCTCACTGTGAGTCGGAATAAGAATCCTCTGCTAAGGACCAACACTGTTTCCATGTGATCAGTGCAGAAACTATCTCACCCACCTGTTCCCCCTCTGGTTATTCTCCCCTTTCTCTCCCATCACAATTCATTCTCTTCCTCACCCTTCACACCCCTCTTTCCATTTTTCTCCATAACCTCCACTCTTTCCTCGTTCTGCAGGTGTCCCAGGCAGTGATTACATCAACGCTAACTATATTGATGGCTACCGCCGTCAGAACGCCTACATCGCCACTCAGGGGTCCCTCCCTGAGACTTTCGGGGAATTCTGGAGGATGGTGTGGGAGCAGCACACGGCTAACATCATCATGATGACCAAGCTGGAAGAGAAGTCACGGGTAAGGAAAAGGGGGATGAGATCATATCAGCAGCGCTGAGACAACCAACACAATACCGGCACCGAAGAGAAGAGGAGGATGGAATAAAATGGAATCAGGCTGAACAGGAAGGAGAAGGATAGGTCACTTTGGGACAAATATTAGGACATCATGCTGCAATATTAAGTAGCATTGTTTTGGCAAAAAGCTGGGATAGAACAGCAGATAGGAGGCTACGCACAGATGGCACAGAACACAAGCCAGAGTGGATAAATGTTGGAGACTTGAGGAGCATAAGTGTAGAATATGCATACAGTACATGTAGAAGTATAGTGTAATTCATGTTCCAATGTTCGGGTGTGCAGGATAAACAATTTTCTCAAGCCAAACCTGTACCATGACCAGTACAGGTGAGCAAAGAAGTTGTTAAAGCAAGTGTAACGTGGCCATTAATGTAACCTCAAGTAAGCAGCTGGATGGTTGACCGCACACTTTTATTTGCAAACATTGTGTCAATAAAACACACTTTCATAGATTTTATTGTTGGCAATTTTAAACCTAAGAAGTACTACAAACTGCAATCTCTGTGTGGTGGTCCTTTATTTCTTTGGTCTGTGTACGTTAGCAGGCAAGTTGCTATGGCTACATGCTGTACATGCATTGATCTTTGAAGTCCTGCTGAAAGGGGGGTTAAAAAGATCCAGAGTGGAGTTGGATGGGATTCGCTGGAATATGATTGGCTGTATTGACTATAATTAATAAAGATAAGAGAAGAGTATGCTAGGCAGAAGACGTGGATACAAAGGGTGAGATAATGTGGTATAAAAGAACAAGGTAGGACGTGGCAGAGGGATGTCATGTTGAGTGTGATTTAGGAGAATAGAGTTAGTAGGACATGGCCACTTCTGAAGGTTAAATTATAGTCAGTTAGAGTCGAATGAGGGTAGAATGGGATTGGATATGGTTCGTGTGCCAGCTGGTTCAGGACATTCATTTTTTAGGATGTGGAAGGAAGTCCAGGTGGACTCAAGAGGACAGCGAGGAGAGGAGGCAAGAGACAGGACCAGGACACGTCATGTAGTATAAAAATCGGTTATAGAATAAACCAAAACAACAAGTGATGATGGAGATCAAGCTAAAAGCGGCGCGGTTAAGTGGGATGTTGAAGTGGGCGTGTAGGAAAGCAGAAGCAGGCATGTAGTTGCTCAGAACCGAATAGGAAACAGTGGGATGTAATGGAGTAAATGGTGAGTAAGACTTAGGGGGAATTACAAGCACTGCTAAATAGGGGGGTAGGTAATGAATTAGAAAATCATTTAGGTTCCAGGAATTTTGCTGTTGTTAACAGAATGTGCGCTTGAGTAAAAAATCCAATGTAATGAGAATGTCATGTTGGAATAAAAATAACAAGAATGGCTTGAGGTATGAATCATGATTAAGCGCTAACCAATTATGTCCGGAGCTCTGTTCAGAAAATGATCCTTTCCTCTCATCTGTGCTTCTTTTCCTATTAACCTGTCTTGTGTTAAAACTCTGCTTCCTTTTCAACTTTTTCCAACTGTCTCTGTTGTGTCTGTTTGACCCTCAGATGCCCTCTTATTTCTTCTCTAAGGCAAGACCTCTCTTTCTCTCCTTTGCTAATCCCTTTTTAAAAATGCAATCTCGCCTCACATGGTTTTCTCCTTACCTTTTTTTCTCTCTGTTCGATGCCCTTCTTTTCTGCTTGTCCCCTCCCTTTTTTTTTCTTCCTCGCAACAGCCAGTGCATTGAGTGAGAATGCAGGATTGTTTTCAGCTCACCACAAGGCACTCATAGTTAACGTGGTCTGAAAGGGGTTTTATTGTAACCACTGCAGGTCAGAAATAGTGCACATTAGTGTCTACAGTGTGCATGATCACAGCCACGACTGCTTTTTTTTATTTTCCTGTCTCGTGGCGACGCAGGATGTAGCCATCGAAGAAAACCTGTAGTTCTGCTGTAGAATCACTCCAGGATGAAAGACATCCCAAAAGCTGAAGGCTGTTTCTGCATCGTAAATATAATGAATCTTCAGTCTGTGAATGACTGTTTAGCTTTTGAATTCAGTGAAGCAGTTACGACATTACGCAACAGCATAAACAGTCAATTTATTTAGCAGTTTATTATCGGCCCACTGACTCCCTATCTGCTGTTTGAGGGAGTGGTGAGCTGCTTGTTGGAGGAAGTGATTTAATCTCATTTAACACCTCTCGACGTTATGCCATTATGTGTTTACGCATTAACAGCACAGATGATCGCAGATGGTCCCACTGTGGGAATCTTGCCAGGATCCTTCCTTTTAGCTCCAATCAGAGGAGACGAGAGCAGGGCACAGTTATGCTATCAGCCAATACATCACTGGATAATGCAGCCATTTACCGAGGTCCTGGTTAGCCTTCGGCGAGGGTCTTGCCCCCCAACATGGACGACCGTTCCCGTTCCCCACAGTGTCTCGAGGTCTGGTGGGAAAACAACAGTTGAGCTGTAATTACGGCCTGAACGTCCCGGGCCAAAACGCATAATCCCCAGTCTGGAGCAGTGGAATGCAGAGCGAGCTGAGCTGAGCTCCCTGCTGTCTTTGATGTGAGGACTGGAGGGATCAGCACATAACGTTTGGTTTGGCCTGATTCTGCCAAGGCCCTCCTCCCCCCCCTCTCCCCCCCACCCTCCTCTGGGATTTTTCCCCTCTATCCTATGGGGTCTCTGAGGCTCAGCTGAGGAACTACAAATATGACCGCTTTATACAAGAGGGGATTGTAGGTGTTTGCGGTGGTCAGGGGTGCTGGGATTTGGTGTGCGGGGTAGCAGTTTTGTAGGGATTTGTGGGGACTGAATGTAGGGCGACGTACGGCATCAAAAATGTGAGGGCTGAACATCAGGTGTCGCTCGGCTTATCCGGCTCTGCGGTGGATCTTTGTGAGAGCCCACCAACCTGTGGCGATTTCATGCCGCACAGATTTCTGGTACTTGAAGAACAACTTATGCAGGATCACACCGCAGAAAGCACAACTCTCTCCCCTGTGTCTCTCTCTCTCTGTCTCTCTGTCACTCCTCACCCCCCGAACACTTAATAAAAACACTTTCACACGCTGGGCTGTCGCTATACGCACATTTTTTCCCTGAATATTGCAAAGACTGATCTGCTTTAAAACACCCCTCCTTTTTTTGCCTCTGTACACGAGCACACACACCCAAGTCAGCTCTCTCTTTCTCTCTCTCCTTTCACAAGAAATGCATTCAGACATATGCAAACCGCTCCGCATAGCTCACAGCTTCCCCCCTCTTGCCCCCCCTGTAGGTGAAGTGTGATCAGTACTGGCCGTCGCGGGGCACCGAGACCTACGGCCTCATCCAGGTCACTCTGCTGGACACAGTGGAGCTGGCCACGTACTCCGTCAGGACCTTTGCTCTTTACAAGGTAACATGTGCGGTGGAGCGTAATGGGGTCTTGTGTGTATGGAACTGTTGAAGTTTTGAATTATGTATTTGTACATGAACATGCAGCTCTGCATGTGAGAACTGGAGGGGGGGGGGACCTTCATACATGATCAATCCTTAAATGATTGTCCCTCCTAAAATGGACCATCAAGTATATATATATATATATATATATATATATATATATATATATATATATATATATATATATATATATATATATATATATATATACACACACACACACACACACACATCCCAAGCACCAAACAAATGTAATGCATGAATTCCCTTCACCTGGGTAATTGGGACACATCATGTGATCACCTGGTCAAAAGTGATTACGGATGCATTTAAATAGGAATAGACAGAGGATTGTGTCTGAAAACAAAATATTCCAACTTTATGGGTAACAGTGTATATTGTATGCTAGCCATGCATTGTTGTTTTAAAGGCAGGTGATATTCTATATTTTTCTTGTCGTCAACATCTCCCAACAAAACAGTGAATTTGTCCCACTAACAAGTATTGATCGTGTAGCCGGAGCCTGATGTACTGCAGCTTGTTCCTCTGTGACGTGTTATTGCCCCACTGATGAAACACTCCGATGGTTACTATTACAACCAACACGGGCAGTGTTTGTGGAACAAGTTTCAGTCAGTTCCACAAACACCGTCCTGCTGCTCTAAATACACATTGGCCGACCGAACGTGTATTAATCCATGGCTGAAAGTAATGCCAAAAAATAAACGATTTACTCCAGTTTTAGCAATTTTGAAATTAGTTAGCCTTTTTTTATTTTATTTTGTGAGCTGTTAGGGAGATTTATTTGTTCAGCTGAGTAACTCCGACAGTCTTTGGTTTTGGTCTCTTCATAGGACAGTATATGCTTGTTGGCAATAACATAAATGTGGAGTAACACCAGCTTTCTCTTTAACGCTCTCATCTGTCTGCTTGTCCAGAGCGGCTCCAATGAGAAGCGCGAGGTTCGCCACTTTCAGTTCACAGCCTGGCCGGATCACGGTGTGCCTGAACACCCCACCCCCTTCCTGGCCTTCCTGCGCCGGGTCAAGGCCTGCAACCCTCCAGATGCCGGCCCCATGGTCGTACATTGCAGGTATACGTGTGTGTGTTTGTTTGGCAGTGCTTTATCTGTTTTTATTGTTCAGTTTAGAAATGTTGTTATTCACTGTACTAAAATAATGCTTTAAATCACCAAGGAAAAAGAATCCAGTGGTGTGTGTGCGTGTGCTTGAAACACTTATGTGTTATTTTGGGTTTTACTTGGCAGCATCATTTTCAAAAGCCCTATAGTCTGTATAAATGAACAAGAGTCCAAGAGCCCTTGTATAAAATCATTCATAGGTCCTGAACTGCAACGGAATTGACCCTCCATTATGCAAACCCCAAATCATCCTCGCTGGCTCCGACACCCACACGCATTCCTCCGTTAACAACGACCATCATCTCGAGGGTTTTACAACAACGCCAGCCGTCACGCTGACCCTCTTTTCCATAAGTAGCTTTCACTGTTCACTATTTACGGTTTAAGCTGTTGGTGCTGTAGATCTGGGTTCATAAGTTTATATTCAAATGAGCTTCTGTCTGAGCAGCGGGACGCTCGCGCGTCGGTCGGAGGGAAATTCTGGGGACTTGTCTCCGCTGTCTTGGTACAATGTTGAGCTCCAGCAGCTGGAATGAAGCCGCTACCGGGGGAGGAACGGAGAGAATGTGGAGCAGAAGCTCTCGGGAGGAAGAATCGGCGAGGTGTAGATGGTGGAAGGAAGAGGAGGGGCTGAGGAATGATTGAGAGGGAGCGTTAGCAGGGGGGCTCGGAGTTAGAGGAGGAGATATGTGCAGAGAGAGAAGATGAGGTCAAATGCAGGACGCGGTGAATGGAAATGATGAATTAAAGAAATGGGAAGGTGGTGAGAAAATGGAGTCTAAAAAAAACGGAGAAATGCGTGAAAAAAAAGTGGTTTGGGTGACGTGAGAGTGTTGGAAGGGTACTTGGAGGGAAGATAAAGAGGCCGGGAGATGAGGGGGGGGGGATGGAAAGGTTGGCAGGAGAGGAGCTCTTCCTAATCTTCCGTAGCAGTCAGATGGAGTATCTAACAGGATTATCAGTCAAATTTAATTATCCCAGCATGACTCCATCATAATGTGCCTTAGCATATCAACCAGCCTCTGTATCAAACAATGGGCCGAGTCTCATTCCACCTGAGCGACACGCACACTCCGGCACACGCACACCCACGCGCTGACGTTAATTTTACCATAGAAAGAGGATGGTATTCACTTGCGCAGACTTGCTTGGCCAGGCTGTTTTACCATTTAGGTACTAACGCAGCAAAAAATCTGATGTTTGGGTGGGCAGCTAAATGTATTATATTTCAGGATTGCATGTCGATAGGGGAGGATATCTCCCGAATGCCAGTCAGGCGTTGGCGCTGACTCAGCGTTGATGTCAATATTTACGTCCTTTGTTGGAAATATTGCAGTCTGGCATCTTTGTGCTATTTAGTTGATTTAGGCTCAGTGTGTTAGAGCTTTTGTAACATGCAACAGGGCCAGGTTTGTCGCCAGTTTGAAGACACACTCAAATGATTTGCTCGACAATTTCGTACCCCATAGGTTGTATGAGAACATCACATCACCATCTGTTTGGTGTCCTTCCTCCCTCAGTGCCGGAGTGGGTCGCACGGGCTGCTTCATCGTGATCGACGCCATGGCGGAGCGGATCAAGCATGAAAAGGCCCTCGACATCTACGGCCATGTAACGCTTATGCGCTCCCAGAGGAACTACATGGTCCAGACGGAGGACCAGTACATCTTCATCCACGACGCGCTGCTGGAGGCGGTGACCTGCGGGAACACCGAGGTCCCCGCGAGGAACCTGTACTCCTACATCCAGAGGCTGACGCAGATTGAACCGGGAGACAACGTCACCGGCATGGAGCTGGAGTTCAAGGTGATGTCCCATCACAGTGTCCTTGAAGGGCATAACGGATTTTTGATGGTTCATACAACCGATCAATGATAATATTGTGACACTCAACTGGTCTCTGGAAGGGAGTTACCTTTTCTTGGCCCTCGCCACACAGAAGGCCAGACTTCAGGGTCAGACACTCAATAACATCCCTGAATTTGTAACAGCAGATATTTACTGTCGCCTCATCACACTTGAAGACAATCAATCAATGACTAAAGATGGTCCAAGGTAACACCTTTACTTAAAGGATAGTGTGAGAGAAAATAAAAGAAAACACGCTTTCACTTCCTTGCTGAGGAATGTGAGAAGATCAATACCACTTTCACGTTTCCTTTCTGTCTAATATCCGTTCATTTGTATGTTGCTGGAGTCTTGTTGTCACAGTCACTGTTCAATTCCTGCACATAACCTGTGTTAGTCAGCTTCGGAGGCGCTGGTTGCTCCATTTCCAGTCGTCATGCTAAGCTAACTAGCGGCTGGAACTGGCTTCAAATTGAACGTTGAGCAAAGATTTGAACACAAACCCAGTTTTTGTGGTATAATGAGGATCTGATGATGCTGAAGACCTTCAGGACAACTAAGGATGTCTCTCCTCAGTTTGTTTGTATTATAACAAGAGAGACCAGGGAAGCCTACGTGAGCTGGAACATCACAATGTGTCGCAAAATGACTGATCAGATTTCGACAAAAAATGTGGATGAGTCCAAATTGGAAGTACCCCCCCTCAAACCCAACATTATTGCATTGGCCCATTCCGACAGGTAGAGCCAGGTTGATGCCACGACCGAGGACAATACAGCAATCTGAAATAAAATAATAATTCTACAACCACCGGCAGGTTCAGCCTGGAATGAGTGGTTTTGGGAGTCTTTCAGGGGCCACCTCTAGTCACTGAGCATCTTTCCTAGGGCTGTTAGCGGTTCCTCCTCTGAGACTTTCATATACTCAGGATGGATGGTCGGATTTGAAGGGGATTATGGGATTGCACCTCTCCAACCAAAGTAAGAGAGCTCTCCTGAGGGTTTAGGAGCATCATGCTGTGTGGTGTTTGATGTGGGCCAGAAAGTTTTAGCTTATAATCAAATCTTAGGGAGAGTTCATATGGGCACTTTCAAGTATTTAGGGAGCTGATCAGAATTCAAAGTGAGGACACAAAACACCGGCATCGATACACAAGCAGGACACAAGGGAATGTTATTGACTATTGTTAGTTTCATGTTATTCTAGCTGTGTTTGTGTTGTTTACTGGGATTTTACTTCCAGTTCTCAGAAGACCTATGTGGTTCTTCTAGGTGGAAAGAGACTTTACCCACACAGGTATATATTGAAATCAGATGGCCTACATTTTTCCTGGAATGGTTTATGTCTGCTGAGACGCTCAGGGGGCAAAGTAAACCCATAGGCACTCAAAGAAATCCTCTGCTCGGGTCTTTCCCGTCCTAATGGCAGCGGTTTCCTCACAATGACTACGAAGCGAGGGCTCCCCTTGCTGTTTGCTCAGCCTCACACTGATGTAAAACACATGCCAGAGCTGTCCCAGTCACCCGATTTCATCTCACTCAGACACTTATGGGACAGAAATGGCACTTTCCACCTCCATCAACGAAACACCAAAAAAGGATGGAATTTCTCACGGAGGAGCATCGTCGCATCCCTCCAATCGAAAGAAAGTGGAAGCATATGTGTGAGAGGGAAAAAAATAAATAAATGAAGCTGCTTTTGGTAATCCAACACCCTATTAAAACCAATGTTTTTGTTTCCTTACACAGAGAGATGACTGGGGAAAGTTTAAAGAGGTTGCCAACCTTGGTTTTATCCAAGCTTAACAGATGGTAAAAATAATGGGCACGTATCAAAGCAACCGAACAGTTTGTGTGTGGCAGATTTTATTGATAAGTCGGAGTCAAATTCAAAACCCAACTCACATGAAGAGTTACTATCGGTGGCACCGGGAACTGTGGGTTCAGAGCACCGAAAGTGAACTGGTGAACTTGTGGTCGGTGTGGGATTGTACGACTCGGTCTGTCTGTAAGAAAATAAGGTACTGCTGTTTCTCCCACAGCACTCCATTAGCCGCCGACGGTCGAGGCTCAGCTCATGAGACCCCATTGTTTCCCCTTCGGAGTCTGCGGTCTCCCCTAGTCCCGAGTCTGCCTGTTCTCTGTTGTTCTCTCTCGTTTTAAGTCGTGTCATCCAGTGGTCGAGTGTGAGCGAGAGTGTACAGTATGTGCTCACGTCTGCACGTATCCATACGAATCTGTGTGTGTGTTCCAGGGTTTTTTTTCCTTCTCCTTGGCTGGTGAAGGATCAACTGTGGTTCACATATGCGCGTTGAGACAGTGTGGGGCCTTGTGGTTTCCTGCCCCCTCGACTCTTGATTTTCTTCTTCCTCCTCTCAGTCATTTCAGAATATTCCCTCTCCCCCAACCCCACAGCTGCCCTTATTCCCGGCCGCTGCCCCTCTTTTGTTTATTCAATCGAAGGTCTCACACTAAATATCCTCAAGCCTGCCGAGTCGAGCTGCTTTTCTAATCTCTGTTGTCCAGTTTGCCAGGGGAAAACCGAGGCGTGTGCTAAATACATTTGAATGAGGTGCCTGACTTTGTCTGAACTTTCTTCATTTTTAATCCACCCTCCCCTCGTTTTCATCGCTCCCCATCTTCCTTCCTTTGTTTGATCTGAGTTTCTTCTATATTTCATGTCAGGCAGTGAAATGTTATAAAATATTGATCTCTTCTCCGCTCCAGCGTCTGGCCAGTGCCAAGGCCCACACATCCCGGTTCGTGAGTGCCAACCTGCCATGCAACAAGTTCAAGAACCGACTGGTGAACATCATGCCCTACGAGACCACGCGCGTGTGTCTGCAGCCAATCAGAGGGGTGGAGGGATCTGACTACATCAACGCCAGCTTCATCGACGGATACAGGTCAGACAAAAGAGATCTCTTCCTGTTTTCTTGTTGGGATTCCAGGCATGCAGTTAAGGTTTTCAGTTATTTTATGTAAAAACGTGCTCATGTACTGTATTTAACTCACCTGTTTACTACCTGTTTGCAGGCAGCAGAAGGCCTACATAGCAACCCAAGGTCCGCTGGCTGAGACCACGGAGGACTACTGGAGGATGCTGTGGGAACACAACTCCACCATAGTTGTCATGCTAACCAAACTGAGAGAAATGGGACGGGTACGGATGCAAACACACACACTCATGTAATCAAGTACACTATGTAGGGTACGTGTCGGTACGGATTGGCTCCACCTGGGAAGCACACCTCCAACTCTACTGGTGATCTGGTGATACAATTGAAAGCTTGAGGAAAATCCAGACAAAGACCAGAAACTCTTGTTTGAGTTGAATTATTTAGGTGAGCTGCAGCTTTCCAATGCTGGACAATGTTTAAGTGTAAAATATCAGGTGTTTCATCTTTATTACATGATCAGTTACATGTACTGTAACATACAATATCACACATTGTACTACAACTGGTGCTCATTATTTTTCGGTTTGTAATTGTATTCATTAATACCAAAGGACCTGCAGCATGATTAGCAGAGCTTTTGTATTTCTTTTACTGAGAACATAAAACAGCATCCTTCTGCAGCAGGAAACAGTTGTTGGGGTGCAAATCCACATTAAATATGTCGCTTTTATGTAAAGAATAAATATGATGAGTCTTTACCATTAAAAAGAAAAGTATATGAAGCGTTGAAAATGCAAGCAACACAGTTTCTCACTCACACCGAGTGAGAAAGAGATGATGGTGCGAGTGATATCTCATGTATCTGCAAATGAATAATGAATTTCATTCAGCCACGGAGACATTTTCATGACAAAGGAGCCCGAAATTGTCCTCCTCACACACTGAAGCCGTCTGAACAAAAGCCTCTGTGCTGTCCTCCTGCAGGAGAAGTGTCACCAGTACTGGCCGGCAGAGCGCTCGGCCAGGTACCAGTACTTCGTCGTGGATCCCATGGCGGAGTACAACATGCCCCAGTACATTCTCCGAGAGTTCAAGGTCACCGATGCCAGGGTGAGTTCTGTGTGCGAATGTGTACGAGGGTGTCGTTATTTGTGTGATTCAAATGAATTTTTAAAAAAACACATCCTCTTCCTTCAGGACGGCCAGTCGCGGACAGTTCGCCAGTTCCAGTTCACTGATTGGCCAGAGCAAGGAGTGCCAAAGTCGGGAGAGGGATTCATTGATTTCATTGGCCAGGTGCACAAAACTAAAGAGCAGTTCGGCCAGGATGGGCCAATTACTGTGCACTGCAGGTAAGACCCATTCTCCCCATAACCCCTCTGTCATTGTAATTCAAGGTGGAGGATTGGTGTTTGTAGTGGTAGTGACCTTTAGCCATTAGCCTAAAGGTCACTTGTCAGTCATGGGACACTGCTGGCATCTATTTGCCTCTCTGTTCCAGTTAAAATAATATACACATGTTACATTGATAATAGTGTCTTATCTTTGCCATGTGTGAGCAAAAACAATCTGAATTAGATCACTAACATGGCCAGTGGAAGGAATACTATGACTTTTTAAATACATTTTGATGACAAACTATATTTATGACTTTTTACATGTAATGACTTTTTATGACATATTATACTATGACTTTTGATGACATTTTAATGACAAGCTATACAATTACTTTTTCAAGACATACTATGACTCTTTTTTTTTTTATGTCTTTTTATATTCTTGGCTTTTTCAGAAATAAAATGTAACTTTTTATGACAAACTAAAACAGACGTATCGCCCAAAAACATGAAGCTAAATCGCTGTCTGATGGCTTGGATATCGCTCCTGAATTTTGGAAGGTCGTTAAGTTGCTATCTTCAGGCGTCAGTAACAATGTGCTTCCACAGTCAATTAAGCCAGATAATGACATCATCACATGCATGTTCCCCTGCAGTAAATCATGCTCGTCTCTGACTCGGGGTTCTGCACACATCAATGCAGATTGTATGAGAAAGTTGGTTTGTTGTGTTTATGCAACATGACATTGGTATATATTATCTGTGTTCGGTACTGAGGGTAAAGCAACTGTAAGCTCCGATCATTTGGACACATTCGATACGTCACTCAGAGAACCCACAGCATTTTTGGTGAAAATGCTTTTATGTTTTTGCGCCCTCAACTTGGTGTGAGCTACAGAGACATTTGAAACTGGATTACTATAAAAATCATTTAATTAAGCAGGCAGGATTTATAAAACAGGATTAAGTCACTGAATGTTGTTGTCCTGACACTTAAAACAAACCAGCAAACTGCTTCAAACCAAAGAATTGGCTTTCAGTCTATCATCTTTATTTGTTTATTTTTATGAGTTCTTTTATTTATATATATATATATATATATATATATATGTTGTTTTGTTTTTTAAGTTTATACGTTTATTTTTATGTGGTGGTTGTGTGGAACTTTACGCTGCCATCTTGGTCAGGACCCCCTTGTAAATGAGATTTAGAATCTCAACGGGATTATCCTGGTTTAGTTCAAATTAAAAAATATACTATACTAAGGATTTTTTAATACTTATACTGTGACTTTTTTTTTTAATTGACATAGCGGGGCTGTCATGCTATCCTAGGCCCTTTTTGTGACAATTTTATGACATATTATACTATGACATTTTTTACATTTGACATATTGAAGTATCAACTTTTACTGTACTATTATTTTTCATTACATTTTAAAGACATACTAAGCTTTTAATAACATTTTAACAAATACTAGGATTTTTTACCAGGTTTTTAATCACATAATATACTATTCATTTTTAATTACTTTTTTGTGATTTACTAAACTATGGTTTCTTTGACATTTGAATGGTATATATATATATACAAATGTATTATTTTAATTACATTTTATACTATGACGACATTTTAAGGACATACCATACTATAATTTGTTATGCCATTTTACTGACATACTATACTATAATACTAAAGAAACATTTGTTTACACTTCAAAAGCATGTGTCTTTTTTACTGGCATTTCCATGACTTACTATACGATGCCTTCTTGCATTTTCTTCTGACATATTATACAAAAGGACAGTTCTAAAACATCCTGCTCTAAATCTGTTTGGCCTGTCTGCCAACAGCGCTGGAGTAGGGAGGACTGGTGTGTTCATCACCCTCAGCATCGTTCTGGAGAGGATGAGGTACGAGGGAGTGGTGGACATCTTCCAGACTGTCAAGATGCTGCGTACGCAGAGACCTGCCACCGTTCAGACAGAGGTGAGCTTCCCCACTGTTGTTATTCTCTGGTCTAGTGGTTCTCAACACTCGTCTTTCAGGGCATATTCAGACCCAGCTCGTTGTTCCGAAACCTGGAGTGTTTCTCCAAACAAACCGGGCCGAGACCCGAGGCGACCCACCCCGAGTGGGTCGCCTCCAATCAAGGAGCGTTTTGATTGGGGTTAGAATCGTACCGACACACAAACAGATACAATTGCTGCCGTACACTGCACTGTCGCAAAAAAATTAACGTAAAGCAGACTACTGCAAAGTTGGCGGATCTCGTCTACCTCTCGTTTACGTCAGATATCAGCTCAGGTTTAGTGTATACACACTGTCGAAAATGATCCATTTTTTTCAAACGTCCCACACAATTCTGACCACAAAACAGTTTTCAAGCGCGTGGCGTTTAGGGTGCTTTCGTTGTCCTGATTGCAGTCTTAACACAAATCGCACCAATGTCCAAGTGCAACACGTGTCACATATTTCTCCCTGAATCGAAACAACGCAAACAAACCGCAAGTCTGAATACGTGCTTTTCCTCTCTGTGACTGATGTACTGATACTGATATTCTTTTGCTTCCCTCCAGGACCAGTACCAGTTCTGCTACAGGGCCAGTCTGGAGTACCTGGGAAGCTTTGATCACTATGCAACATAAACCCTAGTGGCCGACTCTCCTGCCACATCCCACCCAGTGCACTTTTCTTAGGTCACGTGTGGCCTAAATGAATGCACTCGGCTGCGATGTGTCTTTTAAAGATTTTTTGCGACCACATGCAGAGTGAAGGGGACCCATTGGCTTATCCCGTACTCAGAAACAGCACCTCTAACTGAGCCATAGCAACCTGCTTGACAAGGGTGTTTTCCTTTCACCCTCAGCCCAAACACGCCCATTGGTCAGTATGAAGAAGCAACTTCAACCACTGTTCCAATCAGAATACTTGATCAAATATTGATTTTTTTTTTTTTTTTTCGTTTCTGTGCTATTTGTGAGCACCCAGATTGCTTTACATTGTTTCGGTGTGGAACTCTCACCTCGTCCACCACCAGTGTAGCATCACCAACCTAAGTACAGGACCCGGCTACAGTATTTAGCTGTCACAGGAAATTGAGACCTTTCTATCTTGATGGACTGTCTAGAAGGAGTCCACAAATCCATCTTGTGGGAGTCTCATGGACTGAAAGAACTGGGACATTTGAGCACCAGAGAATTGCCAACGGGAGACTGAAAACACAGAGCACACAGTATTAAAACACCCCCCCCCCCTCCCCTCCAAAAAAAAACACCAAGAAGTTTTTTCTGTTTTGTTTTGGAAACAGACTCTTGTGTAGTTTCTTGTGAATGGAAAGATAAGAAGATATTTCTACCATACAGTAATAAAAACCACCAGTTCAACCTTACGCTTCATGATTTAAAATAAGGGAAGCTTGAGAGAGGTTTAAAATGCATACCACGAAGTAAAACATTCATTTAGTTTTTTAGAAAAAAGAAAAAATAGATACGTGACTATCTTGTTTTTTAAAAACTGGGTATTCTTTATGGCATGTTCTGTTTGTTTTTACAGATTTATGACTTTGCCCTCACTGACCATACAAAGGCGAAATTGTTTTTGTTTTTTTTCCTTCTGTGTAATCCAATGAGCTGTAGCGATTTTTTTTTAAAGCGATACTGTACTGTTTTAAAGTGTACAATCAAATCTAGTGTGGAAATTGTTCACAATTCTATGAAAAACACCACCATTGAGTGTCACTCTCCTGTATTCTCTACCCACTCAGTTTTTAAAAACACACACGTTTACCATGCGCACAGGACTCTCAACCTCATTTCTATCTGGCCTGCGGTGTAAGAGAAGACGACCTTTTTTAATTCCCAAGGGCCGACAGACGTGCGGTATTCACCCTGCTGCTAGTCCGAAGAATATAATCTCACCAAGTCGTTCAGCGTGCAGGTTGAGAGAAAGCCAGATAGAACTACAGAGAGGACGCACAGAAAGCAAAAGTAGGAAAAAATAAGTATTTAAGTGTCCAAATAAGCTTCACAAAGATTTCTCAAGCAGGGAGGGAGAAAGGGGTGTAGAGACCAGGGTGGCGTGGGGG
The DNA here is from genome assembly GCA_029853015.1 of Chelidonichthys spinosus. Taxonomy (NCBI): domain Eukaryota; kingdom Metazoa; phylum Chordata; class Actinopteri; order Perciformes; family Triglidae; genus Chelidonichthys; species Chelidonichthys spinosus. The sequence goes on from CM056824.1 coordinate 9,626,084, forward strand.
GGTCGGGGGACAATTTTCTCACTGGAATGCTCACCTATGACTTTTCTCTGTCTGATTCAGTGTGCAATAAGTAGATGTATTATATATTTTTGTGTCCAGTCACTAACTGCAGTTATATGCCATTATGATGACGATGATATTGATGATGATGGTGCATCATTTTCCAGACACAAAGATGTAAGGCTTGATATGATTCTCACCACCGTTCAGTATGTCCAATCAGAGGGACGACTTCTGACCTCGTAAGAACGAGATCCTTCGTCGTGTCAGAGCTCCAGTAGATGATGTCATCCTTCTGTGTGGCACAGCAAAACAACGAATGACCGAACTCATACTTCAAACAGCATCTAAAAAGTATTTTGATTTTAGATTTCTAGTGCCTTATATTACACGCCTATTTTGATAAAGTTACTTTGAAGGTTTTTTTGTGTATTTTATGTATGTATGCTTGTGCGTATATGAACCGAATGTATGTGTATATGATTTTGTTATGTTACGGTATGTGAAAATATCTCGTGCGTTGTGTTTTTGGCTGTGAAATTTTGTATGGAAAGCTCTGCGTAGGCTGGATAGTTGTACTCATCATTTTCCCAGCAACAACATTATCATATCTCTTTTAATCAAAAAAAATATCTCTCTCTATATATATATATATATATCTTACATGAGACTTAACTACAGACACAAACATGTGGTTTCATAATAGATTATTAGCAGGATGGTGTGATCATTGGACAGAGAGAAAAAAAAGTGTGTATGTCAACAGCTTTTCATCTTTTCTTTCCTGGGACACAAGCTTATATCCTGTTTCACTCAGACTTCAGTTGGCCTGTCATGAAATTCTGGACACACTGATGAATTTGGCACCAAGTGTGAGCTGGCTCGGAGAAGTCATACTTACTCAGCTATGTAGAAATCTATATAAAGCTGAATAGCCGTGGCTATTTTTGTCAGTTTTGAGGAAAAAGCTATATCACTAACAACACGGATATCCACCTGAAGCCCTCCACCTAAAATCATTCACACTGCACATCTGTGTTCCTCGTTCTGATGTCTACAATCATCTATTTCTTTTTCTTTAACAACAAAGGCGGAGAGGAGATCAGGTGCTACGTCTCCAACAACACAGAACTCGTGTCACTTTTGGTATCTCCATTAACGCTTGACCACGTAAGGTATCGTTGATGGATTTCCACCATGTTACAAGTAACCCCGTTGTCATTTTTTTGTATGCATGGTACCACTTTTGAGATGCCCCTTTGGTCGCACCTGTTATGGAAAGACTTGCACTTTCTCTCTTTGTACTATGCACTAATACTAGTATCCTATTATCTCCGATAGCCCCTCCCCCCTCCCAAAGGAGTTTTACTTGAACTCAGTAAAGATGGACCCTGTAATGCTCACATGGTTGTGTATATGTAAATAACACAAAACACAGAGAGTAATTGAAATGCATTAATAAATAGATAAATAAAAGGTAAAGAGTGAATTAGAATATATCAGATATACAGAGTGATATAATAAAAGGATGCACCTGAATTCACGGTTTATGGCACAGCAGTATGTGCAATACATCACATTGTGGATTTGTTGTACCACAGAAGAGAGTTTCACAAAAAAAAGTGTTCTATTTTACCCCCAATGTATCATGTAGATGGATAAAACTGGAGTTTATAAATTGTATAAAAATGAAAATATGGTGTTACTTGGATCAATTATCTCTAATTGGTCTGTAAATGTAAACTTTTTGTTTTTGGTTTGTTTTCTGCGCCGAGTCAACAAGTGCTTTTTATTTTCTTACATTGGTTCTCGGAGCGTGTGAAAACCAGAAAACAGGTCTGTATGGATTTCTGTTCTCTGTTGACACAAGTTTCATTTGTTACAAATAAACTCAAGTGAAATAATAGCTACTGCTGTCGTTTTGCATGATTTGGCTAATTAAAACTTACTGACTTTTTAAATAACTTTTGAGAACTTTATTTTGGATACAAACAGCAGATGCATTTCCTTTTTGTGAATTTGGCTGCCTGTATTTGTGATGAGCTACTGTGTTTTGTAAGAGTAATTCACAGTTTAGCATGTCGACAGTCACAGTATAGTACATAGAATGGTGGTAGTATAGTTCATTGAAAAAAGACAGTTTAGTATATCTTTAAAGGTCATCAGATTGTACGTCAAAAAAAGTATAGTATGTTGAAAAAGCACATGTTATTTCCTTCCTGTCACGTTATTGTCATCTTTAGCAGCAATGTACGTCACACTGTGATATTTCACTGTCATCAAAATATAATTTAAAATGTCATAATATAGTACATTGAAAAGACAGCATAGTATGTTGAAAAAAGTTATAAAAAGTCTTATTATAGCATGTCGAAAAAAGTAAAAGGATAGCATGTCACAAAAGGTCCATCCATCCATCCATTTTCTACCGCTTATCCTGTATTCAGGGTCGCGGGGGGGCTGGAGCCAATCCCAGCTGTCATTGGGCGAAGGCAGGGTACACCCTGGACAGGACGCCAGTCTATCACAGGGCTGTCACAAAAGGTCATAGTATAGTATGTTGAAAAATGTCATAGTATAGCATGTTGAAAAAATCATAGTAAAGTATGCCAAAAAAAAGTCATTATCGAAAAAGTCACATTATAGTTTGTTGAACAAAATCACAGTATGTTGAAAAAAATCATAGTATAGTATGTTGAAAAAAAAACATAGGATAGCATGTTGAAAAAAATCATAGTTTAGCATGTCACAAAAGGTCATATTATGGTATGTTGAAAAAGGTCATATATAGTTTGCCAAAAAAAAGTCTTATAGTATGTGGAAAAAAGTCACATTATATTTGTCATAGTATGTGGAAAAAAGCCATAGTATAGTAAGTTGAAAAAAAAGTTGGAGTAAAAAGTACAATATAAGCCTCTGAAGTGTGGTGCAGTAAGAAAATACTGTAGTAAAGCATTAGCACTTCAAAGTGAGGAAGTTTAAGTGCTGTACTATGCATCACCGAGGTAACATGACTTTCCAGAAAGGACATGCTTATGTTACACCACTTGAAAGTCATGGAGTTGCTTTTATGGAAATATAAGTTTATACGCTTTGTACATTTCTTTGGCATCTTCATTGGGAATGTCTCGTCTTGTTTGTTTGGCATCATTATCACGAAGAGTTATCTGAAGCAGGCTGTGACATGGTCTCCATGGGAATAAGAAGCTTTTTGAAAGCTCGCCATGGCCACTAAAGATACCTCCTGGATTTAACTTCCTGCATGTTCCTGCCAGGATCCTCAGGATCTGCTGGGGACAATGGCTCAATTCCAAATCAATCTTTTTCTTTTTACTTTTAACACATATTGCAGCTGCTCTGACAAAGTACATACTGTTTTGGGACATACGCATTCCTTGTAACGCAGCCTTGAACTTTGACCCTCATTTGTGTGTCAGAATAGCCAGAAAAGCATGCTAAACATACTTAATCTCTCTCTGTCATGCTAAATTGTATGGAAGTATGAGTATTGGAAAGCACAATATTTTTCAGCATGATGCAGCCATTCACCGACACCTTTATCTTTTAGAACAATCATGTCTTGAAAACCTCCAAAGTAAAAGGACTTTTTATAAAATGGTCATTTTAACAGTTATGGTTAAGTGCAATTAACAAGTCTGATGTAAACATCATCTCGTAACTTTACCAGGATCCATCACGTCTTTGGCCTGAACCTCACTGGCTGTACGACCTCCTCACCGTGAGGCTCGGACATCCAACCTAAGGCGATCAGATGATTAACATGGACAGCCATGGTTTACACACTGGTCACCTCTGTCTCAGCACAGTTAAGGTCAAACAGATGATAATGGATTTGAGGAAGAGGACGAGACTTCTTCACCCGCTGACGGGCTGCGATTCGGAGGCGAAGAGGCTCAGCAGCTTCAGTGCTGACCTGGAGATGTTACATCACCACAGCAGCAGCCGTGCTTTCTACAGGAGGATTCTCAGCAGCTCCTCCAGTTACATCACAAAGATGCTCCCCTAGTTACATCACATGGAGCGATGACTCCTGCGGTGAATGGGATGTGGATCACCACCTTCAGCAGCATCCAAGACTCCACCCACAACCATTAACCAACAATCGAAATAACGGAACTATTTCATTTAAAAAAACATTTTTTTATTGTTTTCCTTACATCAGTTAGCAATAGTTTAATTATAGCAAGCCAAAAATAAATACAAATTTTAAATAATTTCAACAATGTGTTTCATTCAACAGAGCAACAGTAGCATTTCACGTTAATAGTGCACAGAATCCAACACAAAGCCATGGCTTCCTGTCTGAATCTTTCACCTTATGGAAGGGATTAACATATGGTCAATTCGATTCCTTTTCGATGCATGTCAAATTACAAAGTTGACATATTTTTGTCCATGTGGATGTATAAAATACAGCGAGGAAGCCATTATAGTGCCATTGGACTCCAGCAGGAGCAGTTAGAAGACAATGTTTAACATGCGGGGAGAAACAGTAAGACATGAGGAGAATACTACAAGCAAAGTGCATAAATATTCAAAATCAAAACCGTGGAAATAACAGACCCCTCCCCTCCCCCAAAAAAGCTACCATAGGTAAGCTATTTAGAAAAATCTCACCTTTGAATTTTTCCATGTACAAAGAAAAAAGTTTGTTGTCATTTATTTTAAAAAAAAGGGTGATGTGACAAATCAGCAAGTCACGTTTATTTTCCCTGACGGATGTGAAAGCACTAGGCAGCTGAGGCGACGATGTCCTCTGTTAACCCATTCAGTAAGAGTCCGGTTCTTCTCCAGCCTATCACAATCACTGATGTATAATGTACAAGCGCGCAAGTTAGCATCCATCTGACCCAAATCACCGCTTCCCTCACATCGTTTCCTCTGATCGATTCGCAGGGACGTTGTTGGGGGCAACAGTTCAGATGGAAGTGGAGCCACACACACACACACACACACACACACACACACACACACACACACACACACACACACACACACACACACACACACACACACACACACACACACACACACACACACACACACACACACACACACACACACACACACACACACACACACACACACACACACACACACACACACACTACATCCACTGGTAATTCAGTGCATTCATTTGTCATTTATCCTTCTCCATGACTTCATTTCCCTTTGTGGCTGCGTTGCTCCCATGTGCTTTTGGCAGTTGTACGGAGTCCTGGCAGGGCCACATAGTCTTTCTGGAAGCGTGAGTTGGGTGTCCTCTGCCGTTTCCTCTCCCCCTGTGTGGTGAAGAAGGCGTCCTGGAAACGCATGCTCGAAGCCGTGGACTGGAAAAACGAGACATGACAAAACGCCAATGAGTAAACAAGAAGGCACTCCAGGGGGAAAGAGAGAATTTTGAGCTTTCATGCATTTAAGAAAGCATCAAAGGTATGGTTTACACTTTATGTGTTGCCCAGTAAGTCTAATACTTACAAGTCTACGTTTCACCTTTTTAGGCAGGTCTTCATCTAAAGTATAGACATCTTCTCTTTTTGCCAGCACCTGAGACCCGTCCTCAAACTCCACCTGAGATGACATGAAAATATTTTACTTACTTACAGTTTTAAATAAAAATGATCCAAAGCACTTATATAATTTGACTCTTTTTTTTACCCACACACAAAACTTACAGGTACTGAGGGTACTCCACTACATTTCAAACTCATATATTTTATCTAGACTTTTTGCAGTTAATAAACTCCTGAAAAGATGCTATATCAGTCAAAATATGTATCAGGTCTCACACAAGGAAAGTAAACATGAAACAATAGCACTATAATTTGTTATTTCATCAAATTACAAAGAAAAACACCTTTCTCTCAATGCATCAGCATTTCTCAGGACGAAGCATAAAGATCTTTGACTGTAGAGTGTGATAGATTAAAAAGAAATGATATAAGCAATTTTCATGTCACCTCTGGGCTCAAAAGTTTTTGATCACCGTGTGGATCTTGAAGTAAAAGAGCATTTTCAACCTAAACACAACTTGACAATGGAAAGTTCTTGTTCAGCTTCTTTTTTTTTTTTTATTAAAATCCAACCCATCTTTAACAGAGTACCTGCGTCACAGATGCATTTGTGCATAACTAATGGTTGACGCCCAGCTCAACTAAATAAAGCTTTAAGTGGAAGCTGCATGACTTCGCTTGGTGAATATTTCAGTGAGTTTGAATAATGCAGATTGTCACCTTCTTCTCCTCCTCCATCTCTCCCCATCTGCTTCAATTCTGAGTCTGAATAGCTTTTTCTTCCTGTACATCTTTTCATCCTCCCATCATCTTGCATCTCATCACCACTCCTCCTCTTTGGTTGCCATGACTTCAGCACCTCCCTCAATCTCAAGTGTCCCCTTTCTTTTTCTCTCTCTCTCTCTCTCTCTCTATACACAGACCTCAACGACGTCAGAGGAGTCATGATGATTCTGATGTTGAGGGAGTTCAACAAGTTTAACGCCGTCTCTCTATGACCCTCAACGTAGCTTGTAATTCAGTTTCAAGGCAAAAAAAGGATTAAATCTACAAAAGTGGGTTGTGTGCCTCTCTGGTACATTCACCATTTGTCATGTGTGTCTATAGTGTAGTATGTGTGAGTGTGTGTGTACCTGATACATGTATGACATGTTGGATCCCAGGTATTTGGCACCATAGAACAGCCCATCAGGCCACTTCACTTGAACAGGTTCCCCTACTTCAGGAGGACCCAAGTTCATACAATCTCTGCTCTGAAGAGACAAAGAAAAAAATGGTTTGTCCGTGTAAGAGTGTGTGTGTCACTTTATTTTCCACGTATGTGTATTGTTAATGTATATGAGAACTGTAAGGTAAATAATACAAGCACGTTCTCACTTCTTTAACATCTCCTACAAACGATATACACAATACTAGTGAGGTTCCAAACAACTCATTTAAATGCTACGGTAAACTTAGACTAGTCGACTAGTGGGAGAGTAAGAAATAGTCAAAATGAGGCACAAATTATTCTAGGAGGTTAAACACCAAACTAATATAAATATTGATGTATAGCATGCTAGGTTGCTAACTTTAGCTGAATAACATTCATTCTGGCCCTGTTCCGTTTACTTGTGCCAGGGCCCTGGTATTGTATTATGTATGCTGGCTCACTGGAATGGCTGGGACAGGGTACATGGAAAGGGACAATAATTAATTTGATCAATTACACCTGTGATTACATATCAGAATGGCTGCCGTGATAAGAGCCTTCCAGTCTGTCTAAGATGCTGTAAAATGCAGAAGATTCCAACAACTGGCTGCTTTAAAAGCTACGACAATGTTGAACATTAGTGAATGATAAAAATGTTCAAACATGTAGCTACATAAACACGACCAAATATTTGTTGGTTGTCCCATCAAGCCCTGATGAAATGATGATGATTATCATTTTAAAATATAATTTATGTACAAGTGGAATTTATAATTACTTTGGTGTAGGCATCATCACGATAATCTCCAGGTCAATTAAGGCTTAGGTTCAGGATTGAATGCAAATGAGTGGAGTGTCCTCACTAATACAGTAACACACACGTGTGTGTGGTTGTGTCTGTCACAGCTACTTCTCTTTAACAGCGTTAAGCTCACCAAGAGGGACTTGGTCATTTCCATAATCACTTGAACAAATCAATGGTTTCAACTGATCGAGAATGGGCTTGTCAGTGATTATTTGCCGTTACCATGACGACCTGGCAGTCCCATGATATGTCATTCAATTTGAATGGCTTTTCCAGAAACCCTTGATGTTTCATGGCGATTTCACAAAGGAGAGAAATAAATCTGACTCTTGATCACACCCACTTACAGGTTATCCCCCATACAATGGCCATTTAAGAACCAAGGATCCCTCTTGAAAAAAGGAGGCTCCTTTCAATGCTACGACCTTTTACAACTGGGAGGTGACCTCTTGAGCGTGTCTCTAATTCAACATGTTCTCACCACTATGTCCTCGGGGTAAGTATCGTTGGAGAAGGAGCCGTCGTCGAACATGACCTCGTAGAACATCTGGGAGGTGATCTGGGTGACCTTTGAGCTGTAGTAGCGCAGGTTCTTGTGTTTGGAGATCACCGTCTGGCCCAGGGAGATGGGCGCTTGGCACGCTTGCTGCTTCTAGCACAGACAGAGAGCAGCAATTACACTACTGTATGACTGTATTTCTACCTAAAACTCCTATGATACGACTTCATTGTGTAGTGAAAAATGTAGTACTCTTAGTTGCATTTAGAAAGATTACTTTAGCCACATTTAAAAAAACATGCACTTATCACACTGAGTGACATCTAGCCATGCAGAAAGTTTTAGGGTTTTTATTTTGTCCTGGTATTGAGACATCTCAAGAGATTCTGTCATTACCCCAAACAGGGCATTGAAAAATCGAAGAGATTTAACATGTCGGTCCAGAAATAGGTTACTCTTGGTAGCCACTATTTGCATGGCTACATGATTCCACCAAATTTAAGTGAGAAATTAATTTCTTTTTTTATTATTATTGTTGTGTACTGACCCTTTAAAGCAAATAGTGCAAAATCATTTATTTAGAAAAGATGAGATGATATAAAGTGCCTTTCTTGGGCGTTTTTTTTTTTCAAAAGAAATTCCATCAACATGCATGTTTATATTGCTGCACTAAACCAGATGTGGCCAACATTCACATGCCCACCTCTACGACACTGCATGAGAGTAACATCAATCCGGTGTCTACACTAGAACCGATCATCCCTATTAATCTGTTATAAATTAAACACAAGTTTGATAGTTGTTACAAAGTGCAAACACATTGCCATGCCCATTCCAGCTGAGCACAACTAGGAAACACCTGTCCTATAACTTACAGCTGACGAACTCCGTGACTGATGTCTATGGCAGGTGATTGACACAACATACGGCCAATCATCAGGCTCCATGATTACACCGGCAGCATGGGCACAGGTCACATGAAAGGAGGTGGGACATCGGCCACATGAGCACTGGATACAAGCACCTGCCTGCCGTTTCCCCTCGCAGCGTTTACGACAATAGATGCACTTCTGTAAACACAGACCAGAGCAAACCGTCACACACAGAACGCTGACTGTCGAGGGCCAGCTGCTTCCAGGACAAGACTGGCTTCAGTCTCCATTTTTCAAACTCGCACTCCAAGTCCATTCTTTCGTAGTGACGGCACAAAAGTCATAACTGTATAGCCGCATTTTAAGAAAAGGGCTAAATTATGTCAATAAACAACTATTTACAGTTGTGAAATAATACACATTGGTTTTACCGTATTAGGACGAGGTATGCGGGTTTGAGAACAAACTGCAGTGCCATATTCAATATAATGAAGGTTCACTCAGTTCAACAGTATGGCTCATTTATGTGCTTCTAATAGTTCCTGTTCAACAATGGAGGACGATGGCACAGTGGAATAAGCGATATCTTTGTGCCGCAGGGATGACTTTAAAAAAAAAATGTCATGCCATCCCCTGGAATTTAGTATCGCACTGGTTGCCTCGACAAAAAGCCAGTGGGATTTTTCCATGGGATTTTGGATTAACACAAATTTATGATACCTGCCGTTTTGTCCAGCAAGCTAATGTTCAGAAATGAACACAACTTTTATGATTTTTTGAAGCGTGCATGCAATCGGCAAAGTAAAAAGCGGTAAACAAACTACATCATGGTCGCATTAGCACCAGTATACTTTGTAGTCACAGTTTATTTACTCAGTAAAAGAGAGGGTTTTGTACATTCCCATACCAGGAACCTCATCTGAGGACATCAAACAATATGATGGACAACAAAATGCAGCACACACATTATGGAGATATGCAGAATATATTAGTGATTTGGACACATTCCTGCCATTTACATACATTTTAGACAGGTTGAGGATGTAGCATTTAGTTTAACAAAAAGGACTCAAAAAAGAGCATGAGACCTTCTGTCACATCCTTGCAGTCTTCCCTGTCACTTTCTATTGCAAACTACATTAAACCATCTGCCACTTAGTCATTACTGCATTGACGAAACCCTGACCTTATTCAACAGTGTGTTTGGAAAAGTTTGTATAAAAAACACCAAGTAATTTAAAATCTGTACTTCCCCTTGAGAGACTTTAAAAACAAGCTCAAGAAAAACAGCAGTGAATTAAAGACAAAAGGCCGCTAAGTGAATCATTGCCCGGTTTTGCCATGAACCTCTAACATAATTTAAAACCATTATGTGCTCCACATAAACATCCTCAATGCACTGTTATTGGATATGGTGGTGTAAACAAAACACAGATAGGATGAGGTGAGGGGGAAAGACCTTGGTTGTAACAGTTAACAGAAACACGTTATTGCACCGCTACAATACAAGGAAACCCTCAAATAAGACTAATCAGATGACATCATTTGAGGTTTCCACAACAAACCAGTGCTGCAATGCCTGTGTTGTGGTATCTTTTCCCCTCATTTGAGGTCTGTGAGCAGTACACAGCTGCACAGTCAAGGCCATGATACACACACACACACACACACACAGACACACACACAGACACACACACACACACACACACACACACACACACCTAAATTTTTAAGACTATCCCTCAGTTTTCTGCACCCAACAGCCCATCAAGTCCATTTCCTCTACTGTGGCATCCCCCCCTCCCCTCCCACCTCCCACAAATCCTCAGCACTCCCACTAAAGGGAAAGAATGATGACATCCTCCCATTATAACCCTACTCGCTCGCCCATTTCACTTTCACCCCTTACGCATCCCTCCCATCTCACTCCATTTCCTCCACTCTCCTTCTTATAAAAACAGTCATCTACGATCTATTTTTCGCTCCGCTTCCCTGCCCCGACTTCCACTCTTTTAAGATACGCTTTCACATCTCTTTGAAGGTAATTTATTCATTAAACTAATTCATGAGAATCCGTACTGGAATATCCATACATGCCGACAGATAATATGCCTACATATAGACAAACCCCTCTGCATTAAGTGAGCTCAAGTAGGAATTAGCCGGTTTGTAAATATGAATTCTAACCTATAAAGGAGTCTGATGACATGTAAACTGTCCTATCACTATCTCATCATATCCACGGATATGTACAATATTAAATAGGATTGCAGGATGTTTCCCTGGTACATACAATCGGGAAAAATCACGGCAGTAAGGGGAGCACAGCATTCAATTGGTTTATAAGAAGGTGATGCTGTGCCAATAAAAAAGAGATTTAAAAGTCTCTGAAAAAAAGTACGCTTTGCTCAATCCTTTAAAAGATCAATAGCTGATCTAATTTGTTAACCTCGGCATCATTAATCCAATGTAACCTCTACAGGAGGGCTGGCTTCGCTGTTACAATTATCAAATCAGCCCACTTAATTCAGATATCAGTTGGCGATGAGGCTGCGTAGAGTACCGAGAGGCTCTCACAAAAGTTGTCCCTCAAACTAAAAGGCAACGCTTAAACTAAATTGGGTGATGAAAACACTAAACTTTATCCCTTTTTTGTATTAATGGAGGCTCCACTGCTTCCTTTTCTGAACTGAGGGACTTTTACTCAGTGCTTTTCTTGGAGACTAACTTGGCCTACATTCAATAAAGCCTTTTTCCCCATATCTCCTCCATTATGGACGGCAGTGTGCTGCTGATGAACTGGCCCGACTGTCTCGTCCAGCTATTGAGGCAGGCATGACAAGATTCTGAATGGCATGCAACACACCCTGTGTGTAGACACCTGTGTGTGTGTTTGTGTAAATGAGAATGTATATTTAAAAAAACAACATAAAGGCACGTTAAAATATGTCACCATAGTTTTATGTTTTAAAGTGTGTGAGTTTGCGTATGTGTGAGCCTAACCCACTTTTCCCCATGGTTGTACCTTCTCCGGGGTGTATTTGGGTGCCTGTGTTGAGCCATGCGTTAAGAACATTCCCACAGTAAATTATGAATGTGTATGTGTGCGCGCCTGTGCGCGTGAGATAGTAAATTATAAATGTTCTGGGCTGCTTCAGGGGCAACGGGTCCAATGTGAACACGTGGTTTACGGAGTGAACATACAAATGCGTAAGTGGGCAAAGGAGAAAGGTATACCATCCATAATCTCACTCAATTTAAATCCAATCTGTGTCATCATGACACAAAAAAAATGTTTCTACTACAGAATGTGTAAATGGGCTGATCATTTATTCAAGCATGCTGGTGTTTCATATTTTTTTACCTTAATTTAGATTTCAAAGAGGTTGTTTAAAAGAGGCCCATCTGTTTTGTCATCAATAGAAGCATGCATCCTTCCAAAAAGTGCTTGTCTCAGCACGTTAATTAGTGAAACACTGGCAGCAGGGAGTAAAGATTTCATGTCATAATGAAGTGTGGGAAAAACAGGATGTGGTTTTTGATAAATTAGTACATAGAGTTTCCTCCCTATGGACGATGTATCTGATCTGAGGAGCTATCTAAGATGCATAGCTGGAAAGTGTAATCTATGCATCAAGCTCAAATGGGCACTCTGACGTTAACAGGATCGAACAGCTACAGGAAGGATCTGAAACGTTTTGGCCATCGCCAGGCTAATGTCACAGACTTTTTATGAGTGTCGTGCCCTTTCCAGTCTAGACTACAATTTCCATTTTGTTCAGAGTTTGGCCCCTGGATATGAATACTGACACGTCGTGGTCTATGCTTTCCTACCCAAATAAGCTCAAATCAATGTGGTGTGAGCAGATACGAACCATATCCCTATAAATACCCGGTGCTGTGGGTAATGTCACTGTGTCCACAAAGTAAGAGTCCCGTTCAGTGTCAGTGCAGCAGCATCCCTACAACTGTCTCCGGGTGAGCAGGCACTCATGTAGGAACCACGACTGGTTGGTTAGATTATAGCGGACACCTTACTAGTATTGCTGGTAGGATTGCTTTAAACTAGGAGGTGTTTCTTATATAGATAAGTGTTCCACTTTATTTTTAATCAATAAAAAAGGTGAGGATTTATTATTTTTTTATATGAAAGTTTAAAGCAGAAGGAGATTTTTCAGTCTTATGGAAAACAGTTGAAAAGCACCACAAACTGCAGCCTCATTAAGTTGAACTGGCACCTCTCTACAATAGCTTTAGCTAGGAGCACCGTATAGGCCGGCAATGGAGTTTTTATCGACAATAATTTCATGATCACCTACAACAAATACTGTACATTAATTATGTCTATGTCATTGTCTCGCTCAGCTTGTATTTCTTGCTTTAGGCAGTAATCTGATATGAGTGCAGATTGTGTTTTAGGGAGTAACAATCAATGCCTTGATCAATCATATACACTTCTTCATAAGTTTTGCTCGCATGCAGGTAGATATGGGACGATATGAAAATGATATATCACAATTATTCTGGTCAAAATAATTGCAATTCATCATATTATCCCGATAATCATCAAAATATGCTTAAAACTCTTAAAATGGCACTAAAACATACTGTATAACAACACATTTAGTTAAGAAACCATTTTTTTTTGCGTCACTGATGATCACACAATCAAATAATCATAAATAATATGATCAGAAATCATAAGGTCTCACTGCATATATAAAGAAAGAAAAAAAGTCAGGCACATGTTTTACTTCTCTACCAAGATAATGACCTAGACAGCTTTTTCAAGTCACTGGTGATGATATTTATGATCATTTGTGATTCCCGATAATGGAAATTCACACGATCAAGTTATTGTGTAGTTTTTACTGCAATAAAATCCAATATCATCTCATCACACTCATGCAGTACTTGTTGTTGAAACAATAATGTAAGAAAGGAATGGACAGGCAGTATTCACCGGTTATCCATCTTGCATTAGGCGGTACCTCGACAACACTTTGCTTTCTGCTGAGCTATCATGGAGCCTGCAGCAGAGAGCTCTCTATAGTGGCAACATGTCAGGTCTGCCGAGACACAGTCCAGCTCGCTCATTAAACAAACACACACACACGATACATGCAAAAACACACACACACACACGTATGGACAAACACCCACACACAGACAGACAGCCCTACGTACACAAAACCCCACTCCCACCCACCAGTGGTTAATTATCTAGCTTTGATTGCGGGCATGTTCGTCTCACATTGTTAATTAGAACTGTGAACACTTCATTAATTAGACTGAGCCAGTCCTCAAGGACCTGGGGAATTCCAGCACTGCATTAGTGTGTGTGTGTGTGTGCGTGCATGTGTGTGCGTGTCTCTCCTCACCAGTTTATATCGCTGCATGGGGATCCTACTGGTGTCAATGGGATTCCTCTTGGTTTCATCGCTGAACCTTGCCTCCGGCAGTGCTACTGCGCACATCACGTGGGCCCATCTATATGCACACGCACAGACACACACACACACGTTAATATATTATGATGATTAAGATGCACAATTAATTCGCCTGAGCTCTGGAGATCAGAGATGAGTGCGCTGAGCTAATCAGAGAACAAAAGCCTGTCTCACTTGTCGTTTTGGGTTTTCTTCAGAGCTCCACCTCTGAGGTTACAGAGACAGCATTCCTGAGAAAACATACAAATGAGTAAGAGAGAAAGATGATATTATGTCCTTGCACATGCTTACATATAACACCTGTATATATAGGCAGATGACAAACTGCATCTTTGACCTAAGTTGCAGTGTGTCTCCTCCCCAGCAAAGCAAGTGGCGATACAAAGTGGTGAAGGGAATAGTGAGGCATAAATCACATTTAGTCATCTATAAAGCCTTTATTTTTTTAAGATAACATTTTTGTTGACTCCAAACGACACATTTATTTCGAAACAAACAAGCTTTCTAATTGGATCTTGCGAGGATCCGTCTTTGTCAAGTCAAATATTAAACTAAAAGAAAAAACATCATCTTACCGCTGTAAAGCTTCCTTCCGTACAGCGATCACATGACCACTGTTCGCTGACATCATCTGCGGCAACACCATAGCAACCTTAAGGAGGAAGTGATGAAAAAAAATATTTACACTCAAATACTGGTGGCATGGTCTCAACGAACCATTCACAGAGAACAGCAGATGTGACAGTCTACAATTGGTTACAAGAACAGCATAAAATGCCACGTCCACATTGTTTCCACAGATTTTCAACAGAAAGACGGTATTGTTTCATGCTGAAATGCACAGTACTGCAGACTAAGTGGAAATGGAGAGCTCTATTACTGTGTGTCAGAGAACAGCTGCGGTTGAGCAAGTAATGCAGACAACACAGGAGGTAGAGGTGCATCTCTACATCTTGGTTTATAAATGCATCTGTTTGTGTGTTCATCTGTGTATCAAAGAGAGCATTAAAAGGCAGCCAGACTTGCACTACTGTGACAGCATGCTTTCCTTTCAGACACTTGCAGGTAGCCCTTCGTAACCCAGGTGACACAGCTGACAGACACAGATACAGCGACTTTAGATAAATATCGTTGTCTTGCATAGTTTCGGTCTGTGTCCTTGGTGTGGTAGAACAGCAGACATGATAAATTAAAAATATGAGTGCAGGTCACCTTCAACAAAAAAAACATTTTGAATTGAAAAGTGTGGCAAATGGGATTCTTTTCAAAGCTGACAACTAGTTAAAATCCATTCCACAAAGTAAAAGACACATAAGCCCGAGGGGAAGGGGGGATTTGTATTTGCAAGAAACGCTTAAAGTCTGTATATGTGTGAATGTCTCCATTCTTTTCCCCCACCATCCATCACCAAACCAAACATAAAATCTAAGCTCACCTCTCTTTCCTTTCCCCAGTTCATATAACAGTACGGGGGGAAATCAACATCGACTCATAGTTATTGAAGGTTCTCGACCAAACTTGTGGCTTTTTCATCAGTGTCAAATGACATACACTTCAGCCCTACTGTACCTCCACACACTCACACAAAGCAAGTAAACGTGTAGTGCATGAAGTCTATAGCAGTTAAGCACACACAGTATAAATAACATCTAGACCATCCAGAGAGTTAAAAAAAAATGAGGTGGTATCAACACTAGTGGCAGGAAAGTATGAGGGACTAAAACTGTCTGAGAGGAGCAACGTCATTATAAAGCTGTGGATTCAGGACAATGAGTGAGACTTTGAGAAACGTGTGCATGTGTGTGTGTGTGTGTGTGTGTGTAGGACTGTAGAAGACCAGCTGAACACTTAAGATATTGGCACAATGTGTATGGATTGGAAAAGGAGACCCAGGGTTGTTAAATGTGTACGAATGGGGGATTGAGATAATGCACAGCCTTTCACGCCTTTGTGTCCGATGCAAAAGAGAGGCTCTGGGGTTTGCTTTTTTTGTTGTTTTTTTTTAAAGCGTATTTGTGAGGCCTTGTTGCACTGGCTTTGAGCTTTTGGACAGGAAGTATGTGTGGTGAAGACAGAGGATTCACCCTCATTCGGCTGACGGGGGAAATAAAATACTCCAAACCACAGAGAGAGGGGGAGACGGGGAAACAGAGCGGGGTGGAACATTGAGATCCAGTCAGGACTCAAACCCACTGACCCTCTTACAGTGACAACAGAAAAACAAGCACAACATGTTGAAACAAACAATGTGGCTTGGTCTTTTCTAATATAAACTATTAATATTACAAATACTAATTAAACCTTTTGGTAACAATTGCTTTTTCAGCCTTTTTTATGTTTTCTCATGGATAAAGTCAATGGGATCAGTAAGATAAACTGAAGGAAAACATATTCTTATGAGAGAAAACAGACTCTGACAAACAAAAAAGATAATAAATAGAGGTATAGTGCAATATATGTCATCGCAATACCTACCATATCGTTAAATGTTTAAAACCGCATGTATCAGGACTTAAGTATCTGACCAGTATAGGATAATAGATGTTATGAAGTTTAGAAACTACACTGTATATCTTCCTGGCCTACTTTACTTTTTGTAACGCAGCCCATTAAATGGTAAAAAAAAAAGGGGGGGGGGGGGGGGGGGGGGGAATAACTATGTTTCCATTTTGCTAGTCCTTGCATATGAGGAGCTGGAATAGGAATCCTCATACTTCGAACAAGTACACACACACACACACACACACTAACACACTCACACACACACACGCACACAAACACACACACACACACACACACACATACACACTTTCCTTGTGCATACGTACTTGCATGGACTTGCAGGCAACAGCCCTGGCAGCAGAGCAGAGGGGAGGTGCCATCTTCCTGCAGCAGAGGATTTGTGGGAGTTGGGGGGCAGTTCTGCTCCCGGAAAGAAAAGCAGATCTCTGGGACCAGGGGCTTGGTCTTCCTCAGACCTCTACAGGGACGTGTGAGGCCCTCAATCTGTGATGATGATTTAGAGGCGTCCTTAGCTCCGACAGGTGTATTGTCCTCTACTTTGTCTTCAACCTAAAAAATCAATTGGTTATTGTCATGATGTTCTTAACGAGGGAGGTGGGTGATACAATATTTCCCCCCTCATGTGTTTATATGTATGTATGTATGTATGTATGTATGTATGTATGTATGTATGTATGTATGTATGTATGTATGTATGTATGTATGTATGTATGTATGTATGTATGTATGTATGTATGTATGTATGTATGTATGTATGTATAGATAGATAGATAGATAGATAGATAGATAGATAGATAGATAGATAGATAGATAGATAGATAGATAGATAGATAGATAGATAGATAGATAGATAGATAGATAGATAGATAGATAGATAGATAGATAGATAGATACCTGTTGAACTTTGCTTTACCTGATAATAGGGCATGAAGAGTGTGCACACGGCACAGTATGGCTGCATGGTGGCTGCATGGGCATTGTACTCCCTCTCTGCTGTGAAGCAGCTCTTCCTGTTCTGCCACAGGTAGATGAGGGGTTTGGCCCACGCCTCCATTTCCTGCTCCTCCTCCTCCTCTGCCAGGCTTGCTCCCGGGGCGTCTAAGTGGAGACAAACTAAAGTCTTACAACCTTGCAATTACATATCTATTCAAATGGTGTTGTTTTTACTATGGCCCAGATGCTGAGTCATACAAAGCAGAGCCCAAATCTATTGTCTGGTACTTGTAAATTAAGCCTGTTCTGAATCTGAAACAATCATGTGCCCTGAATATCAAAAACATCATCATCATTCACACAACTCACTTCAGCAGTATTAATAGATTTGCTGCTTAAATCAGATCTAATCCATCAACAGTGGTGACACGTTCCTCCAGTGACTTGAAAAACATTTGCAATGAATAGAAGCCTGTGTGTTTATGAAATTACCCAAACTGATTAAGAGCTCTCATCATCATAAAATACGGTTCTCACAGCCACGGTCATTTTCCCGGGATAAACGACTAAAATGGCTGCTGAATTATTCATCCTTTTTCACAACAGTGGAGATGATGAATATGACTGTGTGAACTAGTCGTTGTTAATTGAGGGCCCTCCCTTCCACCATGCTAAAACCATGAAAACAAATAGTAGAGAATCTATCACTAGGCCATTTTACTGTGGTAGGCCTGAGAGTTAAATCTGTTTGGTTTATGTGTGCATTGACGTCAGACGAATCATTTGGGGGGGACATAAAATGTGAAAAATGAGGAGGGGAAGAGGAGACCGCAGAGTTTGGCAGCGGTTATAAAAAGCTACGCTGTGGGAGAACACAAACGTTACCTGACCGTACTTACTATTTAACAGGGTGTTATTAATGGTATTAAGATAGCAAAGACAATTCGGTGACACCCGAGCTTATTTTTTTGCTCGTTAATCTACCTTTTAATAAAGACATGTCATGGTTTTTAAGTATACTGAAAATGGCTGTTGGCAACCAGCAGAAGTCAAAGGATCATGCTTCCTGGCCTGTTGCCACCCGCTTTGCAGCACTAACCACAACAGGAAATGACCATGGGTTTTTATCAAAATGAGTATGGCTATTGGCTCGCAACATGTGCATGTGTCACTGTCTGAGTGTTGGAGTCTTTTTAAGGCTAAACCTTTGAGATACCTTTCAATGAACTGTGTGAACTGTGTGTGGGTGAGTGAGTTCCCACCATCGTCACTGGCAGCCTGTTGTTTGACAGCAGTGGGTACAGCCCTCGCAGTCGGTTTCCTGAGTGGGTGACGCCAGCTCTTAGTGGTCCTCTTCACCGCCAGGGCAGGGAACTGGCATGAACAGGCGTAATTGGAAGCCATTAAGAGTGACAATAATCTGTATTTGTATAAAACTCGTCTATGTGTTTGACTGTGTAAAAAAGCACTCACGGCACAAACCTCCCCAGGTTCCAGGCCTGATTCATCACACTCGCAGTTACTCGTATCATCTTCCTCCGCTTCTTCTTCTTCCTCCTCCTCCTCCTCCTCCTCCTCTTCCTCCTCCTCAGATGAGTCACTACTGCTCTCCCCCTTGACAGTACCTTGCTGCTCTGCCTCTTCCCCATCAGATCTCCCTTCTTCCACATCAGACACTCCATCCTGTTCTCCTCCTCTCCCCCCGAGAGGTGAAACAGCAGTATCGGAGAGCCGGCTCTCCTCTGCCTCCCTTTGTCTCCCCAGCTCCCTGCACAAGGAAAGGGCCTCAGACCCATCTGCTTCCCCTCTGTGGAGTTCATAATCTCCACAAAGCCCCAGGGGCTCAACAGCACCGACAGAAACTAGCGACGTGGGCTCCAGTTGGGCCCAGGTGAGAGGCCCCCCTTCCTCTTCCTGGTTCTCTGACTCACGAAGATCCTGTTCTGCGTCCTCCAGGTCTGTGACTTCTTTGCACTGAGGCTCAGTCCACATAGTGTAAGGTAGGGGATCATGGGTGAAGTCAGAAGGGAGTTCAGGGTGCAGACTCTGGATGAGTACTGCAGGACCCTGGGAATTTAAGTTTTTCCAGATGCTGCTGGAGAAAGGTTTGGGCTCAACGTATGGGTTCTCAGAAGTACAATGCGAAGGTGTGTATGTTGTGTGGTGGTGGAGTTGCAATGCTAAGTGACTGTCACTGTGAGTGCATAATGGAAGGGAAGGGGTTGGGGGATTGTCTGAGGTGCCAGTTGAAAGAGAGCCACAACTACTCAGACTGAATGTGCTGTCCCTTTCAGCTGAGTTTTCCTTATTTGCCAACTCTCTTAAGCTGTATTGCTGCTCTGTTTGAGGTGCAGTGGTCTGAAATAGTTGGCGAGAGGAACCATCAGACTGTCCAGTAGTAACAACCTCCAGCTTTGAACGATCCTTTTCGGCAGCAATTCCTGGCATTGTTAGCATTTCACGGACACAACCAGATGTTATTTTGTGCATAGCATTGGTTGTTACATTAGCCTCGTTTCCTTCTAAACCAGACGCTAGCAGCCCTTCGCAGCTATACGTAGAACCTAAATCCGCTGTTTGAGGCTCTTTTGACATCATTAAGACAGTTTCTCCCTCTGCCTTTTTGACTCCAAGTGAGGACGGTGATCTCCTGGTTGGCATCTCCCGCTGAAGCACAGGTGCAACCTGGTGACTCGCTTTTGGGATGTTGGTAAGACCAACATCAGCTGGGGTGAGCGAGGGCATCTCTTGGATCAGTACAGGTGGCAAAGGGCAGACTGCAACCTTATCTGCTGGCTCCGGAGTGAGTTGTGGCATATCCACTGCATTCCTCTGAAGCAGAGGAGGGAAAAGACTTTCCTCAGTGCTGTTTTTCTCTGAAATGCAAATGTGTCCTGAAGGGGAGAAGGAGCCACGTGACGTGCAACTGCCCCCCTCTACTGGCTCAGTTTTGAGATCATAAAGTGCTTCTGTAGTGAAGTGTGGATTGATATGTTTTGTATAAACAACGTTGTCCATGTCCTCTGCTTTAGCAGTACTGTTGTTGTGATTCTCAGTACCTGTGTTCATGCTACTGTCAGTGTTTGGTGTGAGGCTTAAAGTGTCTTCTCTACATGAGGAAGTAGAGGTCTGAGCTTCAGAGTCTGGGAGACACAAGCTCAGGTCAGGCTCAACAGAAATGCTTGTTGTGTGGGAAGATGAGTCGAGTTTAGTGGCCTCCGGGGGAGAGACCCTGATAGAGCAGTCCTGAGAAGTTGAGAGGTCTTGTGGTTCAGGAGAGCCACACCGTGACTCATTAATTCCTCGATGCATCTGGGTAGCCTCAGGCCATTGTCTGAGTCCTTCACTAGTCCTGCTCATGACCCCTGACCCTGAGAGGTGTTGAGGGTCAGTATGAGTGACCGTCTCTGCCTTTGGGTCATTCTTCACTGCTGAAGCAGGGGAGGGAATGGTGCTGCAGTCAGACGTATGGGAGGGCTCCTTATTGGAAAATCTCAAACTATTACTCTCCACTCGATTCACCTTGACCACACACATCTGCCTGCAAGGACCTGTAAAGGATAAATCACAAAGTAAATAAGAAGTGTAAAAATATTCTTCATAGACCTCAGATGAGAGAAATTTCCAAATGTTAAAAAAAATATGCATGCAGGCTAAGTTTGTCAATCATGCACGCTTTCACAGCTTGCTACCTTGTCTTACCTGAAAGCTGAATAGGGTTCTGATACGGGTTGTGCTTTGACTCGCCTTCCTTTTTCTTCTCTTTCTCCTCCTCTTCTCTGCAGCTTGTCCCTGCCACAGATCTTCTCAGCTTGGGCCCAGGCGGACCACCCAGGCCTCTCCTCTTGCTGCTGGTCAATGTTGAGCTGCCATCCAGTTCAATGGGCTCCTCAGTGGTTCTGAGGCGCTTGGAGCGCATACGAGTGTGGGTGCAGCTGTAAGAAGGGAGATTTCACCAAATTAGAAAAAACTCAGATCAACACTGAAGACCAATGAAAATACATGTGGAATATTGTGACTTGGGACAATGGCATTTAGCTATTGCAGCTACCAAATATTCCACCCTTTACCCTTTATTAGTAGGTTTGCTTTTGTGTCGCCTCTGCAACCAGCTCTGTAGCTCTGGCGTCGTACTGGGAGTGGCAAGTATGTGGTCAAGAGGTGCAGAATCTTTGCCCACCATCCAGTTAGTGTACCGGTCAGGTTGAAAACGTTTCACAAAGGGTTCCATGGATATCTTCACCATGTCCTTACTACATGTGCACTAGAGGACAGACAGGAGGAAGAGGAAGAATATAGTCTTGCAGTCGTGACTTTTAAGGCTAAATCATAATCTACTCTGCTGAGCTTACCATGAAATGAACTGTTTACAAATCTGTGACAGACAAAAGGTTTTCAGATGAATGTTACCTGTGTGGCTACTTTGCCGTAGTCTATCCAGCGCAGAGTGGCAAAGTTGGTGGACTCTGCACAGTTAAAGCCATGATTGAACCCAGCATGGTAGCCATAAGGGAACGTGATCATGAACTCTCCAGCTTCCTGAGTTATCTGGCAATTTACAATAAGGACGGAGAAAGACACGGGGGGTTCAGTCATGAGAAGAGATGAGTTACCTTTTGTTTTTAAAAAACACCACTTAAAAAGTCACACATACATTTATGTATGTATACTTAAAATCAGTCAAATATGCCACTAATGGTTTATGCAATTAGTTCAACAAAAACTGCTAAATTAGATTTTTTTTTCTGGTTTCCAGTAGAAATGGTGAGAGGAGGAGGACTGAGAGCCTACCTTATCAAAGGGAATGCCATACTTCTTAAGTATGGAAGGGGAGATTAGAGTCATCTTATGACGAAGAAAAGCCTCACACCCCTTGAAGCTGTTAGGAAAGAAACCTGACAAAAATGTGCACATACACACTATTAACAGAGTGTAAGCCAGTGGAAAGGAGACAAAACATATACAAATAAAAAGCCGGAATAAAACGACAAGGGTGTGGTGGATTTTCTGGTTCTAAACATTTTCCGACTTAACAGACCACTACTTTCTTTATTAGGGTTGCAACTAATCATTATTTAAATAATGGAATAAAAAACGGAAATTTGATGGAATATTACATTATCATCATCATTAAATCAATTTGTTTATAAAATGTCCAAAATATGACATTTATCCATCACTAAATTCACTGTTATTTTGTCTGACAACAGCAAAGACATTTCAATTTACAATGATACTGCTTGAAACACCAAAAGAAGAAAACAATGCATAGTAAACAATTCATTTGAATGGCTTTGTTGCAGATCATTTTACCTCTGTTAAATGGACAGCCGTCTGTAATTACGTTCTCCAGTGAAGTAATCAGAAGAGCTAATAGGCTCATTTTATATTACACTTGAAACACTTTAACAATGATTTAGTTGTAAGTGTAATCATATGCATTCAAGTTAATTTAATGCTTTACAGTATGGATTTTCCCTGAGCATATCTGTCCATGTACATCTCTACTAGTAGCAGTTTTTGCCTGTTTATAGTCACAGTCCATTAGCATGCTGCATCTTTAGCTTTGCCATTACCTCTAGTGTCCTTGCAGATTTTAATTTATGCATTTTACTTTGTTGTTTAATGCAGACCTGCTTCTGTATGCTATTTAAATATAATTTAATTACCTCTCCCGCCTCCATTTATATGGAGAATTCAAAGAGAATATAAATGATTTTTTTTTTTACCTGTAGCCAGACGCTCCAGTCTCTTCCCATGCTCAGGGGGAATGGCATACCTGTTAGAGACAACACAGAAGATATGGAGCAGACTATTTTTGACGGCATGTGTGTGTGTGAAATTCTAAACTTGCGTAATGAACACACTGAAGCATACACCGACAGTTGCAGAGATGTTTTCAAGAGGAGCCATTACAGTTTCAAGACTGCCATCAAGTGGTGGATAAATGAATAATTGCAAGAAGGCTGATGAGCTTTTTCCATCAGTACACTATTTATACAAAAATTAAAAATTATAACGAAAATGTCGCTTAGTATATTCAGATTTACTGGAACCCTCTCATAACTTATTAGCTTTTTTTTTAGCAAATGCTGACCTTTCACAATTTAGAAGCCTAATGATTTTGGTCTTTTGTCTCTTCAATACTTAATTTTGAAATACAGAGCCTTGCTCCGTCTCTCTCTTATAATATTAATAATCACTGATTGCAGTTGAGTCAAGAGGTCAGATTATTTTGTCCTCATTCCACGTTTTCTTGAGCCACACTGCTCTCAGAATCTGAATTTAAACTATTCCCAAAGTTCCCAGTGAGAAAGCCAGGGAGGATGACAGAATTCCCTCGAGGTTTGACTCGGCATTCCATTTGACTAGCACTATCCGCCCTCAGGTCGGTGGCATTTTTATCATCATATCACCTGTCAGCTTAACAGAGCAGTGAGAGACAGGATGAGTGGGAGAGGCAACCTCAGGTGGAGGTGACATGGGGAGTTGGAGGGGGTAGGGGATTGAGAAGAGGTGAGAGAGGTGCATCTTTAAGCCGCTCCCCTCCAGGGACAAGATGTCAAAATAGGAGCGAGATGAAAGAGTGTATGCTGTGTGTGTGTGTGTGTGTGTGTGTGTGTGTGTGTGTGTTGTCTCCAGGTACGTGCGTGTCACTGTCTGGCTGTGAAACTGATCCCTGTGGGGTTGCAGAGCTCACTGCTCTAATGAGCAGAACTCCCTCCAGGGCAAGAGGCAGAGAGAAATGGAACAAGTCAAGCTGACAAAGAAATAAAAAGCAAACTCCATTTTCATCTACCTGCATTCTTCACCTCTTCCTTGGCTTTATTATTTTAACATGAACCTGCTTAAAACCCAGCTCTCCTTCTATTAAGGAATGCAATTAGAACACAAAAGTATACAATGCAATCTGTATATTCTGTGTCTGACATTCATGTCACCATGTGCTGTGGTCAATAAAGTATTTTCTCAACAAGATCATTTGGAAACTATAAAGTATGTAAATATTGCATCTACACCTTACAATCTGCCATCTCTGCATTTGTATTTCAATCTGATCTTCACTGTACTTATCCTATGTTAACGTTAAAGTAACTTTTTAAGTTAGTAAATTATGCATTGTGCATTTACTGTGTACTTATCACACAATCCACTGATGATGGTCCCAGTCCATCCATCCATCCATCCATCCATCCATTGTCTACCGCTTATCCTGTATTCAGGGTCGCGGGATGGTCCCAGTCTTTAGTGTAAATTACAACAGAACTTATTTTCCTTTTTTTCCCAATCTACAAAAAGAAAACGTATGGCGTTCCCTGGGACACGACATCCCCGAGCTACAAGGCATCGTCACATTCATTATTCCAACGCACCCCCTCCCCTAGTCAAATAAATACAGAAAATCAAGTGTTATTAGTGTTCATAGCCTCAAGCAGTTATTTGCAAAGACTAGAAGAGATTGAGTGTGTGCAAGTGACAGTAATTGTAGTGGGAAAACTACCACTTCTAGTAAGCAGTAGGTTAGTTTACATTGCTGATCAGTGTATGTATATATAGTGATTGAGGTAAATTTACAGAAACACTGTAGAGTGTATTCATTAATTTTGCCTTGCTCCACTGCACTGACAAGAACGATAGCTTCCAAGAAATCAAACCATTTGCTTACACCCTTGGAGAATAACGAGCTCCATACACACTGCCTCCCTGGATGTCCCTACTGCTGCATACCTTTTCTATTCTCACAAGGATTTGGACTTTCTGCAGTAGAGTCACTTGTTGAGGTAACCACCTCATCAGTGTGCAAACAAGCACCAAGGGAAGAAAACCCAAGGGCCATATGCAACAGAATGGTTGGGTTAATTGAATGAAAGCTAAGACCTATGTAATTCACCATTTACATTTCCACACATGCCATACTGTTTGCTCTGCCCTGTATTTCCTTAACATGTCGCACCAAACATCAGAAATACCGGATCAGAAAAAAGTCACAGTGCTAACAAGAGCAGTGACACCATAGAAATAAAATGAACTGATCCTTAAATGTGAAAGCTTCTTGTAAATATGCACCACATATAGAATAGTTAGGATAAATAGTCATGCATCACTCGGGCTGCCTGCACAATAATACCTTTACTACACAAACAATGTTGAGATTGCATTTAATTTGACTTGACTGTTGCCATTTACGAGGACAGCTCGAATATTAAGCCAAATCTTTAAAAAGGTTAAATAGTCAGGACAACTCAAAAGAGCATAAAGGCTTATTCACTCAAGGGAAGGAGAGACAGGACCTCCAATAAGTCCAGTTAACGATGGTTAACTTGCATGACTTTCAGAGTTTGTAATTATCACATAAAAAGCCCTGGGAGGCCTTGCCCCAAGTTATCTATCAGATCTCTTATTGCACTACATCCCTTTCAGCACGCTGTGATCCTTAGATGCATCTTTCCTTGTTATTGGTCCAGATTCTTACATGCCGGCGATCAAGCCTTTGCAGTCAGGGCTCCTAGACGGTGGAATGACCTGCCTGAGGAGATCAGGGCTGCAAACTCTGTCTCGTCTTTTAAATCCCCTCTTTTGAAACCCACTTTTTTATTGATGTGTGTTTCATGACATTTAAGTTAGTGTATTATGCATTTATTTAATCGTTAATTTAATTTTTCATTAATTTAATTTTTTTTTTTTATTGTAAAGCACTTTGTATTGTTTTTTTGAATATATTTGCTATATAAATAAAGGTTGCCATTATTATTATTATGCAAGTGGATGTGAACTACAGTAAGGCACTAGGATTAACCAGTGCTTTGCAACAAGTACAACACAAACTATTGTGAAGAATATGCCGTTGGTTTCCATTGTAACACAGGGGGTTCTTGGTTTTTCAGGCTGTATTTTGTGGTATGTGTTGAACTGGATTACATACCCTCCTGTACCTAAGTCCCTCTCCCACACTTACCAGGACTTGGGCTCTCCAAAGTGGAGGTAGTTGATGCTGTATAGGTCCATGTCCTCAGTGTGCCAGGAGAAAGTGGTCTTCCACATGCCAAAGTATAGATACGGAGTGTTAACCCCCTGGATGGATACACCACAGTCCTCCTCGATAACATCCAAGACGGAGTTCAGGTGGCCGATGTTCCACTCCTCCACATCCTAGATGATCAGAAACAACCTTGGAGATTGGTATTGTGACAATGACAATGAGATGTTTTAATCCAACCAGAATCTGCTAAATAAAGTATAATTTAACACATTGCCCTCCATGTTGGCCAGCTGTCAAATGCCCACTCGTATTGATAGTGTGGATGTCCACTATGTGAAGTGTTCCACACCTCTAAAGTGCAGCGTAACGGAGATTGAATAATTGGTGACAGAAATGAACACACTTTTGGAACTAGGGGGAAAGGAACAAAAGAGGAAGGAACATTATCTACCTCATCATAGAGGCTGCCACTGACATCAGCACCGTATATGGGCGAGACAAAAGTGAGGTTCTTCCAATATTTCCTCTCAAGATCTTCATAATTCAGGTAGCGAGGTGTACAGTACCTGTGGAGGACAATCACAATGTATTTAGAACTGTAAAGTATTTTACCAGGAACACTGCCATTGAGATTCAGAATATCTTATACAGGAGAGTCATAGTCAAGGCAGCAGAATAAAAATCTTCATATAAAAAAACAAACTTAAATCAAACAGCAAATAAGACCAAATAATGCATTAGCAGCGTTCAATAGTGCACTGTTTGATCACAATGTGTATTCAGAACATATTCCTTAATCCTGTTTTGTTTTTCAGTTTTAATAATTGTATACCCATAGCAAATATAGCTCTTGCACTTAAATCATTTTTCCAAATCTAATCAAATGTAGGATTAAGAAAAATGTAACTATGGAAATTAACTATTCGAAAATGTGCTTGACTGCTGTTCATTTCCTTCTCTTCTACCAATGTCTTGTTTTCCTTTGTTTCCTTGGATTATGCAAGATTAGTAATAAAATACAAAAACACATTGTTTAAAAAAAGATGTTTTTGTTTTATTTCTTTGAGGAATAAATACGCCAGCAACAAAACTCCATAGGTCTAATGAGTATAATTACTTCTTTTGTCGGCTATGTCTATCCAAGATGATAGACCCCCCCACACACACACACACACACACACACACACACACACACACACACACACACACACACACACACACACACACACACACACACACACACACACACACACACACACACACACACACACACACACAGTGAAGCTAAGGCTTGCTGAATCAGTGACCTCTTTTAAATCACTTCTTAAAACACACTTTTATAGACTTGTTTTAAGTGATGTTGCCCGTTTTAACTTTTTATTTATTTTTATTTTATTTATTTATATGTTATTGTTTTCTTTTTACCTTATCTCTACTAATGTGTTTGTTGTATTTGTGTACCTGGTCATATTTATATACTGCTGTTAAACGCACTTTGTAAACTGTTGTTTTTAAAAGGTGC
The DNA here is from genome assembly GCA_029853015.1 of Chelidonichthys spinosus. NCBI lineage: Eukaryota > Metazoa > Chordata > Actinopteri > Perciformes > Triglidae > Chelidonichthys > Chelidonichthys spinosus. Next base: position 9,654,394 of record CM056824.1, read on the forward strand.
CACATAAATAAATATTATTATAATTCTTATATTTCTGTTAATCATTAAGGCAGTGAAAACAATTAAATCCATCCGCCATAACACTCACATGTCACTGTTCGCTAATCGCCTGAACTCCTGCACATTAAGAGGCTTCTTCTGGATGTTGTACTGAGTGAAGAGCCCTGATTGGCCAGCCATCATCTGCTGGATGGGAGCATCAATCATCAGATCATCTATGTCATCATAGGTACGACGGGGCTTCCAGCCTTTAGGAGGAATCACCTGAGGGACAAACGGAAGAGGAAAGGATTGCTTTCTAAAACAGGAATAGGTGTAACAAGTAAAAACAGGCCACTCTGATCAGCATTTCTTTATTTTGAATAGCAGTAGCCCATTGTGTCCAAAAGGGCCACTCTCCAATTATGTCTTCAATATGTCACACTATGTCTTAATGTCTTTCCCTGCTTTTCTTTGTGTCTCTTTATTCTGAGTGCCCTAAACTCCCTCTACGACAAAATCAAACAGTCAGCCCACTAGAGAGGAAACGGTAACCCACCACCGTAGTAGGAATAGTCCATCACTTGCAGACATTTTTTGGGTGGATGAAACATTGTTCAAGTTGAGATTCAAAAGGCTAATTACCTTCGCCAGGCCTGCACGGTGTGCACCTTGTGACTCCATATAAACCAAATACTGGTTGAAGTCTTTGAACTCCTCCATGGTGGGCCTGAAGGTCATAATCTTGCAGGTGGGGTTTGCAGGGCCGTACACCTCTGCTCCCGCCATCCTGCCACCTCAACAGATATAACCTAGAAAAAAGGGAAAAAATATATTATATAATTGACTTTTCATTGTAATGGTGACAGAAATCGGCTATGGTAAACATTGATTACTTTGCTGGCTATGTGGGGAGAATAAGCTGAATCTGTCTTTTAGAAATATAATATAACTGATTCAAAACATGCTTAATATATGTTGAAGATACTGTATAGACACACACACACACACACACACTTTACTAACTGCTTCTCATCAGCTATTTCACCTTACATTTTTCAAAATTTCAAACTAGTGAAAGCTGTAAATGACAGGTGTGTTGCCGTCATATAAGGCAGTTGGTTCGTGTGATGGTGACAATAAGTTGCCACTAGATGGAGGTAGAGATTCAACAAATGTCGATTTGGTCCTTTGATCCTCGCTGATGCCAACAAGCCTTTTCAGATTTTGTCCCATCCACCCTCCCCACTCACAAGTCTGACTTTACTGTGCATTCAGACAAAGGATCACATTGCCCTGATAGTGATGCAACTGTGATTTCCAACCTTACATTTCTTCATAACGCTGCTTCTCCGCAAGCCACATAGCAATGGCGTGCGGCGCGATTATGTAACAGGCGATAGCAAGTTTTTGAAAAAAACAACAACAAAATTCAGCTCACGTTACAATGTTTAGACACTATTGTGTTTAGTCGTTGTTAAACATCACAATAATTTCAACACATTGATAACCTTAATCTGGCATATTCAGCCATCACTAATTAAAATAAATCTGTGAAAACCCCCAAAACAAATTCATCTAGGCTGACCCTTAATACTGCATGCACGTCTGCAGCTTGGCTGAGCTTTGTTGTCTGCAAAGCCAGCTAACTAGCCAACTAGCCTACGTTTTGTTATGATGCAAAGTAATGGCTGAACAAGTAGCGGAGCTTGGTAGCTAACTTGTTTCTAACGCTAGACGGGGGCACGCTTTGACTTGAATTAGATGATTCATTCACGGGACCTGACTCGCAAGCAGTTGGGAAAGGAAAGCATAGCTAACTATTAAGCTAGCGCGGCTACCACCTGAGCTAACTTCTTACACGCAAGTCTATGGGGTTTAAATGCCCCTTGCAAGGTGGCTGCCGATAGGCCCGTGCTGTAGCTACTTCGCTCTGTGACTTTGTGTGACACAAATCATTAAGTCTGATATAAATATGGTGTAACGTCGTACATCATACAAGTTAACGAATAGATGGACGAACAACGATAAATGCCTACTGGCACCAGAGCCTGACAACTTATTTGGTTGGCACCGCTAACGGTTAGCTGTTGATAGCTTGGCTAATTCTGCACAGTTGTCACGAAATGCACGCCGCTTTCTACTAAATTAGTTTAAACCTAGCTGTCACACACCGTTTTCCGCCTCTATGATAACAAGTCAAGTCGTTTCCATAAAACTATACACTCTTTTACCTCGATTTAGAAGACGGAGTAGTGTTGTTATTGATCCCCTTCCTTGTTCGTCCAGCTGATTCACATGACAGCTACTCTGCCGCTGCTGTCGCTGCTTCTTGCGGTGAGACGAGACGGCGTTCCGAGCGCCTCTACTCCGGCTCAGCGGCGCGTACGTGCGAGCGGGCACGGGCACGGCGGAAGACCTATCCACGCACCGTGAGATCTGCGATTCAGGAGACGAGATGCAACGCAGCCAATGTTGATGGAAAGTGCACCTGCATCTCCAGCATGAAGCTGTACTATTCTACATACACTTCATATGTTTTGTGTATTTGTCTCGGCGCTTCTAGAGGCTTTAACCACTGGAAGAAAACGTATTGTCTTTTAATTACAATTTTACAGTCGAAATGACAAATCATCAAAATAATGATGAGAAACTTTAATAATGAGAAACTTTCTCAAAATAATGTCATTGTATCTCAAAATAAAATAATGATATTTGAGATATCAAGTCATTATTTTGAGAACATTTCTCATTATTTTGAGATACTAACTCAAAATCTTGAGACACTAACTCGTTTTTCATTATTTTATGAAAGTGTCTCTTTTTCTAACAGTGTATAATAATGGGCTTCCATATTTGATCTATAAAATGTACAATTAAGGTACAATGGTACCACTTTCTAAGAAGGCACATTTTTAAGTCATAATTTATTACTTTATTAATAATAACTTAATTTTTTTTTTTAAATGACTCTGGTTTGTATTTCTCCTACTTTTACGTGACACTTGCTTGTCTTATTAGCCCTATCCCTTTATGCCAGCACGCTCAATTGTATGTTTCATTTTGTGTTTATTTTTGTGTGTGATTATCAACATTTTCTACATATTTAATTAGCATTTTAGGAGGGATCTTGAGACCCAATATTTTAATCTAGAATGCCTGGAATGGTTGTGCATCTGATAATAAATAACTGGAAACATGAAACTCTACTGCAGATCGCATCGTCTTTAAAATTTCTTTGATACATTTTGATAAAACAAAGTAAAAATAAATCTAATCACTGGTATCATATTTGACAAAATACCTCACCAGCAAATCTCAATGTGCAAATTCAAACCAGTTAGGCCATAGGATGATTTTACTTATCACAGTAGGAAAAGCGCATGAGTTAGTGATGACTATATAAGTGTCACAGTAAGTCAAAAAATGTGTCTAGGAGTCAACATGAACAGATCCAGAAACCTTGGAACTGATGCAGTAAATTAAACTAGTATTGATTCTTGTTCAGCTGGGATCGGCTCCAGCCCCCCCGTGACCCTAAATACAGGATAAGCGGTAGAAAATGGATGGATGGATGGATGATTCTTGTTCACCTGTGTTTCTCCTACAGTGGCAGGTATTTTTAAAAGGTGCTTAATTGGATTATAATCTCAGCCTTTGTGACAGTGTCTGGACCACTCACCCTTGTAAAGTGTATGTTATTGTAATTTATGTTAGTGTGGATGTATGGTTGATGTTTATATTCGGGAGAAGCCGCCTATGTTTTAGGATAAAATAAGATATGGAAGATATGCTTACACTGCAACATAGAATAGAATCATAATAGGAAAAGTAATATATTTATTATATGAACAAAATAAGTACATATGTTATTAATACATGTCTAATGTAAAAAAAAAAATATATATATATATTATATAGCAGGGTGTATTATTGTAGTGGTTATAAAATTAATTTTCTTTTTTTTCCTGTAGACAATTAGGTACCGCTATGTACAAAAACATTATATGTATTATGCCTATACAACACATTTTACTTGTATTACTGAATGACATGATGTGTACTAAATACAGGATACGTATGGATGGAGATGAACACAATTCTGATTTATGTCAGTGCCATTGAATTATGGGGGATGAAGGAGTGGCACTAGTGAGTGCAGTGACACTCAGTAAACTGTAGGGGTCGCTGATGGCTTTCTGCAAACATGGCTGCCCAGGATGAACTCAGTAAGTTTCTTTCTGCGCTAAGTAGTGATCACTATCTATTCAATTGCAGTGTTCGTGGCTGTCAAAAATCTAGCGAACAACAGGCCTGCTTTATTGTAACATGTGTGGTGTTTTTTAAGTAACTATAAAGCTTCTTTCAGTAAAAAAAGATGGTGCAGGAACGATAGGTAGCTACTCAGCTAGCTTTCTATTGCTAACGTCAGGAGGCCGTTTGCCCAGTCATGGTCAAAATGAAACTATCGCGTAAGCTATTAATATATGTTCATTAAGCGAACTTTTAAGGTATAGATTGACAACGTGGGTGTTCACAGCATGTAGGACTAATTTCGCAGGACGTCAGCGGCTGTGTAAAGCTAGTGTTACGGCGTCAAATATAAATGAAACGCGCTGGTATTCTGTCAGTTAGCTAGCTGGCTGGTGAACCATGCTAGGAGAAAGAAGGCAGGGCTGGGTGATGGTTGCACCAGCCCAGCGACTGCCGGGACGAGATTGTTTAGGCAAACTGGACAGACTGTGTGTTTTTAGTCCACGGTTTTAATTCTGTGCATTTAACTGCCTCAGTTTGAAGCTGAAGGTCAGCAGTGTGTCTCTGTATGTGGTTGCTTACACCCGGTGGGCTGCTGCTACCATATTTGTATGGAAAACTGTTCTCAAATTAAAATTAGCTGAGGTATTGCTTTATACTGGACCCATGTTTCATGACTAGGTTTGGGCTATGACGTGTACCACCCAGACAATAACACATACGAGTTGATCGAGGTGTTAAATGTGTTTTATTTGACAGATCAACTGGAACGTGTGTTCCTCCGCCTGGGCCACGCAGAAACAGATGACCAGCTCCAGGATATCATCTCCAAGTTCCTGCCTCCTGTGCTGCTCAAACTCTCCAGCGTTCAGGAGGGTGTGCGAAAGAAAGTAAGATGGGTGTTGTCTATATCTGGGCCCTAAAGACATTACTATGACTCATGAGTCTGTGCTCAAGCTGCACTTCATAAAAATGTGGATAAATTGTAGTCCAACTGGTCAGAACCCCCCCTTAAACCATTGTATAGATATATACATTGTATAGATATAGACTTTATTCCTCCGGATGCAGACATGCTTGTAGGGAACAGGGATCTTTCTATTTCGCAAGAGTCTTGATTCATGCTTTTGTTTATCAAACCACCAAATAACCTTCTTACCTCTTGCGCTAGGTAATGGAGTTGTTGGTCCACTTGAACAAGAGGATAAAAAGCAGACCTAAGATTCAGCTACCAGTAGAGACTTTGCTGGTGCAGTACCAAGATCCAGCCGCCGCCTCCTTTGTGACGGTAAGAGGAGTAAACAGTGTAGTTCTTATGAAGCCAGAGGTTTTGATATACATTCATAATACAGTCGAGGATTTGAGCATTTTCAAAATGTCTAGGAACATGCAATTATTATTGAGAGTATATCATTGAATCTACCATTTATATTTAAATAGTAATTGGAAACCAAAACCAATTAATTTCGTTTAAGTAGCAATGTGATAAATGGAATGGTGATATATTTTGTAGAATTTCACCATCATCTACATCAAAATGGGCTACCCGCGTCTGGAGGTGGGCAAACAATGTGAGCTGGCCCCCACCCTCCTCACTGCCATGGAGGGCAAGCCGCAGCCACAGCAGGACAGGTGAGGGGACACCTAACACCCACACATCAAAGGATGCACAAGCATGTTCACTATCATTCAAAACTGGATTAATAGAAAACATTTTTTAGGTACACTCATGTTTTTGCTTGATTGACACATGAATCACATTAAACAGATACTTGACATGGGACTGACCCTCTCCATTCCTTGTTGGACCATGTTTTCGCTTCACTCTCGATTTCTTCTCTCAGCCTGATGCACCTGCTGATCCCCACTCTTTACCATATGAAGTATTCTGCAGACACCTCCAAGATTGCTTCTCCATTTAACTTAACTGAGAGGCCAAAGACAGTGCAGCTGCTGCTGGAGTTCATGTTGGATGTTTTACTGATGCCTTATGGGTGAGTTTAAGCTTTGGGGGTTGTGTGGTCCTGTGGGTCTCAGGGCGGCCTAAATCTATGCATGTGAACCAGAATGTCGCCTTGTTCTTTCTGGCTCCTCTAGGTTTGTGCTGAATGAATCCCCGACTCGCCCTGCTCCCTCCTCCACCTCCCAGGGAAGTTCTGCAGAGGGGACAGTGGCTGCAGGTGGTCAGGGTCTCCCCCAGCCTCCCCCAGGGATGAGTGTCTATGCTGCCAAGAGGGTGATTGGAGAGGCCCAGTGGAGCGCTGAGCAGCTAGAGCAGGTGCAGTAGCTGAGCTGGAGGATGAGTAGTGACCATATTTTTGGCAATTTGGGCAGGTTCTAGGCTTTTATCTGCTTTCCTGACAAAGTTGTTGCCTGTAACGAAAAATAAGATAACTCTAAAGGTGAACGCAGCTTCCAAACACAGCTCAATCCAAAAAGCTATCAGATCATAGACATTCTGAGCGCCTGCATTTGTAGAATGTTTATGATTCCTTTTTATTCTGTATTTGGTTTTAACAGTGTAAACTGGGCATAGTGAAGTTCATGGAGGCTAGGCAAATCCCAGAGGTGGAGACAGTGGTGCACCTGGTGGTGGCATCGAGCGACACCCGACACAGTGTGGCCACTGCAGCTGATCTGGAGCTGAAGAGCAAACAGAGGTAGGTGAAGGAGCTTGAATCCTCTCTGCTTCACATGTGCTTTACAAATTATCAACACATCCGCGCAGTAATCTTTCCTCTAACTTAGTATATGTGTTAGAGGAATGCTTAGGTATACACGCTGTATGTCAAATTCACAACATAAAATCATTGTTTTCTAAGTGACTGATTCTTTCCCATTAACATGTTTTTCTCAGGCTAAATTTAAGATATTGACTGGCTGGTATCTAATAGTGAAATACTGGAAGTAATAAATATTAACTTTATTCATATCATTGGTTGTGTCCTTTTTTATTATTATTATTTTCAGCATCATCGATTGGAACAATCCTCTAATAATCAACAAGATGTACAAGGTGTACCTGGGAGACGTTCCTCTTAAAACAAAGGTAAACTCGACTGATAATTTTCAAACTGTGACTTTAAAAGAAAGAAAATGAAGTATGTAATACTGTTTTGTCTGTGCGCTAGGGAGGTAATGTGAAGCAAGAGCTGAAGCACGAGCCAGTAAGCACCAGAGTCAAACTGAAGATCCTGCCACATCTTCTGCGGTCACGCCTCGCTGCAGAGTGCTTTCCAGCTAACATCCAGGTAGGCTCCCTGACCATGCTTGTGTGTTTTCTCAATATTTAAATGTGAGTCATTTTCAAGGAATTGTTCCAGTGTGTGTGTGTGGTACAATAACTCCTTTTCCTCTGTAGGTTGTGTATGATGGTCTGTTTGGAGCCAATACCAACAACAAACTTCTGTCTCTAACCTTGCAGTTCGTCCATCACATCTGCATGGTGTAAGAAAGACACATCCATGTTTAATTGACTTTCACAGTAGTGTTTTTTTTTTTGCATTTGAAAAAATAATATTTGGACTTATGTTTTTCAGATGTCCTGACACCAATAAACCATTGGGATTAATGCTGCTTAATGGCCTCACCAAGCTCATCAATGAATACAAGGAGGTAAAACTATATACATTTAAACTGCAATGTGTGCATTTGCCTCCATTTGATATATATATATATATAACTACTTGGCAACATTTCTTTTTTGCAGGATCCTAAGTTACTATGTGTTGCCTACTCTGCTGTTGGAAAGCTGTCGAGGTAAATTGAATGATTCCTTTTTCCATTAAACATTTCCAGCTTGGTGTTGGATTTTGCTATTGCTATACTAAGAAATATTCCTACATTGTGTATACTCTCCTCTAGCCGCATGCCACAGCTGTTCACAAAGGATATTGCACTTGTGCAGCAGTTTTTTGAGTCCATGTGCAAGGTAAGTGAAAGAAATCTGAAATTTAAATGCAATGAAATCTCAGCAACACACAGTACATTAGTCTTAGCCTGTATTCTACGAAGAGCCCAAGGGTATATCTGATGTTTTCTAATATTCTGTGTCATCTTCTTTAGGAGGAGGCTGATGTCCGCCTTGCCATTCAGGAAGCTTTGTCTATGATGGTTGGAGCTTATGCCAACCTACAGGGGGCACTGCTGAACCTAATGGAGGCCCTGGTGGCTGCATACATTGGAAAGGTGAGTGTGCTAGATATGGTTTCTAAAGAAACAAACATTATGTTGACGAGTTTAGTAAGTAGTTGCACCAGATCAAGAACTCTTTTATTCTTTTTGTGGCAGCCGGAGGTGCAAGTTCGCCAGGTGGCCATGAAGTTTGCCAGCATAGTGTTTGGTCCTGATCACGTGCCATCAAGATACCTGCTGCTACTGGCAGCTGGAGACCCGTAAGTCCTGAAACACAAGAAACTTTCACATGATAGTAGCATTTTAATGAAGCTTGAAAGCACGTATTATATCATCGCCACAATAGGATCCATGTAATGCATTAACTTTAAAATGAGGGTGTATGAATGAGCTGATATGATGGGTTTAGGAGGGAGGAAGTGTCTGCGGAGGCCCAGAAGGTGCTGAGAGTTTTTCCCATCAAGAGCTCGGAGAAGGAAGGACCAAAGCCAATGCCCTCCTTTCCTGACATGGTGGCCTACGTCCAGGAGAAGGTGAGGCTCTGTGCTGATTTCTCATGGTTACACCCATTTCTTTGCCAGAAGAAATAATAAATCTCCCCCTCATTTTTTCGTTGCCATTTTCAGGCGGCTCAGAGGATCAAGACTCCAGCTAAGTACATTGTTGGAACCTCCACTATTCCTTTCAACCCATCTGCATTTGGGGAGGTAAATATTGGTGATCAGCTGAATTACGTAAACTGTGATATGGGTTGAGTTTGCAAATTCATGCCTAATTTCACGCCTGTCTTTCCAGATTGTGCTCTACCTGAGGATGTGTTTAGCCCACAGTGCCGGGGTCACACCCTTGTCCACACGCCTGACGGACATGCAGGATGATGCACCGGCCATCGGACGCTACGTCCACACACTGCTGACCGCAGAGTCTCAGTCAAAGGGATCTGAGGCAAACCCTGTTCATGTCTACATGGATCTGCTGCAGCAGCTTCTGTCTGCCGTAGGGGGTGAGTTACCCTCCTCTTTCTCCAGGGCTGTTGTAGGATAAAGTCAGGTCGCCATTGTTATTCAGGACTTTATAGAACATATAAGGTGATTTTTAAGTCTTACAAGTAGCTTATATTAATCACTGTGCCATTGAGTCAGAATCTGTTAAGTTCAGTGGTACAGAAAGCGTTGGTTTTGTTGTTTATTAGAAATGTATTTAGTGTTATTCTTTATATATTCATCTGTGTACTATTGTTTAAAAAAATTGACAGTTTAACAAGAATTGTCATGATAAACACTGTTGAAAACACTCCATATCGTATTTATTGCACTTCCATTATCTCAACAGGAATCCCAGTGATGTATTGTCTACTGGAGATGGTGTCTGTGTGCCCAGGGAAACTGGCTCCTAGATTTATTGAAAGGATTGACTGGTTAAAAGTGAGTATTTCATTTATAGGATGTTTATTTAGATGCAGCCGGAGGCATTTCTGCATTATGAGTTACTATGCTCTAATTCATTTGTGAGAAAAGTGTCGGCACCACTTGATAAATGGCCCAGTCACTTGGCCATCCAGTGATATTCACATCTCCACTGTCAGTGCATTCAGCTGTAATAACAGATGTTTTCTCCTCCAGACTCTGATGAACACAAACAAGGAGGACATGAGGGAGCTTGCAGCCCAGCTGTATGCTGTGGTGGTTTCCACCATGACTGGCAACGAGTTGCAGACGGCTGTGCACAACCTGCTCAAAATCACTAAAGACAACCATGTATGCCACTTTGTCTATTTGGAGCATTTTTTTTTAACATATATTTTGAAAAGTTTGTGTTTTTACGTTGTGTGACTGTTATTTGGTTTTGTTGAACCAGAGTCCTGAGACTCAGCATGGTGCCATCTTGGCTCTCGGTTACATGGTGGGAAGGTACATGAGCAAGAAGAAAGCTGTCACCTCTGGGGAGCCCATGCATGACATGGGACAGGAAATGAGCATCACCACCCAAGGAGATGATGATGATGAACTTGTTGCCATGGCCACCAAGACGATTGGTATTATTTTTGCAACAATTTTCTGCAGACTACAGCAGACTAGACGACATTTATTTATTATTATTATTACAGCAGCTGCTAATGTAAAATAAATCAATGTTAAAATGCCATTTATTTGCTATTAAATAAATGCATGAACACAAATTAAATGAAGATAATTTATGTTTGTCTATATGGGTTCATCCACTATGTGCGTGTGTGTATCCATCCAGGTTCCTTCCTGGACAGCAGTAGTGCTCTACTGGCTGTGGCAGCGTGTACAGCTCTGGGAGAAATTGGCCGTAATGGCCCCCTGCTGATCCCTGCAGATGGGCCGGGCTTCACTAAACTGTCAGCAATGGAAAACCTGCTGGCTCGCATCCCCTCTGGCAAGGAGAGCACAAAGGTAACCAGGGGCTACACAAAAGGAGGTGGTGGCTACATGATTCTGTTCAGTGCAGACACGTTTGCATTTATGTATTAATGATGCAACAGATCTTCAGCCAAAAGATTTGTGTTTCATATCATCTTTTATCTGAATGAACATCTCTGTTCGTCTGTCCATGTACCTGGTCCAGATGAAGGAGCGATCAATCCAGACCTTGGGTTACCTACCTGTGGGAGATGGAGACTTTCCTCACCAGAAGAAGCTGCTGCAGGGCCTCATGGACTCTGTAGAGGTACGAAAGATATTGACTGCCTGTCGCATTAATAGCAATGCAGAGCTCTGCAAAGACCACAGTAAAATGGGAGGAGGCGAGACTCATTCGTGGAAACACCACATTTTTCTCTCTTCTCTTTCTTAAGGCTAAACAGGTGGAGCTGCAGTTTACAGTTGGAGAGGCTATAACCAGTGTTGCAATAGGCACCAGCTCTGGAGCTGCCAGGGACCCATGGACCTGCACTGAGGACCAGTACATCCCGCCACAAAGTAAGCACTTTCAGTTATAGCCGTTGAATTTTACAATGTTGGTCTATTATGTATAGATGAGTAGCTTGTGTGTCCGTCCAGGTCAGGTTTTTGGAAGGAGTTGTTTGTTATTTAGAGTGAGTGTCCAAGGACAGAGGGTGCTGTATGCTGTACAGATTGTAAAGTTGGGCTCTATTAGTAAAATGGAGTTGAACTGTATTTTCAGTGCATTTTGGAGTGAAGCAGTCCTACATCATAAGTATGAGGGAATTAAGTTGTTTCCCAAGATATGTTCAGACAAATTTGATTGATTTGGGTGTCAAGTATGTATTAAGGCTGACTGGCCACCATGCAGTTTTCAAGGGATCAGATTTGTCAGACCGTCTCTTGCATAATGACAGTGGTTGTCACGGTGAAATGCATGATGATGAAAGACGTATTCTCTGTCTAACAGCTCTGCATTGCTAGTTATCAGCTATGCGACAAATAGAGTTTGCCTTAACATACGTTTACAAACATCAGTCATTTTTATCTATCCCTTAAACAAAACTAGAGATGTAAAAATGTTTTCCTCTCCTCCTTTCCCTGTTAGATGTGAAAAATAATGATGTGGTTCCTTGGGTCCTCAAGTCCATCCTGTCCAGGTATATACCCAGCCAGAACCCCCATGTCCGACAGGCAGCCTGCATATGGCTGCTTTCCCTGGTCAAGAAACTCAGTCAACACAAGGAAATCACGGTAGGCATTTTACAACTATATACTTCTGAATCTAAAGAGAAACTAACTCACAGTTGGAAGGGGAAGCTCTGATATCCAAGAGATGAATCACTGTTTTTGCAAGCTCACATTGTGACTGGAGTAAAGGAGAGTTTTAGTGTTTGTGATTTTAAATATTCTTACTTTCCATAAGTGCTTGAGGGCTACATTTTTATTTATTTTTTTGCAAATAATGAATATCCCTTTTGTTTGCAATGTAAAAAACGTTTTCCCTTTACTCCTGCAGTCCCATTTGAAGGAGATTCAGGTGGCATTCATCTCTGTTCTCTCAGACCCTGATGGTAAGAAGAGACTTTTCTCTAACCTGACTGTTAGATTGATCTGTTTTTATTTACACCAGCTAGCACTTTTTAAATGTACTTGTGCAACATCCTTCTAAATTCTTCATCATGCCTCTAATTCGTCTTTTATCTAGATTTGAGTCAGGACGTGGCCTCTAAAGGCCTGGGTCTCGTCTATGAGATGGGAGGAGAGGTTGACCAGCAAGAACTGGTGTCTACCCTGGTGGAAACACTGATGACTGGCAAAAGGTGAGAGGATTGTTCAGTAAAGGAGGAAGGAATGAAATAGAGAGAGTCACATGGAAGGTTGTAGTGTCCTTTCTGCTGGGGAGAAGAAATAAAGTCATTAAGATATTGTTCAATTCTTATTTATCTTTGCAAACAGAGTGAAACATGCTGTCTCGGAGGATACAGAGGTGTTCCAAGGAGAAGGTTTGGGGAAGACACCTGATGGGTAAGTCATGTCACCACTGTTCTACATTGTTTTACATTACAAATAGACTGAAAATGATGTTTTGTGTGCGATTAACCTTCTTCTCCTTCTTGCATATATCCCTCCTGGCAGTCACAACCTGACCACATACAAGGAGCTCTGCTCATTGGCCAGCGACCTGAACCAACCAGATCTCGTCTACAAGTTCATGAACTTGGCCAATCATCATGCCATGTGGAACTCCCGCAAGGTATCATGCCCATTCAGCATCCTCATCCTCTTTCCATCCACCGCATATGCCCCTTCTCTTAATTATCTGGGCTTGTCTCATCGTTCCTTCCGCTTGACTTCTCCTCCTTACAGGGAGCAGCTTTTGGTTTCCACATGATTGCAGCCAAGGCTGGGGAGCAGCTGGCCCCGTTCCTGCCCCAGATTGTGCCCCGGCTATACCGTTACCAGTTTGACCCCAACCTGAGCATTCGTCAGGCCATGACCAGCATCTGGGACGCCTTGGTCACTGATAAGACCCTGGTAGGAGTTTAGTCTTGAGTCTTTAGTCAACATACACATGGACATACATATGAATATAGAAATGGATGTAAAAGACTATCATCGTTGGAAGTAATGTGAACGTGTTGGTCTTTCTGCTGTGTTCCAGGTGGATAAGTATCTTAAGGAGATCCTGCAGGATGTCATTTCCAACTTGACCAGTAACACCTGGAGGGTTCGCGAGTCCAGGTACAATAACGACAAACACATTAACCATCAGACTTCCAAAAATTAAGCAATACTATTATCTACCCGACTATGTATATTGAATATATTTCTATAAAAATGCATTTCCCGTGTTTTTTTGTGATTTTTTTTTTTTTTTGCTCAACATATATATGTACGGGAACATGGTCGTTCGACAATGAGATGTATTTTGATGGATTGATTTTCCTTCCAGCTGTCTTGCCCTGAATGACCTGATTCGTGGCCGCCAAGCTGATGACCTCATTGATCACCTGGCAGAAATGTGGGAGACGCTGTTCAGAGTCCTCGATGACATCAAGGTGAGCAGGAAATGATCACACTCAGTGTTGCTTTCATTCACCAAGAGCAACAGATGTTTAATTTGTTAATAGTTCAATAGACTCACTGCACAAAACTATGGATTGAAACACAAGATGATGAATCAAATACAGCCATAATGTTGAGTAATCATTACATACACACCAGATTAACTGCAAATTGTATTGTTTTTAATGTGATTCTGACATCTTGCATTTCAGGAGTCTGTCAGGAAAGCAGCAGACTTAACACTGAAGACGCTCAGTAAGGTAAAGCTGCTTGTCACAGTATTGGCCAGTGTGTGTATCTTTGTAATTTCATGTGTACATGTGCACTTACAAGTGTCTGTCTCACTCTGTCCAGGTGTGCACTCGTATGTGTGAGTCTACAGGCTCTGCAGCCCAGAGAACCGTGGCGGTCATGTTACCTACCCTGCTGGAAAAGGGCATCGTTAGCAGCGTCTCGGAGGTCCGCGCACTGAGGTATCGTCTCCCTTCACAAACTTGGTTTTCCTGTCTGACCTTGCTCTGAAGTTGCTAATGCTGCATGTCTGTCAGTCAAACACACAATTCAGATTTTAGAAGTGGGGCTGGATGGCAAACTGGGTGAGGATAGAAGCTGTTTGTTTATTTGGGGTGGAAATGTATTGAATGGATTTTCAAAGTAAGACATGCAAAACATGTATAATGCTTAATTAAACCAGATTTTTCTGGAGGCTTTTTCATTGAACCCTTTTCATCATCATTGAACCCATTTCTTCATCAAAATCACCAGGACAACAAGCGTTTCTAACATGTCACGATGTTGAGCAGTACGGCTCTCTTGTTTAACTTTCGGTGTCCACATTACCAGGATGTCATTTTGTGCCATAGCGTTCTCGGCCTTGTTCTCTCTTCACCAGTCTTATTTTATTCCGTACTAGTATTCAGACCCTGGTGAAGATTAGTAAGACTGCGGGTGCCAGACTAAAGCCTCATGCTGCCCGTTTGATCCCAGCCCTGCTGGAGGCCCTGAGCACGCTGGAGCCCCAGGTCCTCAACTACCTCAGTCTCAGAGCCACAGAGCAAGAAAAGGTAACATTGGTTGTCACCTGTCCTGCATCTAAGTCTGCTAACCGAAGCCTGTAAGTTTTATCACAGGTCAGATTCCACATTGACTTGATTTGTGTTCTTTCTGCCTCTCTAGAGTGCCATGGATGCTGCCAGGCTGAGTGCTGCCAAGTCCTCTCCAATGATGGAGACCATTAACATGGTAAGAACAGAAATCATAATGGAATCCTAATTAATAAGTTTCGTCTCCGTTACCTCGTGACCTTATTGGAGAGTAAGACCTGGTTTGTGTCACAGGAAAGAAAGTAAGGGTTTCTACTGGACAAATATGGCAAACGCCAATGACCTGTCTTGTGTATCCCTGTGCTCAGTGTCTGCAGCACCTCGATGTGTCCGTGCTGGGAGAGCTGGTTCCCAGGCTCTGTGAGTTGCTCAAGAGTGGAGTAGGCTTGGGCACCAAGGTAGACACACCTCTCCAGTCCCTAATTCCTATGTTGTCTGTAAATGGTTGATGCTTTGATTGTCTTTTAAATCCAGCTGTTGTTTGAGCATTGGACCTCTTCTGTGTAAATGTATCAGGTGTGTTTATGTTCGTCTCTTCTTTTCGACACAGGGTGGCTGTGCTAGTGTGATTGTTTCACTCACGGTGCAGTGCCCCCAGGACCTCACGCCTCACTCGGGTAAAGCACAAGAAAGCTCATCTGTTCCTGTAACGTGTTTAATATTTGTTGTAAGTGAACTCATGTGAAAGGTGTTGTTGTTTGCAGGTAAACTGATGAGTGCCCTGTTGAATGGTATCCATGACAGAAGCTCTGTAGTACAAAAAGCATTTGCCTTTGCTTTGGGACACCTCGTCAGGGTAAGGGCAATTTTATTCTATTAATTACACCATAGGTTGTTTTCTGTGACAGAGTCAGCATGGGTTGTTGTACTTGTTTTCCCCATCAGACGGCAAAAGACAGCAGCGTAGAGAAACTACTATTGAAGCTCAACGGCTGGTACCTGGAGAAGGAAGGTAAGCCAGCAGAACTTCTACACTTCTACCTTTTGCTATCATGATTCTGTACGTGCATTTTGGGACTCTGCTCTCTTCCTCTCTCTCTCTCTTCCTCCCAGAGCTGGTCATCAAGTCATCATGTGTGTTGATCGTGCACGCCATCAGCCACTACAGCCCCGATGTGCTGAAGGGCCATGCAGGAGTGGCTCTGCCGCTGGCCTTCCTGGGTATGCATCAGGCGCCGGGTCCGGATGAGGAGAAAGGGGAGAGCCATGATGCAACGCTGTGGGCTGAGGTGTGGCAGGACAATGTTCCAGGTGAGAGACATACGTACAATATAATATTCTTATACTATATAAAATGCTGTCTCATCACCTCTTTATTTGTTGTTGTGATAAAGTAAACTTCTGTTCTTTGGATTTTATTCAGGAAGCTTTGGAGGCATCAGACTCTACATGACGGAGCTGATCGCCATCACGCAGAAGGCGCTGCAGTCCCAGTCCTGGAAGATGAAGGCTCAGGGTGCAGCTGCCATGGCAACCGTTGCCAAGGAACAAACAGGCTCATTGGTGGCACCACATCTTGGCATGGTGCTAACCGCTTTAATGCAGGGGCTGTCTGGACGCACATGGGCTGGCAAGGTAACAACTGGTAATTCAACAGCAGAACATAAAACAATAGGAAAGAGATTGTTGTGTTAGAAACTGAACTTTGGTTTTCTATTTTTGTTTCAGGAGGAACTATTGAAAGCCATTGGATCAGTAGTCTCCAAATGCAGGTAAGACTCCCTTCAGAACCTTTTCCTGTTAATGCCAGTTTTATTTGAAGCACAACACTTCATTTCTGGGGTGTTTTTTTTTTTTTTACCATATTTAGCGCGGAGCTGAAGAAGCCATGTGCAGGCCAACCCACCATCTCTGAGGTGCTGGAGATTGTGTTGAAGGAATGTCGTAAGGAGAGTGTTGTGTATAAAATGGCTGCTCTGGGCTGCGCCGGAGACGTGCTTCACAGCAGCCAGGAGGACCGTTTCAGGGACTTGGCTGAGGTCCTCTTCCCTCTGATCAAGAAGGTTAACGTCTACACCTTATTTTAGCGCAACATTGGAAGACATAACTGCATTTTCAAGAAGTTTGTTTAATCTATCCTCTTGATTCCCAACAGAGCTGCCCAGAGAGCCGTGGTGCATCAAAGAGGTCACTGGATGATGATGACGATGGAGATAAGAAGGAGAAAGAGCTGCAGACAGAAGCTCTGCTCTGTGCTTTTGAGACTCTTGGAAAGGCTTGGCCCCGAAACCCACAGACTCAGGGTAAGTTACAGACACCACTGGATCCCTTTTACATTTTCAGACATTGTGCTGTCAAAGCTGGTTTTAATTTACTATGTCTATATCATTATAACACATTTAACATAGATTAAATGATGTTTGATTTGTCAGAGATAAAACCACATTTGTGACATTCTCGCTTTGATAATGACATATTCTATTCTCCCCCTTTGTCTGTTTTATTACAGTTGTCGGTGTATTTTTTAATCATATGTTGTTGGTATATAGCAGGTACTATCGGTACAAAAATTGTAGTTCTTTAAACTTTAATGTCCTAGTTATTCACTAAATAGCACTGAGATCTAATGAAATGTGACCAACCTATTCAGTGAAGACAAGTGAGCAAGAGTGAATGAAGTTCTCAGTGGCCGAACTGGCCGGTGTTATAATGTTCTGAACTCTGCCTGTCTGCAGCTCATTTCCAGGTGGCGGTGTGCAGTCTCATGTGTGAGAAGCTGAAACTGAGCACCTGGAAAGTCCAGCTCGCTGTTCTACTGTCCATGAAAGCATACTTCAAGGGGTAAAGACCACACAAACAAACATGTTCTTGTTGTTTGTTCTTTCTAATAGTTTTTTGACGACATCCATGTGATGTTATTGTCTGTAGGTTATTGCTGCTTGAGAAGGGGGGCGAAGACTTCAATGCGTTGTCCCAGATCCTCACAGAGACCTGTGCTGCTCTCACTTACCCTTTAGGTGAGGTCCTCCCAGTTTCAGCATACTTAGCATTGAAATCTAACACGCCTGCATTTCATCACCATGTTGCTGTCGTTTTTCTATCCAGAAAACAAAAGTTACTCCTCTGTGAGGACAGAGGCCTTGTCAGTTGTGGATCTGATCGTAAAGAGAACTGGAGGTAAGCATTTATGGCTGCGTATCCTCCATCAAAAGTAAACTTCATGTAGCCCGTCTTCCTGTTCCTTGTTGCAGCTTTCTGATTCTTGCTTGAGGATTTTTTTTTATGAACTGGCAACGTGGATCAGTTTGGTCAAGACTCAAACGTCTTAACAATTATTGGACAGACACCATTGATCCTAATAATTTCCCCATCTTGAACTCTAGCACCATCATCAGGTTCACATTTGTTGTTTTGAGATGGATTGCCATGACATTTGGTAGAGACATTCATTGTCCCCACAGGGTGAATTTGAATAACTTTTTCTTGTCGTGCCATCATCAGTTTCAGTTTTTCTTTCTTTGTAAATACTGAATACTAAGACATGGAATATGGAAACACCTGTACAGCCCCATAGAGCGGGTTGTAGACTCTTATATAGGTTGTAGAAACACATTTACTGTAGAAACATGTTGATGTACTACTATATGTGTGAGGTATTAATCTGTCATATATTCCTGTGTGGCGTTAACAGAGAGCGAACAGTGGGACTGTGTGTCCGTGAAGAGTCGCGAGCAGCTGCAGCGCTCACTGTCGACGCTGCAGACCGACAGCAGACCCGACCTGAGGGACAAGGCCCAGGAGCTGCGCAGACACATCCAGAGTCAACCTTGAGCGCACACACACACACACACACACACACACACACACACACACACACACACACACACACACACACACACACACACACACACACACACACACACACAGCTCACCAAGCCAGCCAGACACACGCCATCACAAACACAGGATACAACCAAAAAGAGCATCAGCTCCTTTTTACTTCTTTATCAGCAAAGCAAATCACACACTCCTGTCCTGTCTTTGATGCAGTCACCTTCTCTTTACCGTCTCAGATCTCAGTCACTGCATTACTTAATATCCACAGTACCTGTGAGCTTTGAACCCGGTGCCACTCAGGCTGGCAGTGACTCAACGTCTGTGGCCGATGAAGGTTTATCTTGGAGACAACGCAACACAACTTGCTCTGAACTCAGTGACAAGCGGGGAAGGGCGAGGCTATTATTGTAACGTGTCAAGTTTTATTCGGTTCATTTAAATGGACAGTAACATAATATTAATAAATGCTATATAAACCGATGTGTTGGGTTTGTGGATGCTGTATATCTATAGCCCCGAAATGGGGACTTTTACTACTGTTGTGGGTTTGCCGACTCATTAAATGTCAGAACAGAAGGTTGTTCACTTTGGCGAATGCAGAGAATTGATTAGTTGACTCTGGTTCTAAGTTGCACATTTGAAGGGTGGAGGCACTTCCTGGCTATTTTACCGCTGCCGAGTCGTGGTTGTAGAGCCGAGGTATTAGAGATTCACTCTCTCCCGTCTGCAAGGTGAATGAGCAAGACGGCCAATTTGGTGACGACATGAGGAAAAAATCAAATAAAAACCTGTCAAGTTGAAAGTGTTGTTATAGCTGTTTGAATTTGTCCCTGATAAAATAAAACCACCTTGACAGATTTGGCCTTTCTTTTGTCTTAACACAGAATGAGGGTTATACATTTAGTTTTAAATCAAAACAACAGGTTGTTACATTTCGCTGGGGCTGCCAGGCAACAAGGAACAAACACACATGTAACTGTAAAAGGCTAAACCAACATGTGTGACAGTAAAACAATGGCATGCACTCAATGAGTTAATTTGCTTTTATCCTATTTTTATTTTTGCTTCTGAATTTAGTCCAAAATGCCGACGTGAGTGGGGTTCATCTAACCATCCATCCATCGTCTACTGCTTATCCCGTATTCAGGGGGAGGTTCATCTAACCAATCAAATGTTATGTGACTTAATAGAACAAGCTGTAAATGATACTTGCAGTCCACCATACATTATATTCTCTTCAAAGAAGACAAGTGTATGTTCCAAAGGGGCTCAACCTTAAAAATATAAATAACTTATTTTCAAGGTTTGTGGTTCAACATGATCATATGCAATAATCTTACAGAATCCTGTTAAAAAGTAAACTTAAGTAAATGTTATGGGGTGATAAGGGTTTGCCAATTAAGTGTATGGAAAAACCTTTACCATCACTCAAAAGCAGTTTTGATTGTTTGAAAGTGTAAAATTGCAATTATTTGCAACTCAAAAACCAAATAGCCTGTGTTGGATCACTAGACTGAAGATTCATGTAATGTGAATATTATTAACATATCCGACCACTCGGGTCAATCTTGACCAAGACAAAAGACAAATGAAGTCAGATATTTAATATTTGACCTGCTGTATTTATTTACATTTACGGAGACATAAGCTGCATTATAAAACTGATCATGTGTGGCAGAAGAGCATGAACAGAGCAGAAAAGAGACAGAATAACCGAGATGTAAGGCCACACTTAAACAAAGAGCACATGTCATACATATAAAACAACTTAAGAACAGGAAAGAGCAAAGACTACCAGGAACTTGTGTACACGACCGATTGACAGAAGTTATAAACAGACTGATATAGTTTTTATACTTTTCGGTGCAATGATTAGCTGATGAGTGCTTTGTTCCTCTTGTCTTTTCGAGCCTTGTCTTGGCCTTTGGAGGGATGGTTGCTGTCACTCTGGCTGAGAGCAGTCCGTGTTACAGTGGACATGCCGTCGACAAACTTGGTCTTGTACAGGACGTTGGCGTTGGTGAACATGCCGTCCTTGAGGGACACCACCACAAACTGCAGGGAGGGAATGTAAAAGGTTAACGTGAGCATATGTCTACACGAGCACACGGCTCTAGTTAATGGCTGAAAGTCTCCTGTACAACAATTTAAGGCTTACAAAGGGAATTGGAACGTTAGTGAGTGCGGTTCCACATACCTGGGAGTGTCTAAAATGTGTGCGCAGCATCTGTCCGATGTTCTGTGTGTGTGAGAGATCCAGGGCAGCATCCACTTCGTCTAAGATGTAGATGGGAGCTGGTTTGAACAGCAGCATGGCCAGGATGAGAGACAAGGCCACCAGGGATCTGGAAACAGACACAACGAGAAAGAGGCTGACTTTATCCATGGAAACTGTGTATCCATCCTACTTAAACAGACATATTCAGTGGCACTCAAAGACCATAAAAGGGGTTTTGCTGACCTTTGCCCACCGCTCAGCTCAGTGAGGTTCTCCTTCCAGGTTTTGCCTAGGGCCACCTTGAACTCGAGACCATCCAAGACACCACAGCCCTGGGGAGGGGCCAGCTTAGCAGTGGCCCCTGGGAGCAACATGGAGAAAATGGAGCCAAAGTCCTTGTTGACCTGCAGAGGAAGGGAAACATTTCACTTTAAACCACTAATTTTAAAACATGAACGCAGTCTAATGTCGATAAACTCGGTGTGCCCAATAAAACAGCAATGCTTTAGTAATCGTCTCTCTGTAAACATAGCCCAACGTTAGACGCAAATATATGGAGGGAAGAGAGCACAGACCTTCTGCCATGCCACGTTGAGAGCCTCATTCTTCTTCTGGTCCAGCTCCTCGATGGTCTGCAAGATTTTGGCTTTGTCGTTCTCCACGATCCTCTTCTTCTTCATCAGGTCATTGTACTGCAGGAGGGAAGACGATTGCGTAGGACGGATGAGAAGTCATTCAAAGCATTAATAGTCGTTTCTGCATTTGTTGACACAACAGTCTTTGTCCTCACCCTTTCCTCGGCCTCGTTCAGCATGTTCATGGCCCTCTTGTTGACGTTTCTCTCCAGCTTGGAGGTGGTCTCCTCCAGCTTTTTCAGCCTCTGACCGGCCTCACGGGGATTGTTGGTCTTAAAGTCATAAGAGGTGTTGGGCTGGCCGAAGAACTGACGCTCCGACTGGATCCAGTCATGTTCCTCCAGCATCCGAGTCACCTGGAGGAAGAACATACGACGAGGAGGAGATAAGTGGAGAAACGTTTAGAGGAGCCTGATCATAAAGAAAGAAGAACCTTTCAGGAACAACATCGATCATAGAATTATACGTATTGTAGTAGAGGACTGAGTGTCAGTGTGTGTACCTTGTCAGCAGCATCCTGGCTGTCTTTGCGGTGCTTACTAATGTTGTGTTCTAGTTCCTTGATCTTCAGCTGGACTTCGTTGTTCTGCTCCCTTATTTTATTGGCCTCTGTGCTTTTACCCTGGAACATTCAATTGGATAAAAAAATAAAATAATAAATTACTCAATTAGACAATCAAGAAAATTCAATCCAAGAGGAAAGTTAAACTGTAGCCAAGTTGAGTGATTAAACGTCATACTATATTTGAAGCTTCTCAAATAGGAGTTAAAAACCTTTAGCATTAAAAAGGTACAGTGTGTGGCATTTAAGGGGATGAAATATAATATTTATGTCTTCAAACTAATAATCCTTGTGTTTTCCTTATCTTACAATGTGCCCTTCAGAGTCAATAACTTGTCACCACATTTCTACAGTACTCCAGAACGGACTTTCGAAGGCCACCGTAGTTCTCCGATAGGCTTGCGAAACTGCATTAACGTGAGACACCAGCCGCCACCTGACTTCCATTGCTGCTAAAGTAGTTTTATTTTGTTACGGCCGGCCTCCGAGTGAGACGAACACCGTTACTGCGGTTTTGCACCTCAGTCTTAGAAAGAGTGAGCGGAAGGGTATTCAGCTGGTTGCAATCTGCAACCACACCACTAGATGCTGTCAAATCCTACACACCTATGAACAGACATTATGTTTTCACCTTCAGCTCTTTATCCTGCTCCATGATCACTTCCTTCTGTTTGGCCAGCTCCTCCTGGGCTTTACGCACGGCCTCCTACACAGCGGGGGAGAGGGTGAAGTACGGTGAAATAGGGAACGGGAAGCGAAGACACCAGAGTAAACCTGTATACCTCAAAATGTGAGCTCTTGGGTACAAATTTCATATTGTTGCATACCTTGTTCTGGGATACGGTACAAGCCATGCTGTCTATCTGCTCCTGGATGGCACTCATGGCTTCATCCACAGCCTGGATCTGCTGCACATAACCGGCCTGCTCCCTGCGCAGCTCCTCCAGCTCCAGAGTCACGGCATCAGACTCCTGCACACATGAGCAGGACGAACACGTTCAGGCTCAGCAGGTTGCTGCTGTTAGAACAATGCATGGAGAGGAGCCACCGACGGTGCGTCATTGTGTGTTTGTGTACCTGCTGCTTCTGCTTCAGCTTCTTATTGAAGGCATCGGCTTTGGTCTTGGCCACATTGAGTTTCTGCTGGGCGGCTTTCAGCTCCTTGTCCCTCTCTGCTTCAGCGTTCTTCATCTTGTTTTCCAGCACCTTGTACTTTTCTTCAGCCCGTTTCTGCACCTCCTTGGTGACACGCAAAGTCTCCTCACTCTCCTCTGTATAAGCAAACACACCATACACAGTTAAGTTGGTAAAAAAATAATCATATCCTTGTTTTTATGATGTGCTTGTGCACATTTCAGCATTCTGACCGATGGCCTTGCGCAGCCTCTCCAGCTCCTCTTGCTGCTGGTGGAAGGAGCTCTGCTGCAACTTGGCCTGCAGGATCTGCTCCTCCTCTACCTTCAGCTCGTACTCGCTGCTTCACCTGACGGTACCTGGAGGGAGAACATGCAGTGAATGAAGAAGAAAATGTAGGGCAAAGGTGGAAAAAATAAGAGATAATGAAATCACAAATACATCACAAAGCATCTGGCATAAACTAATGTTGGCTTATCCGTCGAGCTCCATTTCAATTCATGCAGGTATTTTGTGTGTTTGTGCGTACTTCTCTACGGTTCCCTTAAGGCCGGCCAAGTGTCGCTCCATCTCCTGAAGCTGGGCCTCCTTGTCATTCAAGTTGTCCCGAACCTCCTTCAGTTCCTGTAGGCTGGTCAGGACTGATGCTGACTGGGAGCGAGCGCCTGGAAGAAAAATTAAACAAATAGTTGATTGGAAAGTCCATTTTATTGTAGTGTGTGAAAAATTATTTCATATTACATAAGTGAAAACTGATATTCCAGGTGTGTGCATAAGCTTTATAAAAACAGCGATGAAGCAAACTTCATTCTAAGCAATAAATTAAACATCTGGATGTACATACTTACTTACATACCACTGTGACACATAATCTAGTACAGAAACGTTGCTTGTTCTTACCTCCGCTCAGAGTTCCCTGTGGGTCAAAGATGTCGCCTCCCAGAGTGACAGTCTTGGTCATCACCTGTCGATCAAAAGCCACTTTTTTGGCGTTGTCCAGGGTGTCACACACCAGTGTGGAGCCAAAGACGTACTCCATGGCCTTACGCAGATCAGATTCGTAGCCCACCAGGGACAGAGCTGCGTGGACGTTGTTTTCTCCGACCTGATGAAAGAGGGAGAGAGAAGGTTAGGTGAAAAGATGTCATCGTGTCACAGTTGAAGATCACACAGGATGTCGCTGCCTCACCAGGCTCTTGGCGGTGTTCACCACTCTGTCGTTGAGTGTCTTGGCAGAGATCTTGTTCAGGGGAATGATGGTGTACCTCCGCTGCAGCTCTCCCTTCTCCAACAGTTTCTTACCAGTCACCTGGCAAAGACAAATATCACATGACTAACTCGTGTTGCACTGTCCCACTGGTCTGAAACAAACACATGAACACTACACTAACAGAACACACATACCTCTGTGTCGACGACGATGTTGTAGAGCCGTCCTCCTGCAACAACCTCCAGTCCTGTGGCATAGGAGAGGTCACGGACTGTGATCAGGTTCGCTAGCAGCCCCTTCACTTTGCTGCGGTCCCATCCTCGCTCTGGGTCCCTGTAAGAAAACACATTCAACACTTTCACACATACAAAGCCTCAATCAAGGTTTTCACATTTCAGCTTTCAGCATATTTAATGATGTCATCAACATAAAAATATATATAATTTTCTGTAATTGTGGTTATATAAAATGTAATTTATGGTGCCGGTAGATTGCTGCTAGACCTGTTAATAAAGGATGCAGCAAGCCAGAGAGCAAACACTTGTTTATCACCACAATGACAATCTGGTTTTTGAAAGGCTGAATATCAACAAAGTGAGTCGTCAACAAACTAATTATTTTTGAAGGATTTTCCAAAGGAACAATAATGATTCTCATTTTATATATTAATATTGGTATTTGTTTTAAAACGCTAGAAGTTGAGTTTGTCAGTATGAGTATGAGAGCAGAGCTTATTCCCATCTAGTTATCCACAACATTTTTTTACACAATTCTCAGCATGGACTCTGGGAATGAATTATGAATACAGTCGGAAAAAGTGTTAAACACCTGGGGTGTGCAGAGCCTTTAAATTCAGAATAGCTAAAGATCATTTCCAACACCATTCAAAACATATTCTATTTAGCTAAAGAGTTGAGCTAATTTATTTGGCAAATCCTTACTTGTAGTCAAAGCGCAAGTTGGGGAAGCGAGACACGAGACCCTCATAGGTCGCTTTAAGCTTAGCGACCTCTCTGGACAGCTGCCTTCTTTTGTCCAGCAGCTCCTCCTCCTTCCCATCTGCATGAAGACAGAAATGCACACAGACCCTAAATGGTAATAAAACATGTATAACATAAGGAATGGCAGCTGCATGCACTGCTCTGCTTCCACAGTACCTTCATAGTTAAGTTTAGCTAGCTCAGCCTGTAGTTTCTCCCTGCTGGTTTTCACAGCTTGCAGGCTGTCCTGGTCCTTCTTGTAGCCACTGTCCATCTTTTTCACCTCGGCCTGTTTGGTCTTTAGCTCAGCCTGGGCGTGCTTCAGGGTCATCTGGGCCTGGACAGAAGGGACGACAGACAAGATGGATGAACACTCTTTGAAATCGACAGGAAAGAAATCGAGCATGTTCCAAAAATGGAACAATTTTAGAAACAGTAGTCCTGCAATGTTTATTCTAAGTATTAGGTTTTATTTATTAACTGACAACCTAAAAATTAAAAAAAATTAAAAAAAAAAAACCCTGAAACATCTTCAGCAGATAAATGCAAGTCCTTTCTCACCTGCTTGGCCTCAGTATCGGCCTTGCTCATGTCATTCTTGCAGGTCATCATCTGCCCAGCCAGCGTGGCCTCCTCTCCATCCTCGTTGGCAGAAAGCCCCGCCGACACAGCCCTAAAATGCTGCTCAGCTGCCTCCAGGGCTGCGCTGTCCTTCTGTCCCTCCTCCTGTAGAGCCTGAAGCTGCTCCGTCAACTTAGAAACCTCCTTTTCTTTGACCACAAGCATGTTCTTGTCCTAAAGGAAGAAAGACAAACAACCGTCGATCAAGAATTCAGCTTGAGGTTTGCAAATTGCCCTCATTGTATGCAAATGTTCTTC
The DNA here is from genome assembly GCA_029853015.1 of Chelidonichthys spinosus. Taxonomy (NCBI): domain Eukaryota; kingdom Metazoa; phylum Chordata; class Actinopteri; order Perciformes; family Triglidae; genus Chelidonichthys; species Chelidonichthys spinosus. Next base: position 9,680,736 of record CM056824.1, read on the forward strand.
GAGCTCCTCTTTATCATCCGTGTGCGATTATCGGACATGGCTATTGTGTATGCATGGCCATTGCACTCATGTGTTATTGTGTTGCATAGTGCAACAGTCTTGTATTATATTGTGTCACAATGTCATGAAATGATATGTCATACAGTGTTGTTGATCGTCTGTATTGGTGTGTGTGTTGTGTGGTAGCTGGTTGTATATGTCAAGTCAATTGGCAATTGTTATAACTGCAGCAGGTGGGGATGGAGGGGTTTTGGGATTGGTATCTAGATAGGTGGGTTGATGAGAGCCTCTATGTATCTATGTATGTTGTGTCTGTTGTTGTAACTGTAATGTCTTGTATGTTCTGTTGGAGCCCTTGAAAACGAGATGACTGCTCATCTCAAGGGGTTATCCATAAATAAACGTTTCCAAATGTAATTTGCAAAACATTCGGTTATTGTCCAGTTATTGTCCCTTTACCTCCTCCATAGTTTTGACAAGCTCATTTCTCTTCTTGGTTTCATCTTTGACGTTCTGCTTTTTCAGGTCAAGTGCACTCTGAGCTTTGGCGTCCACGCGTTGCACATCAGCGAGAGTCTCTTCTAGGGTTTTTAACACCCCATTCACCTCCTGAATATGAGCATCAAACATCAAAATGCTAAATAATTCGACTCAAGATTAATTGTCCTTTCATTTCATTTTTTTTTTTAAAAACAGAAAATATTGTAATTTTGATGGCACTTCTTTCAAAATGTATTTTTGAATCAAAGATGGTGATCCGGTGGAAAATAAAAAGTGTACCTGGTCTTTCTTCTTCTGCAGCTCCTGAATCTGGGCTGCCAGCTCCTGGACTTTGCTCTCATTCTCGGCCATGTTTGCTTGCATCTTGGTGATGTTATCCTGCATCACTTTCAGATTATCTGCTGACTTCAGCTTGGTTTCTTCAGCACACACAAACAGCCAGGCGACATACAGCCGTGACAAGTGCTGGATCTCTCGCATCAGCTTCTGGTACTCCAAATATGATGATCGCTCCTGCAGAGGGAGTAAGGTTTAGGAAAAAAGGGCAATTAATAACTAAAAAAGTAAATGTTTCACGGAAATTGTATCGTTGTATTCTGCATTGAACCTACCTCTTGGAGTTTATGCATGGTTGGAGTAATTTCCTCATCTAAAATCTTAGAGTAAACAAAGAGAAACAGTTAAATTTGCAACTGCATTTGTGGCTGGACAATGAAATGAAATAAATTAGTCAAAATGTTTGGATGTCTAACATACTGTCTGAATCTCTTTCAGCTTGGCCTCCTTCTTCTCAATGGTTTTCTGAGCGCCAATCTTTTTACATTCATACATTCTGGTTCCCGCTGCCTCCTCAATCATGGCAAGGATCTGAAAGGAGAGACGCAGCCATGAAAAAAAAGCAAGACAATTGTATGATATAGTACTGATAGTGGACTTACCTCTGGCGGTTTCATGTTTAAAACTTTGGTGATCCTGCCCTAAAATATTGGAAACATATTTATTATATAAAATAATGTTGTGGAAGAGGGCTACACACTGTTGCAGACACTAGACTTACCTGCATGATGAGGAAATGTGGGTTGTTGACATTGAGGCCAATAGAGCAGAACAAGTCCTGCACCCTGGTGTTGTTAGCATTGACTCCGTTGATGAGGTACTTGTTTCTGCCACCAATTACCACCTTAAAGAAAGACGTATAACCCGGCTTTAGTATGCGCATTACACACAATAACCAGTTGTACACTTTTAGTGTCGTCTCTGCCAACCTGTCTGGTGACGGTGATCTCATCGTGCGTTTCAAAACCCAGAGGACTCTGGCTCTTATTGGAGTTATCAAAGGTGATGGACACAGTGGCCTTGGTGATACCACCCTGGCCATTTTTGTAAACCAGGTCCTGCAGATTTGAGGCTCGCACCTTTCAAGTGAAAACGAAACAAACAAATGCAACGTTCAAGAGCTGACTGTTAGGATGCTTGTAGCTAGCTTACTCTGTTACTCTCTGTCAGCGTCAGAAAACTACTGACGACTTAAGTCAACAACTACGTTTTTGCGTTGAGCTTAATGGTCGCATAGCCAACGACACACTTACATGGCTGAGATTGGAGATGCCCAAAAGGAAACATATCGAGTCCAGGATATTAGACTTGCCACTGCCGTTCAGTCCTGTGATGGCGTTGAACAGCGGGTCGAACCCGTTGATCTCCGTCCTCTGTGCGTAGGATTTGAATCCTTCAACGATAATAGACTTGATGTACATCTTAAGGCTGTACCCTCTCCGCGGGCTCCGGAGTCGAGATATGCAGTGTTTTAAAATAGGTAACTTAAAGGTTGAAGCGCTAGGATACAGCCCAGTGTTTACAACCGACAACGGGAAAACTCGTTGGTCTCTCCTCTAACTTGAATTTTGGCGGCAGACGTGAAGCCGCTGGTCCGTCCGCTCTATGCCTGGCACGGGACGAGCACAGTTGTAAGTATCATATCGCGATTTGTTCACATATTCAACACAAATATCAATATCTAAACATGAATGACTTCGAATTTAAAGAGAAAACGCAAAGAACTCTGTTTCCCAAAGGTTTATGTTTATTTTCGTCAGGCACATTTAAGGGCTACTAAATGCTCCTTATCAACTGTAGCAGTGTTTTGGCGTCACCTGTAGGGAGAAAGCCGAACTACAGAAGGAAGAAAAACAATCGTCTCTGTCAAAATTGGATAACTGATAGATTTAGGAAGGAGGACGATGGAAGACTGTTTACCATCATGGTAAGTGGTATATTATAGCTAATGCAAAGATTTCACTAATTGCAAATAAAGTTTCCTATTTAATTTATTCATGATTAATGATCATTCTATTTTTGCAGCCAATTGATAAATATTTTTCAACAAGGCAGAGAATCAAATATTACAAATATATATATATATATATATATATATATATATATATATATATATATATATATATATATATATATACATACATACATACACACACACACACACACACACACACACACACACACACACACACAAACCCCTATATATTGGGGCCCAAAGCGAAGTCATGGACACTGGTAATGTCAATAATCAAAAATATTGTGCAGAGTGAATTAGTGAATTGATACCACATTGGATGATTCTACCTATAAGGCGGTATGCAGAGAAAGGCAAGAGACATGTAGTTGTTTTTTTATTTGTTCTCCATTTGAAATTCACATTTCTTCAATAGCACACAGAAAATAATACCTTCAGGGATAAATCATCAAAAGATGACAAAAGTACACAGATAACAAGCTGCATTCAACATTTGCCATTAAATATACATTAAGCAGATTATTAGTGCAAAACATGTCATGGTGGATAAAGAGCAATATTAATGCAAAAGATAGGTCATGGTGGATAATCCCTATAAGTGTAACAGAAGCCACAAGTCCAGACTCACTTCCCTCCTCCAACTCAACACAAGTTCTATACAATACACCTACAGATTTCTAACATACACCTCAAATTCACACACACACACACACACACACACACACACACACACACACACACACACACACAAACACACACAAAACCATTGTGTCATCCCATTATGCATCGATAGGCACGGGACACATGGAAAGACATACCAAGTTGAATGCATAGAAGCATATCTGTGTAAGAACCACACAGTCTCCTCGATTCGAGTAAAAGGAGGTGGGCTTGATGTAGGCCCAGTCAAAGTTCCGCAGGTTCAGTGACATCTGACCGTGCTTGTCACTGAGAGACACCAGGGCACGCACAAATGAGTATTTGGCTGAGCAGCTGATGGCCGTCACTGTGCGCACCTTATCGAAGTGCAGCAGGAAACAGGGGTCGTCCTGGAGCCACACAATGAGACAGCATTGCTGATCAAAAATCAAATAATATTAACCTGTTCCAAAACCTCTTTTCTAAATTTGAACTGACACGTTTTGTTATATAACATAATGGTCAGTCAATGAAAATATATCCTACATCTGATAAGAAACGATTGAAGAGATGTCAAATATGAAAACAAATGGGCTGCCGGGAAATGAAGGCATAATATGAAACAATATTACTGATAAAAACATGAATACATAGATTTCTTTCACACCAATGGCTTTCTGAAGCACCTCGATGATTGATCCCAACATAAAAAACTATTATCGGTATTTCAACATTGACATGGTTGAAAGCTGCAGATATGGACCATGAATTAAGATTTTTGTTTTTTCAAACCCAGATTTCTATAAAACAAGATAATGTTAATAATAAAGATAAGGAAAGGTAATTTTGCACAACACATATGTATAAGTCTAATTTGACTTACTACACAAGTAAAAGTAAAATGACAGATTTTCATAACTACATAAAAAATATTAATGTGTAATTTGTTACTTTCCAACTCTGGTATGAGTAGCCATAGATTAAATTCTGTTGTACCTCTTTTTTCATGATGTGTTTTGCCTATTTTATTTTTAATTTAGGGTCCTGAAGAGAGACAGCATGCAGCACTGAAAAATAATCACACAAATTGCAATGTGAAATTACTTTCTTCAAAGCTTCCATAATAAAAGTGTGATTATAATTTTTGTTAAAATAACAGTTTCATAATCCTGTTATTTCCCCGCGACCCTGAATACAGGATAAGCGGTAGACAATGGATGGATGGATGGATAATTCTGTTATTTGTGCCATTCATCCTTTCTATAGAAACTATAGTAAGTAATACAATAGCAATGGAAATAAAATGTGGCTCATTACCACATCAGCGTCCCGTCCGTCAACAAGAGTCAGGTCTTGCAGGGACCAGACCTCTGTCCTCCTGTAGCAGTCCTGTAGGCTGGAGCGTTTGGTGTTGGTCCCCTTGGATCCGGACTTTAGGGATGGCTCAGATACCTCACATTGCACGATACACAACTGCACCGCTTTGGGTTTTGATACTGCAAAAAAATGGAAGTAACAAATTGCGTTTTCCCCGAATAAACAGACACAAGCAGTAAAAGTAAAACCTCGACCACGTTGAGGCCTCACAGATTTTTCGTATATAATGCTGCAAGGATATCTGGCACATTTCCTGACAGATTCTAGACAGCCAAAGTTCTGTACTGCATCAGGACAATTCCCATGAGCATCTTTGATCCCCTTAAACTGCTTTCAAATGACATGATCAACTTGAAGCCTCTTTACCTGAGACACAGATGAAATGTCTTCCATGCGTTGCTTCTTCAATCTCAATAAACTCCATCAGTGTCTGTTTTTCAGGTCGGAATAAAACTCTCTGCATCTCCTCCCTCAGAAGAGACGACATCACTGGACAGAGGCAGAGAAGAATCGAGATCCAAAGATGGGGAAAACGACAAAATCAGAGAGAGAGAGAGAGAGAGAGAGAGAGAGAGAGAGACCACGATGCTGGAACCTGATCAGTGGTCGGGAAGGAGGTGGTGATGATTCCTCTGGTCAGCCTGCGTGAAAAGTATGTGGTCTTGTATGAAACAGAGCTCTTACACACACACACACACACACACACACACACACACACCACTCAATTTTGATTATCTATATTAATCTTTCATTAAAGTACTGCCCACATACCAACGTGCCGAGGAGGGATTTAGTAGAAAGGGAGCAATTAAAGGCCAATCTCTTCATCATTTTGCCCTTTTATGGCTTCAATTAAGATCCATTATGATGCTGATCCCGGCGTTGACTCAGGTTTCCTGCAAATATGGATTTCACTCTTGGATTTGTATTTACTTCAGTGAAGTGTGTCTCGGAGCGCAGACGCATACAGGACTTTTGGTTGTAAGTGGTTGCATGTTTCCTCACAACTCGTAGTGTCTTTATCTCTTTCCGTGGTCTCTTCCTGTCTCCACTCACTCACATAAAGCGATGTTCATATATATATATATATATATATATATTATATATATATATATTTATATATGTGGCAAAGTGCCCAAAGCTGGTCTGTGATTAAACGGTTGTTGTGTGGGAAAAGGATGTCCCACAGCACTCTGCATGGTTTCCATTACCCTGTAGTAATTCAATCTCTGAGGACAGGTACGAGTGGGGCGAAGCACTTACACGGAGGGATTACAAGCACATAAAGGATGCTACACTTCTTTAGGGAGCGTGGCTCCATGAGACAATTTACCTGACGTAGTGATAAACAGAACATAATATTACACTTTAAAAAAAAAGAAACACTTTCAGTTGGTGAGAGGTGAGTCAAAGTCGTGTGGGAGGACTTTTCCATAAACAAAACCACCCCAGAATGAACCGGACCACAGCACTGATTTGATTTGTGGCTCCATTGGATTTGTCACATTTTGTGAAAAACAAAGATGCGTCTTTCCACAGCTAAGTGCTTCATTGCTGTTGTTGTTGATGGTTTGTGTGGATGTGCCCCTGAAAGGCTTTCTGCCTCTGAGATGGAAAGATGAGAACAGGGGCAGGAAGTAGGAAGGGAAGGAAAGATACAAGTGTTGGATCTCATGAATAACACATGAGGTTTATTGTACTTACTTATCATAAGCTTCAAACCCAGTGTGTCTGTTCACGTGAATTGAAAGGGCCTCTTAATTGTATAATAATTGGAGAGAACTCACGATTGGCACGAGAGAGTCGTTTTTGTAACATATGGTGGAAAGCACACTTACGTGCCATCAATGTGTCTTTATTTGTAGGAAAATACAGCTGTGAAGCATTCCCCTTACACAGCACACAGCTAGGAACAACAGCAATCATAATACTGTTAGATATGGCCTTATGGGAGGAGTTGGAAAGAGAGGGACGCATGTTTAAAGAGCATTAACAGGAGTTGTATATGGTTTAGGAGGAAAGTCAGAGGAGCTGGCAGCGGTGATGAAGAGGACATCTGTGCAACATTGGAAGGACAGAGATGTGGCTGGAAGTGTGAAAGACAGAAAGGAAGGAGCTGCTGAAAAGACAGTGAAGAAGAAGAAGAAAAAGAAGAAGAAGAAGAAGGAGGAGGAAAGGAGGGTAGACATGAAGGATGCAGAGGAATAAGACATTGCAACAAAAAGGACCAAGTTGTGGAGACATTAAGGAATGGGAATAAGACAGATTATGCAGGAGGGGGTGCTGAGGGAGGGAAAGGTGAGGAAATAATAGATGGGAAAGGGGGAGAATCCTCGAGAAGCAGATAACGACTAATCCGAACAACTCCGAAGAGAACTGAAAATGATGACAGAGAAAAGAAGAAAAGCAAGGGTGAAAGTTGAGTTCACGGAGAGGAAGGAGACCGGGAGGGGGGCAGAGAAAAAGGAACTGTGAGGAGGTGCAAGCAGGAGGAAAGCATTAATGAGGATGGCAGTGTTAGACATCGAGGAAGCGAGATAGAGCTGAGGAAAACACTCGGTCATGCCCAAGCCTCGGGCTGGAATATTAAACAGTGTGAAAACAGGAACAGGAATCAAACACACAGATTCTAGATTTTACAGTTTGCAATTTTTGTGATAATGTTGTATTTTGAGTTTTGTGTTATTTGTACAGATCTAAAAGAAAAAAAGTACATTTCTTCGTATAATTGCTGCAGGCATTTTTATGGTTTTCCTTTAACTTCATGACTGTTTTGCATTTGTACTTTAAGCGTTTTAAGGTTTTGGTCAGAAGTAACACTGATGGTGTAACGCATCGTATATAAATAATGTATCACATAACACCAAATTGCTTGCTTGCATTGCGATACCACTTTAGTTATTGGAAAGCTGCTTTTGAAAGTATCATATTATGACTATGATTCTCACTCCTCATCCAACTCCAACAGTATAACACGTTGCTGTGACTTTTTTGTGTGTTCTCCTTGATGTTATTTTAATGTTGAATGTACATTGGCTTGTTTTTAAATGAATTGTCAAAAAAAAAAAAAAAAAAAAAAGAGGACAGAGGTGAAGACAGTCATGTTGCATGCAGTCAGCTCAAGATTTGATCAGGGAGGTGACCTTTGCCCCGGGATCTCCATGTTAAAACAGCAGTTGAGCAATGTCTCATGATGAATACAAGCAAATCCCATGATCAAATTCACGCAGCCCTTTTTCAGGAGGACATGAAACAAAATGTGTCACGAATATATATATATATATATATATATATATATATATATATATATATATATATATATATATATATATATATATATATATGTAAAATCATCATATTTAAATATGCCACAATCATTTAGCCTCATCATGGAGCAAATCCGGCTGCAAAAACAACAACATTGCACTATTAATACACTAAAAGGACTCCACATGCACCTCCCATCTCTCTCTGCTTAATGACAACTTATTTCTAGCGTCAGCACTGTGCGTCATGTTACATATGAGATCACTATTCCCATTATATTCCCAAACACACTGCATGTGTGTTGACATCCATGGAAACACACAGAAACACAGTGGCTGCAGAACTTGATTTACACAAACACACACGCACACACCTTGATGAGTACTTTTCCGACTGTTGTCTTCTTTTGTTAGAGCTTTTGTTAATGACCGTGGAACATTTCAAGTGCTGCACTGATAAAGGAGGATGACACATCGAAAACTTGTAATGTGGCAGGACGCACACAGGAAGCATGGCAAGTCTATTCAACATGTATTTTTGGAGACAGCTAAGCTGTTGTTTTGGCTTTATTATTTAAATCAGAATATGAGAAGACAGAGCACATTAGTAGTTAACTATGATCAGTATCTTTTTCATCCTGAATGATTTTAATATAGGTATGAATTGCTTATAAATAAAGGTTGAACTGTGGAGTTTTTATGTTTTATTTATTAACAGTGGTGCAATCCTGGAGGATTTTAATGAAGCACCAGTGAGGCAGTGACTTGCTTATTTTCTCTTTACATATGGGTCTTGATAACATACGATTCCCTTGTCTGTAAAGACAAGGAACAATACAGTAAACACAGCCGTCAATGGAACAACATGAACAGACTCCTCTGTCATTTATTTGATCAAATTTAACTATGTTTATGAATATCTTATTTACCATAGTCGTAATGCACTTACTTGTGTGTGTAATTAATGTTATGTCAATAAAAGTATGTGAGTTTAAAAATCAACAACATGGGTGGTTTGTGAAATTAACCTCTCATGCGATTTATGCCTCATAAGAATCCAAATGCAGCATCATATGAATTTAGGGGAACCTCGACACAGTATAGGTACAACGTCACGGTGTGTGGGGCTTCTGATTGGACGCCGATGAAAGGGGAAACCCCTTACCATCAGGGAGGGCCACCCCTACCCAGCACTGCACCCTCCTGGCGACCGTCCAATGTCACATTCACAGTCCAAACCTGAAAATAACATGGAGGTATTAATAACGCAATAATAGAATAGTGAATGAATTTAACTGGACTGACACTCAACGCATTTCAAGTATGACTATTAGACGAATGAACTAAGCAGGATATCTACTATAATATCCGCCGTTCTCGCTTTAAATCAATTCATTTGCACGTCGACACTATCATATTAAAAACGTTGACGGTGGAGTGGTCTGCCTGGAAAAGCTACAAAAAACGCGAGTCATTTCCCCGACGAAGCGATCCCCTCCGTTTCGCTGCTACTGTACTTGCAAAATAGTGCGCCCTACTGTCTCCATTGCGCATGACTGTACTTCGTAATATGAAATAGGCCTCCTGTTTTTCTCCCCAACCCGGACTCCTTACTGGCCCCCACCGACTCGATGCAACGTTCAAGTAAGCAAAACACGGAGGCTGCCGTCGATTATTCGAGAAGGTAAGGATTTGTGGATTGCATAGACTAAGCCAGCGGTAGTCACCGATTGTGAAATAGCATGGCCGTTGTGGTCGGTAAACAGAGGGGGGGTTTTAGCGTGCGGAAGCGGTCGGACTGCAGAGGAGGCTTCGGGACTGTTTCCGCACGCTTGAGGGAGAGCAAGGCCCAGTGACCCACATTCAGAGCTGCCTGGTGTCTATGTGTACGCGTGGGCGAGCGTGCGCGCGATTCCGTGTCAGTGTGTGTGTGTAAGCGTGCGCCTGGGGGCCGTGTACGCGCGTGTGTGTGTACATACATCTGCCGCGAAAATGTTTCCACCATTGCTGGTTTTAGACATTTCTCCGCGGCCGACGTTTGTCTTTTTGTCGGCGGTCGCGAGGATCTCCCCTCGCGCGGACATTTAGGCTCCGTCTCCCCGTGACGTTTGAGCACCAACGGTAACATTTCGGAGATTATTTTCCTCTTCAATGTCAGTTGTTGCGTGACAGCTTGAGGCTCGCGGCCAGCTTGTGCGATGGCAGAGGCTGACATTCCTCCTGGTTGTTTCACAAAGGTGAACCGCGTTACCTGCCGTAACCGTGTCATTCAATGTGTGCGAGTGTAGAAGGAGGAAACGGGGCAGTAAGAGTGTTAAATCTCTGGGTTAAAAGGGCAGTAGTCGGTAGCAAGCTTAGTTAGCCTGCTAGCTAGCTATATGGGTTGCTCTCTCGGTTGTATAACGAACACCTGTGGCACCAAAAATGTATATTATTAGATTGTTACTGTGTGTATCTGACGGCTAATGGCTCGTTTTGGTCGACTGCATTACGTGTGCCATATTGTTAAGTCGGTGTTTATTCATTGACGGTGGTTTACAGTGGACGGAGCCGTCCAATGGAGAAGCTCAGTCTAATGAGGCTTCACTTATTGGCCGTCAGGACTACATGAGCGTAGGTCGGACCAGGGTTTCCCATTGAAGACACACATGGGTTTATTAAGAGGATTTAACAAAAAATGATTAAATCCCATTAAAATTACTATGACAATAATCAGATTGATAGTGTCATCTGTAGTTATTGTACACACATCCAACTCCTCTAATTAGAGCATTGGGACACACATGCTGTCTGATTGGTACTGCTTGACAAGTTTGCAAGATTTTCACCCAGACATCACAAAAACAATTACAGGATTAATTGACAGGCAAAACAGTGCTATCATCACGCCTGAGTAATAGCCTCTTGTGAGGATTTGCTGCTGATCGTTTATCTGGTGTGATGTTACAGTTTTAGTTGTAGACTTGGTTAGATGTTAAAGAAAAAGATTAATTGAGAATAGATGATCGGCTGACAGAAAATGATCAACTATTTTGAGAGTTGATTAATTGCTTTGGTCATTTCTTTGAAGTGTTAATCGCATCCAGCTTCTTAATTGTGAGGATGTTATGCTTTTCTGTGTTTTTATATGACTGTTCACTGAATATCTTGCGTTTGGACTGTCAGTCTCACCCTGTCTTGACCTCATCTTGAGATTCAGAAGATTGTGATGGCCAGTTTTTGTTAATTTGTGACATTTAATAGACGATTAACGATTGAGTAGTTACCCGAAACAATAATTGTCAGATTAACTCGTAATGCAGCCCTGATTTTCTGTTTTTAACTTGCAGAAACATACATTTTCTTTCCTTGCTGGTCTTGAGAATTTGCAAATAGTGAACACGGACAGCAGCCCTGGTATGTTTGTGAATGAGTATGGGCTATTTCTGTTGCAGGTGAGGTGTGGTTCCCTCATTTGTTAGTGCCTGGAAGGATAGGATCCAAAACAACTAGATTTGCCTGCAAAGAGACATTCCAGAAAGTAAGTTAAGAAATACTTAATTACCACTTTTTCATAACTGGGTCACTGCGCTCCAAAAGAATTTCTGAAGTCCTAATAATATAAGCATAATAATTGGTTTATACTGGGGTTTCCTCACTGCACTGATGTACATTATTTGCAGTTTAAAGTCTTTGTGTCGCAATAACAGGAATTTCAAGACCTCTCCATGGTCGTACTTCATAAAATTGGTTTCATTAGTTGGTTTATTATTAATTGTTGAGAAAGTCGGACCGTTGTAATTGGAAGCAATTGTCCATGTTTGTAGGTTTCAATTTAATTTATGCTGAAAATTGATAAATCAGTAAAGGCGATCTGCTCGTTGCTTACATGTCATTCTAAAGCACACGGTAAAATTTAAAGTCAATCAAAAGTGAGCTATTTTTGATTTAACACACAGCACCTGACTGCATATGAAACTGCTAAAATAGGAGTGATAGATTTCTTATAAAAAAAAATGTTCTTGCATTTATTTAGGCAGAAACGAGATGTTTTCTTTCTGTGTAGGACTTTTTTTGCAGTATGACAGTAGAGATGGAAAATTAGGCACTCAAATTGACCTATTGACCCCTAGTTTTCTGCTTTGATTTCTCCAGTAGGTTTGGTTGATCGTCATGTCTTTCTTGTGGTCTGTTGCCCTCTCGTGACCCCAATGACCTCAGTGGCAGTTTTGATGATAGAGTCAACGTTGACACCAAACCCCTGAGAAAAGACATAAACTGACCACGTGCATAAGTTGCATTGGGGTGAGAAGTGACCACACACACACACACACACACACAAAAACACACACACACAAAATTAAGTTTGCAACACGTTAGAAACAAGGTCTTTCAAGTCGGCTATTTGAACCCCGTGGAAAAGCTAAAAATTGGGATTCGTGAAAAAACGGACTCAAAACAATAAACCTGCCGCCTCTTTACAAATCCATACATAGCTACTTGTTCATCTTTTATTGCATGAATCAGCAAGTAACTCTAGTATGCTGTGTGCCATATTCAATCATATTTTAGGACCACTGAATTGCATTATGTAAATAATAACGGGCACTTAAGCTAATAAACTGCTTGTTTCTCTGTCTCTCCAGGTGGTCTTCCAAATGCCTACCTCACGCCTAAAGAGCAAATCACTGCAGCCACAGCCCTGATCAGCAGCCACCATGACATCAAGCATAGGGTACACACACAAACACACACACACACACACACACACACACACTGTGGTGGTTCCAGAGATGGTAGGTGTCTCCAGGACCACATTTTGCTGTGGTGACTCACTCACAGTGTCACAGGGGGGAAATTACACCAGGGTCACAACTGTTATGATATTATAAAATGTTATTATAAAATTGAGTGCCACAATAAAACAACTTGGAAAATATATGACGATATTAAACAGCAGCTCCAGATATTACCCATCAGTACAAATGTAAGTATTTATATTGAGCCATATTGATTCAAATGTAGCCAAGAACACGCCCTGTTTCACAAATGCACTTGTAATCTTCTTGGCAAGCACAACACATTCCTCTCTCTCTCTCTCTCTCTCTCTCTTTCTCTCTCTCTCTCTCTCTCTCTCTCCCCCTCTCTCTCTCTCTCTCTCTCTCTCACTCTTTTTTTTGTGTGACCCAAAAATAAACCTGCTCCTGACGTGTAGGAATCCTCTCATTTACCGACATCCGTCATTCGCTATTATTAACAATACATATCTGCTTTCAAGATGCCACCAAATCTGCATACACAGGAAAACACAAAGTGAGATGGGAAAAACTGTAAATATGTTTTCTCTCCTCCTCCAGGGATGATTGTAGCATCTTTGATGGGTTGATGGAAGAAGATGAAAAGGACAAAGCAAAACGGTGAGCAAGGTGGAAGGATGAACATGCTTGAGTGATGCTTCTTGTAGTTTTGTATGAAATATTAATACATCACTCCTTTTTATAAAACATGGAATTTCAAGGATTGCTTCATGAGCAGACCTACACTTGTTAAATTAACTAACATTTGAAACACATTTAAAGATGGGTACGTTTCTAGCTCCTGTAGAGAATATACCATGTCTAAACCGACTTTATGGCATTGTATGATATTGTCTTAACTTATAATATCGTAGGGTCACGTGTCAAAACGTTTTCACCTACCTATTTTCAGGATCATCATGTTTTTTTTAATGAACGTCAAAATGTTCAATCCGGCCAAAAAACCCAACAGAACCCCAAATCTTTTAAATGTATGTCCAAAGGAAACTATGATTGCATGACATCTAGAATCTAATATAGGACTTTTGATTTTAGTGTGTCCCGCAACAAATCTGAGAAGAAACGGAGAGACCAGTTCAATGTCCTCATCAAGGAACTCGGCACCATGTTGCCTGGCAACACCAGGAAGATGGACAAGTCCACCATCCTGCAGAAAAGCATTGACTTCCTGTGTAAACACAAAGGTCAGGGCACTTCACAGAGTGCACACGTCTTGTTCTATATTCATTTTTTCTTGTGTACACTGTCTTCTTATTTCCTGTCATTATAAAAGCTTATTACCCTTTTTATGAGACATGGGTACTGTACCTGTACAGTTTAAATGAATTTGCTTTAACCATTCTACTATGTATAGTGTTTTCATGTGATTTTGGTCTGTCATTTTTTAATGACTGCCTTTTCTGTGGTTAAAACCTCCATCCTCTCCTCTGTTTCCCCTCATCGTCTTAGATGATTGTCACTAGAATACTGTGCCTTTGCTGAAATATTTAATTCCTGCACATGCCTGACTATTCTTTTTAGTCCCAGCTCATATCATTGCTGTGGATTATAATTAACACAGCTGCCACATCACTGGTGCACTGTGTTATCACTTGTTCTATATAAGTGCCTTGTTTTCACTCTGAGCCCTCAATAGATGTTTGTAGCATGCTGTTCTGCATTATTGTGTGCTTTTATTAATTGTTGTCCCGTCACCTTATTGTTTATTGCTTACTTGACCTTTTTCTCAAAAGACTTGATTTTTCTTCTCCAAACCTACATTTGTTTTCCATTCCCTCCACCAGAGATCGCAGCCCAGTCGGAGTCCAGTGAGATCAGGCAGGACTGGAAACCTCCATTTCTTAGCAACGAGGAGTTCACTCAGCTCATGCTGGAGGTCAGGCATCGCACATTGTTGTACTGTAATCCTGTATGTTGGGTGTTATTACCACTGTTATTTTACACTCGTGGTAGGTTTTCCACAGACGGCAACCTCCAGTTCTTAAAAGTCAAGCCAATGCAGAAGTGCTTTAAACTTGTATTCTCTCTAATAGCCATTAGATCTCCTCTGGTTGCAAAAATAAGGCAGACAATGTTACCTCAGTAAACAATGTAAACATGAGTTTATGGTCTCAATTGCTTGTTTCAAGTCTCCTTCATTACAGCAGGATGTCCATGTAGTAATTTATGGTCCAAATTAGAGCTAAATAGACTATAAAGCAAGGTGTGCTTTAGGACGTTGATACCTGGGATTGTCACGTTGCTACCACAGCGTTGTTCATCTTACAACTTTAACCCTTCCACAATGTGTTTTCAGTTCTTGAACTACAACATTTTTGGTAGCCTCAAAATGACTTATTCAGCGTCCGGTTGTAATAAGCTCCTTTATCTCGAGTCAAGATGGCGATGGCCAAAATGTTTGGAGAGATCATTATAGTCATACTCTTATTCTTTTCTTACGTTATCAGGCTCTGGATGGGTTCTTTATAGCAATAATGACCGATGGGAACATCCTCTACGTCTCTGAGAGTGTCACCTCACTACTAGAACACCTACCGGTGAGTAACTCTGGTTCTTTCTTGTATTAATGTGTATTTTCTGTTTTGTGTGTGGTTCAGATTAAACACGTTAGGCTGATCTGTGTGTGTGCCGAAAAAAGGCTTTGCCGTTCTCCTAATGTTACTCATGCATGCATGTGTGTTTGTTCCTCAGACGGACTTGGTGGACCAGAACATGCTAAACTTCTTGCCAATTGGGGAACACTCTGATGTGTACAAGGCACTGTCCACGCACCCCACCGACCATGACAACCTTAACTCCGATTACCTGAAGAGTCAGTAACATATAGTGAATATATTTCTGACAAAAAATAAACAAAATATATTTGATAAAGTCTTCATAACTCTGTAGCTGATTGTTTGGTTATTATAAATCATTTCTGGAAGCAACTTGGTGGGTATAAAATAATCAGCCCTGACCCATTTTCTGAGCCACAGTTAATTTTAAGTGCAGTAACACAAAAAAATCTGAGAATACGACTTATTAGACCTATTATTTCAAGGATGCTTGGGCATCATCATCACTGTGTTGCTTCCAGCCCCATGAAGCATTTTAAACATACGAACAATACATTTGTATTTTTGACAATAGTTTATCTTTTGACCTTGCTTTGTGTTATTATTTTTTTCTTTTCACTCCAGCTAAGAACCACATGGAGTTCTGTTGCCATATGCTGCGAGGGACCATTGACCCAAAAGAACCACCTGTCTATGAATATGTAAAGTTCATTGGCAACTTCAAGTCACTCAACAATGGTATGTCACTCAACTAGCAGTTTTAAGTGGAAGTCAAGAGGAGACACCCTGGGTGAATCGGCAAATGGGTGTTAGTTAGTGTTACTGAAGTTTCTTTTCCACTGGTCTGAAAGAAGATGTTATGGAAGCAAAATAGTCAAAAATTGACCAGTGCATGAAAAAAACCAATGATTTTGCCTGGGATGTCTCCCCTTTACACGGTCAAGGAACACTGCATATTACCTGACTGAAGGAGTCAACAACCTTGTTAAATGGTAAACTTTGCTCTGGGTTGTGCAGTTCCCAACGCAGGGAGGAATGGTCTAGCAGGGATGTTGCAGCGCTCACTACAACCTGCGTTCGATGACCAGGTGTGCTTTGTAGCCACTGTTCGGCTGGCCAAACCTCAGTTCATCAAGGTAGCCTTAGACACACAAACACACATTTACACATACAAATGAAATCACACGAGTCTCACTTTTCTCACTGATCTCCTCTGTTGTGATTGTTTTCATATTCATAGGAGATGTGTACGGTGGAGGAACCCAATGAAGAATTCACCTCTCGGCACAGTCTGGAATGGAAGTTCCTCTTCTTAGACCATAGGTACACAAACAAACGCACACATTTAATTGTGCTTTAACTGCCAGTATACTCCGTCAGTGGTGCTGGTCGGGTGGTCGCACTTTTCCCACATCGGATTAGGGTGCTCTGTGTCCAAAACTTCTGCATTTTTACAAAACTGACAATCCGACATCTGCACCCGCTTCACGCAGTGATTGGCCAGCTGCATGGAAGTGCAAAGGCAACCAAGCTGTGCACTTTTGAGCCGCACTTTGTCCTCTATCTTCTGTTCTTCACATAATTAATTTTTCCTTTCCAGAGCTCCGCCAATCATAGGCTACCTGCCTTTCGAGGTTCTGGGAACATCAGGGTACGATTATTACCATGTGGACGACCTGGAGACACTAGCCAAGTGTCACGAACACTGTGAGGCCTCACATTTACTCTTTCTTCTGTCAAAGCCTTTCTCTGCTTGTTGTTGGACCTAACAGCTCGGCTCTTATCTGCCTCTATCCCTCTCCTGTGTAGTGATGCAGTACGGTAAAGGGAAGTCTTGTTACTATCGTTTCCTGACTAAAGGTCAACAATGGATCTGGCTTCAGACGCACTACTACATCACCTATCACCAGTGGAACTCTCGACCTGAGTTTATTGTCTGTACACACACAGTAGTCAGGTACTGCAGCTTCCATGTACCTTTTTACTGATGGTATAGTAAAAATGGAGATTTGTTTTTGTTCTACTCATTAGATATTTCCAAACCATTGTTAAGATTCTGTGATAATAAATGTGAGCACCTCTCACATTCTCTCATGCACGTCCCTTTGTTTCTCTGTAAAACACAGTTATGCAGAGGTGAGGGCAGAACAGCGCAGAGAGCTGGGCATCGAGGAGGCAAACCCAGAAGTTACTGCCAATAAGGTGAGCAGAGAAATAAGGTGGAAATATTCCATACTCATTTTCTTTCATCAATCCATGAGGCCAATATTTAGAGGTGTCACAATATAGCAAGTGTGCATAGGAAATTGTGAATAAGAAAAAATCATGAATTGAATTTGAAGAGTTGTTTAAGCGTTGGTAACAAAATTAATCAGTTGTGTATTTGAACCTTTTGAAATTCTCTCATGATAAAAAAAAAACAGACAAAATATTTATTTCAGCCTTATTAAGAGTCATCTTATTATTAGGTATTTGGAAAGAAGGCTTATCGACAAATTCTGTTAGTGAGTTGCTACAATAAATCAAATTTAAACAGATAAAACACTAGTTTAATAGTTATACGTCTCACATGAACTCTGTTATATTGATTAATAAATTACCCCTTTGGCATGTCCATCTAATAGCTGTTAATTGTGATTTACTTGTGCTGGGCCTGTTCAAGACGGACCTTTTTGGAACGGGTTAATTACTTGGACTCCTGTATTGCTGCTTGCAACTTTCATGAGAAATTAAGCCACCAAGTGTGAAGTCGACTGGATGAATATCTGTCCCAAAAGTGACAAATTTATACGTCTCATAGATCTTTGACAAGGTCTGTCTGTATCTGAATTAACTGAATGTACTGTAGCAAGCGATGGAGAGCGAGTTGTACCCAGCATGCAATCAAGCAGTGTTACTATAGGGTTCCTCTCCCAACACACTACACAGTGTGTGCACTACTAATAAATATGTCTTGTAGATCTGAAGAGTTCAGAGAGAGAGAGAGAGAGAGAGAGAGAGAGAGAGAGAGAGAGAGAGAGAGAGAGAGAGAGAGAGAGAGAGAGAGAGAGAGAGAGAGAGAGAGAGAGAGAGAGAGAGAGAGAGAGAGAGAGAGAGAGAGAGAGAGAGAGAGAGAGAGAGAGAGAGAGAGAGAGAGAGAGAGAGAGAGAGACACACACAGAAAAGAGATACGACAGAGTGAATGAAGAGAGGGAGTGGCGTTAGGGAGAACAAAGCAAGCACAAATAAACATACCCACACCTCTGCACATCCTGCACGCTGGTATTTACTGGGAGTTACACCCCATGTGGGGCCCAACTGCTCTCTGCTGATGCCCAGAAATGTCACAAGCACAGAAAAATAAGAAGAAAACCGAAAATGCAGGGCAGGGTCTCTGCAGATACAGTCACTATCACCTACTTATCTGACTTAAGTGACGATGAAAGAGATTTGTTTTTTTGTATCGGCCTGTACATTGTTTTTTAGGAAAATGCATATTCAAAAATGTTTTCTTCTGCTTATCTGTTTTCAGAGTCAGGACTCTGGCTCTGAGTCGCAGCTGAATACGTCCAGCCTAAAGGAGGCTCTGGAGCGATTTGACCGCAGCAGAACACCCTCAACCTCCTCGCGGAGTTCTCACAAGTCCTCATCGCATGTCTCTGATAACACCTGTACTTGTAAGGAAACACACTCATACAGCTGCATGTACATACATAATCTTACTCCGTTATTACCTGATGTAATGCTCTAAAGGAGGAGTCAGTGACACATCATTTCTGGAGTTTAATGGAATAGGAAGGCCTGCAGTAAGATGATACGACATGGGGTATGACTAATCAATTACATCCATGTTTCTGCAACAGCCTCCAAGCTACACATGGATACGGCCACACCTCCTCGGCAGTCAGTGGCCTCCACCATGGAGATGACGTCACAGCGTCGCTCATCCATAAGCAGCCAGGTGAGGCTTGCAAACTAAGACTTCTTGTTTGCATAGATACTGATATTTTTGACCACGAGGAATGCAAATAGAGATCTCATTTTGTTCACTCAATGCCATTTTATTGTGCAGTTTGGTTAAGGAAATGTAATATAACAATATGCTTACATTTCACTTATTATCTGTACATTTGCAGTCTATGAGCTCTCAGACCACTGGACACAGTGTAACTCCAGGTATGATCACTCACCACCAGCAGCAGCAGCAGCAGCAGCAGCAACAACAACAACAACAACAACAACAACAACAACAACAACAACAACAACACAGCAGCAGCAGCAACAACAACAACAGCAGCAGCAACAGCAGCAGCAGCAGCAGCAACCACAGCAGCAGCAGCAGCAGCAGCAACAACAACAACCACAACAACCACAACAACAACCACAACAGCTACAGACAAACGTACAGGTGAGAATGGAGGCAAAACACTCATTTCCTCACATCATAATGTGGAGTAGAGCTGGAACGATTTGTTGATAAATTCCTCAGTCATTCGACAATAGATGAATCGTTTGATAGATTCAGTGTGTTTATTTAACTGAAAAAATTAATTGGTCTCTGTTTCATAGAGGTTAATAATTGCTTTGTTGGGTTTTTTTGGTATTCAACTGGTATTTTTTTGTCATTACACATCACAGTATAAAGAACACACTGCCATGTGCATAAAATCTGAGTAAAAAGTGTTGTTTTTCATGCACGGGAACAAAAAAAAAGCCGAGAGAGGTGGGCAATATTCTGAGATTAAGTCACAAATTTGCTAGTTTAAAGTGGCCCATTTGCTAGTTTGAAGGGGGCAAATCTGCGACTTTAAAACTAGCAAATGTAGTGGCTAAGTTAGCGGTAGGTCATAGAGGAAGTGAAACAACAAGTGAAACCTACCACTAGCTTAGCCAAACCACCCGATCCACCCAACAAACGCCCATAAAATGACAATTTGGCCCATATAAAATAAAACAATAACCATCAACAGCCATCACCCTAAGGACCTTAGCAAAGTGTTGTCACATGTTGGGATGGATTAATTAGAAAGATAAAAGTGACATTCATGGGAAGTTAGCTAGCATAAATGCTGGTTGTTAGCATTTTACTAGTTTTAAAGTCACAAATGGGCCACTTAAAATCTCAAAATATTGCCCACGCCTCTCGGCTCCGTTTTTTTTTTTTTTTTTTCCTTTTTTTTTTCGACAGTGGCCCTAATACGCTGGATAATATTTAAGCAAACAATAGACATAAAAGAGGCACGTTCCTTTTAGCCCGGTGCTCCATTTAGATTTACTGACGCGCTTCAAAGCACTTCATCCATCCAGTTTTAATGTTTTGTCTGGAAAATGTCTTGTATTTTATTGTCTGCTCTTTGCTGAAGTTCATTGTCACATTTTGATGAGGTCATGGGTGCAGCTTACTAATACTGCACTGATCGCTATTGGCAGATGTTCGTGAAATAGTTTGATTGTTGGTCTCCATAAAGGCGTATCAGAAGAGTTGATTAGATGAGGCATCGATTTCTAATTGAGACATTTTCAATACTCATTTGTCTGCTTCCAAGCCTGCTACTCAATTCCATCTGAGAGCGAGACACTCAGCACACACAAATGCTTCACGGCACCGGATGCACAACGAGTGCTGTGAAGTAGCTCAACACACACATATGGTTCAATTGATTAACATAAAGCCTGTTAATTTACTTATAGACTGATATGCGAATCAAAAGTGTTCACTGTTGGCATCCCTAATGTGAACTATTACTTCATAATCGATACATTGTTTGAGAGTCGATGCAATATCACGAAACATAATAACGTGATACTCGTATGTATAGATATTTACACCTGTAATAATATAATCATTAGCTGCAGCCCCTCTGTGGGTGTTCAGGTGCAAGTGTTTGTAATGAACATGAGAACATCATGTGCCACTAAGTGCATGTACACTGAGGCAGTACTGCTGCAGTGAGTGACCTGTTCTTTTTCTCTCCATCCATAGCCGGTGATGGAGTTCTCAGCTCAGGTGAATGCAATGCAGCATCTAAAGGATCAGCTGGAACAGAGGACCAGACTGATCCAAGCCAACATCCAGCGGCAGCAGGACGAGCTGAGACACATCCAAGACCAGCTGCAGAGAGTCCAGGGGCAGGGCATACAGGTAAGATGTAGACTCGCACACATGAGTTTTAAAATGTGAAAGAGGGATGTGCAATTAATTGAATTTCAGTCACAATGTTGGCTAATCAACATAGAATGATTATTGTGACGTTTCACTTTGATGCTCTCGTTTTGTCCTGTGTTTTCAATCCAGCTCACCCCTTTTCCCTTACAGCGGTCTTTTGACGGCCACTCAATGCGGAAAAAGCCTTTTTTATGCAAAACAGCTTTTGTTCATTATATATCTCAAATGGGACATCAGTTGTATTTAGAAGAAAACATATTACATTCAAACAAGAGCTACTGAAAGTGTTTATTTTACCCACTGAATAATTACCTTTTTGAAAACCAATTTCAGTACCATTCAGGTTTCTCCCCATGATGGTTTTTTTAAATTGGAAATTTCAAAATCTTATCTCATTTGAAAAAGACAGTAGCTGTATTGTGCTTTGTCTCTTCCTGTGTGTTCCACCTGGCTGTGTCTGACCTAGATCGCAACCAGAATCATGCATTATGTATTATTTTTGTTCTGTTTGGAGGAAATTGCACTTTCATTAGCACAGTGTACCCTATAAAGATAATCTACTTCATTAAATCATTGTATATAAATGTACAAACAGGGCTCCAGACTAACTTTTTGCATTGGTTGCACTGGTGCGCCTAACTTTTTTTTTTAGGTGCACCAGCACAAAATTTAGGTGCACCCACATTTTTCATTGTGTCGCCTTTAACGCCAAAAAGTCACCTTTTTATCGCTCTCCTTTTACATAATGACACCCCCCTTATGGCCTAGGTTAACTG
This sequence comes from Chelidonichthys spinosus, assembly GCA_029853015.1. Taxonomy (NCBI): domain Eukaryota; kingdom Metazoa; phylum Chordata; class Actinopteri; order Perciformes; family Triglidae; genus Chelidonichthys; species Chelidonichthys spinosus. Next base: position 9,703,102 of record CM056824.1, read on the forward strand.
CAGCACCATCAGCACCCAGAGGAACCGTTTTCTCCAGCCAATCTGCACACTGATGCCCAAGCGCAGTAAATGCTTGCTTTGTGGCAGCATAAAAAGATCATACAGGTCACTAGCCTATAGATTGCAAATGGAAAACTGTTTATGTGATCTTAGCCTAGCCTACTTATATTTTTACTTAGGCTATTCATTTTTAATAATAATATTAGGAATAGGCTACTATACAATTTCCTATTCATGATCTCTCATGCTGTAATGTGGGCCTTCAAACACTGTGCGTGTCCATGCTCCACCTCGACATGTCCAATTAACATGTTGACCGGACTCCCTTTACGCAAAATGCAGCAGTAGACAATAACGCACTCCTTCGTAGAGACGTCTGTGTCGCCGTCAATCATGAATGACGTGTACGTGGCGTTTCCAACCTCCGCAGCTGTCTTGTTCTTTAGTGTCGGCATTTTGTTTCATCAGAATCATTTCGGACTTAAATTTAGTGAACGGCAACTCCTCCTTTGCAATATTGTATGCGACGTTTAATTTTATAATAATTTCAGATTCCTCAGCGGACCTGATCGATACAGCCTGATGCTGAAACGCAGCTGGATGAGGGGCCACTTTATTAACACACTTATCACGGCATGTCGTATGCTTTTTGGACATATTGCGCTTTTTCAATGTCTCGATGCGAAATGTTGTTGACTCTTCCACAAACGCACTATTACCGGACAAATTCTGACCGCACTCCCGGCAATAAATGCAGTGCATTGAGTCCCTTTCTTTATCAGACAGGGAAATTGCTTCAACCAGTCCTGTCTGAAGGCATATTTTTGGGCTTTTTAATTAGTCTCGGGGCGAGGCTTTCTGCCTCTCTTCATTTTCAAAGACAACCGAAGTGCTCAGAGTACCTGCTCAGCTCGCTCGCATTGTTCGAACCGACACAATTTACAGCAGTGAAAAGGACCACAGCCAATCAGAGGCAAGGACCCGCCCGAGCTCCGTCTCTTATTGGTTTAGACCACGATGCCATCAGGAGAACATAAAGAAATACTGCGCTTATGATTTTTTTTTTTCACTCGAGCAGCGTTAGGTGCACCAGTGCGACCTACTATTTTTTTCAGTCGCACTCATAAAAATTTTGGTCGCATATGCGACCAAAATGGTCGCACTCTGGAGCCCTGACAAAAATAAGTGCATACGTTGTAATTCTAGACCCACAGACCAGGGTTTTTTCGGGCTCATTATGAGGTGGAAGTAATTCTCTAAGCAGGGAAAATCCCTGCTGACCTCTGTGGCCTGACGTGGTGTTTCCATCCTGATAGATGTTGCTGCATCAGGGAGGTGGAGCGATGAACGTGCAGCTCCCCCAGGTGGGCTCGGTCCAACAAGCAACTACTTTGACCAGTCAGGTCCAACAAACAACAATTAATCCTGTCCATTCAGGAACTCAGCAGCTCACCATCCAGCAGCAGGCCCCGCCCCCACAGCAGAACCTACAGCAGCAGCACACTAATGCCCTCACACAGGTGGGACACACACACACACACACACACACACACACAAATATCAGATAAACTGACGCCGTCAAGAGGAAGGTCCAACAATCATGTACTTTGTATCCGAGGTCCTGTGAGAAGAGTAACATGTGTGAACTTTTGACACTTTTAGTCCATCATATGGAGAACTTCAAACAACTATACAAACACAGTACTGCTCTGTGAACCTGTCATGTTTACATCTCATTCAGAAAACAGGAAGAGCCACAGGACATGCTGCAAGTGTTTAAACATGTGAGAGACTTGACAAACTGACAGCGGAAAGCTATAAAACACACAACCTATTACATGCATCGCGGTTAGAGACACCCTCCACCCTCTGCTGTTGAGTAATGTTGATTTAAGTTATCTTGTCATGTCCATTTAAAAACACCCAGACCTGCACATTTCATTTCATGTTTGTAAACACGGTATCAAAGCAAGCTTGTTGTAATCCGCTAGTGTCTACATGGGCCTTTTTCCAAGTCCTTCAGTGGCTTCAATACAACCTCCCAGCCCTAACCTTTTATGTAGACTCTGGATGAGTTCCAACTTCAATTTATTCTCTATATATTTACAGCTTCATGATCTTTTAGGTGTGTTCAAATTAGACATATACCTAAGAGTAATTTGAACAAAAAAGTCCCTTAATCCATTTACTCTGTTTTTAAAGGAATTCATATCATGTCCTTCCCTCCTTCCCCACATTACCACTGTCCAGCCCCAACGTCAGCCCCAGCAACCTGCCCAGGCTCAGCCCCAGACCCAGGGCTCTGTGTCTGCTCCACTCTACAACACCATGATGATTTCCCAGCCAGGGCAGCCTAACGTGCTGCAGATCAGCACCAGCCTGCCGCAGACCAACACACAGCAAGGCACCGCGGTGGCAACCTTCACACAGGACCGACAGATCCGGTACGTAGACGAACAAAACCTCATACTCAAACTACGCCCATTCTCACGTAACAAGTCTCTTGTGGTATATGTATACTGATTTTTACTGTATAGACAAAACTGTATGCATTGTTTTCTTTTATGTCATTTTAGTTTAAATACTTGTATTGTTATTCGTGTGTAGTATGAAAAGGCTGCAACATATATTTCATCGTGCAACCCTCGTTACCAAGGTTAATTTACGTAGGAGTACCTCGCCTCCTGACTGTGACATGTACGAGTGAAACGGCATAGGCAGGCAGGACATAACGTTGGGAGGAATTTGATTGGATTGTTGAAAGTTGCGGATGGATGGATGGCATGATATTATTGGTTGGAATTGGTTGGTAACAGCTTTTGTAGGCATGCGTTATTTTTCATTTTCCAGGAAGAAAAGAATATTGGATTTTGATATAAAAATATGAATATATATATATATACATATATATATATTCTTCAGCCTAAATTGTTACACAAGTTCACAATACGACCAGGGGTGTGATCTAAAAGGGCATTTTATTCAAGATTTGAATAGTAGAATTCATGGTTACTGTAATTAATTTGTTCTTTCTCTTCCTTTTCCCTTTTCTCCATTTCACTTTTGCTAGGTTCCCAGCGGGGCAGCAGCTAGTGACCAAGCTTGTGACGGCTCCAATGGCATGTGGGGCCGTCATGGTGCCCACCTCCATGTTCATGGGACAGGTGGTGACTGCATACAACCCCTTTGGTGGGCAACAGGTACGGACAAAGCCGAGTCATAGAGCAACTAATGAAACTGTATCTAAGACCAGAAAATCTCCCTTAATAGAGTCCATCCAAGCAACTGTGTGTGAAGCACATAAACACCCAACTGCTCTGTGTTGTCACTGTGGTTATAGTCGCAAAGTATTGAATTCAATTCAATAAGAACCTAGCCATTGGTGAGGAAAAATGCAGTTTGCTCAGCAAATCTCCCCTTTATAAATGATGTCATGATTGGTGCTGATATTTGGCAAGAGGGTAATGCAAATTCAGTCTAGAAAACGAGTAGTGAAACAAAAATATTTTTTTTAAGTGAAAGCAGATAACAGAGAGATAAAACAAATCTTGGGGATTTGTGTTTTATGTTGGATGTTTTATGAAATCTTAAAACAAAATTGTGGTTTTAAGTTGTTGAACATTTGTCATGTCATGTGATGCGTAAAGATGACTCAAAAAGACTAACGGAGCCAAAGACTGCTAAAACAGACGCGGTGTTGTTAGATCATGGAGTAGACTACATCCCTTTTCATTCGTCTCTCAAGTCCAAAAACATCTTGAAACGTTGGATCCTCAGAGAATACATTGAGAGTGATCATAAGCAGTAAATGCCTGCAATGTTCCAAAAATCACCTTCATTTGATGATTCACTGATATGAATGCATCTCTTTCTTGTTCTGTTACCTCATGTTGTCAATTCAGCAGGGAGGGCAAACCCAGACCCTGACTCTGCAACCAGCCCAACCGCAACAAGGTCAGCCCGACCAAAACCAGACGACTGTAGTGGCTCAGGGTGGCCAGCAGGGGCAGCAGCAACAGCAGCAATTCCTACAGGTATCACTAGAGGGCAGCAAATATAATTGATTCAATATGTAATGATCTAATAAAGTACATTCATTTATTATTATTATTAATAATAATAATAATAATAATAATAATGATAGTTGTAATAATAATATAAAACAACAAAAACCTTATTCATATGTTTATTTTATTGGTAAAAATTGTTGTCTTGATCCTGCTGGGAGTCATGAGTGACATCACAAAGCTAGTGTTTAGAGAGTTCATTCATTTTACTTGCAGATTGTGTCAGAGCAGAACAAGGCTTTTTATTGACATTAAAGAACTGCTTCAGTTTGAATGCTCCTCCACCGTTTTTCTTTCAGGGCACTCGTCTTCTCCATAGTAACCAGTCTACCCAGCTGATTCTGCAGGCGGCTTTCCCACTCCAACAACAGGGCACCTTCACACAGGCAACACAGCAACAACAACAACAACAACAACAACAACAACAGCAGCAGCAACGGCAACAGCAGCAGCAACAACAACAACAACAGCAGCAGCAGCAGCACCAATCTCACCACCAGCGGCACCAGCAGCAACTGAAACCACAGCCCCAGAAACAGCAGAAAGCCCCATCATCACACAGGACTGACAGTGTCAGCAGCCAACCACAGTAAGGTCTGGAAGAAAACGAGTTAAGTTAGAAGACACAGGGAATTTTATGGGATTGCTGCATACATTTGTTTCATTGTCATGTGGGTGCCACAAACGTCCTTTTCCCCAAAAGGCGTCACCCTTTCTTCCTCCATCTGAAAGAATTGAACCATAGGAAAGAGGAAAGCCTGTGAGTCCCAAAGGAACTCGGTTATCACCATGGCAATAGGATGGATTAAAATCCCCCTTTCCTTCATCAGAGGCAGAGACGCTCCGGTCTGTGGAAACCCAGTATCAACAGACTTTTTTTTTTTTTTTAAGGTGTGTCAAAGTGGACTGACCTTGTACAGATTTACTGTATGATACAAAAAACCTTGTAAATATCCAATATAGCCTAACAGGAAACAGAAATGTAGTATTTTATATGATTGCATGGAAAGAATAACTGTGTAAGCTTTTATTAGTCGCTTTTGAAAAAAAAAAGAATTTTTACTTTGTTCAAGTGTTTTCTGGTCAAAGATGGAGCAATGATGTGCTCTCTCAGTCTTCTCTCCCCCTTCTCTAAAAAACAACAACAACAACAATAGTCCAGAATAAGGCTTTAAAGTTCTGTCAGTTTGGTTGGGCTTGGGTTTTTCTTGTGGAAGTTGTGTTTTTAAACACGGTCTCTGAGACGAAAATGGCTCTTTTTTAACTTTGTAACAAATTATGTTTGGCAAGAAACTAGATTGAAGTTTAACTGAATTCTTTGCAGAAAAGATCACTGTACGTATAACGGGTTTAGTGATTCCAAGTGCCAATAACATTATTTCGAGCAGACTATTCAAAGGCGTATATATATTTTCCAACAAGATATTTCCCCTATTAAAGTTAATGCGTGTGTATATAGTAGGGATTATTTTTTAACAGTGAGAGAGCCCTATAAGTAACAAACAGTATATCCTCAACCTCCTGAAACTTTAGCACTTGATGTGGTTGTGTACAGTTAATCACTGTCCAGACCTAGTTGTTTGTAATCTGTGGTGTGATTCTGTGAGCTAATGTGTTTTTGGGAATACAATCTTTGTGTGCATGAGAGTGTCTGTCCGTCTGTTTGTGTGTGCGCGTGCTTGTTGCCCCTTGTGTCTTACAATATTTGACTTAGTAAGGGTTTGAAGTTGCTGGATGGTACTTGTATTCTCAGGAATGTGGAAAGTTATTTTGCTTCTGCCTCAGTCTGGAACCAGACCAGGAAGGATTAGACAGTGATGCTGCAAAGACCAGAGGAAGACGGGGGTGGTGACCGAATCAAATTGGGCCCAGATCTCTTGTTAGTCCTCCCTTCCTTGTTAGCTTCTTATCAAATAGCATGACGGAGAAGTCTCCAAAGACAATAAAAATAAGCTCTTATTATGTAAACGGGGGAAGATATAATCAAGTAGAAAATAATTTCCAGCTATTCACCCAGATCAGAATGGATTTCCTTCATTGTACCAGCGAACCTGCGTTTCTACTCTCTGTCTCATGGTCTTCTGTATCATCAGTGTTTTGTCCTTCTATCTCTTCCTCGACCTCAGATACCCTCATGCAGTTCTGTTCACTCGTCTCTGGATAAAACCAAGGCTGGGCCATTTCAAATCCAGTGATGGAAATGGGCTCAGCCCCTCTTCTACAGTTGTAAGCCATATCAAAGAGAATAGCCTTGGATTGGAGGAAGTGTAATGTTTGGCAAAGGAGTGTTTAGAATGTGTTGTTTTGTCTCAAGAGTGTAGTTAAGACTGTGTGTTTGCGTGTGTGTTTGCGTGCGTTTGCGTGAATAAAGCGTCCCCTACGTCTTCGTGGGGACGGGGGGCAATATTGGTTGCCCCTGGCGATAGCCAATCAGTTCTTGCGTTGCAGTATAAAGAAATAATTGTAATATTCAAGAAACTTCCTCTGCGGTGGGGCTCAGTATTCTGCAAGCCTGTGTGTGGGACAGCTCAACTTGAATACATGTTTGTGTGAGAGGGAGAGCGTTTGTATGCATGTTAACTGTCACTGTAACCCGTTATATTTTCATATGGAAACAGATGTGTGACTGGAAACGAATGGATGTTAGGCAATACAGAGCATTGGTCACCCGTCGGGCTATAAAGAAGAGAGGGCAGTGTTATTGTTTAACAGTGGCAGACTGCTCAACAAACACTTATCACAACAACTACACATCAGACCGGTCTCCAATGGTAATCCTCTGAGATACGCCTTTTTTTGTTCTTCATTTAAATTGGCAATTTGTGTGACGAAGTGGGGACGATGCTCTTCTTGACTTTGTCCACAAATATGGAATCTGAGACAGGATCTCCCGAGAGGGCTTTACTGTTTGAACCAGGTCTTCCACCCATTCACGTAATAAATGTAGATCCTCTATAGTATAGTTTGTGTTTAAGGCATTACTCTAAGGGGTAATTATGAAATGTTTATGGTTTGTGTCACTGATACCCAGCCCAAAGAATGTAAAGGTATTTTAAAGAGACTAATGGATGTTCTAACGGCTTGATTATGGAGAACCTTTGACAGGCTTTGTGATGAAGGAAAAGGCGGGGTGTGAAAGAAAAATCATGTTTCTCACTACAAGGATCCACGTGTCGAATCAGAAATGCAAATGCAATTACTTACAGGCTTTGCTTTGTAACAGAACCTCCTGAATGTTCACCATTACAGACTTTCTGTTTCTGTTTCTTGCAAAGGTGATCTTCTCGTTCTCGGAAAAAGGGTTCAAAAGGTGCTGAAAGTTAAGGTGTAGGATATTTGAAATGGGACACTGTAAGACGGCGAGGCCCCCCCCCCTCCCCACACAGATACACGGATCACCTTTCCACTACACAATCTGCTTCTAAAGAGTCCTCGTTCTAGTATAAAACTCCTGTAAACACACACACACACACACACAAAGCGAAGAACACCAGTATTCAGTGTAAAATGGTGCTATGCTTACCTGTACTGTATGTATGTATATCCCTTCTTCTGCTCTTGAACTGTGCTCCTTTTATCTACCCCAAAGTCAAATGTAATAATAATCAATATTTTGAAGCAAAATGTTTGCTATTATTATAACCCCCGTTCCCCTCTTGGTCAATTTTAAAATAAAAACAGTTGCAAAATATTATACGTGACACATGTCTGCTGCGAGTTTTGTTGTGTGTTGGTCTGTCGTTAGTGTAGCTCCAGGGGTCGCAATGTCTGTCCCGCACTTTGGTCCAGACTGAAATATTACAATATGGAATGCAATTACATTTTGAACAGATATTCATGGTCCCCAGAGGAAGAATGTGACTTCCCTTGACTTCTCTCCAGAGCCCCCATGAGGTTGACATCTTTTGGTGGGTTATGAAATTTTGTAAAGACGTTCACGGCTCCCAGATGATGACCTTCTCCTCTCCACTATGAGGATGACGTCTGCGGTTTGAGTGAGATATCTCACAGAGCTGCTTACTCACAGAAACAGAAACTTTCCAGTTGGTTCTACCATCACAGGTACTTTCTTTATTATTACAAGTCAGCCAACTGTATCAAAACTGCGTGATTCTCAAAACCAGCACACAGAACCTCTTCTGGCTCTCAACAATAACTCACAATCAAGTGCATTCAGTATTTAAAAAAAAAAGATCTAAAGGCACATCTCTATTGTATTTACACTGCATACATTTTGGACATAAATTATGTAAAATGAGCACAGGATTGTTTCTAAACGCCTGGCGTCTGACTACAGCTAACCCTCAAATACGTACAGAAATACAGCAGTTAGTCTTTCATAAGTCACAGTATTCAAAGCTACAACGCACAGGTGGGAATCGGTGTCTGTAAACAACATGTTTTATTAGGAGTTATCACTTGCGTGCTACCTTGCTATGGCTCAATTGTAATGTCAAACAGACTTCAGGTCTCCTATCAGAAGGTATCTTTTTTCCAGCCTAATTAAAACCAGTTTTAAGGTGAGCTTCCTGATTATTTGTTAATCCAGTGACTCTGGCAGAAAATTAATATAAAAAAAAAAACATTTTGGAAATAATTTTATTTGCTTTCTTGCAGAGAGTAAGATGAGGAGAATGACCTTCCATTTAATATGAAGCTGGAACAATCAGCCAGTAAGCATGAAGACCAGAAATGTGGAAACAGCGTACAAGTAGAAAACATCTGCATCAAAATATGTATTCATTCTGAGAGAAAGGGGAGAAAACACAAAACAACTTCAGTTCAAATAGGGTTGCCAGGCAACTAGCACTGCTCTGGCAAGAAATAGTCCCACATATAAACACCCCATTAAAACCACCAACCAATTGTCATTTTTGGTACGGATTAAACTAACGAGACATAAAGTGTTCCTTTATGAACTTTCACTGTTGGACAGAGCCAGGCTAGCTGTCTCCCCGTTTCCAGTCTTTATGCTACATCTTCTCATCTAACTCTCTGCAAGAAAGCAGTAGTTATTTATATTTCCCAAAATTGCAAAATATTCCCACAAAAAGGGACACAAAATCCGACAAAAAAACAAAAACAGTCCACTCCTCACAGTACCAACTGTGCTTATCTCTTCCTCAGTCAAAGGTCTCTGTTTTCCATCAGCATCAGTCTCAGGCTGAAACTCCTCCCGCTGCTGCTGATAGGAGATGTTGTATCGGCGCTTAGTGCTGGAGTCAGCTTTATATAGACGTGCACCGCAGAGATCAATAAGCCAATGTGGAAACTTGACAGAGGCCAATACTGGGAGCCTATAGCAGGGTCATATATACAGTGTGTGTGTGTGTGTGTGTGTGTGAGATGCAGGAAGGCCAGCGTTTGAGTTAGTGTGAGTGAATGTGGTGTTAGTAGTTTACAATGTATTTGGCTCTTGTAGTTTGTGCAGTGAAAGGGGACAATGACCAGGGAGGTAGGGGAGGCTGTGTGTTTCATAGCAATGTGTGTGTGTGTGTGTGTGTGTGTGTGTGTGTGTGTGTGTGTGTGTGTGTGTGTGTGTGTGTGTGTGTCAGACATAGTCGAGGAAGACATCAGGCGTGCTTTGCAGTAAAGGCTGGGTCGGGGCCGTCGTGCTGCAGACTGAGCTCAGCCTGCGTGACGGCGCCCTCTGCTGCTCTGGATGACCCGGAGCATTACTCAGTTTCAGGTACACCTGAGGAGCAACACACATTTGTGATTTACTTTATGTAGTTTTGATGACGAATAGTTTGACAGTTTTTTCTCAAATAAAGACCCCAAAAAAGTGACAAAAATAAGCTTAAACAAAGGAAATCTCACGTCAGTCACGTCCATGTTTCCATCTACTCACATTCCTGGTATTTTCTGACAGCAGGAGCTCAGTCCTCTCCACCAGCTTCCTGAAGGGAGGCCTTTTCAAAGGATCTTGGTTCCAACAAGACAACATCATGTCAAACCTACACAGGTGAGATTATGATTAGTTTCATTAAAAGACAAAAATAATCCAACAGTATAAAACACAGATTATATTTTCCGAAAAGTGTGAGTTTACATCATCATACTAAAAAAAGGTTATAGACATTAGAGTTGAAACAATTAATCAAATTGATCAGTTGAGCATCAGAAAGTTAATTTCAGTATTCATTTAGCTGCTTTTATCTGATTTTTACATACTTAGAATTTTGACTGTTGGTCGAACAACAAAAGTTTGATGACAATATTTTCAGACAATTTATAGAGAAAACGATGAAGTGACTAATTGAATAATGATTGGCAGATTAATCATGAGTTGAAGCGTTTGTGGACTACAGTTTGGAACCCTCAGGTTTGGCATGTTTGCCAATGTTAAAATGATCTTTCATGAACTGAAAACATATTACGAAAGGATCCCTTAAAGCAGACTCTGCTTTTATTTAACTCTAAATGGATCTTTACTAAATGAACATCATGCTGGATTGAAAAAGACTTGTAACTAGAGCTTGAGACCATAAACTCATGTGTACAATGTTAACTGAGATAATAAATCAAGTGAGAAGTCATTTTGCAACCATGAGTCGCCCCCTGATGGCCACTTTTCAGAACCGTGGCCGTTGCCATCAGAGACACACACTCACATCTCAACGGGAGCAAACTCGGGCCTGCTCATCCTGTGGCCATCTTGAATCATTCTGTAAAATGCTGAGCCCACCTGCATCCCGGGATACGGACTGTTACCTGCAACAGACACACAGTATAACTTTGCATGTCTCCTTTTTGGAGGATTGGATGGTGGAGCTACATTATGTATCACAATCAGTATGATGTTTTTCACGATTAACCCCACTAAGCAACTGATGTTGCTGCGTGGGAGCATCATCAGAGCCTCTAATAAGATCCCAGTCAGCTCAAAGGGACGATAATAATGACTAATATGTTACCCAGAGAGAAGATTTCCCAGAGCAGGATTCCATAGGACCACACGTCACTCTCAAAGGTGTAGACGCAGTCGAAAATGCTCTCAGGAGACATCCACTTGACTGGCAGGCGAGCCTACAGGAGGGAATGCCATGATTACAAAAGCAGCCTGGGACGTTTGACCAGTTAGTGGATTTAAGCTCTGCTTGGAAGTCAGGAGAGACGAGCAAGAATTAGATTTCCGATGACCATAAAGCCCAGCCCCATGTTACCAACTCTTTTCCAATCAAAGTAGGAAGCAGCACGAACTCCAAGCCCATCCCTTCAGGCCTCCTTTTCATTCGCCAACATTATCATTATGAGTATTAGTAACAAATGTGGCTAAGTACTAACAGATGACGCACAGTGAGACAATGAGTGTTCACATGTAGGTCGACAGGCAGCTAGCCTGGCAGGTTTATTAAGTCCTACAGCCGCCAGATACCAGATTATTTTCTTGGTTTGTCAGAGCAATTTTAGCTTTATTTTATCTTTAGCTTTAGACTTTAGACAAAAGTGAAGGGAGGAAAGGAAGGAAGGAAGGAAGGAAGGAAGGAAGGAAGGAAGGAAAGGAGGGAGAAAGGAGGGAGGGAGTGAGGGAGGAGGGAGGGAGTTAGGATCACAGACTCACATTGCCCCGGAGCACATAGCTGGCGTCAGTAGTGATGTCTCGTGCCAACCCAAAGTCACAGATCTTCGCCACCCTGCCGTGAGTCAGCAGAATGTTTCTGGCTGCAAGATCCCTATGGACACACTGCACACACACACACACACACACACACACACACACACAGAAATCAGTATTGACATTGTAACAGGTTTCTGCAGCGCGCAAAAGACAAACACGCATGCTACATGTACAATTGAGGTGGGGCGAGTTAAACTTGTTACATACTTTAGCTACTACAAACACAAAAGGCAGAATTTACATGATACAACAAACAGCATATACATAAAACAGTACACACATATATTAAAACTATATATATATCTGACAGATACAATGAAATCAGTGAAATAAAAAAAATATACAAATGTTTTTAGTTCCGTTTCAGGGCAATGTCTCGTCAATAATGTATAAATAGTGTCTCATTAAAAAAAAAAAAGCGATTAGAGTGTAGTAAGAGAAGTGTGAAGAAGCTGGCAACTTGTGTGTGCATGGCATGATGCAACCTGGGAATGCAGCTTCACCGTGTTTAGCTATACAGCAATGCGCAGCGCGTTGGCCCTGAGCCACAACATGAGCTATAAACCCGCAGCAGCACTTTTAAATCTCTCCTGTAACGACACTATAAATAGGCACGCGGACGCTAAAAGCCTTACGTTCTTGGAAGTAATGTACTCCATTCCTTTGGCCACCTGGTAGGAAAAGCTGAGGAGATCTTCGGCATCCAGAGACAGCTCCTCTACATCAACTAGGAAAAGATCGCACAGGTCAGACTTCTGCAGGAGGCGAGGCACTCAGAGTGTTGTTGAAATGTACCATAAGAGACTTGTGTCTACCTGACTGGGAGGCCCTTTCTTTCTCTGAGGGACGCATCGGCATGTATTCTGTACCCGTCAACTTTCCGCTGCTCACACACACACACACACACACACACACACAAAAGCATTAAGTATTGAAAAACATTTTGCAATTGCAATCACAATTTCAATGCACATACACACACACACACACCTCGTTGTGGGCTCTGTTTGGTTGGAGACGTTGCGATAGTAACCGTCACCAACTTGGGAGTTTAGGAAGGTCTCTCTTTTTCTGCGCAGGAAGTTGAGGAGGTCGCCATAGCAACAGTACTCTGTGATCACCAAAATTGGGCCTGGCAGGATGCAGAGATGAAAAGAAACCTCTCTCACTGATCTGATTTGGAAACCGTATGACACCATATAACAAAGAAACGAGAAACAGAAACACAAAGCTCCGATAATGAGCCGAAGGAAGACGGCGTCAGGTTGACACACTTGACTGAATCGAGGCAGGACGTGTTTGCATTCAGACAGGTTTTTTTTTTTTTTTTTTTAAAAAGCCAATTTCAATATTTTTGTGTTGGAATATATTGAATAAATTTGTGTCAATGCGTCTAAATTAGGATTTCTCATGCTCAAGTGTGCAGCCTTGCTTTCCTAATAACATACTCATGTATACTTCTGTGCGAAGCCAATTTAAATGCTGCATTATAATCAATGTGGAGGTCTGGCCAGGTAGATCATGTTGATCGATTGCATAGTAAATTTGAGACAAGTCCAACTGCATCACGTTTTCAAATCAGAGCAGGGCGGGCCTGACTCTCCAATATCTGATTTGTAATAAAAGGCAATATGAGCTGGACATGGAAGCAAGTCAGCAACCTCGATACCTATTACCATAAAGCAAAACCAGTCAATAAATATATAATAAACATGCAAATGCAAGAGAACAAAATCCAGACCACAAATCTCTCTCACATGGAAATTTCCCAAGAGTGAACTAAAGTGTGTCTCTCCGTGGAGAAGCTGCTCCTCTCACCTCCGACAGTGCAGGCCCCCAGCAGGTTAACGATGTTCACGTGGTTTCCAAGGTAACTGAGCACCTTCAGCTCTGACATCAGCGCCTCCTTCTCCGTAGCATGAGCGTTGGCTAGGATGACATCACCAGCACATTTATAAACTCTGCTGCTACCATAGAAAGGCTGTGTCCGAAATGACTTCCTATAGTGCACTATATTTGCTCTTCACCACTATATTTGAGTTTTCATGTTATATAAGTAATATCTCAATCTGTGTAAGTATACCATCTCGTAAATAATACATTATTGTTAATGTTATATGCCTTTATGAATAATGCTAGTACGACCAACAAAGCCACAAAAACATTACAATAAACCTAATCACCCTTTAGTTCCTTGATAGAGGCCTGATACTCTAAATATTGTTATTAGTTATATAAAAAAGAACCTTTAAACTCAATATATGATGTGTTTGTTTGCCATTACTACAAAGAGCCCCATCCTTTACTCCATTATATTTGATTGAGGATCACTTTTAGAGTCTCTTTAGGAGAATTATCTGTAAATAAAAGCAGCTTAAATCATTGAGCAGCCTGTTCGACCTCTCAGTGCACTACACGATCAGCACGCAGGATTCTTAAGGACCCCTCCCATATCCTGTTTTCTGAGTTTGAGTGGCTCCCCTCAGGACGCACACTCCGCAGCCTTCATCCCCACCGGGGCTGTCGGACTCCTTCATGCTGATCACTGACTTATGAACATGCCTTCAACTTTTCTAAACTTTTACGTCTTTTACATGATTTTGAGACACAGCCACAGAGAAAGACATAAAAACAGACCAACACACACACACACACACACACACACACACACACACACAGCCTTACGTTTGAGCATCTTAACGGCGACGGTTGTAACAGTATCTGCAGAGCAGAGTCCGTACGCTGTGGCCCTCACTACCTTTCCAAAAGCCCCAGAGCCCAAAGTTTTACCTGTGGAAACACACACACACACAGAGAGAGAGAGAGAGAGAGAGAGAGAGAGAGAGAAACCTTTAGCAATGCATAATAAATACAAGATTCCCTTTCAGACATGATTTTAAAGATATTTTAAAAAACTCTAGTACTTTATGAACTAGTCTAGTACTTTATTCCACACAAACATGGCCGCCGTCATACCGAAGCGTAGTTTTTGTCGAGGGAACTCCCACTTGGAGTCATACGGCAGCTGGGTGGGGTCGATATATATGTAGTTGTTGCCATGGATACTCTCGATGACCTTCCACTGGATTTGGAACTTGGGTTTCTGTTTAAGATTGGAGAGGAGAGATTTATACAGAATATCTAAAGAGAAAGTGATTCTATTCATTTTCATACGACTCGCTGCACTTAAATTGTCAGCGTTGAGACTGATGATCCCGCTGCAAATTCACAAACTAGTTCTCAAGGAGTCTGACTCATCTGAGTGCAATAAGAGCAGCATGCACATTAATGGCTTGATCGTAGTGTTGAAAAAAAAAAGCATTTTACAACAGTGTGTCTGCGCTCTGAATTGCTGATTGATTCATATCAAATTCATTAGGACACATTCATATTGATTAAAAGGACATATAAAAAACCAACCTAGTCTGATCTTAGATGCCTCTGACTTTAACATGCAGTAATGACGATGGAGGCATGAGTCATGACTAAATGCTTTTTGAAAACTATCGCAGCCATTAATGTTTCTGCGATGCAAACTGCATTTCAATGTTGGTGGATGAACTTGATTTCACATTGATGTCTGAGAATTTCCAAACAGGGATTGATGGTGACAGTTATGTGATTTCTGAGAGATTTATTACCCCACTCAGATTAAATCCTATTTCATCATTGCAGTTAGGCTACTGTGGTGCATGATTTCTTTCCTGTCTTACCTGCATGTATTTATAGAGCAGCACCACTAGAACGAGGCTGAGGAAGACGCCCGTGGCCACCATGCCCGTTAGGAGAGGAGTGAAGAGTTTATGGGGGACGATGCGTTCTGAGAGGAAACACACTGGAGTAATCAGAAAATGATGCACACACAAACGATCGCATCCTCTTCCTCCGTGTTAAGACGGACAGCTGCAGCAGTGGTGTTTGTTTGTGTGACAAGGATTAGCCGGTCTACACCATATAATCCCAGCCTGCTTAGTCAGCATTCACTAATCTTATTCAATCTGCACCCAGTAAACACAGAACTGGCCTGTGCAGACACAGGGTCAATGGATACGGTGTGTGTGTGTGTGTGTGTGTGTGTGTGTGTCGTACCACTGATGGAGAACAGCGTGTAGGCCTCCTCGCCCTCCGTACTCGCCACACACTCCAAGGTGTGAAAGTGTGCGTGCTCCTTGCTCACGTTCAGGCGGCTCACCACCTCGCTCCGACCGAAGATAGAGTCTGTTACCATGGCGACGTCCGTAGTCTCCCACTGGGTGGCGTTGGGCAGGTGTGAACACCTTTTGAGGAGGTCATAAAGCTGTTTCAGGTCACATTTTCCTCCCTTAGTTTGAAATAAATCCATTCATTGTTTATCCTGTCCATTTAAAAAGCTTTTAGCAGAAGGTCTGAAAATGCTTGTAGTGGGTTGACCAAATCAAACACCAGCTGGCTTATTTGTCTGAATATCAGTGAGACAATGAGGTTACATAAACCAACGTTTTCAGCTCCCATGAGCCTCTGCAGCTCTCAGAGGAACAGCCAGACCAAACAACAGAAGGTGTCAGAGATTATTGTGTGTAAAAATGCTCCGAAGTCACACTGCTGATCAGACGCAGCTTTTAATATGAGCAGCATATTAGTCCTACATTTTTAATCATATATCGATTGGTAATAACAATTCTTATGAAAAAATGTGATGCAGTGATTTATCACAATAATTGCTTATTTTAACCCATTTGTAAAGACCACGCTCTGCATATTAATAAGATAAATGTTGTGTTCTTATTTCCCTGTATCTTTTCCACTCGTGTGTCTGAGTATTTTATTTTATTTTTGTTTTCTGTATTTGTCCAGAATTTAATGTTAAGTGTCTTTGAGTACCCAAAAAAGTGCTATATAAGTCCTATGAATTATTATTATTATTGTTATTATATAACAAAGACAGCAAGATAAAAGATTGAAGAAGTCTCAGCTTTACATCAGGCGTGGCGCTACTATTGGGCCTGGTGGGCCTGGGCCCACCCATTTTAGGCCTGGGCCCGCCCATTTTGACTCATGCCTACTGATTAGTGAGTGATTTTCTTTCTAGCTGTTCATCCAATAAGCAGCCTGAGGAAAGCTTTGAGTGAAAGCTTCTCAGCCAATCAGCGGCTTCTACCCCGTGTGGACTACTAAGCCCGCCCACAGGCTGCATCGTCACCAGCAAGTTATCCAATAAAATGAATGACTTTGGCGCGCAAGCTTTGAGATGAGAAATCAGACAGAACAGACCCCGTTTTTTTTTTTTGGCTTATTTTAATTGGCCCATCCACTTTTCTTGTGGCCCACCCACAATCAAAATCCTGGCGCCGCTAGTGCTTTACATCAAGCAGCTGTGTTTCAGCCCTTTCCAGTGTAAGCGATCCTATACTAATAAAGTGACATTGACACGCTGTTAATGAAAGTGCAGTGTAGTTTAGACATACCGCGTGTGGGGCAGCTCACAGAAGTACCAGTTAATTTTCGGGACTGGGTAACCAGCGGCAATGCACCGCACCTGTCCATCAACGGGGCCTTCCTGGGCGATGATTACCGGCTTGCCTTGTAGAGGAGAAAGTGGGCAGATTGATAAAAAAGAGAGCCACATATTTATCATAGAACACATTAAACTACTAAGGAACTGGAGTGCAAAGTAACAGCTGTGAGGGCCACTTACTGTTGACGTACACGTGGAAGGAATGGTTCACAGATGCGTCCTGATGACTGGCTGAGAACTTATAGATCCCGCCCTCCGAGTCGACGACCCTCACTAGTCGGAGCACGCTGATGAGCCTGTTAAAACAAACCCCTCGTTTTTTTTAATCCTGCGTGTACGTATTACAGTGCATTACGTACTGTAAACTTGCTGCACCTGTATTTGTGGCGGCGGAAGGTGATAACGTGCTCCGTGGTGTTGAGGAGCTGTTTGCCGTTGTAAGACCAGGACAGGGATCTGGGTGCAGGATAGGAGTTGACTTCTACTCTGAGGCTCAGGCTCTCCCCCTCTTTAACATAAGCCGGGACTGGACCGGGGCTTCCCAACAAGGTGATGAACCCCTGATCTGGAGGACATCAGAAATATACACACTTTAAGGAAAAGCCTATCTTCACACTTTACACTGCATCCATCTACGTGTCCTTCCCACAGATGAGCAAAGAATCACATTCAAGGAATTTGCATTGGTGTTCAGTGAGCACAATAATTACAAATATAAACAATAAAGCAAAGTACTGCAGTCAATAACATAACTAAATTACCATAAATAAATAAAAAATGATACTGTAGATGTGTCATTAAAGCATACAGTAAATTATTTCAGTTAGTGATGACACATTTCCTGATAAAAATGTGCTCACACCTTCTTACAGCCATCTGCAGGTATTTAAAAGAACAACAAAATAGTTGTTGAGCATCCGTGTGAAACGGATCTGGAAAGAGGCCAGAAACAAATACAAGAAGAAGAAAAAACACCCTGCAGATGACAAAGTGCAGGCAAGATACATGTTTTTATCATTATTTATTCAGGGATGTTCATTGTTCAACATGGCGATCACACCTGGAGGCAACGGCAGCCTGCTCAGCCATGGGAAGCTCTATTTGGGGGTTAAAGTTCTTGAGGGCAATCTCCCAATCCAGAGTCTTCTCCGGTTTGTAACACAATCTTTTAGTGATGATTGTTCATGTAAATTAGACTTGTAAACTTCTAAAAGTGCAGTAAATGTGCCAAAACATATCATGTGATGTTACGAACTGTAATCAGCAGATCGCTACTCAAAACTTGTGAGTCCAGCTTGTATCGTGGACAGACTCCTTACTGTTGAGGAAGCAGTTTGGGCTCACTTTTAACTTTTCAGTTGGATGAAAAGACAAAGTGAACAGTCATGCCAGGAAAAAAATCATTTGGGCAAATAATCTTTGCTTTTATTTTGCAACATTATTATATGGAATATTTTGGTCTGACGAGTGTGTCGTGCCTAACTCATATCTAGACTAACATCAGTCCTTCTCACTTGTATATAATAAAAGAATTGGAATGGTAGTAGCTGTTTCCCTGAGGCGTCTACATATTTGTGAATTCTGCAAATAAGAGATCATGAGTTCACAAAGAGATAGTTTCGCTATAAAAACTGGCGTCAGTGGTTAAGTGTTATTTGGGTGTTGTTATTTTTTGCTGTGACCACTGTGAAGGAGGGGTGTTGGTGCAGCTCAGACCATGTTGGTACGATCCAGTTGGTGGCGTTGTGTGTCTGTATCGACCGCCATGCAAGCACGGCATAAATAGACCACCTTCAAGGCTCACCTCGGACATCCAGCTGCAGCGCCGCGGCACTGGTGCCTCTCTCGTTATGGGCGCGGCATCGGTAAGTGCCCGAGTCTGATTGCTTGACAGCTGTGATCAGGAGTGAAGTGGCACGTTGGTAACCGCGGGAACCATACAGGATGTGTGAGGTGTGGGATTCATCAGGATGCTGCAAGGCATCAGGGGTAAAAGGGGAGAAGTGAATCAGCATCATCACACAAACCCACTGATGCAAGGTCTCATGCTTCAGAGAGTCAGGCTAGCATACACGTTGTGTTTTAAAGGTGCTATATTCAACATAGTGACGGCTCAGCTGGCGGTTAATGGTGCTAACTGTGCTAACAACGGCAGAAGTGCTGACACTCAAAAAATACTCATCCCACCAACCAAACTCAATAAACTGTTCAGTGATTCCCATAAATATGACTTGGCCTGAGGGTTTGACCTCAGTGTCCTCTATGGCTACAGCTATTGATAAAAATCGAACTTCCGTGTAAATATATGGCTGTTTCTTGGATTGTAAAGGTAAACGGCGTTTAAAAAAAGCCAGAGAGCAAGAAACAAACAGAACGTTTCACAGTCAGTCGCCCCGGACACAGAGGCCGAGCCGATCTCTTCTTCAATCTCACCGCTGTTGGAGGGAAATCCCATTTGACGCTGAAGTCCGGGTTGACGTTGGTGGAGCTGCAGGTAATCTCAAACGGCTCTCCTTTCCTCAGGATCACGATGTCTTTCTGGGACAGCGTCATGCCCGGAGGCACCTCTGGCACTGGATCAAGAGATGCAAACACAACATTACCACGGCTAGCTCATTTACACTCACTGCTGGTTGCATGCTTTTTACCAGTCTGAAATGAGCACTTCCCTATTCATATCATAAAAGACCCCTTTGGGGTGTGTGACTCCAGCAAATGCATTAGCGGACAAACACACACTAATGACAGTGCGCACAAGTACAGTATTTGCATTTGCACAAGCGATGATTAATTTCCGACATGAAACGTCTGCTGACGTCACTTCAGTGGCTGTTTGACTGCAGTAATTCTGTTTACCCCAGACACAGCCTTTATGCACCGTTACAAAGCTTTGTTCGTGGGACTCTAATCCCTCTGCTCCTCCCTCCTCCTCCCCCGCACGTCTCTTTTCTCACTCCTTCTCTCCATCGGTCAAAAAGACGCCCGGCTCCTCCCTGCTTGTCTGTTTGCTTCCCACAGCAGACCAGACTGAAAACTGCTGATGCAATGCAGGGACAAATAGAAATATGATCAGCTCCCGATGATGTACACTTAAAATGCTTCTACGGCACATTTCCCATTAATATAGCTCAGGAGAAACGCTGAGAGCTAACTCTCTTTTGACAAAACATATCTGCAACGTGGATAGTTGCTGTGACTACCGTTGATCTCTGCCAGGATGCAGTATTTCAAGTATACAACTATTTCATGGAGTTTTGTACAGGCATTGATGGTCCCCAGAGGATGAATCCCCACTGACGCCTGCAAAACGAATGCCACCCCTCCTCTTTCCTCATGTTTACTGCTACTAACTATCAAGGAGTGTGCTATGACATCATGAACATTATACCTATTAACCGTCACAAAGTTAGCATTGTCTTTGTGAGCATGCTGACTTTAGCATTTAGCTCAAAGCACCGCTGTGCCTTCAGCGCCGCTTTATGAGGCGTACTGTTGACGAATCACAAGTCCATCACTACAAAGCCACTAGTGTTTTATGAGTCTACTGTGTGATGAACATCCAGAAGGCAACTTGAGGAGTGCCATGGTGGCCCAAATTAATTGCCCATTTACAAGCTCTGTATTTCCAGATCTGCCCTCAAATACTTTCTGTAAAGACGACAGGAGCTTCTTCCCCGTCAACAGCAGCACGCTATCCCCAAAGCGTTCGGCTTAATTATCAGCTTAATGATAAATCTTGCGACGCTATGCCACACGGAGAACAATTTAACACTGCTTTGAAGCTCTTTTTGCTGACATGAATTATAGTTGAATGTCACAAATCATGTCTCTCACTTACCGAGTCGTACGTCCACAGTGTATTGGCTGGACGTCACTTTGACTCCAGCAAGCTGCCCCACGCATACGAAACAGCCCTCGTATTCCTTTCTCACGTTGCTGATGGTGACGCCCCGCTGGAGGTTGCTGCGATAACTCATACCGGAGGGCAAAGGTCGGCCGTCGCAGCTCTCCAAGGCCAGGTGAGTGACCTCGGGGTTGGTTACGAGGCAGGGGATGGTGTAGTTCTCACCTGCACGCACCAGGATGACGTTCACCATGGTGCGCTGGAAGGCATTCTGGGGGTCTGAGGAGTAATGAGAGGTTTGTATTGATTCAGATTGTTAGTGGGACACACACATCTATCCTCCCCCTCGCCACAAACACCCACCTTTCACATATACATAGATGGAGCTGTGTTCTAGGGTGCTGTTGTTGACGCACACATAACGGCCCGTGTGGTAGGCCTGCGCTGCCGACACCTTGACGTAGGCCGCTCCGCCCTCCTCCACCTCCCCCTCCAGCCTGCGAGCTCTCTCCCTCTGCCACCTCAACCTGGACGGGGCACCAGACGTCGTGGCATTGTCACGGCAACGCAGCTCCAGCCTGCCCCTCTTGGGAACCACAATGTGAGGCCCGCTGGGGGAGATAACCGGCTGGCACCAAACTGGAACAAAGCACATATAATACAGTTGATGTATGATGGACCAGGAGGCAGTTTGTGAAGGGATTAGTAGAGATCCAGCACAAAACGAAAAAGAATGGCTGCTTTCAGGCACACTGATGCTGATGAATGACTAGATCGGGGAAAGAATTACAGGAAAAAGATAGAAATCAAGGAAAGGAGCAATTTAAGATTAGTATTCAGATTATTTTGTTGATCAATCGTTTAGTTTTCTAATCTATATCATTCCCACCACAATTCCCTAAAACCAAGGAACATCCTAATGTGATGGTTGAATGAGATGTTAGAATTGGCACCGATCCCCTTAAGACTGAGTGCTATCAAACCACCATGGCTCAATTGAAGAATCAATAGCTATGAGCCATCTACCCGCTGAGTAATCATGCATTAAGACCCCTAAATCCACTCCCTTAGGATGAGCGGACTCCTTAAAGCCCCACCAGCCAAATTCCTTCCAACTTTTCTTTTCTATCGTTCTTTCTTTTTTGTAGATTTCCACATGATGGGCTCCATTTCAAGAACAGGCTCTTCATGTGACTGTTGTGCCTTCAGGCCTGACAGCAGGACCGAGAGAGCAAGAAGGAGAAGCAATGTGGATGCAAATAGGCTCCCCCCTTTGAAAAGAGAGAAAAAATATCAATATCTGTGTTTGTGCAGGGTGTAAGTGCATGTTTTGTAGCTGCGATCTGTAAGAATTTGGCACTCCGTTGGTGTTTTTGCAGGCAAAATGTTTGGAACAAAAACCTGAGGCTGTTGTGTGACTAAACATGGGGCTATCATCGCAGCAGAGTGGTTAAATGTCAAGGTGCTGCTGGGTGTGTTTGTGCAGGCTCTTTATGTTAAAAGATGGATGTTTCTGGCTCCTCTTTGTTCCTTCTGCTACTGCTGAGCCGCACAACTTAATCCCCTTTATTACGGCGGGATGAATAATTAATCACACACACACACACACACACACACACACACACACACACACACACACACCTGTTGCGTGCCAGGAGAGGCAGCCCAGAGGCATCTCCATAGACTATGTCAACACACAGAAGTCATGCAAATGATACGATCTGAAGACATGAGCTGACAGGTTGATCTGCACCGTTAAACGCGCGTGTTTCCAGAGAATAGACGCTCACCGCTCGTTCTGATACATGATGAAGGAGAAGTCTAATTTAGCGTGAAAAGTTTTTTAAAAATAAATAAAATGTTGGGCAAAAATTTGGAGAAAGACAAAAGACACAAATACAAAATGCAAATAACAATACGCATGAAGTAGACTACAGAGTCACGTCCCCTGGAACACGATGGCATTACATTCTAATTTACAAAAGTACTGCGAGGTGACGTGGTACTATGAAGTCATCATAAAGTCATCACTAAAGTAACATTCAAGCAGCGTTACACGTTTCCTTACCTGTCAGTGGCAGCACGAAGAAATGTGAGGCAAAAACAAGCCAGTGGCATCTCATGTTTGACCCGTGTGAAGCTTGTTTTTACTCTAGAAGAAGCATCCTGTGCGGATCCATCCACCGTAACAACCCGGAGCAGGTCCCTCTATTCTGGTCTACACCAACACCGGGATCCTGCGGGGCTGCGACTCCCCCTGATGGAGCTTAAAGACACAGTGTGTGTGTGTGTGTGTCTCTCTCTCTCTCTCCCTCTCCGGACTCTGCCACTCCTTTCTGTCCTGGCTGGAGGCCGGCCAAGACGATGAGTCGGTTATTGCTGGGGGAAAAAAAACACACGCACACACTCAACACGCGGCTCTCCCCGAGCCACCGCTGTTTTCAGCAAGATGTGTGCAAATGTTTATCCCTGGCGTGAATACAGTTGTTGGTGCAGTTTCAGTTTGTGACGCCCTTCACAGTCTATCGTTTCCCGGCTCCAATCAGCTGATCACGTGGTCCCCAGGTTTAATCAACGTTATGTCCCTCTAGGAGCCAATAAACGCTCATTGTGTGGTGGTGTGGAGGACGGAGCATGTTTCAGCACCCCAGCAATTATTCAATGTGTGGTAGCAGTTATAACCAGGACTGATTTTAGACAATGCATTTGTCATGGAAAGGGGAGATTAAAAATAAGTAGAATAAACATGTAGATAACATGCTTTTCTTATAGTGCCCCCAAATACATCAAAATTCACAGAACAGTAGGACTACTTACATCAGCACACCACACTTATTCCCAAAATGCTTTGCCTTCATAGTCGTCCAAATCTCCATGATTTTAATGATGATGTGTGATTGGTAGGATGAAAAACTATGTAAATGAGGGGAAACAACAAGAACCCAACAATCCAGGAAATGAAGCTCATTGTACTCTTAATTTGGTGACTCTTCTCTACCAACCAATTTCTAGTTAATTAAAGAAAATTGCACAAACAACAGGGGCCATACAGTCGTTTGCTACTTAATTCACTTTATGCCTCAGGACAGACTGTTTAAGTGTGTGTGTGTTTGGCCATGTGGGTGTGTGTGTGATTGTGTATGTGTTTATCTTCTTGGTCTGTGAGTTTATTTCCTCTCGCTTTATAGGACTATGTCGGAGGACACTGGGACCATTCTGTTTTTGTATTTTCTTACACACATGATTCATCTCTAGCCTCACTCGACGACGCTTTTCTCAGCACATGACGGTGACCAGAGGCTAAAGATGCAAAAACAGAAGCAGAACGTTAGTTTAATTGATTTTTTACCTCATTCGTTTGTTTGTCTTGTATAATTCTCTGGAAAATGTGACCAGTAATGGTTTCAATTAGAATATCACCCTCCCTAAAAAGTGTCTGGGAATCTACACACAGATTAAGGGCTCAGCTTTAGGACTTTTGGACAGTTTTTCTTCCTGGTGTCTATGCAAAGAGGACCAACTGCTTCTTTTCATAAAGATAAGTGATCCACTGGACTGATCATTTGGTCATTGTGACACAGCAGCATTCTTCCAGGGAAAACTGTGCCAAGCAGACTGATTTGAGGAAGTTGTTTGAAACGGAGATCTTGATGAAATAATCGGAGACGTGCGACCTTTGTGGAGTGAGGACGGTGGAGGGAAGGGAGGAAGGTTTGAGCCCGGGGGAAGAGAGGGCAGTCGCAGCCCGGACCACGTGCTTGACTGGGATGTTTTTGCAGACACCGATGCCTCAAAGGCGTATTTCACATTTGCACCATAAAACGTTTAATTGTTTCTCACTCAAAATTGGATCTCATATCTGATGAAAGGCTCGTAAGAACATGTAGCCTGAGCAAAACAAAAACACATTTTTATCTCACTGGGCTGCAGTTAAATGAACACTAAAGGAACAGTTTGTCAAATCGACTTACTCATTTACTGATGGCGGGTCGGATGAGGAGATAACTCTCTTGTGTTTGCGTTTTGGATATAAGGCTACAGCAGTTAGCGTAGCTTAGCACAAAGACTGGAAACAGTGGGAAACGGCTAGCCAAATGGTGTAACTTTTCTGTGTACAAATGAAATTACGTTAATCAGTGAAGTTTAGGTGCTGCTACCATCGGATGGAGCCAGGCTAGCTGTTCCCCCTCTTTTCAGTCTTTGTGCTAAGCTAAGCTAACTAGCTGTTTTCCTCTACCTCTCCCACCAAAGACAAAGAAACCAATTTCCCCAAATCTTGAACTTTTGCTTCAATGGCAGATTGACTTTCTGCACGCAGACAAAGGAAACCTGCACCTCAAGGTGTCAAAGTACAATCCACCTGTTCACCAGCCCGTGGGCCAGCTGCTCTGTGAAGATCGTCGAGGTGTTTGTTTGTGCATGCGTCCGTCAGGATCATCCATATGTCTACTGTCCACTGAGTTCACATGTTATTCGAGCAGTTTATATGCCTTTCCCTGTTACATTATTCATCACTGAGGTGAGCGTCTATAGCAGATCTGGGCTGACTCACTATGACTCTGTGTGTGTGTGTGTGTGTGTGTGTGTGTGTGTGTGTGTGTGTGTGTGTGTGTGGAGGACCCACATCATGACTCACTCAGTGCTTTTAGACAGATGAGGACAGCGGTCGGTCTCATAGAGGGCAACAGAGGTTTTATACAAGAAAAATGGCCACTTAGATTAGATTACGTAATGAAAAACATTCCTCCTCTCTTCTCTTTCACCTTTCTCTCTCTCTCCCTCTCTCCTTGCTCCTTTTTAGTGACGCACACACACACTCACAAACACACGCACACACTCACACACACACACACCCTAACTGAATCACCTACAAATGGATCTTCACACTCTCAGGCATGCACGTACGGTCACCCTCTTTGGCCGTTTCCACAAAACCACATGAGACTGACAGGAAGATGCACAAACCTTTGGACACACACACCTTTAAACTCGGAGAATACCTCGATGATTGGTCAACGCTCAGTAGAACCTTTTATTCCCTGATGCAATTCAACACTGTTCTCTGTCTGCTGACTGGGTATTATAAACCTGATATCTATGTCCATTTGTCTCTCACCTCCTTTAATACAGTCAGTGCATTGGAGATTGTTTTGTTTTTTTTACCCACACTGTGGTCGGTAAGTGTCCGTGGTTCAATTGTGGTGTTTCACACATCAATGATGACCATTGAACAGCCTGGACTAAGAGGTGGGTCAAAAAAAGAAAAATGACAAACATGTCTTCAAAGAAACAGGATAGATTGACTTTAATGTAATTTACTTTGATTGAATCCAGTGAGTTTTAACACATGATTTCTGGAAAGAGACATAGCTTAAATAAATTGTATTTGGCCCATTTCTCCAAAACTAGGCATAACAACACAATCTAGAGTGAAAAAGGGTTCAAGTAAGAAACGTGTGTTTTGATTTTGGAGAGAACTGTCCTTTGAAAGGAAAAGGTCATTTTGTGAAATATGCTTTTTGAATGTAAGATTGATACCACTGTCATATTTGTCTATTTTTGTTATCTGTAGAAAAACCTGTACAAGAAGACAATATGAATGCTGGACTATTTCTTAGCTAGGAAACCTCCTGGAGTCTTCATTGGTTGCCTGGCAACTGCTCAGAGCCAAGAAATAGTCCCCATAATACCATGAGCTTTTAAACAGACTAAAGGAAACACAACATGCTTATCTGTGTGCTTTAGACCTTACAGACCTTTGGAACAAGCCAAGCTAACCGTTTCCCCCTGTTTCCAGTCTTTGTGCTAAGCTAACTGGCTGCTGGCTGTTGCTTCATATTTACTGTAGCTATAATCTGTGCCGAAAGCAAATAAGCACATATCCCAAAACGTTGAAGTTGTTAGTTGTGTTGTTGTTTTTTTTCCAGTGAATTTCTTTTGGAAAACAACAGAGCAAAATCAATTATTTATAATCTCAAATTGTACATCAATAGATAAATTACGGTTCTGTAATCACAAATGATCTCTTATTATGAGGCCTTAGCTTGAAACAACAGATGGGTCTTTGTGTTGCAAAACAAAAGAGAGACTGCCGTGTATCTCATCCGACTGTTGAGATATCCGTATGTCAGATGCAAAGAGATAATGTGGATTGGGCACATATCTGAGTGAGCTAATATCAGCGTGTGTAATTACTGATAGCCCAATGATCGCCCTCTGTCTGGATAAACCTGATTAGCATCGACGTGGCGGTAAAATGCCCCAATCCACCGTAAGGAGAGAGGGATGTAGGGAGGGAGGGAGGGAGGGAGGGAGCACAGAGCCAGAGAGAGACGGGATGATACAGAGGGTGAAGGGGAAAGGGATGAGAAAGGGCAAACAGGGAGCAAGAGGATGGAGAGGAGAGGGGTTAAAGACAGGGAGTGAGAAAGATAGAAGTCATGTAAAAGTCATGTAAAACTACGTCAGAGCAGGTCAAAGCCTGAGGAGCAACACATGAAACTTTTTCAACCTCTTCCTCCTCTTGATTGATCTCTCACCCTACCATCGGTCCAGCAATAAAGAGGTTGTGATGTTCAGTTTGTTTTAAGGGTATTGCAGTATACAGAGAGCCTCTACCCTCACCGTTTGTTTTGTTGAGGATGTATGAATGTTTCCCACAACGTAATCTGACAGTTTATTTGATTAACTGTTTTCACCAGTCTCATCATGTGTCTGTCAAAGTAAACGTTTTACAAGATGCTTTACGGAAAAGGAAAAGAAAAAAAAACATTGGCAATTACGACCATGCCAGTCAAGCAAATGTGAAATTGAAACAGTTGAGTACAACAACACAACACAGGATGGAAGAGTGGGAATGGAATAATTTAATTGAATAAGTTTGAAGAAAAAAAGAATCAAATGAGGGGAAAAGATGTGGAGAGTAAAAAAGGGCGAGGGACTGTGATCAGAAAGCAAACTGGGTGAAATACAGGGAGGAGTAAGATGAGTTCAGGGGAGACAGAGTGAATGAAATAAATGCAATGTCTGTGATTCGTTTAACTGAGAGACTACTGGCATCCATCTCCCTTTCTACTGTCTTCTGTCTGTGTGTGTGTGTCGTGCATGCTATTACCATGTGTGTGTGTGTGTGTGTGTGTGTGTGTGTGTGTGTGTGTGTCGTGCATGCTATTACCATGTGTGTGTGTGTGTGTGTGTGTGTGTGTGTGTCGTGCATGCTATTACCATGTGTGTGTGTGTGTGTGTGTGTGTGTGTGTGTGTGTGTGTGTGTGTGTGTCGTGCATGCTATTACCATGTGTGTGTGTGTGTGTGTGTGTGTCGTGCATGCTATTACCATGTGTGTGTGTGTGTGTGTGTGTGTTTGTGTGTGTGTGTGTGTGTGTGTGTGTCGTGCATGCTATTACCATGTGTGTGTGTGTGTGTGTGTGTCGTGCATGCTATTACCATGTGTGTGTGTGTGTGTGCATGTCTCCTTATTGATTTTGAGTGTGTGTGACTGTTGTCCACGTCTCTGTATAATCACCACTGTAAAGAAGTGATAATAGCTAAAGTGGTGGAGAAAGGACAGAGTGAGAGAATCCACTGATTGGCTTGTCATTTACTGACAATGCAAAAGTGGCTTCCACTTAACTGGCCAAAGGCCATAAATGCATTAACAATCCTCTTTGCATTAACGGCGGCAAACAGAACCACAACGGCAATCTGTTTGCTGATGATGAGCCTGCAGCTGCTGCTTGATCTTATACAACGATGCAGTACGTCTCTCTGTGAGTGAGAACAAAACAAAATAACTTTTTTCAAAACCATCCAATGGATTTACTGAGCATCAACAAGGTGTGATAATCTACTGTCATTCTTTAAGGGTACTACATTCTCAATATATAGTAGTTTTTATCACTCATCTTCCTGTAACCCACTTACAAAGTGATGAGACAGAGACACTACAATGACAAATAAGACGTGACCTCTGGTCACAAATCCAGACTTAGGAGCTTTCCTGACATGAGTGTGCACCCTTACATGTATCTCAAAGCCCACACATTCTACACATCCTGCATGAGGATTAAATGGATAGCTGTACAAATAAAACTGTCACCCATTTACAAAGGATGGTTTCCCCTTTCCAACAACACCTAACAGCATATACACTACTCAAAAAACACTTAATCAGTTTCACTTGATTTGGTGCAAATGAAAGTGACAACAGGTGTGATGGAGGTAAAAGCAAGACAAACTCCAACAAGGGGATGGTTTTGATGTGGTGACCACAGACAGTCGCTCTCTCCGTATCCTTTCTAGTTCTGTGTTCTGCTAGTGTCCTTGTCACATGTAGCATGAGACGGTACCCGCAGACCAATCAGGTTGCAAAGATAGTCCAGATCCTCCAGGATGCACATCCATAAGTGAAGTCACAAGAAGGTTTCCTATGTCTCCCAGCACAGTCTCAAGAACATGGAGGAGATACCAGGGGACCGGCTGTTACATGAGGAGAGCTGGACAGGACCGTACAAGGGCATCAACCCAGCAGCAGGACCGGTATCTGCTCCTTTGTGGAGGAGGAACAGGAGGAGCACTGCTAGAGATTTACAAAATGACCTCCAGCAGGCTAATGGTGTGCATGTTTCAGAAACAGACTGTCAAAAACAGACTCCATGAGGGTGGCATGAGAAGAGAGCAGGTTCACACTGAGCACGTCATGCTGCCTGTAACATCATCCAGCGGGACTGGTCTGGTGGTGGGTCAGTGATGGTCTGGGAGGCAAATCCTTGGAGGGTCACACAGATGTCCTCCTGGATGTATAGCCAACGGTTCCCTCACTGTTAGGTGCCAGGATGAAATCCTCAGAGTGATTGTCAGACCTTAGGCTGGTGCAGTGGACCCTCGGTTCATCCTGGGCTTGACTGGCCCTCACGTCCACCTAAATCCAACTGAGCATCTCTGGGACGTTATGTATTGGTCCATGGTTGTTACGTCTGTTTGTTCTCAACAAATAATACAGATCAGTTAAGATTTTCAACTTGAATAATTCATTCATTAAGATCTTATGTGTGATTTAAGTGCTCCCTTATTTCTTTGGGCAGTGTAGATTATAACATTGTTGCTGCTCATTTAAATCCCACAACCACAGTCTTAATGCCGCAGCAGGGTGGAGTGTCTTGTTTATTTCCTTGGCAGTCCAGCAATTAAACCCTTCAACTCTTCACTCACAGCTGCACGTCTCTAACTCTCTGTGTTATATCTGACAATTTGACATCATTACTTATTTCTACACTTTATGGTCAAAAGTATGTGGACACAAACTTGCACATAATGGTCTTCTAGGGCTGCTTTCTTTTTTTTTCTAATTTAAAGGCACCATCCGTATATGATATTTTCGACAAAACCGTGCTTCCATCTCTGTGGCCACAGTTTGGGGAAGTCTTTTTTATGTTCTGAGTGAGTCCTTAAAGAAATGGATTTCCCAGTTTGATGTGGAAGAACTTGACTGGCCGGCACAGAGCCCTGACCTTAACCACTTTCAACAAATTTGGAATAAATTGAAATGTCCTGCAAGTGTGTTGACCTAACCCACGTGGCCAGAAGAATCCATAGATAAGGGGCTCTCGTGCAATAATGAGCTGTGGGCCCCTACGGCCAGCCTGCACCACCACCACTGTGCCCCTACACACATAATGTACTGTCACCAGGGTTTGCTTCATGTCAACACTAAGTATATAACTTGTATACTGAAGTGTTTAGATAGTGTTCCATGTCTTTTCTTTTCACCTACTCATCTAAAGATTCCAGAGAAATTAAAAACAGAATATAAAGAGCACCATTGTTGAGGGGTCAGCATGTTTTCACTGTTCAGAAAGAAATCAAATCCCTACATCTTCAGACAGATTTTCACCCTGGTAAAGTAAGGATTCAAACTGTGGAGAGGTTTTTCAGTAAATTTAAAGACTAAAGTCATTAAACAGGATGTGGTTCTGCTTATAATTATTTATTTTCTGTTTATGACAGACATATAATTATATTAAACAGCTTTGGGACATTTTCTTATGTTGGTTTAATATAATTTTCCCATTAATTTGCCCATATCTGGAAAAAAATGGAACTGGTTTGAAATTATGTCCAATGAAATGCTGGCCCCTGTAAGATGGATCCTAATAGCCTTGGTGATCGCCTGACTTTTCCTCTAGTGCCATCATGAGGTCAATATTTGTGATTTTCAGTTAAAATGTTGCAGCAGCTACGGATTTCTAAATGCAGACATTTATGTTCAACATCAGAATGAAGTATAATCAATTGATGGTATATGGCTTTTTCCATCATCTGGTCATGTGACCAATATTTTAATTTATGATTAAAACAAATAATATTCAGCTTCGACTGTGTTTCTCAGTTCAGTGCAAATTGGCAGATGTTAGCATGCTAAAGCACAAAACTAAGATGTTGGACATTGAGCGTTATAGCTTCCTGCAAAACATCTTAGCATTAGCACGCTGCATTTAGACTCCTGTTGATGCAAAATAGAAGACAGGCCTACAAGATAATGCAGCCTAAAAATGCAGCACCTTGCTATTTGATTCAGCTAGTATGCATATTCACAAAAGTTTGAAGAGGCTTTTTGGGGCCCATGGACCAGGGTCAAGCGGTCTTATTCACAGGGGATATTTTCACAACTTGCAGTAGGAAAAGCCCAGGTGTTAATAATGACATAAATGATGGCTGAATTCCATTTAGCTGCTTTGATTTCAGGATCCAGGTATTGTGCATGCTAGCTCTCAGTCTTACTGTGGCCCCCTATGTCAAATTATTTCGGGGACCCCTGAAGTAAAACTGCGGACCCCCTATGGGTCCCGGACCCCTGAAGATGGTATTAAAATGGGCTGCATGGCCAAAGCTATGAGGACACCCAAACATTGCACACATATTTATTTATTAAACATATGTGTTTATATATATTTATTTTATATATTTATATATATATATATAAACATGAATACAACCTATAATAAGCAAATATAAATATTGTGAAATTGTGATGTAGAAATGCCAATACATAAATACAATTTTCTATAAATATATGAATCTGTCAACAATTATTATTTATAGATACATCATTATTACAAAGTACTTTTAGTCTCTTTGGCCAGAAAAACGTTGAAGACCTCTGGCGTAGTTAAAGGTGTGCAGCGTGGTGTGTTTCGGCCGCTGGGGGGCGCTGTGTTTTCTGCACAGATACGTTCACCTTAGCGGGACGCCGACGAACCTCTTCCGGGTTCACGCTCACCAGCAGAGGTCGGGGATGAATATAACGAAGGCATAATTTGACTACATAATTGCGTTTTCCCCGCTGAAACGATACTCAGTAGGTTACTTTTCGGAATAAAGAAGCTTATTTGAACGTCATTTTTGTGACGCTGCAGTTGGTTTGGCTAATAGAGCTCAGTGTTAGCTGAACATGTCTGCGGAGGAGGCGGACAAAACAACCACCACTGATGCCAGTGCTGGAGACGAGGAGGAGGAATGGCTTTATGGAGGTAATAACGTGGACCATGCTGTCCGCAAACACAGCTCTTCTTTACCGAAAGAGACTCGGTGTGTTGCTCTGTTAACGAAGTGCTAACCAACAACACTTCTGTCTGCTAGCATGAGAGGATGAGAGAGTTAGCATGTGAGCTAAGCTAGCAGCACCCGTTTGCTTAAACCGGCCTGTCACACATTATTTTATACATTATTTTTTCGAAATGTATTGATAACCTCTAGAGATGCATTCACACTCGCTAAAGCTCCCCCACCCCACCAACTGCCTATTGAAGACAACCTCCATATATAATACATATATGCACAATTATGAGAGGCAAGAGAAACACATACAAATAAAAGAAAGAAGTAACCAAAAGTATCGCAAATATGTGGGTATATAAAACAAAACACACAA
Source organism: Chelidonichthys spinosus (assembly GCA_029853015.1). NCBI lineage: Eukaryota > Metazoa > Chordata > Actinopteri > Perciformes > Triglidae > Chelidonichthys > Chelidonichthys spinosus. Next base: position 9,736,055 of record CM056824.1, read on the forward strand.
AAAGAGTCAAACATATGCAAATATATAAAAATATGTTTTGAATGAGAATTTAGCATAATCAACCTAAATTAGCTAGTAATGGTTTATAACATTTTTTTTCTTCTTTCAGATGAGACTGAAAGCAAAGATGAGGATGAAGAAGCCAAACTAAACGCTGCAGTCAGGTATTTAACATCTCTGTTCACCCATATTAAACACTTTGGCTTTGTGTACATGATTTACAACTGTTTGCTGCTGTTTTACAGACAGAGGTTATCCTCACAGGGATGCATCGTTGGGTTAAAAAAACAATGCAAAGGAAGACAGTTGCATACACACCTAGAATTACATAATTCTGCAGTGAATTAGAATTCTTCATATTGCAGATAAAGGAAAGAAAAAGATAATAACATAAAAAGACTTAGATGAAGTTGTTGTTTGTGTCGAATTGCACCTTTTTATATTCTGTGTGGCATTTGCATGGTAATCATGAAGTTAGAAAACATGAATGAAGTGGAACTTAATTCGGAGCAGGGGACCGATCTAAGAGCATGCAGGTGTTGACATGCAACGCTTTTGACTCGGTGCTTGAATGCAACTGCTTAAAGAAAATTCACCAGATCTTTAAAAGACATTTCAAAGAAACTTGATGTTTATTGTTTAATTATCTCTCCAGTGCACCTGCTGATGCTTCAACAGAGGATGCCGCTGCACACGCTACAGGGAACGGAGTGGCCTCCGAGGTGAGTGCAGCTGTAGTGTGCATGCACACAGTCACAGTATGTGTTGTTACATTTGCCATGCTTTGTTGTCTGTTTTGTTTGTGTGCTGACTTACCTCCCAGTTTTAGTTCCTCTCACAGTTGTTTTCTGTCCCTCTGACAAATGCTCATGTCTCATACTTTTCCCCACACTGTCAGGCAACAGGTGATGGTGAGGCTGATGGTGCAGTTGCAGGCGAGGATGCCGACAGTGACAGTGACAGTGATGATGACGACGACGATGTCCGAGTCACCATTGGAGACATTAAAAACTGGAGCACCACAGTATACGTAGGTTTTTTAGGTGTTTTGTGGATTATTTTAACTGGTATTTGCTACTTTAAACAAAGTCAATGTGTTTGTTAGTAAACAAATAGAAATTGGGTATTCCTACCAGATGCTTTTTTGTTCCTAATCAAAAAGCTATGCTCCTAGTATTTATTTTTACAGTTCAAATTGTTGTATTTATAGGTTTGTTGTTGCTTTAATATGAGGCTAATATAGCATGTATGGTCCACAAAAAAAACTGAGGATGCTCAAACTTTGGAGTGCAACATATGAACTGGAGTGAACTGAAACCGGCATTGATCTTGTCCGTATACACTATTATACTATACTGTATATGTGGTGTATATGACAGCTAATTTAGAGGAGACCCTGTGATATCAATGACAGTGTTTAAGGATTTTTCATTTTTTGTCCTCCCAGAACTTATGGAGCTCCACCTGTCAATCTCAACATAAAGACAACGGGCTCCAGACCTTATGGACAAGGTATCACCCTCTCATCTTGAACACTTTTCTGTGGCTTCTTACAGCTTTTTCTTTTCTTCACTATTCCGCACTGTTCTGTCCAAAACACTGATCACATACATATTATACACAGAGAGTTTGAACATGCTGTTCATGTCCAGTTAACAGGTTATGATGTTTATTATCCGCAGCCTCCAAGATGAAGGGAGTGGATCTGGATGGTCCTGGAAACATCAACGGGGTCCCAGTGCTGGAGGCAGATGTGGAGTCATTTGAAGAGAAACCCTGGAGGAAGCCAGGTCTGTGTGTAGCTGTATAAAAACATAATGATATGTAACAGTTCCTGTAGGCACCACAGTTATGTGCATTTTCAGGATGTGTGGTGTCATTGACAAACGGTGTGCATTGATGTGGTCTAACTGGTAAGAGATTATATATATCTCCTCTGGTCTAGCCACAGAGTCCACTAGGAAGGGCTGGAAAACCTGCCTGCTGCCCCTGTGACCTGGCCCCGGATGAGAGGAAGATAATGGATAGATGGTTGGATGAAAATGATGTGTCATGCTTAACGTGTGTGTGTGTGTGTGTGTCTCTGTGTGTGTGTGTCTCTCTGTGTGTGTGTGTGTGTGTGTGTGTGTGTTTGTGTAGGAGCGGATCTGTCAGACTACTTTAACTACGGCTTCAATGAAGACACATGGAAAGCTTACTGTGAAAAACAGAAGAGACTGCGCATGGGCCTGGAGGTCTCTACTGTTGGCTCGGTTGCAAGCAAGATCACTGTGAGCGAGACCAGTACTTACTCTGTCCCTGTTCTGTTCTTTCTGTCGACGCCCTCTGCGGCCTCTCCCTCTCATCAGTTAGTTTGGATCAATACGTTTTCTTAATGGTTTAAACAGAAAGATTACATTATAAGATATGCTTTACCCCCCTTTTTTTGACCAGAGGAACATAAACAACAGTTAAAACTGTAGTGTCATTTTATACATGTATATCTCCTATATGTCTATATTGTTAAGAAGGGACTGAATATATATATATATAAGACAAAAAACATTACATTTAAAAATCATTACTAACTATCTCTACTATGATTAACATGTGAAATGTATTAACAAGCTTATTTTTTGGCTCTTCCTTAGGTTCAGCAAGGCAGGACGGGCAATGAAAAGGACATATCCAGTTTGCCCATTCACACCTCAAAGCCAGACTTCACATCTCCTGTCAGCCTGTACAAGCCTGCTGTCAGTCAGGTCTCCAGGTAACACTTCTGCTTCTATCTTCACTTATAAGTATATCTGCTCATATAACACTTTTCCCTAGAAGTGATGTGTACAGAAAAGTAGATAAGCTAAGAACGGAAGTGTGTTTCCATCCACACGTTTTATGTGCATTTTCAAATTAAGTATTAAAAACCAGAGTGAAAATGCTTGAAATTAACAAAAAGTTGAAATATGCAAAATAATGTTGTCGGTTCTATATCAATGAAAGGTGAAGCATGTGACTTAAACGTCCGCTGAGGCCCAGCTTCTGACACAGCATTGAAATAAATGAACATTTAAAAAGAGTATAGGGAGAGTGAACATTTTTATTTTAATAATTTCAACATTACTTTTATTCATTGCATTGTGACTGTGTGTGTATGTGCATATGTCCATTAAAGCTTTGAACAGATACATATCATAACATTAACTATTTTTATGGAATGCAGAGCAAAGTTTTGTTGAACAGATCCATAGAAAAAAGAGACGGCAAACTGGTTTGTAATTTAGGATCAATGGGGCTCAGCAGACGGACATGCCGCTCCACCAGAATCATCTCTGAATGCAGAGCAGGGCACTGAATCTAGAGAGATCATTTTTAATAACCTCTCATTTCCAATAGTTATTGAACATTTCCTTAATATTGGCATAGGAAAAACCTTTGTTAATCGTCCCTTCAAACTTCGATACAGATCTGATTGCCAGTCAGCACGAGCCTAATTGACACCAACAGTTTAGCTTGTTATCTCGCATAAACGTAGTAAATGGAAACATGCAGTAATTCACATTTTCTTTTTCCTGGTTTCCTGCAAGATGGTTTGAAATGTGCACTACATTTGGATGGAAACTTGGTTTTGTATCTAGACAAGGGAGGGCTGTAAGAGGAGTGTCCCTGTGGTTAGAGCAGGTCATCCCATGTATGTGTGTGTTTAGGCCGTTACTCTCATCTCCTTTACCCCTGTCCTTTGTTTCTCAATGGTAGGATCTCTCCCCCTCAGTGGCCTGGCCCGCCCCCGGACATGTCCTATTATACGTAAGTTGCCATAGCCTTGTCCCCACTTGGTGAAATGCTCCTGATGGGAAATGTATTGATGTGGGGCTGGAAAGTTTATATAAGTTAGAGCTCTGACACTAGAATATCACCATTGTAACTGAATCAGCAGCTCGTTGGTTCGGTGGCCTGTTGATAACTGAGAATATCTTGATGTAAATTGAAAACCTTTTTATAGAGATTATAAATATGATTTTTTTCTTTCTTAGATATGCAACCTTAACACTAGGATTGTAGTGTATCCGTTAAAAGACATCCTTACTTTCATAAAGGGTAACTTTGCTATATTTAAATAAATGTCTAGATCAGCCAGGCCAATAAATATATCACCTACGTTAGGTTTGAGAAATGCCCCACTCAGTATGTATATTGGTCACGGTTCTAAATCTAGGTGGTCTTTATCCAGATTGTTCGTATATATTTGAACATGATTATAACATTGTCTCAAAAATCCAGTGTCAGACTGTAGTTTCCATCACATTTTCCAAACTGCAGTCTGCATGAATGATTTAGTTCCGCATTGTTGCAGACGTTTATGTGAATTAGATATTTAGTTCATGTAAACTGCTGATTGTGTGTCATCTTGTTTGTGTGGACGTAGACGTGGTGCATACTCAGTGCCTTGATTTTATTTTTTTGTATTCTTTTCCCAGGAAGACGAGTGGAACTATAGATGTGATTGGTGGAGGGACGGCCACCATCAGCAGGGTTGAAGGGCGACGCAGACATAATCTAGAAGGCAACAATATCCAGGTACGCGGAAGCAACATAGTCACTCTGAATACAAAAAAACACACTTTTTGTATGTGATTTCATTTATCCTGGTGAAAACATGTTGTTAACTACTATACTATAGTTAACACCAAAAGAAACTGTCGGGAGTGTATTTTGTCATCTTGCCTGTTTTCTGCAGGTGATCGCTGAACAGTCAGATGCTGAGCCAACTGCAGCGAAGATTCCCCCCTTCTTTCCTCCTGGACCGCTTCCTCCAAACATACCCCCACCTCCTTTCCTCCCTCCACCGCCCAACGTCAACGCTGCACCTCCACTCATCCCCCCACCCAGTAGGTTTATTGTTTCTACACTGGTCTCTTGGTGTTTTTGATTTGGAGCAGCCATCATATCTTACCTCGCATCTGCTCCGTTTTATTGTTATTTCTCTCTGTCTGCCTCGTAGGGTTGCCCATTACTGTCCCTCCTCCTGGTTTCCCTCCTCCACCGAGTGGCCCCCCTCCTGCTATCATCCCCACTATGGACAGGTAACACAGACACACACACACACACACAGTAGACTGTGAATAAGAAGTCAACCATGAAGTAACTTATTGGTTTTAAAGCCACAAGTTGAGCATTTTCACTGCGCCATCTTGTTGTTGTTTTTTTGCAACCAGCAGTGACATGATATGGTGGGACTCGGTAAAACCAAACACCAGATTAGACATTTTTAGGCGACCAAAGTGGTTGCAATCAATTTTCATGAACTGAAACCAACCTAGAACAATGGCTCATTACTTGACAAGTTTGTTGCAAAACCTGCATGTTATCTGGTCAAGTGGAGTGAGACTTAGGCAGTCAGTCAAGTGATGAACCCTTCGAGTAATGAAGTCATTGTGCCACATGTAGCTTTAGGCCTACATTCATGTAACGTAATCTTGGGATATAACTATCTAGTTTTAGATCACGTTTTTCTTGTGGTCTAATCGGGGACAATGCATTCGTCCATTTTGTTGAAGTATTTGTTGAAGTAAACCAAATTAATGCTTTATGGGTTATTGATTTGAGGATGATTAAGCTAAGATATGTGCTAACTTGAGATGTCACATGATAACTATTCACATATTCTGCAGCCTGATGGAGAGCAGTCAGACACTTGTGTCTGTGTTGGTGAGGTTGGCTCAAAAAACACCAAATGTACAAAACATTAATTTTGGACCTGTCAACATTTTTAAAATTATTAATTCGCAATCATAGTATTTTTTTAGAAGAAGCAATACTTTTATTTGGCACCTTTCTCTTTCAATATTACCTTTTGAAAGCAGGCATGTCACCGTTCTATTACAGTGAGACTACAGTCACAATGACTTACTGCCAGCTACGCAGCCCAGGAGCCACACAGAAGTCTCCATCTTATCTGTCAAGCACTGTAGCTTGTTAAATGGGTCACCAGACAAACATTCATCAGAGAAAAGTGTCCTTTTTTGCAGGCTAGATTGCAAATTTACCAATTACATTTTTCTAGATAGGGTAGATATATTTCATGCTGTGTTGTTACATGTTGCCTTTCTTCTCTTTCCACAGTGGCCACCCTGGAGGTTATGATGGACGCTCTGTCCCTCCATACCCATTCCCTCAAGGTAGGAATCTGGTTTTCTAAACTTTTTTGTCCATTAATGAGAGTTCATATATCATATAATCTTGGAAAATGTCTCTCAGTTGTTTGAAGGATTCATCAGAAATATAAAATAGATATTAGAGAGGAAATTATGACCTGTTTAACGTCCTAACACTAGCTCCGAGCAGTTAAGAATACATAATTAAAACTACTAATGCTGTTTTCTAAATAAATTATTTTGAATGTGTTTTATACAAATTATCACTACATATACTTAGTAAAAGGATAATGTTTAGATTTTTTTGACAGGTTACTTTTTTTGGGACAGTGGTGGAAAAACAGAGTTGGTCTGGAGACTTGCAATTCTAGTTCTTGGAAAGAATTGGCAAATTAGCAGGTCAGATTTGTCATCTCTAATAACTATCTCTTCGGGCACCTTCCCCTTTACCTTTCAGGTGCATACCCGCCACCCATGACTGGAGGTGTGCCTCCTCCTTGGCCCCCAATGATGGAGAACTCTAAACCCTGGGACTACTATTCTCGTCGAGACGACAAGCGAGAGAAGGAAAGAGAGAGGCCCAGAGAGAGGACACATGAGCGGGAGAGAGAGAGGGAGCACAGCCCTTCAGCTATGAGCTACACCAGGTGAGATGGACAGAATCGCACCGTTGTTGTCATAAAGTGTCGATAAGTGGGTCAGTCGTTACATGACGGATTCACATTGATGTAGTTTGTCTGTTAGTGTCATTAGGGCTCCAGACTTACTTTCCCAGTGGCAGCACTGGTGCAACCAGCAGCTCTTGATCTATTCCCACCCTGTTTTTGGTACAGCATGGGATAGTAGTCTGTGGAGGAAAGTAACTCAGTACTTGTATTCAAGTACTGTATGATTTTGAGGTACTTAAACTGGTACTGTATTAGTGTTTTTAATTGTGTGGCGCTTTCTTCTTCACTACATTTCAGATGGGAATATTGCACCAGCTGCAACACTAAAATGCATCCTCCATTAATAATAATCTATTAAAATGTATAATAATGCAACAACTAAAGAGCCCATTTGGCTGCATACTGAGCACATTTACTTTTTGCTTCAAGTACATTTTCTTGATCATACTTACAGAGTTCTTTTTTAACATCTTAGTACTTCAGTAATAAGTGATCATGAATTAAGAAAACATCTTTGCGAGGGAGCATTTCTGCCCTGTCTGCACAAATACGGTCCCATGAGCACAGGGCTCGCAACTGCTTTTTGAGACCTTGGAGGTGGGGAAGAAATAGACAGTGTCTGAAGTCTACGCTCCAGTGAGCGTGATCAGCGTGCGATCGTATGAGCGGAACAGTGAACAAATTGGCTATCACAATAGCAATGGGGTGCATTCAGACATTAAAGTCTGTAGGTTTACAGAATGGAGGGATATTTAATAGGAAGAAAAATAAGTCGCGAGTCGACGTGCTCAGTGATGGTAATCCAAAGAAAATATGACAAAGTAGGGCTTCATTCATAACGTTTAAATTCAAATTATTATTATTCAAGGTGCAATTATGAGACTGGGAGCATTTTGAATGCTTCTTAATGGCACTCAACATGGTCGACGCCTGTGACTCGTAGCCGACGGTGTTAACGCCACAAACAATATACAATATGGCAAACATTCTGACCGAGCTAACCGTCAGAACCAGAGGGGGAACTGGAGGATGGCACTGCGCTTCACTGGACTGCGTTATCAGCTGTAACCGCCTTAGAAGAGGAGTGCAGAGCGGCACTGTGAGCTCGTCAGTGGCTCACATGCCAGCTATGTCACAAAGCAACAAAGCATAGGGGCTGCTATACATGAACATGATTAACACTATGAACTATACAGTTTATAAATGAAGGAAAAGAGAGTTAAGATATCTGAGTGTATCTGGCATTAGCAGATGCCCAGAGTTGGGGTATTTGAAAAGGTATCATAGGATTTACTGTCTTCAGTATTTTGAGTTTTGAAAACAATTTTAACCTTGGAAGACACTGAAAATCATATTTTAAGCAAACGGAGGGATAAGTCCTTGCATTCAGTATTACTCTACTGTAACATTAAAGGGCCTATTTTTTTTATTATCAGAGCATAGGCAGCATGAAAACGTGACATTGTAAATTGAAAGCTCTTGTTCTTTCAACTCCTGTAGCGACGAGGAGCGGTATCGTTACCGCGAGTACCAAGAGCGCAGCGGTTATGCGGAGCGGCATCGTGAAAGGTCGAGCCGAGAGAAAGAGGAAAGGCACAGAGAGAGACGGCACCGAGAGAAGGAGGAGGGACGCCACAAGTCCTCTCGCAGGTACGTAAACGCACGCTGAACCCTTCCCCAGAATCATTGCAGCAACTCTAAAGATGTGAAGATGTGAATGAGCTTGGGATCTTAAAGGCTGAGCATTGTTGTATTTGAAAGCGTCTGATCCTCCATTTTCCTTGTCATATTTCCATTTCATACTAAGTAGCTCTACATTGACATATGAGAACAGTTCTGTTACTTTATTTCCATGTCTTTTAGCATGATTTCATGCTATCGTAATAATTAAAAACTTTTATATAAACCTATATATATATATATATATATATAAATATATATATATATATATATATATATATAATATATATATATATATATATATAATATATATAAATAAATAAATATATATAAATATCAAAAATTCTTTCTTTTTGTCGTCTCCACCTCGTCTTTCACCTCACATCACCTCCTTTATTCTGATTTGGCCTCTCTGCCATTTTAATAACCCTTCTGTCTGTCTCCGTTTCACTTCACCTTTTCTTTTTTTCACCCATTGATCTTCTTGTCTCCGACATAACCTTTTATCTCCCTTCCCCTATTGTCTTCCCTCCATGCCCTTTACTCTCCCTTTGATATCTTTCCTCTGCCTCTCGAATCTCCCCTCTCGTCACCTCCTCTGCCCTTTCAACACTCCTATACTTCTCCTTCGATTAGCAGCAGTAGCAGGAGAAGGCACGACAGCGAGGAGGGCGACAGCCACCGGAGGCACAAACACAAGAAGAGCAAGAGGAGCAAGGAGGGCAAAGAGGCCAGCGAGGAGATCAGCGCAGACCAAGAGAACCAGGAGGCCATGGAGTAGTGGTCACCACCTTGTTTGTCCTCTCTCTGTCTGTCTTTGGTCCTGTCTGTCCCTCCATGTTTCCCACCTTGTTCAATCACTGTTCTCCTCCCTCCTGCTGTCGTTCATCCTCACCATCGCTTCAAGCAGAGAATGGCTGAAGCAGAGGAGGTTGTAAAGGAGGGGTGGTCGTCCTCTTTACTTCGTCTGTCTTTCCATTACTAGCTGACATCAGACATGGCATCAGTCTGTCTTCATCCCCCTCCCTCTTTCTTCCACTCCCCCCCTCCCCCGCTCTCAGCACTGCTGTAACAATTAGGTAATGCTCAGAGATTTCACTGTATAGTCAGAATGATCAGCAGCTCTTTAGCTCTTTTTTTCTGTCCTTTGTTTGTTTGATCTTGTCCTGTATGAAGACATCTATAGACAGCTGTCAGTTTGTTGAGTTCAATTAAAAAAACACTTTTGATAAGATGCCTTTTTGTGACTTTGTTGGAATGGATATATAACTAAATATTCAGGTATTTAATGTCCTAAAATAGGAGTCTTTCACAGAACTTTGGTAACTGTATAATCTACCCATTATGCATTTATAAATGAACCTCTTGGGTCTGAAACATTGTGCCCATCGAAATCTTTTAAGGTGGTCAATACAATATTTAGAGTATTAATGTAGCAGAATACAACTATTTGCTATGGAAAGATACGCTGCCTGGCCAAAAAAGAAGTCACACACTAATATTTTTTTTGACCGCCTTAAGTTTTGGGCAATGGCATCACTTTGATAAGCTGATGCAATTTCACAAGGTTTATTTTTGTCACCAAGAAATTCTTCTCCAGCGTACCCCAAAGATTCTCAATGTGGTTCAGGTCTGGACTCTGGTGGCTGATCCATGTGTCAAAATGATGTCTTGTGCTCTCCAAACCACTCTGTCACTATTTGAGCCTGATGAATCTTGGCACTGTCATGTTGGAATATGCCCGAGCCATCCGACAAGTAAAAATGTATTGATGGAAAAAAACAGGTCATTTAGTATATTCAGGTAGTCAGCTGATAAGCTCATAACGTTGCTGAAACTCGACCTGACCAACTGAAGCAACCCCAGATCCTAACCGCTGCCCCGGTTGTACAGTAGGCAACAGACCTGATGGGTGCGTCATTTCCTCCACCTCTTTTATTTCCCTGATTCACCCATCACTCTAGAACAGTCTCCTTAGTTGTTTTCTTTGTTTGATGTAGCCCAATAATTTGACCCTTCTGTTCCACAACCACAGGATCTGTCTTCCCACATGGTTGAGAAGCTACTCACTGCATCGGTTTGGGTAAATAACTGCGAGGCACTGACTGGAGTATAGTTTCTACCTGAGCAGAGATTGAAGAATCTTGAGTGTTGTAATCCAAGTTTCTCTATGCTTTCTTTATATGGCCTTGCAGGCTTTTTGAATGAACGTTGCCTGCTGGCTAGCTCACAGCCACCGCTCTGCACTGGGCTTGTACTGTGGTTACAGCTGATACGTTTCACCCTCCAGTTCCCCCTCAGGTAAAAAAAACTGTCAGCACCGTTTGCTGCAACCTGTCGGCTCAGCCGTCACAATGTGGGAGCCATGTGGATGCACTAGATAAGCCCTGGATTTCATATTGAGCACCCTTTTAAACTGAGTTTAAGACCAACTGTAGGAGAGATTGTGTGCAGTAGGTGAACTTTAAAATAAACAGATCAATTACAGTTGCAGTTCAATGTCTGATGAGGTAATTTAATTTTTGTGGGAAAAACATATCAGACAAATTCTCAATGTGATTGTCTCAAAACATGTCTGTAAAGATCTTAAACATAATCCCACTGTGAAATTTGACTTTGCTGGGGGGGATTTGGACTTGTGACCCTAGTATTTTTAAAGTCCTATCTCAGTATTAATTTGTTGGATTTCGGACGTGTTCTATATCCTTTACATTCATTGGAGTCAATTCAGCCAAAGCTAAGGTATGGCAAGGTTACTAGTCACATGACTTAACTACAGTATAAATCAATATACATACCCAGCAAATAATCATAACAAAAGTGACAAGTCTGCTATGTAGCTTATCTGTGTGGTAAGGAAATGTCGGATGTCGCTGCAGACCCGGAGACCTGCAGATTCAGACCCCCGCACTTCTGGACCCGCACGTTCAGACCCTTTGTGGTTTTTTGACAGTGCCACCTACTGGTTGACTTTAAAACTACAACTATACACAGTCTGGACCCTTGTGGATTTTTTGACAGGGCAAAGTCCAAATAAAACACCAAGATCTATTAGTTTGTGAAGCTTGAATTACTTTTAAACTTTTTAAAAACTTTTGGACTAATTAAATAAATAAAATCCAAATAAAACACTAAAATCTGATTGTTTGTGAGGCTTGGAACACTTAAACTTTTTTGGGCTAAATAAATAATTAACCTCCAATGAAATGACATGCTTTTAAATGTTCTATTGCATGGGGTTATAATGACAAAACAATCTTAACATAGCCTACAATGAAATGAAATGGTTTCAAATGTTTTATTGCACATGCTTTCACTTTCTGCCTTTCAAGCCTCCTGAAGAACTCGTCCACTTCACTGAAACAGACAAAAATGATACTACTGGAATAATAATACTGGAATAAAAGAACCATCAATGTATTTAGAAATTCCTACTTCTCTCCTCTTACCGGATAACAGGCCCTGCCAGGAAGACCTGCTCTGCCTCCTCCCATGAAATGGCATTCACTGATGAGATTCCATATATGATGGCCTAAACAGAGTTTTAAGCAATTAAATTGATTTAAAATCAATACAAAAACTTCAAATATCTGCCATTCATTCCAGCTTTTAAAATTCTGAAGAACGCACAAGGTTATGCTCACCTCTGGAAAGAGAACCCCACAAATAAAGCTGCAGTACAAGCAGTGGTCGTGAAGCTGTGGCCAACATCCAGTCCACATCTGTGAATTGTGTATCCTTCAACAAAAGAACATATTTGAATTGAATTACTAGTCAGTCCTTGCTGACATATTTTCCTGAGACATTATTATTTCATTTGGTATGCTGTTTTTAAAAATATAATGCACTGATCCTACAATATATAAAAAGAGTCTGAAAAGTGTGAAAACATGACCTGGGCTTCCCTATCAGGTAAGAAGACAAGAAGGATGTGACACACAAACCATGTCCTACAAGAACGTGTTCAGACTTTACCTTGATAATTAACAGCTCTGTTAAAATAGGACTGTAGGTGGGATTCTACATTTGCTCACCCTTGTTGGTTGAAACGAAGCTGAGCTGCAGAATGGGCAATGGACCCGTTTGCAGCATGTCCTGCATTGCTCCAGTTGGGGCAAATTTTTGTTATATGCACCTTCAAAAGAGAGAAAGAGACAGTGTCATAAATCTAAGTTTAATAAACACACTGGACAACACACACAAAATATTTGGTTTAATGTCACAGACAGTGCCAACGTTGACCTACACATAGGTTACTTAGTTTTATTTCTGTTTAATTTAATGCACACGGTATTAAAAGTATCAAAGTTATACACATTCTCATACACATGCTCACATCCAACCAATTTACAGTGGAACATTGTGGTGCATTTTAACTCGTCACCTACCTAATCTATTTCTCTATGGCGTTATATTTGTGCCACATTTATGAAGGAGCAATGTGAGATTTTGAGCGCAGAAAAATATATTTTGCGAGCACAGAAATTATATTTTGAAGAGAAATGATACGCCATATTTCTCCTCACTCTTGGTTCACACTGGACGCGGAAGCGCCGCCGCGAATAGACGCGTAGCGGAGCCCGCTTCCATTCGGCGCCCCTGTTAAGCTATGGTGTCGTTCACACTGGACGCGGAGCGCCGCGAATACGCGCGGCCCTCCCCCGCCGTGAAGCGATCGTTTCGGCGTCAGCTATATTTTTTTGCGCGTGCCGCGAGTGAACGCGTCAATTCTGGCAGGAAATCACACAGAGAAACACGAGACAATCCGGTAAATTTTCAAAATAAAAGCAATTTTCAAAATAAAATACCGCGATTGACAAACGCGATCATATTTGTGTATCTAAACTCGCACTGTCGGAAACAGAAAGAGACAATACATTTAATAAATGTGAAGAGTAGATAAACAAATATGTGTATTTCAACGGTATATCTGCACTACTGTCTACTACCATACACACTCTCTGTCTGTGTGTGTGTGTCCCCTCTCTCTCTCTCTCTCTCTCTCTCTCTCTCTCTCTCTCTCTCCTCTCTCTCTCTCTCTCTCTCTAATTTATGATTTCATACTTAAAGAGAGCCATATCATTTTGAATTGGAAAAGACTACAAGCAACAAACTCACATTTTACTAGATTAAATATTACAATGTAGAGATTTGTCAACCTGGAAACGGCTCAAATCATGTGTAGAAAATGTATTTGAAATGACCTGAAAGTATTCAGAGGTTGTTTAAAATGGGATTAAGCTATTACGATTTGAGAGGAATTTGCATGTTAAAAGATACGTGAGGATCAAAAAAGTTCAGTTAAAGGTACATTTATGGAATGGCTGTCGATGAGTTTTTCACGCTAAATTTCACACAAAAACCATAAAATGCAACTGTTTTCATTGTCTTTATTCCATAATAAGCTAATGTTTGTAGATTGTTATTTCTACTGAGTTTTACTTTGTGTTATTTACTAATAGCCTATAATAGCCAGTAATGGATCTGAAAACATCCTCCATCCTGCTGTCGGGTGAATGAATAAAAATAACAATGCTGATGTTATGGTTGTTTAAGTGCCTTTGATCACTAGGAAAGCAGCTGTTTCCTTTTGAAATCAAAACGTGAAAATTAATTTCCTATAAACATACAGCCTCAACTGTTGCATGTGATCGGATCAAGATTCCTCAACAGGTCAAAGTCCCCCCCCCCCCCTGCCTGGGCTGTTTGCTCTGCTCTCATGCAGGACTCTGACTGAGATTAGGCTACTCTGATCATCATGCATAGGAATTATAACATCATAGATTTGTGTATATTTGTCACTTTCACGCTGATGAAGAACTTGCTGCGGCTCGGTGCTTCTCAACCTCATCTATCACGGATCATAGAAAACCCCGTTTCACGGTGCAACATTGAACGCACCTGCAGTGTAACGTCGTACCGTCAGGATTTAGTGTTCTTGGAGGTGGCGGCTGATCCAGACAAGGCTTTTAGAGCAGAAAAACAATCGATGATGAATGAAGATGAATTCCTCTGGATTTTTTTTTTAAAGACAGACATTATGCAGATTATGATATTATTCTTTCTGCCCTGAAAAAAAAAAAAAAAGTTGTGGTAGAGTAACATATAAATACATTAACCGCCATATTGTAATATTATAATTCAGAGATTACTAGAATATGCCTTAAATACATACACATTTTAATTATTTAATACTGTGTGGAAGAGTAAACCTTATTATAGAATTATTCACAGTGCATAAATGTCACTGCACATAAACCTGAAATGCCTAAATTACTTTTAATCCGAAATTGTAGCGCGTTTGAATCCGCGCATGCGCCTTTGGACAAGAGCAGATCCCGCGATTTGAAACAGTGAAGAAGGAGCACGGACGGGTCGTCTCCATCGGACTGTTTGACACGGAGGTGCTGCGTGGCTGGGCTAGCTCTGGGCAAACGTAAGTTACTGCCTTTTTGCTTTACATTCGTAATAATGTAAGTCAGTATAATAGTCTGACTTCCGTTTGTTTGAAGCGGTATAACTTCTGCAACTGTTCACAATTATGTCAATGTCTGTGTTTAGTCAATTTAAAACAGTAAGCTAACGTGACCAGATTAAAAACAATGGCATCGGTATATAACGTTCTACCAAATACAGGACAGGGCACTTTGTTACAATGTTAACATTTAACATATTTCTTGAGTATTTAGCTCTGCTAAAATTTGATTTAGTAGATAACTTTACTAAGTGGAGCTTGAACTCCGCTGATTATATTCATTTCACTTCTATAAAACGTGAGGTTTAAAAGAGGGTGTGAGGGAGACATTTGTGAAAAGCCTGAGGAGAAAGTCTAGTTGTCATGTGTTAACAACAAGCAGCAGGGGGACAGACAGGGGACTTCAGACATCAGTCCTCAGAGGACTACATGTCCTCTGGTTCTGCTCGCTGGGACTATAGTTATAATTAAACCCTCGGGATTTTTTAAGAAGAAAGCTATGATGCAGATTACTGTCTGTCTCAATTGCTGTCATTCTGTCCCCTTCTCTATACCAAAATCTTATCTTTTTAATTTAAATCAGCACTTAAAAAAAAGAAGAAAACCAACAATGAATATAACCTACTAATTAAGTGTTATGCACTGTATATTCCTTGATTACCATCAACACATGCTCTGTAGTTTATTTTGACATTTTATTTTTCCAGGGCGAGACCGTTCATATAAACCAGTGAGGAGATACACCTGAAGACAAACACAGGAGAGAAAAACAACATAGGAGCCATGGAGAGGATGAAGAAGTTTGTTGCTGTTGTTGTGTTGCTGAGTCTCCTCTCAACGGGACTCTCTGCTCCTTTGAGCAGCTGCGACAGTTTGGTAAAACCCATAACTATCAGCAATGAAGACGTAAGTGCACCTCTGCTTTACTTTGTATCTTAAGTATCTAAGTTTAATTACAACTATTTTTGTTGTCTCTTTATTGGCCTGTGAACTTCTTTTTAGGTTTCACAGAGTTCTGGTCTCTACAAATGAAAAGTCGGCAAATCACTTTGGGTAACATTTTGTTTTACAGGTCCTTAATTTCCTAATAGTTAACGAGGAAGTTTCTTGGGAATCACTATCACTATGTGATATGGTACAAATTATGAACAAAACAGGAATGTCCTTCAAAGAAAAGCAGCATTAAAATGTAGATAAATATTCCTTTATCATTATTAAATAAATACCTAGTCTGCTCTGATTGGTCAACCAGCATGGTTATCAGAACACCCCTTACTATAACAGGCGACTCATGCTCAAATCTTACACATCAGAAAAAGTAATGGGATGGAACTTAAAATTGGTTTCAGATAAAAACATATACATTTAGATATGTGCATGCTGTGCATTAATCTGATGTCCGCTATAATTTAGTTTATGTGATTGCTCTGAGGTTGCAACCAGATATCACAGCATTTACCTGAACTGTGACCCGGGTCACAGGTCGCAGTCTGGAGCCCTGTATAGCCCTGTATAATACTGATGTTATATTTCAAACATATTTAATTTGGTATATCGAACAACTCGGGATGCACCGATACCAGCATCAGGTATCGGTCCGATACTGTGCGTGTTTACTTGTAATCATAACGGTGCTTCGATACTACCACGTCAATACTTTGCGGCAGTGACATCAGGTAGGCGGTGAAGCAGGAGCAATGACAGCCATGACGTGATTCACACGCTCTCTGTTGCGAATGTCGGGGCTAACTGCTACATTCACAGCTGTAACGCCGTCAGACACTAGCCCCTTTTACGCTAACTTTTTGTTGTGGTAATGTTCCTTTTTTCCTCCCCATCGTCTTTGTAAAGCTGGAAGAGGTGGTGATGTTTTGAAGATGTGTTACCAGGGCGATGTGCCGCCGGAGCATTTAACAAGCTCAGAACGTTGATCCGTAGGAGATAAAAAGCCGGTAGTTGCTCGCACGAGGCCGGCCATTGTATGCATCGACATGTATATGATGCACAGCAACTTTGCTTGCGGTTGAAGAGTCGTGTAAATATGCACAACAAGCAAAAGTTCACATTTCATTGTTTTGATTTGCTCAAGCTAATCAGATTTCCAACGCTCATACATATGCCACACAGGCGGCAGCAATGTCACGGCCTCTCGTAAGTAATTATAAGAACTGTTATGGCATTATTATGACTCATATCGGTACTTGGTATCGGCAAGTACCCAAATGTAAGTACTTGTACTTGTACTCGGTCTGAAAAATATTGGCGCATCCCTACAAACAACTATATGTCTCAGAAATCCCCCCAGAGGTTGAGAATGCCCCGATGTGTAACTGTCTGTGTGCTTCAGATGCTGGGGAGATGGCTGTACATCGGAGGGAGCTCTGACCTCCCAGGAAGCCGCTCTCTGGGCCATCTGATGACCAGTGTCTGGCTTGACATCACTGCAACTACCCAAAGCAACATCCTCAATCTCCTCCAGACTCAGAGAATGTAAATTTCAACACACACTATCACACCACAGGACTTAAGGCGACATCTTTCTGCTGTTAGGCTTGACCAATAGTTTATAAACTTCCCATAGAATTTCTAAAGGTGGACTCTGATGGTTCCTGTTGGTGTGTTTTTATACATTTCCTGCTACTATGAGAAAAATGTAGAAGGAGGAACGCATTGTATGATACAATACGTTCCTCCTCCTACATTTTTCTCAATAGTAGCAGGTTAGTTATGATTATCTAGTTATGATAATCATAATGATAATCATAACTAGACACATCATGTTAATGAGATATTTTGGTGCTCAGTCTTGCCCACTATCTTGCCAAAAATATTTGCTCACCTGCCTTGACTCAGAGATGTTCCGATACCATTTTTCCCTCCCGATACCGATTCAGATACTTGTGCTGTGGGTATTGGCCGATACGGAGTACCGATACCAGTGTTTTTTTATTTATACTACGCCAAAGTGATATGATTATGATTATCATTTAATCTGGCTCAGGTTAAACCCTTTGTAAAACATGAATACAGCAAATGGAAGCCATTTATTTTTAAATAGAACAGTATGAAACAGTAGTGCAAATTTGCAACACTAGTGCCACCCGTCGAAATTGAGTCTTTGCATATGTTGCACAGGGCTCTCAAGTTTTTAACTTAGTTCAGCGAGAGATTTTGGTTGAAGGTACGTGTCCACAGGCAGCGTTATTTCCACGCTTCCCATTCATTGTCTATGTAAGAAGCTGTGCAATGCCTTCGCTTTGCGGCGAGTTTCGAGAGATGGTGCTGCCGCCTGCAAGATCTCGAAAATAATTTAAACTGACCGTTGACGATCTAAAATAAAGACAGATTCAGCAACTGCATAGCTTATTTCTCACATAAAATGTTTTCAGAAACACATTTCGGTGAACTATTTTCGTAAAATAAGAGAAATGATCCCAGTAATTTGTCTGTGTGAGAAATACTAGATGTGGCGTGTGAGTGTGTAAACAGATCGGAATGCGTGTGTCTCACGCCCATCGGTGAGACTTGAGAGCCCTGTGTTGCATGTCGCCATCTTACTGGTGGGAACATCCACTGTGGAGTACTGCCAAACCGCTGTCATGATGCGCTAACATTAGCTCCCTTTAACAGGTGTCAGGTGATCAATTCTTCTTCGCCCCTCTAAAACAGCAGCTGCCGATGGCAGCACAGCGCAACTGCTTTAAGAGAGGCGAAGAAGAAATGTGTCAAAGCTAACGGAGCTAACCAGTAAATAAATTGTTATTTCTAATAAATTACGTGGTATCGGATACGTGCCTGGGCTCCAGTACTCGCCGATACCAATGCCAGCATTTTCAGCAGTATCGGAGGCATTTACGATACTGGTATCGGAATCGGAACAACTCTACTCGCATATGAACTTAAGTGACACCCTCTTCTTAATCCATAGGGTTTAATATGACATCAATCCACCCTTTGCTGCTATAACAGCTTCAACTCTTCTGGGAAGGCTTTCCACAAGGTTTAGGAGTGTTTATGGGACTTTTTGACCGTTCTTCCAGAAGCGTATTTGTGAGGTCACACACTGATGTTGGACAGGTAGGCCTGGCTCTCAGTCTCCGCTCTAATTCATCCCAAAGGTGTTCTATCGGGTTGAGGTCAGGACTCTGTGCAGATCAGTCAAGTTCATCCACACCAAACTCTCTCCTCCATGTCTTTATGGACCTTGCTTTGTGCTCTGGTGCACAGTCATGTTGGAACAGGAAGGGGTCGTCCCCAAACTGTCCCACAAAGTTGGGAGCATGGAATTGTCCAACATCTCTTGGTACGCTGAACTATTCAGAGTTCCTTTCACTGGAACTAAGGGGCCAAGCCCAGCTCCTGAAAACAACCCCACACCATAATCCCCCTCCACCAAACTTTACACGTGGCACAATGCAGTCAGACAAGTACCGTTGTCCTGGCAACCGCCAAACCCAGACTCGTCCATTAGATTTTCAGATTCAGATTTTCAGATGGAGAAGCGTGATTCGTCATTCCACTGCTGATGTATGGCTTGGATGCAGCTGCTCGATCATAGAAACCCATTCCATGAAGCTCTATACGCACTGTTCTTGAGCTAATCTGAAGTCCAAATACGTTTTGGAGTTCTGTAGCGATTGACTTTGCAGAAAGTTGGTGACCTCTTGACTATGTGCCTCAGCATCCACTGACCCTGCTCTGTCATTTTACATGGCCTACCATTTCTTGGCTGAGTTGCTGTTGTTCCCAATTGCTTCCACTTTGTTATAATCTCACTGACAGTTGACTGTGGAATATTTTGGAGTGAGGAAATTTCAGTCTGCATGACGAGGTGCTTACTTTTATACACCTGTGGCCATGGAAGTGATTGGAACACCTGATTTCATTTATTTGGATGGGTGAGTAAATACTTTTGCTAATATAGTGTATCTCAGCCTGCATTACCCGTTTTTTGGCCACTTGGAGGCAGTGCCACGAAGCTACATTGTCAGCCTATAAAGTTGTTATGGTGATCATGTTGCTTATTTACACATCCGATAGATAAAAAAGTTAGCATTCAAATGGAGCCTTGTTTCTGTCCAGCTGGCTAATTTTTCTGGAAACGACGCTGATGTGAGAGTGAATCAAAACTGAAGGAGTGAGGCGTAAAACCAAACAAGCGGAAAGACACTAAACACGCACAGGGGAAAGTGCAGAGTCGGATGATAATTCTCAGTCCGTTCATTACTACAAGCAACAACTTTCACAAACTTAATCGCAATGATTCAAATTATTCACTGATTCAAATGTCTGACTCTTTCAAATTTCTTGGCACACACATCAGCAACACCTTCAAATGGAACATTAGTAAAGACCACATTACAAAAAAACAAAGAGGCGTTGTAAGTCCCTGCCAAAATACAGTTTGAACTTTGAACAGGTCTCAGTAACCCTGACAGGTGTACTGCACTTTGTATCAATATTGTCTGGGAATTTTATCTTATGTTAAGATTTGAATAATGTCTGTTGACATCTAAAATATGTTTAATAAATGTGTAGTTTAAATTTGGGTTATTCATGGTTGAAAAGTGAAAGTTCAGTAGATGTCTACTCTTAGCCTAGACCTTGTTTAATAGTATTTTCAATGTCAATGCATTTTTAATGATGATTGTAAAATATGTTCTAAATCCAGGCTGTATGTAGCCTAATAAATCTTGGTCTATATGAGAAGTAAAGCACAGAGGCAACAAATACATCCACCTTGGTCATGTGGTCAATAATAAGTGGTTGGAAAAGTGAAGCAAAGCTGAAGTGCCGCCAAATTTGCATTCTCTACTGGCCATCAGGGGGCGACTCCTCTGGTTGCAAAAAGAAGTCTGATTGTATAGAAGTCTATGAGAAAATGATCCTACTCAGGTCTCCAGACTAACTTTTTACATTGGTCACACTTGTTTAGGTGCACTCAAAGTTTTTCACTGGGCCTTTTGGCACCCCAGTAATACACCCATTATACATTTTCTTCATAGTTCCCATATATACTGGTAATTTATAGAACACATTATATAAATAACTATGAACAGAAATAAAGATAAGAGAAAAAAAAGATGCAAATAAATGTTTTTCCTTTATTTTAATCTCAACACACAAACAAGAAATCACAATTAAGCATACATTTAACCCTAGAACACTATCGCTCAAATTCAAAACACCATCACTAACGCCGGGTGATTTTTACCCGAGATAATACACCTAATAAAAAGTACTTGTCATCAAAATATATCAAAACATGACAATACATGACAAATTTGAGTAGTGTTCTTTTATTTTAAACTGTCATGGCTAACAAAATGAAAGAAAAGCATCATTAGGGGACCATATAAAAATGTTCCAAAATTACTGGAAAATTAGGAATTAGAGAACAAAAAATTCCTAAAAAAAAAAAAAAAAAAATATATATATATATATATATATATATATATATATATAACGAAGATGGAAACTTGGTTTTTGGTCCACCTATTCCTGGGATATTTGAGACTTCCCCAGTGAAGGCTCAGTGTCCTTGGCACAAAAATAGTTGCAGGAGAGAGAAACAAAATATGTCATATTTCGAATGGTTAAAAAAGGTCAGCTGACTAAAATAACCTTATCATAATATGAATGCTCTTGGAGATCACCACTTTGTGATAGTTATTCATAACCACTGCACTTAATTAAGACAACATGCAATTCCAGAACCACTCTTACTTACTTATTCCTTACATGCAATTGGTACACACAGACAGTAAACTACTTTACCTTCTATCACTATTGCTGGGTGAAAATCACCCAAACATGTGCCTGTAGGAAAAAGTGTGTTTTGGATTATGAAAACACCCATGCCATCAAAGATGTCAAAGACAATGCTGAAGCTATCCAGAGACCCATGACACTCAGATAAACGCAGCATAATGAAAATCACATAAATGTATTTGCTCGGGTGAAAACCACCCAGCAATAGTGTTCTAGGGTTAAAATGCTCTTCTTTGGTGATATTATAAGCAGTGTTAAATGTAATGATCATTTCTGACTCCTCACTGCTTCAGTAAATGTTCGCATTCTGGAGCCCTGCCTATTTCTCACTTATTACTTTATCATCTCAGGAAACAAGTCTTCTTCAATCCAGCTAGATGTTCATTTAGTAAATTATGATCCATTTAGAATCAATAGACAATAAAACAGAGTATTGTTTAGGGTGGGGCTATCTTTTGATTGACGATTGAGCCTGCCACGGCCTCGCTACCGTTGCTACCAATGCAATGAGCTACTAAGATGACTTTAACGCTTAGCTGTAGAGTTGACCTTGAATTATGAAGCTAACTTTGTAAACAGCTTCACACCAGAAGCCAGCTGGAGCCAGATCCAGTAAGGTTGCTGTTTGGGGTACCGCTATGCTGTTTGCACCCGTCCAAATAATCCTTTGAGTGCAAATATGGTCACTTCCTTCACTGGTCCCAAAAATCCAAGATGGGAAACTCAACTTTAATACATGGCGTACACTAATTTATTGATTGGTGCTTCATTCTGCTGGCTGACTAAGTCTATCATGGCATGTTATGATGCAGCCTTTTATTTTTATTTACAGATATGGTGAATGTTCCAGCTTAGTGTACAATGTGACCTTTGAAAACAGCACATTGTATATTGGTGAGAGAGCCACAATGTATCAGAGAGCCATTGGAGTGGAAACCGTCATTGAAAACAAACATGATTTTCTGTGTGTGTGTGTGTGTGTGTGTGTGTGTGTCACAGAGCAACCTTTCTACCTCAAGGAAGTCTACCTGAAGACTGACTGCTCTGACTGTCTGGTTGTCCATGAGGAAGTTGTTTCTGGCCAAGATACTTTCACCAGTCTTCTGCTTTTTAGTAAGAAACTTGCTTTTTAGTCCTAAAACGTTGGGTTAACCCTTTGAAAACAAAAAGCAACCAACTATTTTTCTGATGAAATGTTCCCAACTCTGATTTGTTTATTTCCAGGCAGGAGACAGAGCGTCTCTCCTGCTGTTGTGGAGATGTTCAAGACACAAGCTCAGTGTCTCCGCATGACACCGCCCATAATGATAGACACAAACTACGGTGGGAATTTAAACTATTTATCTCCACACGCTGCGCCCCCAGAGCTGATTGTGTCCTGACTACTGTTATGTCTTTGTATACAGAAATCTGCCCAGACAACATCCTGCCCTCAGAGGGGATCAGCGCCTTAAACTCCTTATTAGAGGCCAAGATGGGACATCGAGTTGCAAAACTCCTCGATGCTCTTTTTGATATGTTTGTGAACTGAACAGTTTTGCTATTTTGTATGACAAAGCGTGGGGTTGGTTCCTGATACACTTAAGAAATAAATAAAATATGACAACATTAAGATTGAGGAACTGCTTTGTTTTCTCATGATTTGAGTTAGCATGAGAAGTAGTGGCCTGTCGGCAGTGACACTTGGGCCTATAATGCAGTCATTTTTAATAGTTTAATAAATAACAATTTACATTACAATTACATTTCATTATCTTAACAAAATAAGCAAGATTTGTAACGCTGGAAGCAGCTCTTAAACTATGAAAACAGTGTTGGATAAACCAAATTCAAGCACACAGCATCTGACACAACTTTTGTGATTTTACCAACTTTGGAGGCCGAAATTTTCCGGAAATGAAACACTCACCACCCCTCAGCCAGATTGCAACACATGTGTAAACATGCCCACATGGAATGGGCGTCTGAACACAACTTTTAACAAAGCAGACACAATCAGCTTCTAGTGACGATCAGTGAAATACGCAGACAGATTTCGGATCTTTGTGTCGGTAGATGTGGCGAGTCACGATGAAGTTTGTTCACATTGCTGTGGCTGTGCTCAGTCTTCTGTCGGTCGGACAGTCGGCTCCTGTGAGCAGCTGCGAGAGTCTGACCCAACTTATTGAAATCAACGGAACAGAGCAGGTAAGACACTCGTCTCTCCCAAAATGTCTTCATCTTAGATAATTTTTCTTACATTTTGAAAATAAATAAATCACACAAACATTTGTAAACGTATGCAACTGAGGGAGACACTCTGTTTCAGCTGCTGGGGAAGTGGACTTACATAGCAGAAGGCACAGACATCCCGGCATCCAAAATGCTGACGAAGATGTTTGTGGAAACCGGGAGGGTGAAAATCACTTCTGTTGTCAACCAGACTGAGGCCATCGAGCTTTTTCAGTCTCAAAAAATGTAGTTACAAGCTTTACGTTTCACCAAAGTCTTGCTTTACAAATTTAAAAGCATGTCTGTGTGTAATTTCACTTTTTAAATACTTATGAAAGGTTTGGCATCTGCTTCACTGTCACATCTAAGATGACCTTGGCAAACAGCACTCTCTCTTCGGGTGAGTAGTGTCGATGAACCCCAAACATTTGGACCGATCTTGCACCTGCACCAACAAATGTGGACTTTGTGTCCGCCATTGCAACAGCGCTTTATTTATTTGCTGATGTGTGTTTGTCTATCTCCAGTGCAACCTTTCGTTAGTTCTGCTGTCCTGCTGAGTACTGGCTGCCCTGACTGCATGGTTTTCCACGCAAATTACACCACCGGACAACAAACATTCAGAGGTCTCCAGCTCCTCAGTAAGAATTAAGACATACAGACTGATCAAATGAATGCAGAATAAAATGATCTTTGGGAGTAACACTGAAATAGATTTGCACTGATGTCTGAGAGTTTAAATGGGTGGACAATGTGGTTAAAAATCTCCTCAAACAAAAAGAGCAAAAAGGCCCCAGATTTATTTTGTGACCCTTTGGATGACCACTGGAAATCATAAAACTAGCATCAGTATTATGTAATCCAATTATTAGAATTTCAATGATTTTTCACTGAATACTGATGTACTTTTACTAGCATTTTGAATGCAGGGCTTTTACTTGAAATTGAGTGTTTTTATATTAATGTGTTGGTTCTTTTTTTACCCATAATGCTTGCATGTCCTCATATTGGCCAGATGTGCGTAAAAATGTTAATGTAAAAACAAGACTAAGAGACACAGCAGAGCTTTTTACTGTATAAAATGGCATTTTTGACTGACCCTGCATTAGTACAGTTATTAGCTCCTTTGCGTTCACTTGTTCTGCACTCAGGCAAGAGAAGTAAGGTGACGACTGCTGAACTGGAAGAGTTTCGCAAGCAGGCAGAATGTCTGGGCTTACCTTCACCCGCTATCCTGGAAGCAGATAAAGGTATGAGAACGAACCATGGCCATGTTGGATGTAGTAACCATGACATCACCCATTGGTTTATGGACTGCTGTTCAAAATCCAGCCATTTTGCCATCGTCATCTTGTTGTTTTTTTGCAACAAGAAGCGACACAAGAGGGTGGACCTACGTACAACCGAGCGCTGATTAAGACAACTTTTAAGCGACCAAACAATTAATGAAATGAAAACACTGTGAAAGAGTAAAAGTTGTAAGGCCAAAACACAAACAACCCCCAGACAAGACACAACCCGTCAAGGTAGCCACGCCCTAAAGCTTTAAGTCTATTTTACTCTTAATGTGAGCATGATTTACTGATTGAACATCCTGCTGTATTGAAGAAGTGAGACCATAAACTCATGTTTACCATATTTATTGAGATAATAAATCAAGTGAGAAGTATGGTCGTTTTTTTCATAGACTTTAACACAATCAGACTTATTTGTGCAAGCAGAAGAGTTGCCTCCTGGTGGCCAGTAGAGGGAATTCAAGTTTAAGGCACTTGGATTCACTTTTCAAACCTGGAAAGTCATAATTCAGTCAAGTTAACGACAACCCAACTAAGTTTTTGTTGTCTAAACCTGTGAATGTGTTGTGAGTGAACAATGTACCTGCACTTTTAGTGGTGTTTGAGTAAACTGCCTTCATTTGCACAGCAGCTACAGGCTTACCTTACTTGTGGTGTAACTATGCACAAACATAATACAGTATAGTATATGGAGTAAAATGCATAGTGTCACACAGTAGCCATTTATCACCTCTTAAACGTTTAAGTGTTGAGTTGAATTTGTTATCTCTGCCTTTTAATCTGTTCAGCACCACGGCGGAAAAACTTGCGTATTCATGAAATTCTCTCTTCCTTGGAATGAATTAAATTAATTCATCATTGTGATACTTCACAGGTTCTTGCCCAGTGGATTCTTCCTCCCAAGAAACAGAAGTCATTGATCTAACCGAGTTGATAAGTAACATAGATTCTGAAATTTTCAGCCTGTTTGACGGAATGAGCGACGATGAAGGTGGAATGGAGGCACTTTTGAAAATGGTCTCCGGCGGATTAAAAGCATACTAACATTGTCAGTAATTCAATTCAACAGTAATTCCGTGCTTACATAATCAAGAGGCCATATCTGCCAAAAGAGTCTTCGGCCAATAAAATCATCACACTAAATGAATAGTATGTTCAGCTACTTGTTTTAGAGCATCTATCATCAAACAAACTATAGATTCTTCCCTTTTTCAGTGTTGTAATTATCTCTCTGTTGTACGAGAAATGAAGTAAAATCTGCATGATGCATCACTAGCAGAAACTTAATTCAGGATGCCAAGACGCTAATAAAGAAAAAATGTAACTGTTTTGTGAAAATGAAAGGCACAAATTCACATTTTCCCTCTCCTGACTTTCCTTGAGCCTCGGGATAGGTTATTGATCGGACATGTTTTCTTCTCAATTGGCATATGTCCTATGTTACCAAGATTACAAGAATGTAGGTGGATGAGTCGGTGTGTGTGACTGTTTGTTACGTACAGTCGCTGTGTCTGAGAGAATTCTGTCAACAACATAAAAGATACAAAATGAATTTGATGTGTGACTGTGGCTTTTATTGGCATGACCACAGCTCATTCATTTCTTCTCGGCAAACCACAGCAGTGAAGCCCCTCTTCTCGCTGTCGTGCACATCTGTCCAGCTGTACACTGAATGTGTTCATCCGTGTGAGCTTAATCGAAGTTAGATGTCCTACTGACATCATGGATGTTCCCAAAGAGAGTTTTCTGTGTATCTTTTCTGAACTGTCACATGTACAACAACAATGACTGACTCTTTGCTTACATCATACCTCCATCCAAGACGTGCTCATCACTTTCTGCTCATAACAACTCTCATTCATTACATCTCCCCCTCTAAGATGATTATCTCGAAAGTAAAAGACGTAGTCACCGTGACATCACCCATTGGTTTATCGACTGCCTTTTTGAAGTCTCGAGTTCAGCATTTTGGCCGTCGCTACCTTGTTTCTTGGCACCATCTTGGTTTGTCATCATTTTGAAGAATCAGAAGCTCACTGCTTTGTTATCTACGGGTAAACTGGAGGTCCAGTCATCCTAATTAGTCTCTCTGACAACTCCTCCCTGGAATTACAGCCGTTTCATCTCATCTGTGAATTCTCTTACAGCTTTTGAGCGGCATGCACGTTCCCAAAGTCTGTTTTTGTTCCACTCACCTTTGATAGTGAGCCACCTCGTCTCGTCAGAGTGCTGGGGCTTATGTACCTCCCACATTCCTCCATTTTGTTGGGCTGCTGCTTCCACATTTGTCGAACAGTGTGAATGTTAGCCAGCTGGGCTTCTGGGTGCTTGACCTGGAGAGTAACCTGCTTCTGGTCATAGCTTTTATTAAGTACTAAGACTAAAATCCGGTCAGCTATGACTTAGTGATTCTAGATTTCCTGCAACTTCAGATGTCTTAACAGACTTTATGTCGACAAGGGAAGAAAAATCACACAGTTAGAGAGGAAGATGCCCATAGCCTTGTTTATTGGTAGTTTATTACTGTACATCTGCACGTCTGCTCATGAGTCATATGTACATATATCTGTCTCTCCCTCGTACACACAAACGCACACACAGACCATTCAAGATTATATAAAAAAGGACTCATTTTTCTGTGCAGGGTTCAATCACAGTCTGAGATCTACGATCTCCCTGCATACACCGTGCACATACACACATACGCACAGGCACACCACAAATATCTGCATATGGCCTTACGCCTTGATTTACATACAGCAGACCACAATCAAAAACATATAGAAAAGTGACTGATGAACCAATAGGCAACCCAGTGGTAATCAAGTGGATGTGGGTCATTTACCATACAAACCAACACCATTTTTTTCAGTTTGAGGGTACATGGCATATGTGCACCATCCAAACCAGAAGACCACCAAAGGTTAGTAGTTTTTTTCCAAGGGGCATTTTTCAATTTCAAAACCAACGCCAAATATATAATTTTACAATTATTCAAGTAATTCATGTGTGATTTCTATTCTTCACCCCTTTGTAACTTAACCCAACAGTGAGATTTTTCCCAATACATCTTGCTGCTATAAGTAAAATCCCCTGAGTGTGACCCATACAATCACTGGAGCTGTGTGACCTAAAACAAAGTGGCTTTGTCTCTGGAAGTTTTTTTCTAAATCATGACGTGTGCCGGGTGAGAAAAGCTTACATAAACCATCTCCTTTTTGCCGGCAAATGGGTGTACGTTACATTAGACTGGGGTGTGCTTCATGATGTGTTCTATAACTTGTCAACAGTTTTAAAAAATAGTCTTAGACCTTTATGACGAAGCAGGATTGTTAAGATAGCTAGATAACTGAACTGATGCACACCTTGCTGGCCTATTCACACACCCAGTAGACACAGAGGCCTAATATTAGGATTCATTTTAAAAACAGCTGATGCTCCCATGTCCATTATTGGTCTCCACCAACTCCTGTGGGAAATATTTGCCTCTTCAGCTGCTAAATGCTTGACCATGTTCACCAGCTAGTCTGCTGTTTGGTGCTGACAGGTAGCATAGAGTGAAGCTACAGTGAGTTTTTTTAGAGCCTCGTCTGTGAAAACATCTGCCTGATACATGCCTGATAATCAAAACGCTCTGCAGTGCCGAAGGAGAACTGCAGTAGGGTGATTACATCATTACGAGTTACCCCGTTCACATGAAAGCCGTATGTCATTGTTAATATAAAAACAAATAGTGCTTCTGCTCAAAGTCCACTTTCCTGATTTGGGAGTAGTCTGGTTTTACTCAGTGCAGTTATC
Organism: Chelidonichthys spinosus; assembly: GCA_029853015.1. Lineage (NCBI taxonomy): Eukaryota > Metazoa > Chordata > Actinopteri > Perciformes > Triglidae > Chelidonichthys > Chelidonichthys spinosus. The sequence goes on from CM056824.1 coordinate 9,765,084, forward strand.
AAGTTTACGTCAGTAATCCTGCTTCATGATACAGAACCCTGGTATTACCGAACACCTAATAAAGAGGACCCAGCACACTTGGTCACCTCAGATCTTTGTATGCAATTAGTCATACATTTAAAAAGGAGAGGAATTTTCTCAGAAGTAACTTGAACAGCCAGGGTCAGCAGATAAGGAAGAGAGGCCATGTGAAGGTGTTTAAGGACTGATTGTGTGCTTTAGTGTTGACACATGACCATAAAGACAAAAAAAAGGAAACAACCATGACATACCTTTGCTGAAAAAAAAAAAAACAACAACCCAAAATAACAAAATTGAGACCAATTTCATGAATGCACATATTATAAGTGCATTCACGCATTTATAAATTACTAAAACAAAAGTAACAAAGATCGATTATGGCAGAGAAATACGTCAAAGAAAGAACCCTGCTCTACAGTAGAGTATCTCTTCATGTCTGATTTGTCTCTTTTTTGCTTAGGTTTCTCTCTCAGACACACACACGCATCACAAATACAGTGAAGTTTTGCAAGCATTAACTGCCATTCTTTCACCAAAATAGTAAACATAACTTGGTACTAAAAAAAAAGAAAGAAAGAAAGGGGTCTCTTCTCAATCACGAGTGGCTTTCTTTCCAGCTTACTTGTTCCACTGCGACTCAAAAGCAGTTGCTAGGCAGCCAGCCCATCACCTGGACACCCACACCGTCAAAGACAGATTGTTCCAGGTAAACTGTAGCATGAAGACGCTTTCATACTATGGAGGGTACAGTCAGAGTGTGTGATTGTCACTGGGTTGGGGGGCGAAGCACAGTGATGTGTGCAGATATGACGGGAGGTGACGGGAGTTATTGAGTTCAGCTGTTAGAGCCCCTTGCCGAACACGCTCCCGTCCGCTACAGAGTCGATTTGGATGACCGTTCCTTTGGAGTTCTGCGTTGTGTTGCTTCCAAATCCTTTAGAAGTGATCCAGAGCACCAAACCACCTATTACAAAAGCACTGGGGTGTATTTTTTATTTTTTTTTGCAGGTGAAGTTGGCGGTGAGACAGTAGGTAAAGTGTGAACGTGTGTGTTTTCATCATGGTCTGACTGTGCCATGTGCTTAGGTTAGGGAACATTACAAGTGACAAAATTCCAGTCGTAACTCAAAAGGACTCGATGTGAGACAACCGGTCTCCAGCTCTAGTTCCAAAAGCCGTAATGCTGCCCGTGGCTGGTTCTCCCATCATCCCACAGGCTGGTGCCAGTTAGCATGGCTTAACAGTGTGCCAGCTCGCCCATGGTAGATTCCCTCCATAAATGAAGCGTTGGGTGCTGGATTTGTAAACAAGGGTGAAGGGAAGGTATGTGTGGGACAACGGGGGAGTGAGAAGAGGACGATCAATGCCAGCCTGTAAACAAAATCATTGGGGTATTTATTCAGGAGCTTGACAGCCATTGTGGTTCTGTGACAGAGCTGGGCAGCAGTCCAGGTTTAAGATCAGCCGCAGTCGGGCTAGTCCGGTCTGAAGATGGGGATCTTGGGTAAGAACTCTATTAGAATTACCTGCAGGAGATAGGAGAGACAGCGGTTACTGTAAGACGATACAGATAGTTCAAGTGGTAGAGATTTGGCTAGAGCATTTCTAACAAGGTAGCTATCATTTTACAATATCAGGTCGTATTGGGACATTGCAGGCTCAGCTACAAATCGGTGTGCAGAACTGCTTTATGTGATCGAGTAGATAGATGTGTCAGGTAGGGCTGCATCAAATAATTTGAGGCTTCGTTGATGATGCTGACATTCAAATTCTAAATCAACATTCGAACGATGGGCAGCCTTTTTTTTTTTTTTTACGTATATTCATACTGTTTAAAATCGGCATTTCTGCACAGTTGCATATAAAGATTAGGCTTCACTAATTAGAGTTTCTCCTGGATTTATGCTGCAGAATTCTCATCGATCATTAACATCCTAGTCTCTTGTGTTTTAGGAGTTTTGGCCTTAACTGTTAACTTATATTTGATGGTTAACTTTTATAGCCTTTAAACAATTGATGTAAAGAAATGAGTCAAGAAGTACATATATTATAATAAAATGAAGATATTATTATTGAATATAAGATACTTACATATTCCATCATGTTGTTAGTTTCACACTTCCTTTTGCTTAATCTCCAATGCAAACACAACTGCAAACAGAGTGCAATGGCGTTCAGATAGTTATTTTAACATGTCCTCACAGGGTGTTTTATTACACATATCCATTCATGCTCACCTTGTGGTAAAGTCTGCTGTTCTCCCACTCCAGAAGTTTCTCTATCGATCTTCTTGTCTGGAAGGCAACAGTGAGATTGGATGAAATTATTTTCGCCATTAACCTTTTCCTGAATCCCTAGTAGATGTGGATTTACTGTGATGCTGTTGGTTGTCTCACCCTCTTGCTGAGGCAGATGACGGGCCACAAGCTGAAGCCTAATGTGCAACAGCAGCAGAGGCAGCCACACAGGAGCCACCGCACATTCACAGGCAGAGTCTTCCTCAGACAGCTGTTTACACGGTTAATACTGGCTTTGAATTCCTCTGGTGCCACCTGAGGAAATGCACATACTTGGTATAGCAATAAAGTACCATGTTTATTTATTTCACAAAGTATTTAAAACACAACAATAGTGATTAATGCAAGATCAAATTTGATTAACTACACTAATTTAATCTGTGTTTTGTGTTGATGATCACATGAATGAATAGAGAATTACAACATACCGCAGGACAGCACATTTAGCATAATACAATTATGTATCACATGTTGGCTGGTGGCCATAACATGAGGAAACTCATGTAGTGATGTGAATGCAAGAGAGTCATTTTGCCAAAGTTAATATGCATTCATGAATAACAAGACACTCACCTTTCCCGTAAGTGCTGATGGAAACTCTGACTCGAATTTGTTACTTAGCCCAAACCTGTGAAGAAGAGGGAAATCAGAAGACGTTACACACAATCAGACGTGCGCCGTAAACAGCTGGTTTTTTGCCAAGTGGCATCACGTCTCCAACTTCACATTTCAGGTCACTCATCCAACTCCAGCAGATATCCGGGGCAAATTGTTACAAATTCCAATGTGTACCAGGATAAATAAACCTCCTGGAATGTACCATCTTGTTTTTGAGGGAGCCCCATAACACAGAAACACCTGACATTTCATATTAAGTATGTCAAAGGTGATACATAGTTGGGTATATCCATGTACCCTGGACCTGAATCAAACTAATGATTGCCCCGTGACTGTAAGTGCTAACAAGAGTACAAATCAAACATACACCTTGCAAAGATGTGATCAGAAGCAACAATGTGATAACTTAACACCATTCAGTTGCGTTTGATGTCAGTAGCTTTAACCTCAAGCTGCTGATAACTTCTGCACTGTGCTTCCTCCCTGCCTGACTGGACGAGACAACATCCTGCAACTTTACCTCCTACTGACACATAAACAACTTTGTGTTCATGTTTGCTCTGCACGGTTTGCTCTTCAGTGCTTTACTGGGAATAACATTTAGCAATTTCAGCGAACGCAAAATTAATCAATGTCCCACTCGTGCGCACTGGTGTAACTCCAGAGCAGCAGTCACGTCACAAGCCACGGTCTCTGTGTCCTTTAAACCTACTCACTCCGTACAAAACGAGTCTGATCCCGTGTCCAAGTAACGAAACGGTGGGAGAAATAACGGGGACAAGCTGTCTAGACGTGAAAAGAGCGAAAACAACAGCACGTCAAACTACGTGGCAGACACGGTAACGTGTATTCTTGTAGCGGCTTGCACTAAAACGATAGCTCAAGTTAACCGCTCCTCGACGGTTAGCTCGCTGCTAACTTGGTAGCTAGCTGGCTACGCTTGGTCACCAGCGGTGGCTAACTTAACTAGCGGACGGGTATCCACGAAGACCGCGGCTGCTGCTCGCTTATCGGTATCGGTAACCTCCCCACTCGGTGCCTTCAAGTGTTGCCATTCACTTACACAGTGACGTGGCCGGACCCTCGCACCACCACCGGGTCCGGAGCGTACTTGAGGAGCTGCTCCTCCGCGGCCCTGTCCTCGTCCTCCTCTTCCTCCTCCTCCTCTTCGTAGATCTCGTCAAAGTCCTCCATCATCGCACGACTCGGCCTCGCGCTTCCCGGGAGAGACACCGGGACAGACACGATGCCGACGAACAGCGAAAGCTTACCGAGAAGAGAGCACACCGAGGAAAACCAAGACAACCACACAAAAATAGCTACCCGTCCCGGAGACGATACAACTCACATCGTCCAGCCAGCTCCGAAACAAAACATCAACATCCGCCGCAGTTACCGTACGACACCGGAAGGGGGACAGGCGTGCTTACGTCACTATTTTTTTTTTTCACAAAAAAATAATCTGAATGGTGCTTTTGTATCATGCAGATGTTGTTGTTTTTTTTTTTTTCAATTGAAATGGGAAAATGTGTTGTTTCTTTAACACATACTGACTACAACATGTTGTTATAAATAGTAAAAATAGCAAGACATGTGACAGCTTATTTTTAAAAAGAAAACAGAAGTCGGCAGCATTATAGTGTTGTTTGACAATGAATAGCTTACTCTTACTACTTATAATAAAATACCGGGTCGTGTATTCTGATCAATACATTATGTTCTATAAATTGATAATATGTCCTACGTTAAAAATCTCGACATTTCACTCTGAATTTTAGTGAAATGGGGGTATAAAGTAGAATGAACTGGCAATGCCAAAGTAATTGCACTTGAGGATCATTTTATGTTGTTATAAGAAGTATCCACTGTATTGTCGTACAATTATGACATTGAGACAATCCTGGCGATGTGAACATTTTGATCATTTAAAAAAAGGCTTCACCGGAAGTTGAGCAAATTATCCTTCAAAATACAACAGTAGTTATCTTTAGCTTGCCCATTAACCCTACAGACTGTGCGTTTTGCAGAGATTTGCAGCCCGGTCTCACATACAGTTTGTATGCTTTAATTTGCTGCACAGTTAAACACAATCATTAGAAAATAGATGTCTCTGTTCGTCAATATACGTTTTATTTTTAAAAGTTTCGACCAGAAGTTGTTTTTAACACTCCAGCCAGCTAGCCGGCTTTGACGCTTAGCTAGCTAAAGTCTTACTTCTGGGAGCCGTGGCTAAAAACAGTAGAATAAGTGTGGTGGCCGTCAAAAAGATAATCGATGAGTGTAAACCCTTCACTTATATATCAGCCTACTTCAGCCTGGGAGGACAGAAGACGTCGGCTCAAAGCAAACCAGTCTGGATGTGACAGTAACGCTGCTTCCTCTCAGGAAGTGGGGGCGACAATCGAACCGCAGGTAAACTTTTGCTTCAGCTTCTTGGCAGTGGAAGTTATTTTCGCAAGATGATCCGAACTGGGAACTTTAAAATGCTGTTTCAAGTTTGCAAGGAGGCGGTTCCGGTCTTCACGAGTGGGATTATAACCGTGCTACTTGTGTCGTGCGTTTTGTTCGGCATCCAAACAAGTTTCAACTTCCCTCAGGGGGGTTTCAGTGTTGGTGCCGCCGTGTTTCAACATGGACACATCCACAGGCTCTTCACGTACCCCTTTTACCACAAAACCCCTGCCCAGATTCTGCTGAACATGGTGGCCTTGGTGTTTCTCAGTGGCAGTTTGGAGAAAGGTGTTGGCACCGTCCGCTTCCTGTTCTTGTTCCTCCTGCTGTCCACCACCACAGGAGTGTTCTACAGCTTCGTGGATCTCATGCAGGATGACAGCAGCCAGAGTCACACAGAGGGGTTGCTTCCAGTGGCCCTGGCATGTGTCGCTCTAACTACCATGCACACTAAAATGACTAAAGGATTCCTGTGCGGTGTCAGTTTCCCCACCATGGCTCTCCCTTGGGTGCTCCTCATGATCACCACTGCCCTCATCCCACACAGTGTGCTCCCCTGTAACATTATCGGCATCCTGGTCGGGTGGATGCATGGGAGAGGCTGGTTCTCTCGTTTGGACATGTCTGAGGCCAGCGCCGGCGCTCTGGAGAAGATGATGCCTTTTAGGTTGTTGGGGAGAATCAGGGCTGTTCAGTTTGTCCCTGCTTCAACAGAGGAGAGGAGGAAGACCCTGCTCCCACAAATCAATCCAACACCTGGGTCCTACCCGGTCCAGGCTTATGCTCCGTTGTCCAGTGTCCACACCGCCAATACCAAGGACAATATATATGAAGGCTGGCCGAATTCAACTAGTGCTCTGTCCAGTCACACGTCACCTTCCAATCATCATGGACACAGCGCAGCACATGGCTTTGGGCTAAGTCATGGACCCGGTTCAGAGAAGAATTTGGGCCAAAGCTGCAACCACGATCATGGTCATAGTCATAGTCATGGTCATGGTCATAGTCATAGTCATAGTCCTGGCCATGGTCATAGTCATAGTCCTGGCCATGGTCATAGTCATGGTCAATTGTAGTCAGGCTTATTTATTTGATTGCTTTCTCTGATTTGCCTTGCTCTGTCAATACTATGTTGTTGCAGTAGGCCTCAGCAGTATTTTGTCGACTTGTCTGCCTGGCTGTATATCTAAATTACATTTCTCTGACTGTTTATATGTTATGGCTGACTTTTGTACATACATTTTTAAAATAATCTTTTGTACATGTTCCCCTCATTTCCTCAAATAAAATGTGTGAAAAACAAAATGTCTAATTTAAAGGTAATAAATAGGAGCATGGGAACATTTCTATTACTTCTCAACAGCTCTAAGCGGGGTGACGGCGGTTGGCAGCGAACGGTGCTGGGGGCGATAACGGTACAAAATCAAGCAAAAGTGTTGAAAGTGGGAAGTTGAAGATTACTCCTACTGGAGGCTGCTATGCTTCTGTAACGGCGGTCAGGATACCATTATCAGCTGTAACGTCCATATCAATGCAGTGCAGAGCGGCGGCTGTGAGCTAGCCAGCGGGTCACACTCGATGCACGAACATTTACCAACTAAGTATGTCAACAAAGCAAGGAGAAGCACAGTTACCACACACACAAATGGGAGAGTGACTTCATTCTCTGCTCAGGTAGACATTACTCCACTATTTCTTTCTTTACATTTGCTGCTTTAATAAAGCCTTTTCTTTTCCAGTTAAGTTTTGGGTAACAGATGGTTTTGTGACACGAAACCACCTGAGATGCCGTCATTGGAAACTGTTTGGAAAAAGACATCAGCCCAAAATAGGTGGCAGCTGATTGGATGAACCATCTGCGGGTCAAACTCTAACCGTAGCCAGTCAGGAGAAGAGCGGAAACATCTTTTCTCTCTCTTTTCAAGCTGCCATGCAAGTTTTGAGTGTTAATCAATTTTAGTCCCCCTTTTAAACTGTTATCACATTTTAAGAAAAAGTATAAATCTCGCTGGTATGCATGCACCTAAAAAAATAACACTAAAAATAAGGATGTAAAGTTGAGCGTGCATCGTGGTGTTCTTAGTGAGCACCAAAAGATTTAACAGCCATCTTGTGTGCACTGAAGTTGAAAATGTGGCTTCAATATTATTTATACTTTCATTATTTGAATTGCTGTTTGTGAAGATGTCAAAAGGTACACAATGAATTCCAATCAGCATCGCAGCACATAAAGAGACTTAGTCCTCATGTAATTTGGTTTTATTGACACTTTGCAAAAACATATCAGAAACTCACAACTTCATGACACCGAGTCACACTGGAGCAAAATGGCCGCTGCTAGCTGCCTACGGTACTTCAGTATCGGGGATGCCAGCATACATATTATGTGCTGATGTCAAATAAGGACTCAGTCCTCCCAGGCGTCTCCATAGATGTTTTTCTTCACTGCAACATCAGAAAGATAGAAGGAGTTTAGTCATTTTAGTCATTTAAGACAACAGATTTGTATCAAACATCACTGCAGTCGAAGCTTACCGTGTTTCTCGGGTTTCCCTGGCTCCTTCTCAGGCGTTTTGAGCAACGTCTCGGCCTTCTGAGTTAACGTGACCTCGTAGTTCTCTCTGTTCTTGAGCCTCAGGTTCTCGTAGAGGATGGACTTCCTCCTGGGCTCATCGTCTTCCACTGTGGGTGGTGAAAGGAAATGAACAGAGTCAATTAGGGAAGATGACTAAATTGATTTACTGACCGTTAAACTTACCAGTGGTGGGAAACACATTTCGTCATAGGACAGATTTTGGAATCCCCAATAACCATAAATCATCTAATAAAATAAAAAGTGCAACTCTGGTATTAATTTACTCTGATGGAGCACAAAGCTAATTTTATTGTCTCTGCGTGCATCATGATTGTTAAATTTCTAATTCCAGGAAATAAAACAAAAGAATGAATGCATAGTGGAATCCATCATAATGCCATTTTATATTTATAATTTTAGCATCTCTGCTCAGCACTGGAAAATAAGGCCTTTCGCCATAGCTGCACACAACTCTCTTTGCCTTTGATTGAGTATACTGTTGCAAGATGACACACTGCCATAATAGTGACTTAGGGAAAAACTGGGATGGTATAACATGCTTACCTTTAGCTATATATATACAAATATCAGTGTCTGCATTGTTCAGTATAAGTTGAAAAATATCAGATATTGCTCTATTTTTACCAAACGAAAGCTTTATAAATAGCAAATCCTCAGTAACCCAAGATGCTGATTTTCTCTTAATGCGTATGTGCCAACATATGGTCATTTGTACGTTGTATTTGAAAAACATATACAGTCTCTGTGGTACCTGGAGTGCTGAAGTCATCTGCCTTGCCCATTGGCTCAGGCGCCTCATTGTAGCCATATCCATGATCTCTGGTGCTGGCGGGCGTCTGGTCGGAAGTTCCTGCTGGCTGGAACATGGCATCAAATGACGGCGTGTCTGGGTCACTAAGCTCTGTCTGAGGAACCTGAGAGCTGGGGACGAGGCCAGAAAGACAGTTAGGGAGTAGCTGGTGGATGAAAACATACAGTGTTTCAGTCAGGGATGTGTGTGTGGTGCTCACAGTTGTTGAGGCATTCCCGTCCTCTTTCTGAGTGCCTCTCCCAGAGGGGAGTTCTCCAGCCTCTTGAACTTCTCCTGGCACGTCTTCATGTACGACATCTTCCCGGCCAGGTAGCCACAGAAGCCAGCGACTGGAGAGACAAACATACTCTAAAGTATAAACATTTATCATTTTAGTCCCCTTGAAGCGATTATGAGACAACATTTTGGCCATGACTGCTTCCTCTTTCATATAATATAATTGAATTTCAACTCGGGACAAGTGTTTTAACTGAGAAAAATATTGTGAGCGGTGCGAAAATATGATACCGTAGCTAAAAAGGTAGGAATGGTCATTGTCTGGGAAAATAAGTCAACTTGAATTAGTGCAGCATTCAATAGGGTGTCTATTGTCATATTACACTAATAACATAAACACTTAGCTGTCAGTTTATTACATACACCTAGCCAAACATAATGCAGTTGAAAACAACAGTCATAAATACACCTTCATTAAGATTGTTGTTTTATTTATTTTAAAGCTGTTTTAGAGATGTTGATTCAACATTATAGTCTAAATATGAGGCAACTTTGACATCTTGAAGTGTATGAACTTACAGGCCACTTTGGGTAGAGATCCAAACCTTGGAGAAGCAGACAGAGTCCCTGCAAACAAACAGAACAGGGTCCATTTAAAGTTGGAGGTGTGTTTACATGTATTTCACAGATTTGTTGGTGATTTCTCTGAGCGTTACCTTTGGCAACTAAGGCTTGCGTGATAGCCACGCCGATCAGAGAGAAGGGCACCGCTGTGAAGAAAGCATATTCGTGTCAGACCCAATACAGATGCGTCAAAGAAACGTCAACATTTTCACCTTGTAGCGGTGGGGTTTTTGGACATCAGTAGTCTGACCTACACGTGAAAGACAACTTACACCTGTACCAAAAGCTCTCCTGGTTGCACTCCTTGAACACCCTCCTCTCCTCTTCTGTGGGGACGTACTCCATGCCCACAGGTGCCTGCACATCAACACACAACACCAGCGTTACCTTTCATTCACTTACAGTCCCACTAATGAGATTTCAACAGGAGACTAGCCTGCTAACACGTTAGCATCCTGATAAGTGTTTATCGGTGCGTTTACCTGGCCGCCTCTGTGTTGCCGCTCGTCTGTAAAACCTGGGGTGGCGGACATGTTTACGGCTATATCGGTGCTAATTTACGGGTTTCAAAGCATGTGAAAAAAACAAATTGTAAGCCACTCGGCACGACTCGACTTCTTCTGTTTGGTACAATGTCATTGCTCCTCCAGCGAGCACTGACAAGACCCGGAAGTAAAAAAAAAGAAAAGGTGCTATTTGTTAGTTAACTGAAGCGACAGAAATCTTGTTGTTATTGTTGTTTTAACAATATTATGTGCAAAGCATTTTGTAGTATTCACTTAATTTTTCTGTTTTACTAGCGTACAACCCCCCAAAAGAGTTAATTAGTCAAGATTCAAACTGTCTTTTATTTTGAAAAGTTCAAGACTCATTCGACCGACGCCCTCTAGTGGCTGTCAAAAATATTAACACCACAATAATGCAAAAAAATATAAAATAAAAATGTACTTGTTATATCTGACATGGCAATACAGAGAAGTAGAAGAAGTAACATATCTAACATTATATTGCGTTTCATTCTATTACTTATATCACTAAAAATACTACATTACTGCTACATAATTAATTGATTTTGAAATGATGTGCTATTTCATGGTAATTTTATTCTCCAGTAACTACTACTATGATACTATTCCTTCTGTTAATGCCACCCCTACTGTTAATGCTACTACTACTACTATACTACCAACACCAAATGCAGTTGGAACCCAAGGGCCTGGGCTGCACCAGATTTCTGCCTAAAAGCCTATTAAGGCATTTTTTCTCGCCACTGTCGCTGTAACGCTTGCCCCTGGGTGATGTTGGGACTTTGAAATTGTATTGACTCTGGAAATTTTGAGTGTATTCTAGTCCCGCTCAATGTGTTAAGTGTCCTGAGATGACTTCTGTTGTGATATGAGACTATAAATAGAATAGAATTGAATTGAATTAATTGTATATGTAATATAATTGTTACTGTATATTACACAATCTGTTTATATATATGACCATAACCCTATATGTTTAAATAAATAATTAATTAAATATCAATTTCCTTACTCATAACCTGTCACTGTGCTGCTGTAATGTGTGAATCACTTTTCTTTACGTCTGTTGTGTCTGCTTAGTACTGACTACAACAATTCATGTTCTATTTTTCCTGAGTTATGAAATACAGCAAGTCAGCTAGAGTACAGACAGATAGAGTCCTGTTTGTTTATCCAGAGCAGGTCTAGAGAGGAAGGAACAGAGGAGAAGAAGAGCTACTAGATGACAATCATTTATTGATAAAACTAAAAATAGTGTATATATTTCCCCTTTTGTTGTCCCAGTTATGCACCTGTTCGATTTTCTGAGGGCATAACATGAGAGGAATCACCAGGCCATCTGTGCTGGTTTGCATGGTAGAGGAGCGTACTGGTTCTATTTAGTCTTAAGGTCACAGCTGTCCAGTCCATCCGGGCTGATCAAATGGGTACTTGGCTGCATTAGGCTACAGAGGTGCACCTGTGACGATCGACTGGGTCACCATGGGTCCTTTGAGCGAACCAGATGGATACTTGAGTCACTCAAGCACGCCTCTGATGTGATATGTTGGGTCATGGGTGCAAATGACCTGCCTAACTAAACCTGGCAAATTTACACAGATTTATTTATTTTTAATGTCAGCATTCAGCGCATTGCACCCAATAATATGTATGGTATGTACAGTATGTAGTCATTTAGGGCAGTCATTTGCGGTTTCCATTGAATTTTATTGCGTTATACTGACATATGTTTCAATTATTGTGCCCACTCAGTACAATACAGTTCAACAGTACCACAAACTACTACCAAAACATTAAAATTACAATTAGACTGCATCCGCTTTAGTTGGATGTACCTATTAAACCAGAAATTATAGATTAAAGTAGAAATCAAGCCTGGAGGTGTTTCATTAGACAGAAAAAAGTGCAGTGGTGGTGATTGTAAGGGTGTGGACCACTGTAGATACAGGATGTCCTTGCCTAAGATTGTCAGGTCATCACTTCCATGGAAATTTAATGCATTAGTGTGGCATAGACTAACTTAAGTTCTCTCATCCATCATCAACACTTATGTAGGCCTAAACGTAGGTCAGTGATATGGTGAAGTATTGAACAATGGGCAGCTGTATTAAGAGAATCAATAGATTGCCACAAAAAATCTCATTGTGTGCCAAAAATAGAACAAACCCACATACAAAAACTCTGTGGGACACGCTGCACATCCGGCAACCTCCCCCACCCCCATGTGGTCAATCTGTAAGTGGGATAAACCTTTGCCAGGGGAGCCGTTCTCCCTGCACTTCTCTCCCAATGGTCCACCAGCTGGAGCCGCCATCACTCCGAGGGCTTTCCGTTAAGGCGATATGGGAATGTCTCTGCACATCAACCTCGTATGAATGAGGCGTAGAACCAGTCAGGTGTTCAGGTAAGGTACACAGGTTAGTGACAGCTAGTGCAGGTGAAGGCAGACACCAACAACAGACTTATCAGGTACCATGTGAGTTGGATTGCGACAACTCGCAGTGAGATTACAACAGTGTCAGGAAAGACGAACTCAAGGTTTGATAGGTGTGCTTATCTAGACGGAAGTGTCCCCGATGATGTGAATGCTGCACATCGCACTCCCCTGCCCTACGCGGACCCCCCACCCACCCACCGTTCACTCCACCTGCCTGGGGGGAGCACTTAAACCTGAAGCCCAGGTGAGCTCGGCACACACACGGGGAGCATGGACTCACTACACCTGCCACAGGTGAGGACTAGCATGGCTACTATATTGGTTACAATTGTATGTATATTTATACTTGTGTAATAGGCTGAATAATACACGCGCAAACATGCTTATTAGGCTACATTGTTTTTGCTTTACTGTAAAAACATACTGCTAAGATATATATTAATGGTATGATGTACAAAATCATATTTCTCAATAAAATGTTTTAAAGTATGTTTTCTATATGAATATAATAGATGCACTGCAGACCACAAAGTGTGTGTTTGCCTAAACTCTCAACTTAAGTGACAAAATGGACCAAAGCCAATGAAAGACTGGTAGACACTGTATTAATACACATATAAAACTTATCTGGGAAACAACAACAAACAACTACTGTAAACAAATAATTAAAAACAAACCATACATTATTTATATTTAAGATGATTGTATACACTGTTAATGTTTAAGTTCAAATAGGAAACTGATTAACTTCTCAGTCAATGGAACACGTTTTAAAGCCAGTAGAATCTTTCTGTGTCATACTGTTGTGTGAATGGAATTTTACTGCAGCTAGACCATGTGATGATACGATCAATACCCTGGCATGTGAGGGAAAGTGTGTGTGTGTGTGTGTGTGTGTGTGTGTGTGTGTGTGTGTGTGTGTGATTTCTGAACGGTTAACAGGGTTTTAGATCTAACTGATTTCTGTCAAAGGTGATATGACATAATATGATGCTGACCTCCATTATGATGGCACCTGGCAAACATTCAGGCTGACATATTTGATTTAACTGCAGTCTCTTTAAAAAGTGTTAGTTTTCAACTTCAACTTTAAATGAGTGACAAATAAAATTTAAGCAGCATTTTTCACACTAAATATTACGGCGGCGTATTAGGGCCGTATTAAATCCTCATGTAACCTTTTTTATTTCATTTTTCTTTATTAGCCAATGGCTGCTCAAAGCAATGGCAATGAAGACCTCAAGCAGAGACGTGGAAATAAGAGCAACGGTATTTATAATTTTGTATGAAATGTAACAGACATTATATATATATATAGATGACGGTTACATCTTATGTTTAAATTCTACACAAAATAAGACGTCTTGTTTGTCCTAGAGGTCAAAGCGAGCCCTGCACACTCCACTGTGGCTCTGATCGAGGAGGAACCGGAGGACCCAGACCCATGGGACCTGCCGGAGCTGAAGGACAGCGGGGTCCCGTGGTCAGGTGAGGACCAGAACTGTAACACAATGAGTGCAGCGCTGTCTTATCCATCTAATCATGTGTCCTGATTAGATGTGTTCGGTCAGTGAGTAACAGATGTACATGCCTGTAGATGGAATACAGACACAGACTGTAGATGTGATTAAGACCGTCGTGGCATAACCTTGGGAGTTGTCAAGTTCACTGTTTTCATGCTGTTAAATAAACAAGTGCATAGCTGCATATATTAATACATTCACAGCATATGTAACCTCTTCTTACAGCGCTATAAACAGTATTCACCGCCCACTTGAGTAGATTTAATGTGGGCTGGAGAGTTCCTTTGTTCTCAGGTACATGAGTAGTTATAATCACTTCAACTAAACATTACATCTATATTGATTCAAATCATCCAAAGGTGAATATAACTTTTCATAATCCCTCTGGTTGGCTGAACTGAACTCATCATTGCCTCATTAGATGGACTATAAAGCAAATCAGTGTTATTGATTTGATTATTTAGGAAGCATTGAGGTCATAAATTCTAATGGGTGTGACAGACAATAGCCAGATGGACAGCTGAGCCAATCTGTGCCAACACACTGTAGACACGGATAGTTTTCCTAACGCTCAACACTCCTTTTGACACTGCTGATGCACTTTAATGCCACAGAGCCATTTAACATTAATCACACCTGTGTTTTTCCTGCTATGACAAATTAAAAAAAGGCCCATAAAACAAAGTTGGCCAAATCTTTTTTTTTTAAATAATGTTTTCTCTTTTGTGTTAAATCCCATTCATGTCTGGTGCCTGTCCCAGCTCTGGATACCAAAGGGAAGGTGTTAAGAGTGTTGGTGTCGGTGGGGAAGTCAATCCTGCTGCTGGGTTTCCTCTACATGTTCATCTGCTCCCTCGACATCCTCAGCTCAGCCTTCCAGCTTGTTGGAGGTAAACACAGCAACACTTGTCTGAGGCCACAGATTACTGTAATTGTGACCAACTCGCATGCAGGCTTGTCTTTTTAACTTGTTATAAGTGGAAAAGTAGTTTCCAGCGTCAGTTACGGTGGCTTTGTTTTCAAATCTCCCAGTAAGTCCTGACCAGAGTGACAGTGATCCAGCCTGCACAACAGGACCCTGACACTGAAGCAGCATATTCTGTGCTTTTTCTTCTGTGACATTTCAAAATGTCTTCTTGCTTTAGATTCTGTCGAATCACTCTCCACCTGCATATTGTTCTGAAGGTGCACATGCATTTTTCTGTCCACCATGTCCAGGTAAAGCAGCAGGTGACATCTTTCAGGACAACACAGTTCTGTCCAACCCTCTGGCTGGTCTGGTCATCGGTGTCCTGGTCACCCTGCTGGTCCAGAGCTCGTCTACTTCCTCCTCCATAGTTGTCAGCATGGTCTCCTCTGGATGTAAGCACACACACACACACACACACACACACACACACACACATGAACGAATGCATGAATGCATGAATGATAATGATGATGATGAAGGAGACCTGTGTTTCGTCGGCAGTGCTAACGGTCCGGGTGGCCGTTCCTATCATCATGGGCACCAACATTGGCACCTCTGTCACCAACACGCTGGTTGCCATGACGCAGGCCGGTGACCGCAGCACCTTCCGCAGGTAATCATTTTCTATTTGATGGATTTGCCTCCTCCCCTGTAAGGGGAATCCACGAACGATCTCAAGAACGTCGTGTTCTTCTGTGAACTGCAAGAATACGTAAAGGTAATCTGGACACAGAGCAACAGTGTCTACTGTCTGACTTTGATGACTCATCTTTTATTGCTATAACAGTCAACAACAGATGCACCAGTAACAAGCATTTCATTTCTGTCTGTGAAAATCATGTACATATCCAAAATGCCAGCTTGTAAATAACGAACAAAACATAGTTTTTGAGGTGCGTGGCAGGAGTTTGGGAGGAATTTACAACTAATACATTTTCATTATCTCACGTACTATATGAAATCCTGCCCTTTTTCTAAAAATGACGAATATTGCAGATTTAAAGTGTAACTTCACCCCCCAGTTCTGAGCCTAAATGCACTCACATAACAACATAAAAAGTAGTAAAAAGGTGCTGAGCAATGAAACCACGCCCACTTACGTTTGTCAGAAGCTTCACGTCAACAAATATTCAGACATTCACTGTAGTTGTCAACTGTGCATGGCTGATTTAAAACAGTAGATGTTGAACAGCCATTTTCAACCAAGAAATGCCGATTTTTAATTTTTTTTAAATTTTTAGTTTCATCACAGTGAATACGTCTAGCCTAAGTGTGCAGTTACTTTTTATCCTATAATGCATGATCCTCAAGTTTATCTGAAAAATAACAAAATCACCATATTTGGAGATTAATGTTACGATAAAGTTTTACATACCTTCTAACTAGATGACTTATTCCTGGACAGCAATAATACTTAGCGCCCATTATAAATATCATATGTGATTTCCCTTTGCATTCATGTACCCCCTTCACAATGTGCCCAGGGCTTTTGCAGGAGCCACAGTGCACGACTTCTTCAACTGGCTCTCTGTGCTGGTGCTGCTGCCGCTGGAAGTCGCCACGGGTTATTTGTACGAGGTCACCAAGCTCATCATCGACTCCTTCAACATTCAGAGTGGAGAAGCCCCAGACCTGTTAAATGTCATCACTGACGTCCTCACTGAGTCAATTATACAGGTAAAATGTGATTTCTGATGCGTACAAACTACCTTTATTGTTCAAATCAAAGGAATGTTTATTGTTAGGACATTAAAACGACCCTCAGGAGTATCATGGCAATGTGACAAAGAAACACTGCAATGTTCAATCAAAGGCAGGGAGGAAGAACTGTTAGATTTAAAAATATAGAAACAAACTCAGCTTTGCAATTGTTTTATGAGGAAGAACATTATTTTGATTTGTTCCTAACAAACCTTCACAGGGCCCCTTGAACATTATTGGATCTGATGCAGTATGAACCATGAAGCAGTATTACATATTCTCTGTGTTTGGAATGATGTGTTTTGTTTTACTCCCCGAATCTCCAGAGTGTCTGATAAATAAGATGCCAGAATAAAACATTATCATCTCTGTCATGGATTTACATTTCTGCACCTTCCTTCTCTCCAACATAGTTGGATGAGTCTGTGATTAGTGGGATTGCCACCGGAGACCCTGAAGCCAGGAACAAGAGTCTCATCAAGAAGTGGTGCCAAACCTTCACCAACACAGTAAGACCGAAGTGTGTTGACTTGGTAGCCAATATCATCAAACATCAAGAAGATTAAAGCCCCTATTGTCAAACTGCTGCTGCCTTTCAGACCTCAGTGAATGTCACGGTTCCTGGTCCGGAGAACTGCACGTCTCCGTCTCTCTGCTGGGTCGATGGCAACTACACCTTCACACTGAAGAACTTTTCCCAAACGTACAATGTCCAGAAAATGTAAGAATAGTTTTCTCAGTATTTGATTTGATTTATTTGTTTTTGTGTGTGTGTGTGTGTGTTGTGTGTGTGTGTGTGTGTGTGTGTGTTTCAGGTTGTTGTAGAATTCCAGGAAAAAGTCCATGAATTCAGTTTGAAAACTAGAAGGATAAAGCCACCGTCTGCCGTATCCACGCTGTGTCATCATGTCTCATGTGTGTGTTGTCCACAGGTACGCATCTCTTTGTGGATGTGAATCTGCCTGACCTGGCGGTGGGTCTGATCCTGCTGGCTCTTTCTCTGCTAGTGCTCTGCTCCTGCCTGGTCCTGATCGTCAAGCTGCTCAACTCCATGCTGAAGGGACAGGTGGCTTCAGTCATCAAGAAGATCCTCAACACCGGTGAGTAGCACACTCAAGAGCATGAGTTTGATGCGACCGTGTTGGTTAGTGATCCATGAATGTTGTGTTTGATGTTTCCTGTGTGCAGATTTCCCTTTCCCATTTGGCTGGGTCACAGGTTACATCGCCATTGTAGTTGGAGCTGGAATGACCTTCATTGTGCAGAGCAGCTCAGTTTTCACTTCTGCTATTACTCCACTTGTTGGTGAGGTCAATCATTCATCCATCCTCCCGTCCATCCACTTCCTTCATATCTATGTACCATTTTGCACTTAAAATCCCCATAAACAGACCATTGGAATCTGTTTACTTCATGTTTCTGTGTCTCGTTCTTCTCTCTTTCTCTCTCTGTGTGACATTTTAGGCAGTGAACTAATGAAAACACTTTTATGGGATGTTTTCCTGAATCAGCAAGACCTGAAGCTAATAAATGCAACTCATTTCCTGTTATGATAGGCTGAAAGAGGGTATGGAAATATTATATATTAATATGAAGTTTTAATCTGTGCCCCGTTTTTTTGAAATAGGTATTGGTGTCATCAGCATAGAAAGAGCATACCCGTTGTCTCTGGGTTCAAATATTGGCACAACAACCACAGCCATCCTGGCAGCTATGGCTAGTCCTGGAGACACGCTGGCTAACGCTCTGCAGGTCAGTCATTCACACACAAAAGGAATGCACACATTATAATAGACTTTATGGGCCTCATTTATCAATCTTGCGTGAAAACGGGCGCAGATCTGAGCGCAGATTTGGTCTTACGACAGGACACACGTGCGATTTATGAAACGTTCGTATCTGACCAATCTCAGCGTACGAATGAGCGGGCCTTGATAAATGCGGCGGCTGAATTCGATCGTCATTAACATGTTACGCCCATAAATATTCCTGTTTCGGAGGCCTCGCCCACTGAGGTCAAACATGGAGAGACGAAACATGGGTAAGAAAAGAAACTTTTCTGACACGGAGATCGGCATCCTGACATCGGAGGTGGAACACAACAAGACAGTGCTTTTTGGCAGCCTGAAGGGTGGCATAAAAGGGGCTCACAAAAACGCTGTCTGGAAAAAGATAACGGAGGCAGTCAACAGCGTTGCCGCAGAGGAACGGACTCCAGCTGAGGTTTGAATATAATTCTCAATAACTTAACCCATGCCTAACGACTTAAATGAATCTTTTCATCCGCAGCCTAAAAGCTTATGTCTGCTAACTGATCAAAACAATTCTTTACATTTAGGTCAAGAAAAAATGGTCGGATATGAAGCTGGCCACCAAGGAACGCTTTGCTGCGTTTAAACGCAGCATCAGGCAGACTGGAGGAGGCCAACCAGACTCCAGCCTGATCTTGATGGGGACGGAGGAAAAAATTGCCTCCTTAATTGGGTCGGAGTCGATCTGTGGCATAAGTGGTGGAGGTGACACAGAGATCCCTGCGGTCCCTGAAAACGCGCTCACGTCTGACACGCGCGTATTGTTCCTCCAAAATAAGCAAGTCTGCCATCATCAAGACTTGATAACTGTCAAAGCATCTGTTTAAATAGGGGAATGAATAAACATCTGACCAACCACAGTGGAACGATGATTATCTCAACAGGTGCTTTTATTTTTGTTCCTGTTCTGTCACACCCATCGGACAAAAACAAAAACAATTACACATTTTTGCCTTTAGTTAATTTGCAAACACACATTTCTGCTTGTATTTATGATTCTTTCACATTTTAATGTGTAATAATTAGTTGTCATCTTAGGCTATTTATCCCATTGTTTAATTTTTTGAAAGTGGTATCAGTAAAAACATGGGCTTTAAAAGAAATGTTTTCGTTTTAATAATCCGTTTTGATCTGTTCTAAATATGTGACTGCTTATGCTTAATGACAGCTGAGGTTTGTTCATTATTTTACGCCAGATTTTGCTGTGCTGCACCGCAAATCCACAGACTCGAATTTGCGTACACGAGCTCAGACCTGACGTGAGATCTGATCGCAGCTTCCGCTTACGTCCAAATTGATAAATGCCGAAGTTTGCGTGGAAATGGTCGTACGCACGGTTTTCGGTCGTACGTTCGTTTGATAAATGAGGCCCACTATGAATACCTTTTCAGTCAGGGACGAAGAAGAACTATTAGGCAGAAGAAGTCGGTGTTTGTTTACTAATCTTTATTTCTGTAAATAGTCTAAACATATTTTACTGCAGGAGATGTTTAGCTTTTATAGCAAAACATGTATCATGACCTATAAGGTATAACAATAATAACTGTGCAATTCAGAATGTATTCATTGCGACTTTAAATTCTTAGTTTTACAGGAAGAATGGGTACTTAATTCCTAATACATTTTTTCTTGTAAGTTTTCCTGAAAATTTGATGAAGTAAAGGGAAAATAGGAATTGCTTTCAAAGAATGGCAATTTAGAAAATCCATTTAGAGTAATCAATGAACCTATCCCCATCCTGCATGTCTTTGGACTGTGGGAGGAAGCCGGAGAACCCGGAGAGAACCCACGCTTACACGGGGAGAACATGCAAACTCCACACAGAAGGAACCCGGGCCGACCCGGGGATCGAACCCGGGACCCTTTTGCTGTGAGGCGAGAGTGCTAACCACTACACCACCGTGCAGCCCAATTTAGAAAATTCTAATTCAAAATACATTTTTAAAAGTACATTTTTATTGGGAACTCTCTGACTCTCGGACAAGATTAATCTTTTCATACATGCTCAGCTGGCCAGCTGTCAACTGCATAAGAAAAGTGTATCAATTAAATGTATCTATTAGAGTTCACTTTATATGAATGAGGAGAAAAATAAGGACTGATGCAAATCAATAAAGTTTGTTGATTATTGATTGCAGATTGCCCTCGTGCACTTCCTGTTCAACATCTCGGGCATCATTCTGTGGTATCCAATCCCCTTCACCCGCATCCCTATCCGGCTGGCGAAAGGCCTGGGAAACATCACCGCCTCCTACCGCTGGTTTGCGGCTGTCTACATCATCACCTTCTTCTTCCTTTTACCACTCCTCATCTTCAGTCTGTCGCTGGCTGGCTGGCAGGTGCTGGTGGGCGTGGGTGCACCTCTGGCCATCATGTTGATCATCATCTTGGTCATCAACATGCTGCAGAAACGGAAACCTGGGTGTCTGCCCGCAGCACTGCGGTCCTGGGACTTCCTCCCTCTCTGGGCCCACTCTCTGGCTCCCTGGGACAAAGTGGTCGGCGTGATTAGTGCCAAATGCTGTTGCTGCTGCAAATGCTGTCAGGTCGCTGCCGGCGACCAAGAACCCAGAGAGGAAAGTGTGGAATGTAAAGAGAAGCCACACACACAGGTGTATGATAACCTCGCCATGAGTGCAGAGAAGGAGGTGGAAAATGAGATCAATTTAGAGCTTAAGATTCTACAAATTACGCGGCTTTGAAAGTATATATATATATATATATATATATATATATATATAAGGATTGACTATTTGTGTATGATCCAAAGAAGTGCTTTGGTAGTGTCACAAGGCCCAAACACATTAAGGCAAAACTCTCAAATGTCCATTATATTTATGTTATAACTTTAGTTTAAGGTGGGAAATGGTTATATAGGGAATTCCAACTCTCAGCGTATCAAGAGCCAGACAGGGAGAATAACATGCTGCATCGCTGCTGACAAACACACAACGTTTCCACATTTTCATCCGGATTTGTCCTTTGTTTATCTACAGAGACTAATCGAATCTGGTTTTTACTGTGTATAAAGGACACTGAAATCCTTATCACATCGTTTTAAGGTGTAAAAAATATTTGTAATTGAGACAGATAATTGTATTCAAGGAATATGTAGTTTGAAATTTGATGAATGTACATCTACCGAAATGTTTTTAACTTTTAATGTGTATTTTGAGTTGTATATTATGTCTCTAATAACCATTTAAAAATAAAAGATTCAAAATCATACTTAATTGAAAGATTATGTTTTTTTCACCACTACACTCAGTATTAAATGTTACCTCATTATCTTATATTGAGCCCTGTTTATATAATAAGATAAGATATTATTTTAGCCCTGTGATGGACTGGCGACCTGAATACAGGATAAAGCAGTAGACGATGGATGTATGGAAGACATTATTTTATGATTATTACTATTGATAAACGAGTTCAGAGAAACAAACATGCTCCATATCTCAAAGTGTCATAAACTTTATCAACATAATTATTATCATCAGGATTATTAACACCTTGCAGTTTTGTAATTACATGGCTTTCAGAGAGTCATGTAGATTCTGGTTCTCGTGTTTGAACGAAACACAGTTTGTTTCCAGGAAACTGTGCTGACGCTCTACTGTCACGCCACCAAACCTTCTGCAAACAACATGAAATGGATTATCAATATGTCAATATCGAGGGGAACTACCACGAGACACTTTCCACAACACTCACGCAAAGTAAATATAACACTCGCTCAATAAAAATCTGAGCATTTACTCATGTACGGGGCTCAAGTACTTTGTATTTTGAGGTACTTGTACTTTACTTTACTATACATCACTTTAACTGGACGGTTTAAATCGTCTGGTTAGAGCAACTATAACGTCGTAACTACTTTGTTACTGTAGTTTAGAGCTGTGGAAACACTAAAGATGAATCTGTGAAGGTTCTCCGTCATCCAGGTCAAGGTAATGTTTGAACGCTTTATCGTAGGCAACTGGATTTGCTTCAGGTTTTGAAGACAACACCCATTCACACCCACATGAATAGTTCACTGGATCAGGACCCGCTTGTCCCCATAAAGTGCCAACGACTCAAGTGTCTGGACTGGGTGGGTCCAGGAGTCACAGAAGAAACCTCTTGGATCAGAGGAGAAGCGTCTTCAGAAACCTAAAGCAAGTCCATAACGTTTTCAAACAAGAAAGATGAAGTTCCACACCGCAGCTGTTGTAGTGTTAAATGTACAAGTACCAGCTGGTACACAAAGGTTTATAGTGTCAAACAATGGTGGAATGTACATTCCATATACTTGTACTTTACTTGACTAGCTATATCCATTTAATCCTCCAAATGTGTTTGTGTGGCAGAACTTAGATTTCTCTTCTGTCCTCTCCCATTAATCATCTCTCAACCCCTCAGATTTATGAATGTAGGACTTCTACAAGTGACAGTGTATTTTCTATTGTTGCCCTGGTACTTTACTGTTTTTACTGAAGCAGGATCATCTATTAACGTACGTTATTCTGTCACTGAGCTTTGCAAACTAAAGCAGTAATATAAATAATGCATTTAGTCACCACTATCTTTGTGTGGAGCAACCTGTTTTAATTGTTGAACTCCAGAAGTGTGCAATCAGCTCCTGGACTGATAAAACGGTGCACAGCCATCTTGACGCCATGGCGTTTCTGCATGTGACGGGCGTGCCGGTGCTGCTGTGATTGAGCAGACGGCAGGCCTGTTGGTGGGGGCTTACACCCTGCTCTTATCTTATCTGCTCCTGTTATTGTTTTCATGCTTTGGCTTCTTCGAGGCAATATATGTCCAACATTTAGTCGTAGGAATGAAATGTGCTGAAAGAACGAGCTGTTCTTGTTAGCTTGGCTGAGCTTCACTGTGCAGAATACTTTATTTATTAGAGTCACTCCTAAGCAAGTCCAGGCACTATGTTTGTTTGTCATGATGAAACCATTACTCTCATCTTCCTCATGTCCATATAATTGTGTTTCCCCTTAACCCAATGCAACTTCCCAATTACTTATTTCCAGTCATGGCTGCATGGACAAGATTTCTGTAACCATAATTTACATTTAAGTTTCAAAGGGGAAATAAGTTCCAATTGAATTCTAGAAAGGTGCTCTGGGGGTTCGGAGATGCCGTCGGCTGTGTTACCTTCAGAGTAGTGAGTGAGGAGTCAGGAAACCCAACGTTTAATGCAGTTTTCTGCACTACTTGTATGTCATTCGTAGGAAAGAACCTGAAGGAAATGAATATTCTGCAGATCTCCAATGATGTCATTCGTTGCATCAAGTACCATCAAAAGAACCACTGAGACAAAACAACAATTGGACAACAACAAAATAATTTATTATTTTTCAATCCCAGAGGCAATTTGTGGTTACAGTCATTACAGGTAACTGATGTGCATTTTACACACACTGTACACTACCACTACCACTATCAATACACTACTACTAAAACTACAGTACATCATTACTACAGCCACTACTCACTAGAACTACTGCTTCTAGTTAAAGTAAGCCTAAAGCACAACATCAAAACACCAATACAATAACATACATCTGCACTTGAAGCACCATTGTTTGCATTATACTACAGAAGTAAAGAATAATTTATCTAGTGTGGGCTACTGCATACTTCACAGGCTTGTGTTTCCATGTGCCTATCTTTGAAAGCCTGGAAGAGGCCTTTTCATACAGGACCGTTAAAGCTGGTCACTTGTGCAAGGATTTGTGCCTTTAACAAAAAAAATCTCCATCTAGCATCTTTTGATTGTCTACTCCTTGTCTGAATTCAGGGGAGTTGTTGCATTTTTTTTTATTACAAAATGACAAAGAAAACAGTTCTCATGTGGATGAAAAAAAGACGGATTGTCTTAGAAAGGGACGGGTCCGTAGTAGGCGACGTACGCGGCCACGATGCCGGCGGTCTCAGCCATCTCGTCACAGGCGTGGTTCAGCTCACACACCTCTCTCAGGCTGGATGGTGGAGGAGAGAACACAGCTTACATGAGCCAAGACTTCTGAGTTGTTTTTACACCAGACCAACATGTAAAATCATTATATGACCTTAATTAGGAACTTTGCAGGAAGTCATTTCTGTGGACATTCATTCGCACAATAAACTGAATTGCAGCAAACAGCCAAACAATAGCAGTGCAACGTGTATTATTGATCACATAGTAGTTTGCTGTACCTTTCCAGCTGCAGAGGGCTGAGGTCGGCTGCCACGGCTCTCTTTCTCCTCAGGAGAACAGCAGCCAGGTCTCTCTTCATGACCACCTGAGGCTCCTCCTCCGCCGCCGCCGCCGCTGCTGGGGTCAGACATCACACAGTCAAACTCCCTTGGCTTTCCTTGTCATTCTGAAATCAGACATTCTTTCTTGAAACAAAACGGGTTGCATACCTTCAGCTGACTCTGATGAAGATGAGGAGGAGGAGGATGATGAAGAAGAGGAAGAATCAGAGGCGGAAGAGTCTGCAGAGTTGGACTCGGAGGAGGAGGACTCAGAAGAGGAGGACTCAGAGGAAGAAGATGAGGAGGAGGAGGAGGAGGAAGAGGAGGAGGAAGAGGAGGACGAGTCGGAGTTGGAATTAGAATCAGATGCTGATGAGTCGGAGGAAGAGTTGGAATCAGACTCGGAGGAGGAGGAAGAGGAGGAGGAGGACGAAGAGTCCGAAGCAGAGGATGTATCGGGGGCGGCGGGGTCAGCAGGTGCAGCTTCGGCCGCTGTGTCGGCCGCTGGGTCCGCTGTGTCGGCAGCAACATCCACCACAACCTCTGGTTCGATAGCTGGGGGTCACAGAAAATAACAGCTTCTGTAGTGTCGTTTCTTTTGTTTACATCGTTCCAAATAACATAGAGGTCAAAACCACCGCAATGATGGGACAAGCTTACCTCCCATGGACCAGCACACGGACAGGAGAGCACAGATGGAGAGGAGAGTGAGAGTCTTCATGGTGCCCTGTAGTTAGTCTCAGCTGCAGAAAAGTTGCTGTCTTGATTGCGTGCCCTTCTTAGCTTTCATGCGATGCCTTGCTCTGTGCCTTTCCCCCAGTTCGAGGTCAATATATACTGTAGTCCACCTCCTTTGTCAGACCGGAGGTAACCCTCTGATTGGCTGGGGAGTCAGATGTCAACGTTTCCGCTTCCACTTGTCATGAAAGCTCCTCATAACACCCACACGGCCCTGGCACACGCTCCAAAAACTCATTCACCCGTGCACAGACTTACACGGCCACAAATATTCCTGGCATCCTGCTTTACATACAGGCCATGTCCTGCATGTAAACATATACGTTTGTAGCCTTGACTTGACCATTGAAGTCCATCAGACAAACAGAGGAACATGATGAAGGTCGATTCACTTCAGGGGATTCCCCTTCGATGCACACACACACACATAAATCTACACGCCCGGATATATTTTCTTTTTACTTCTAAAGAACTCCTACGACCCAAGAGAAATGGCACATTTAATTACTGAATCGGCATTTTAAAATAGTTTCTCTCTCTGGCTTTTGGCTAAACTGAACAGTATTTTTCATCATATTTACTCCATCGTTCACTGTCAATCATTTCCTGAGGTCTACCCGATTCATTCACTGGCCGTGTTTACCAATCCACCAAATCCCCTTGAAATTATTTTCAATCCCCACCCCTCATCACTGGAGTATAAATAATACAACAACCCCCTCAAAGTCCAAACCACTGGTGTTACTGATCGCTATAAAATACCCTTCAAATGGGATTGGATTTTAATCAGGGAGACCCGGTGCAGGGATGATTCTTCAACATGAAGTTTGCCAATTCTGCCATTGCTGTTATGTTGCTACACTCCACCCCCACAAACCCCAAACTATAGCCTGAGCTGACCACAGGCTACTAATCGAGTGACATGGAACAGCAGTGAGCCTCGTTATGCGACAGAGTTTAATTAGAGTGTAGCAGAGTCCCACTAGAGCCGCAGTCAGTCACTATTTAGGGATCCGTCTCGGTCTAGCTCCTGGCCAGATCCAGGCACGGCCCCGGTTTACCAACGCCAACCAGTGGCCAATACACAGCCTTTCTTGATGTATTTCAGCACATATACGTAGAGCTAAATATAAGCAGCTGCTATTTGTTGGATGCACAGCGTTATGCATGCGGGTTTGGATGCAGCTTTCTGTTTGTGCAATAAAGATAAAGTGTGGCTTCAGCTGTGGTTTATAGAAATGGTATTTGGAGTTTGCAGCTTAGCCCTAAACCGTTTTGCCACTTAAATACTGACTAGATAACCAAAAGTTTTTTTGCACACATATCACTTCACGTATATATATATATATATATATTTCTCTCTGATGGACCCCAAACAGCTCCATGCATCATGCAGTGAGAGGTTCAGTGCTGCTGCAGGGTGACCTTGGTGTCCTTCGTGTTTCATAAAGTCTAGCGTTATTCCTGGTGTCGGGGGTTTGTCTTGGACTGTGTGCCGTGTAATTTCAATGTCTGGTCCAGTGTCCATTTTTGTGGTTGCATTTCGGTGCATGGGGGAGACACAGTTGGAGAAAACAATTGCAGCAGCATCCTGAATAGGCAGGAGATACAGCGTCTGGTGCATGTCTGTGGCGGACCTCTGTTGTTGTCGCGTCCTTTCTCTGAAATCACTTAATCTAGACAATGAGTAATGCTCCCTTTGATTCCTGGTGGGTTTACACATTTCCTGTTTGTCAGGCAGGAATTGGACAAAAAACGACCATGCACAGGTGAACGGAGATCACATGATAAACTCTATAAAGTGTATTTATTGACAAGGCCCTCTCTTGACTATACCAGAACCAGAAGACAGAACACATCACGCCTCATTGGTTCTCTGTCAGTTTGATTGATTTCAAATGTATTTTTCTTGTTTTTTTAAAGCATTTTCCGCTTATCTTCTGGAGCCTTTTCATTGTTCCACGACATGCAGGACAAACAATTTTGTGTGGGCAGCTTTTCACTTTTATGCCCCAAGCCATTGGGAAAGCCTGCCTGTGGATCGGAGCGACTGAAACCATTTTTAAATAGCATGAACTTGCCTGTCTTTTGATTACAATGTTTAATGGCCATAACTTAAATTTGATCCAATAATGTATAATTTATTGTATCAATGTTTTACAATATTTTATTGCATCCTATCTATTGGAATTATCTTTAATTCATTTTTTGTTTTGTTTTGTTTTTATTTGTATTTCTTATTTCTGTTTCTCCTGTGCATTAGTCAGTGGGAATGTGTGTGTGTGTGTGTGTGTGTGTGTGAGAGAGAGGTGTGTGTGTGGTGTGTAATAGAAGGCTGGATGGTTATTTTTAAGAGCATTTTGCAATTTGATAAATTACTTTACAAATGCTCAACATCATAATTCATGTATTTCTTTTATCTATATTGCATATCTCTTCCCATCCTTTCAGATTATCTATAGATTGTTTAATGACCTTGAGTGGAGTAAAACACACAACCAAACAAACACACAAATCCCACCACCAATATCTGTAAGCCCACGTTAACACACCACTCCAATATCTAGAGGATAGATGATGAAGTTTATCCTCTGGAGTGATCCAAATAGACTGTGTTGTGTGTTGTGTACACAGAGTCTATTTGGTTTGCAACCATTGTTAGAGGATCTTGTTTGTAAATTTCCTTCTTTTGTCTTTTTCTCCTGCAGGCTTTGCTCCACTTGCATGATACACAAGCATCCCACGTTGCAGCAAACAACCTTTAAATGAGCAGTTACAGGCGTGCATTTAGACCTTTCTTTTTAAACCATTACCTCAGTGTGCGTGTGGACGCTCATGGCTCGAAGAGAACCATTTCTGTTGTAGGTAAGAGTATGCGTAACCTCAGCAAGGTGTCTGGGACTTAAATATACTTGAATACACCAACTGAATGTTTAAAAAAAGTTGTGTGATTTTGTGAATAAAAGAAAAAATCAACTCAGATAAAGTGAGAGATATAGCAGCATGCATAGTTCCTCATTTGGACATGATGAGGAGTTGAGGGACCCAAAAGTGTCCTTTTTTGCATTTAATGCTAAATTAATGTTCTGCATTATAAATAGTGTTTTTTTTTTTTTTTTAAGTGATAGCAGATCTCCTGCAGGACCAGTGAAATATTCCTACAGCCATAAGTCACTATAAACACTACGATGTAAACGATGGAGCCATAAAACAGCTTTTTAATGTCTAATCTAATTAACCACTTACTGCAGACTTCCGCTATGCATCATTTTAATTTTCTGTCAAATGTATCAGGATGACTTTATGAAATAAAAAAAAACATGTATTTTAAAAACCTGGGAATAACCATCACATCTCATGACAGGTCATGAAATAGTCACAATATTAGTCTATTGTTTTCTTGTACAGGGACATGAAAAAACAACGTGAGGTCAATTGGTTCCTTTTTTCGTGGTGGACACACAAATTGAAGGCATCCATGTGACGGACAGAGCTAGTGACGTGGTATTAAATATTGAGATTTGTGGCGAACGGCTGGGCAGGTGGATGCCGGTGGCTGACACGTTTCCCAAAGTGATGAACCTAACGATGTGGTTTTGTTGGCTAAACCTAACCTTCCTTTGTTTTCGCTTGTCATCGCGACTGGCAGGAAAAGAAGTTGTGACAAACATTTTGTGACTGAGAGGAATGCTGGAAGAACGCCAGCTGTAGAATTTTGTGTTTAAATTGAGGACAAGATGAAGGAGTCAAGTTGACTCACATGTGACAGGAAAGTAAGTAGCAATAATTTGAAAATACTCCATACTGGTAAACGCCCTGTATTCAAAACCTTACTGGAGTAAAAGTATATAAATATTATTATCAAAAGGTATCAAAAAGTACTCCTTGTGCAGAAAATGGCCCCTGACAGTGTGTTACTTATTTCTGAGTTAACATTAAAAGGTAAAGGTGGCAGCAGGCCACCTTTAAGTCTGACACAAAAGACTTTTTGTAAAATTCAGCCCATATCTGCTCACGGTCCGCTAGCTGTCTGCTCTGTATGCACTGATCATACACAGCGCTGGCTCTGTAGATGGGGAAGAAGCAGTGGGTCGGACCGGGCCACACAACAGAAAGGAGCGGGGAAAGGATGTAAAAACAGAAATGCAGTGGGAGTGAGAGGGACGGTAAAACTGAACCAGTGTATTTTGTTGTTTGTTGAGTTCACTTAACAACAGACTTTCTCCAGAATAGCTGACTCCACCTTTAATGTACGTGTTGCATTTTACTGCTTTAGATGCATGTTGAGGGTATGCTAATTTGAAATACTTTATATACCGTTGGGTCGTTTAATCTACTGTAATGAATCATATTCTATAAAATCATCATATGTTTGTCCTATGAAAACCACATATCTCTCAAAAGTAAGTCTTGATGAGCTCAGAAACAGCCCTGTTGCCAACACTGTAACTGGACAGGAATGAACTTTAGAAGATCACAGTAAACAATCATGTACTATAGAAATTAACCAATTTGTTACTGTTAATTACTGTGCTTTTTGTTACTGTCAGTTACTTGCCAATTGCTGCCCAGTTAATTACAATGAATGTCAGGTTTTCTTACAATAAATAGGATTTGAGATTCGAACTAGAGATCCTTACATAACTTACTTCTACTCTTTAGAAGCCTTACTTATTTAGGACATTTTACTATATTTAAAATCATTTATTATAGTTCATTACTATATATATATGCAGGTACAATGGTGCAGTGGTTAGCACTCTGTGTGGAGTTTACATGTTCTTCCTGTGTCGGCGTGGGTCTTCCCACAGGCCAAAGACATGCAGGTTAAGAGATGACTCTAAACGGTTCCTGAAAAGTAAAGTCAAACAGGAAGTGCTTTAAACTTGCATTCTCTCTGCTGGCGATCAGGGCGCGACTCCTCTGTTTACAAAAAAAATGTCTGATTGTATGGAAGTCAAAATGCCGAACTTAAGATTTCAAAACCGTAGTCTACAAACAATGGATGTTGTCATAGTGACTACATCCAGTTCTTAGTCTGTGCTGACGACCTGTCCTGGTTGAACCCTGCCTTCACCCAGTCAGCTGGGATCGGCTCCAGCACCCCCACAAACCCGACTCAGATTATCAACATCATGAACATGAAGTTTACATCAATGGGATTTTTAATAATGTTTTGAGTGACCATATTGTTTTTCGTAATATTGTAATAAAGGGCTTGTAATATCATTTAAAATCAGCCATATGGGACTAACTTTGTTTGTGATAAAGGAGCGTTATCGATCAGTTTGTTGATGTGTGTTGATGGTATAAAGTCATCTCACTGCCGCTCAGAGACTCATTAGTGCGTTATGTAACTCTGTCTCGATCATCAACCATCTAGCATGCAGCCGTAAACAAACTCAGATGGCAGGCGACACACGTTGTATATTTCCATCTGGTCTCTGAGAAACGTCCACCTGCCAGGCTTTCCCGATTCCGCCGGATGCGTCCACTTGGCATTACAACACCACTAATTACCCCGATCCCAGTCTGGGCCTTGAAATTCCCTTCTTGCCTGAGAGAAATATTTCTGGGACAAGCCCAAACATTTTCA
This sequence comes from Chelidonichthys spinosus, assembly GCA_029853015.1. NCBI lineage: Eukaryota > Metazoa > Chordata > Actinopteri > Perciformes > Triglidae > Chelidonichthys > Chelidonichthys spinosus. The sequence continues at coordinate 9,796,258 of CM056824.1, forward strand.
CTCTTGATGTCTACACTCTGCAGCCCGTCTGTTGTTCCTTTATAGAGCTTTTATTGAGATATATAGAACTTTCTCTTTTATCCGCATTTAGAGCCCAATATGTCGTCCAGGCAAATCCCTCATACTACATCTCAAGTTTGGTGCTCTGCTTTGAGTTGTGATCCCCTGCTAATCTACAATGGATTTTTTTTTAATGTTTATCATGATGTTTTCACTTCATCTCCATGCATATCTGTCCTGCATGAATCGTATGAGAACCTTTGCTGCCCTGGTCAGTATCTTCCGAGTCTGCTCTCTGTCAGTCTCTCTGAGGTCGCTGTGTTGTGGTCCTGACAATAACATTAGCGGACAGACGAACAAACTCCGCCAGATCTCTGCAACTTGTGGCCAGTGACTTGTGGTCCGCTCACCGGACCACAAGTCACTGACGGGCTCACACTCGCGTAAACAGACAAAACATAACACACGGGTAAATAAGTGAGGACACATGATACACACACTTATACTTATAGTTTCCATTGTGTTGGAGGGAAGGCGTTGTGAGGCCATACCAACACACAGCCATACTGTTTTCACGTTGGAAAGAATTCACAATCAGATGCTCTTTGCATTTAGCCTTTTATTTAACTCATATTGATTAATTTACATTGGTTTTAGAGTCCTAGAGCTCTGTTTTGGCTTCTGCTCCGGCCTGCTTCACCTCCTGAAAAACAGAAGCGTGATGAGTGAAATACAGTCGAGAGGGAGTGCAGATATAACGAGTCTACTATTATCAGAGGAAAGCTCTAATAATTGCCCGCAGTTAAGTCAACATCACTGGTGCATCTTTCATTTATTTTGGCTACAATCACTTCTAGTTTTATCTGTCAAGAACTTTAAATATTCAGGTTTATCAGAATATAATATATAGGAGAGTGAAAAGGAAAGCACATGGGTCTAAAGATACAAGGTGTCTTAGGCTCTACAGATTGTTATGCCCCTTGAGGCCAATTTGTGATTTGGAGGATAATAAATTAAAAATAATTTTGACTTGAATTAACTATGTTTGCCAGGTATAGTTAAAGGTCCAGGGACTATATTAAAAAGTTACAGACATTCTTCCTTTCTCAGCGATTCTGTAGAAAAGGGAGAGAAACATACATAAAATGTAACATCAAGGTTGACTTTTTTTGGATTATTGATGATTTTGCTTGGTTGTTAATAACTGTTCAGAAAATTAAACTATTAAAATGGTCCTCATTTATATAGCACTTTTATCCAAAGCGCTTTACAGTAATGACTGACATTCACCCATTTACGCACACATTCACACTAAGACGGCGGAGTCAACCACGCAGGGCGACAGCCAGCTTGACATATATATTATTATGATATAATGGCTCTGACTGCGTCACTGTGTGGTGTAACAGAGCAAATTAGTGCACAGTGTAAGGTTCCCTGTCTCTCGTGCAGCACATATACTTTACAGTGACGGCATTTATTCTGGTTGTACATGACTACATAACAGTTTCACTGCCACCTTCGAAAATAGATCCTGAGTAAAATGAGCAGCATCTGACTCTTCACTGTTGCAGCTGCCAGGTTGTACTACATGTAACCAGGAGCAGTGACTCATAGGTAAGCCATGATGGCCTCTCACCTTCAGTTCCCCTCGTAGGAAGGACTGGCAGAACTCCTGCACTCGCTCAGTCGAGATCTCTCCCTCGGGCAGGAGCCACTTCATGTCAGAGTCGGAGTCGTACAAACCGACCCGTGGGAGGTCCTGAGACTTGAGGCCAAAGTAGCCCAGAGACCGTGAGTTGGACTTCACTGCTCCGTTAATCAGCACAAACAAGAACTGGAACACAGTTTTCATGACTTAATGTAGCTTATTCTAGATGACAACAAGTAGCCACAGAGGTGTCAATTCTACTATAAATCCCTCTTGTTGTATTTGAAGATGTTTTGTGGGAGAAGTACATTTAATAATCTCACCTTGCCTGTGAACTCAGGGGCCAAAGCTTCCAGTCGCTGCTTCAGCTCGGTGTATTCTTTACTCCCCCTGTTGGCGAAGAGCAGGAGGTGTGACTTCACCTCTGAATTGAACAGGCCCACCGCGGTCTGAGGAGAGAACAGCACATAAAGTTGTTGTGTTGTGTTGGTCTGTTTGTATCAGCCCTGCTTATTCCTTTCATACTGGATACGTTTATATTCCTGGAATTATTTTTGTAAGTGATGCATTCTCAAAGGAGTAACTACACAACCGTATATAAACTTGTACAAATAACAACCTTTAGTGACTGCTTGCATGTTGATACCAGGAATAAATATGATATAATAAGGTAATATAACACTGACCGGGGACATTCTGCTGCCTATTAAGTAGAGATACTTTTAATACGAAGTAGCCTACATTTTGTTCCTAATACGTAGAGTATTTCTACAATACAAAACTTCCACCAAGTTGTGTTAAATCAACATAAATGTTAAATCAATGTAAAAAAAAAAGTGTCTATATTATTATTATTTTATTATTACTTTAATTATTTCAATTTTTACTCTTTTTACATTTTGCATTTGTGTTCAATTAAGATATATTTTTAGTTTCAGGGAAGAAATAACAGTTTGACAGATGGAGGCCGGCTGCTGGCTCCAGAAAAACATTGAATAGATATTGACGACAGCATGAGTTGGACATACCACTTGGTTGTACTCTGTGACGTATCGGACCTCATTGATGGTGATGAAGTTCACGAGACCGTCGACTTCTAACTTCTTGGCCTCGGCAACGACGAGGTTCTCTTGGTGGTTATCTGCCTGGATGAGATCACATGACACACACATCATCATCTTCATAGCACTAATGGAGGGCCGACATTCATTCCACTAATACTGGATTAATCCTATCTGAAATGATACGTTATGAGGACAGAGTTGAAGCTGTCGTGGTGATCTACCCGTGCGTCGGTTTGGGGTCCTTTGATATGGTTTGGTAGGAAGTCGCGAGATCATGTGACTACTTGTATTTCTTCTCAGGGTAAACTGTTATACTGTGTCAAATATTTACTTATATATATACTTTCAGGAAAATGTGTTATTTGTAAGAACTCGCTTTAGCATGCTAACGTGTAGCCTAGCTTGTTGTGATGCTAGCGAGGGTTAGCCAGACGTAAAGTAAATTTAGTGTTTGTGGTGCAACATAAAACCATTGCAGAAATTGGTGAAGCCCTGATTTATTCATGATAAATGTCATGGTGATTTTGGTTACATATAAACCACATTTGTAAGATGTTAAAGACCAAATATTTTTCTGTGATGGATTTTAAAGTATAAACAAATTGCAAATAGCAAAGATTATGAGTTTGTCACACCACCAAATTAAAATGTTTTAAAAAAAAGTATAAAAAAGACGAGCTCGGGGAGGGTTTATGCTAAGGATGGCTCCAGCACGTCATCGAGCCACGATTTCAGAACTGCCCAAAAAATCCTAACCACAGAAATGATGAAAAACAATTTAACTACATAATTCAGTAACATGTAGTTCAACGTTTTAACATCTTTGGAGCAATTATTTTCTAACATGTACGATGTGTTTAGAGAATTGTCAGATTAAACTTTACCCAGACTTAAATTGAAGCATATTTCTTAAGCAAATTGGGAACCTTGTATAAATTAAAGGGAACATGTTGCATTATATTGTTTTATGATCATCACAAAAATGTGCAGAAAATGTGTAGATGCAGCTATTGAAGAATCGATGTTGATTTTGATATAATTGCTATACATGGTAATGCATGATTTTGACTAATATGATTTGAGCCAGGAAATCTGAATGACATTGTTATTTGAGATGCAGATTTCTGATGCAAGAGAGTAAATAAAGCAGATCCTTTTATATGTTAACATCACACCTGTCATTATTCTCAGGCTCCAATCCTGAGAACATGACTCACACTTCACAGTTATTGTTGAAAAAGACACCTCTTGGTGAAGAATACCTTCCTGAAAAGGGTGATGGAGTCCGAGGAGAGGCTGTAGTCCGCCCACACCTCTTTTCAGTGCAGATGGCTACCGGGACGGAGTCAACTCGCTTTGCAGCTGCAGCGAGTTCCTGATAGCCTCGACTCTCCTCTCCCTGACACACAAAAGGACAGAGGGTTACAGCTCATCTTTTAACGTTAACTTTAACATACCACAACTTTATTTATAAATTAAGAGCACGATTGAAAAAAAGGTGAAGAGGGCAGAGAGCTTCAGAAATGGAGAAACTGACTCAAAGGAAGGTGAATCATGTTTATTTCCGACACAGTGTTGCATGAGCTCTGGCAATCCATTTTATCATTTTGCAGTCTGTAATATGTGTTCATTCCCAGTGAGTCACAGCACTGAATATTTTGGTCTCTTTTTGCCTTCAGCATCATGGTCCAACTATGCCTTATCCTCATGTGCTCTCTCTTCCATTCTCCTCCTATGAACCGTCTCTCTGTTTTTGTTTACGAGAGGGTCAATGAAGCCAATCCCACAAGTCTTCAAGATATGCATGTATTTCCTGTCAAGTGGCCCGCCATCTTCCCCCGCACACAGAGTCTGGCCAAAGGGCTCGCCTCTGTGGGACAGCTGGCCACGCTCGGCCCTCGTAGCACCAGTGCTGCCAAAGGTGTGGCCACAGGCAATATAATTCCTTTCCCAAATCTATTTGTGACTTTAGCATCACCAACACTAGGGTGCAAACAAATGCTGTATTCCTTTCTTGCTCTCAGCTAATTCTTCTGATTGCGTCTAGTTCGCTACATACATGTTGATGAATAAAGCCATAAAGCAGCCGGCGTGGGCTTGTTTAAAATATGTCTAAAAGCTGGGTTGAGTCCATGGTTGAGACTTGTTTTTTCTTTATTTGCATTTTTCTGACCTCCAGGAATCCGATGACCACCACTTCAGCAGAGTCGATGAAGGTCTCAGCAGCTTTGGTGTCGGTCAGTCTGGGAAGGGCACTTTCTTAGAAAGACAAACACAGGATACACAATTTCGACATAATTTCTACCTTACAGTTATTGCCTGGACGATATCAAGAGTCTGCAGCCACAACAGTGACTCTGGATGCTAACGTCAGCATCAGATCCTCACAATGTAAACTTCTAACACGCTGAATTTAGCAAGTATAAGGTTCACCATTTAATTTAAATACAGCTAAATGTCAATCAGCATTTTATGTGATCCTAAACCAAAGTATTGGACAAATAACAATACGGACATGATGATCACTAAAGTTATTATAAATTATCTTGAGGGGGCTGAATGTCTGTAGCACATTTCATGACTATTCATCCAAAAATCTTGAATTAAACACCACAAAACCAATGTTTTGTGGCAATCCAAGCAAATATTGAGATACCTCACTAGATAAGTGAGTCAAGAGACTACAGTCAATATGAGCCATCCTCTGATGACCATGAATGTATTTCTCATGGTGGCACTCGGGGTAAAGGCAGGAGATCACCGAAATGATTTGGATTCATCCTCTGGGGATTGTAGGAAATGTGATTGCAAATAAAACAAGTCTAACCAAACAACAAGTTGAGGCATGTTTGATTTTTGACATTGAAAGCAGAGAGAAGAACCAAGCAGACACAGTATACTGAAATCAATTTACCTTTCTCTGTGGCCAGGACAGAAGACACCAGTAGGGAGACGAGCAGAGTGATCAGCATGTTTCTAATGATTCAGGCCAAGAAAACAAGCCGAGGGTGTCCAGAAGACTAGTAGCTGCTTGACTTTGTACGTGGAGTCGAGTCACCTCTGCTCTGACGGTCGCCACATGGCAGCTGGCTGCTGCTGCTGCGACTTCTCTGGGGTCTGATTGGCTTTCGTGAGAACCAGCCAGGTGTACATGATAAGTGGGAATGCTGAACTACGTGTCGCCGTGCGACAGGACGATTTGAGTGTGGCAATCTGAGGTGGAGGACGATTGTGGTCCCAGTGCTGACCAGTTGACCTTTGCTTTTGTGAAACATCACACACCTTTGCTTGCATCTCAATAGTAACATCTCCGTTAGCGTTTCCTTAACAACGTTAAAATGTCTTGTGTTGCAGTGTGCTACATTAATAAATCTCTCCTGGGTTTGAGGCTCTACTGAGTGAAGCAGGCTGGTTAATACTGCAAATATCCAGTGAGGAGGCCCATGTGACCAGTGGAGAACCAGAGATGAGCTAGGCTGCCTTTTGGTACATTCACCACAGGAGGGACACAACTCCCAGCCAATCCATCCACACTGAATATATGGTGTTTACAGTTTGGCATTTGGAGACACACTGAAATCTAACATTGATTCATGAATATATGTTATTGCCTTGATTTTCTTATTTCTACAATCTTTTTAACATATTTAATATTTAAAATGTTCCTTAATTTGTTTTAAACCATCTGAATTATTATTATTATAGAATAATTTTAAAAAAAAGCTTAAACAATAATCAATCTTTTTTTAGTACCCATGATGTTGTTGCCTTGATCCCAGAAATAATAATAGAAGAAAAACTGTTAAAATCAAAAACTGAGCCATGAAAAAACAAACAAAAAAATTTCTTACATAACTTAGAGAGACAGAAAACCCACACAAATTAACAGCAGCTCCCACAAACCACCACCCAACCACGTGTTATTTTTAACAGCACCATGGCAAATATTAAATGAAACTAAAAGAGAAAAAATTCTAGGAATACAATGTTTTACTTTGTGATTTTGAAGATGGCTCCCATTGAAAAGGAATTTGCTAAAAAGGTTCTGGCAACTTACAGTCGGGTCGACCACAGAGTAGCAAAAAAACAACTAGATGCACAAAAATACAACGAACTCTTGAGGACAAGATGGTATGAACCCTGTAAACTTTATTTTGTGTGTCAATAAAATCCAAATATTCTTCACATATAATCCTAAAAATATTGAAGATAGAATAGGTTATTTTAATTAGACGCTGTTTCTACAAGTTAAATGCCCTCATGTGTTGCTGTGAAAGGAAATTAATTATAGAAATAATGAAAAAAAACCTGGGTGGGAGAATTACAGACACATAAACAATAAACAAAATCAAGCTGAGTCACTGTATTTTCAGGGCTGGTCTGATATGTGTTCACATGGGGCTTAAGGGAAACAGGGCGACACTAATACTGAGATTAGAGCATCACCCAACGTCATAGACTTATGACTTCTGTGCTTCTGCAACTCTTCTCGGGTGACGACCAGATAATATAAAGCTTCTTTTAAACACTTATTCTCTCTCTGTGACATCACAGCACAGTAAACAAATAGAAGACAACACACAGATGATGCATTATTTAATTTATATATAGGTATTCATAAAATACGTATTATTTTTTTAGATGCATACTTATGTAAGATATAACATTGCAAGAGTTTTGGTTTACATGTTTCAATTATAATTAAATACTGAGCTTTAAAATTAAGCTTTTTGGTGTCTCCCCATTATCAGTAACAGTTAAGCACACAGTTATCTTAAGCCTTTTTTTTTGTTTGTTTTTTAACGAAATTTAATAGCCATGTGCACACTCTAAAATAGTCTGTGACAGGTAAATATCCTCTATTGAAAATGTTTCTTCAGTAAAAGTATCATCAGGAGAATATAGCATGTTTTCTTAGGAGAGGAAGTTTGGCAGGTAGATATGCTGGATTTTTTATTTGTGTTAAATAATTTATACAAATGGAAAATCCCTCTGTCCTTTTAAGAGTGTTTGACTATCTATTGAATTATACATGTTTTTAAAAAGCTGTCGATTACAGTTTCCCAGACATGGAGCAGGTTGGTGGATAGATTAGGGATTAGGAAAGAATCTGAGTTTCTCCTCCTGAAATCATGAGTGGTCCCAATAAATGCTTCCTCTAAGTGAACCTGCACGCAGAGAGTTAAGTTTTGTGGTGAGATCAGTGATGTGATGAAGGTAAACCTGACGCTGATGGATTACTGGTATTTATATTTTAGCCAGGTTAAAGCTGTCACGGTTTCTCAACCATCACTTACACAACTTTTAACCCTGTTAGGCCTTGTCACAGCGAAGTCTCACATCATGTGCTTTTCATCCTCAGACCCTGCTGCTGGGCTTCTCCTCACTCCGCCAGTGTTTCCCTAATGCAACATGTACACGCAAACTTCCACATTTGTGTTACTTTAAGCCTTAAAGTTATGCATAATTAATGGCATGGACACTTTGAATGCAGCTTGCGCCAAATGACCTTTGTTCCCACAAACGTTTTCAACAGGAATATTCATGTCCATGAAACTTGGATCAGTCCTGAAGACAAGACAATAACATTCAACTGGGACTCTTTACACACTGATCTGACAAAACATGCAAGAAAAAAGGAGGATGGTATTTCACTGCAACTATATCTCTTTTTCAACATACCATAAAATTACTATTTAATTACTTCCCCACATACTATGTTATGACTTTTATCAACATACAATATTATCACTGTTTAATGACTTTTTTCAACATACAGATCTATGACTTTTTGGTGACTTTTTTCAATATACTATGACCTTTTTCAACAAACTATTCTTTGACTTTTTAATTACTTATTTTCAACATACGATACTATGACTGTTTAATGACTTTTTCAACATAGGACAATAGGACTTTTTATGACTTTCTCAACCTACTATACTATTAATTTTTTCAACATATTATATTTTTTAAAGACTCTTTCGACATACAATTCTACTCAACCTACAATATTATGACTTTTTCAACATAGGCCTACTACACTGACTTTTAAACATACTATACTATGATTTTTTAATTACTTTTCAACAATGTATACCAGAGATCTTTAACAGCACGAAATTATTTGAACCCAAACTTTTTCTTCTTCCGTCTCAAATACACATTAACATGAATAAAACCTATTATAAGCAAATATACATTTTCCTATTTCTTAAATGCTATGTTGTCTACCTCTCCGGGAACCATCACCTTGCCGTGGTGGAGAGGTTTGTGTGTCCCTATGACCCTTAGGGCTGTGTTGTCTGGAGCTTTGTGCTCCTGGTGGGGTCTCCCATGGCAAATTGTTCTCAGGCGAGAAGGCCAGACTAAAAATGGTTCACAAAGACCCTACGAAAATGCAAGGGATAAAAGAGGAGTGGCCCGGCCCGGAGGAAGCCCGGGGCCCCCATCTGGACCCAGGCCCAAATCCCCGGCTGAGTGCCACTGTGTTGGAGTTTACTCCGGTGGATGAGGGGGTCGCCGCCCCTACGCCTTTGGGTTATGGGGGGAAAGCTCTGACTGTTGTTTGTGCATATGCACCAAACACCAGTTCAGAGTATTCAGCCTTCTTGGAGACCCTGAATGGAGTCCTGCATGGGGCTCCAGTAGGGGACTCCATAGATCTGCTGGGAGACTTCAACGACACACGTGGGCAACGATAGAGAAACCTGGAGCAGCGGGATTGGGACTTTAATTACTTTTTTCAACATAATATTCTATGACTTTTTAATTACTTTTTCAACATAATATACAATAAGGTTTAATTACTTTTTCAACATACTATTGTTATTTTTTATGACTTTATCAAGGCTTGTCGTGTGAGTTTCGTGACATACTATAGTATTTTTAAACTCTCCATACTTAGTCACACAATATTGGATTTGCAATGTTAAACAATGTATTTGTAGACAATACCTGGACACTTCAGAATCATGGAACTGTAGGAGGATATCTGATATACTGAATGCATCAATTGTATTCAAATGTAATAATATTATATAATACACAAAACTACATGCAGACTTTGTTTCACTGAGTACATATGGAAGCATCCAGATCCGTGTTGAAATGTCTAAAAATGACAACTTTTTGCCCTCATTTCAAGTGAAAAAATAGCCCAGGAAAAACACCCTCAATGTGTGCATGTGTTTTATTAGATCAGGTTTGCTCGCTGATGAAACTCACACGAAGCTCTCTGGCTCTGTATGTGTCTGTTTACAGTGACCCATATGGACAAGTCCCAATCCTATTACATCCTGTAAGCTTCCAGCTCATCAAGCTTCAGAGTGAGAAGGTGAGCTTTAGTGTCAGAGCAAACAACAGAGTTGACACAAAACCACAGGACAGCACCTGCCAGGCATCACCTGAAGCATCCCAGGCTCTGTGCTGAGCTTCTGCAGCCCCTCAGCCTTCAGAGTTGTTTTTCCTTTTTGTTTCACTGAGTTGCAGACTCGCTGCTGGGATTTAAAATTGGAATATATTTGTGATGTAAGACACAGAGTCTACATGTTGCAAGCACCAACACCACTCTCTCCTTCTAACCACAACTCATGCCATTGATTGTGAGTGATCCCTGAATGCACGGGTTGCAATTAGGGGAAAGATTAATGTGAAACTGTGATAAATATGCACATCTCAGAATTGTATTCTTCAGATTTCAGGTTGATGATCTGAGCTTTTTGCCGATCTGTGAGGTGCATTTGGCTAATCCCTGACATTGCAGTATATGTACATACATTCTTTAACCATCTTTTTTCAGTAGTAGGTAGCAGATTGAGTTGACTAAAATCTGGGTTGAATATGTGATTGCACTAAATCCATTAAAGCAGTTAGAATAAGTAATGCCTGTGCAGCTTATCTCAAAAGGAAATAATGCAGCGGATAAACTCAGTCTGATACTGAATAGAACTGCCCATGTCTCAGACACTTGGCCAGATAAAATGCCAGAGCAGCTTCAAATAGGTCCTGACAGCCATAAATCTATCATCAATCTTTCATAAAGAAGAGACTGAAAGTGATTAGAGGAAATTAGCACATAAAATAAGTCACACAGTGGGATTTAGTCAGTGTGATCACTGTGCATGTGCAGTCTGTGACTGTGCAAATCTAATCCTGCAGCCAGAGTAAAAATAGACACGAGAGGATAATGTACAGTAACTGCAGGTACTCCCACCTTTAAAAAAAAGACAGACTGCTTTCGTCGGCCCTGACTCATCTCATTTTAAGGTGACGGGGCAGGCGCACTGACAAATTACAACACAGGGAAGACGTAATTCTCTTACACAGCAGTCTTCGAGCAGCTGTTGATGTCTGTAAATTAATGTTTTCTTCAAACCATAAACAATGGAAATTGTTGAAAATAATTATTGGTTTTGCGTAGGAGAAACTGTGTTGTTAAAAGTTTGTTTGTTGTGTTCATGTCTCTCTACAATATATATACTGTATATATCCATATTATCTTACTAGGTGTGCGTGCCATGCAAATACACTTGTCTTTTCACATCACATTAATAATTGTTTGTTTAAATTGGCAGCCGGTGTCTCAGTATTGTCTATTTTTACCATGAGTCGGTGCCATGAGACCAGGGATTAAGAGCTGAATGGTTTAGTGTTCTGTTTGTCATAAGTCATTGATCACAGGGCTCCTCTGCTCTAAGATGCTCCAGATCCTCACAGGACACGTTTGTTTACAAACAAGGTGAAAATATCAGAGGTGGGAAGTAACCAAGTACAACTACTTTGTTACTGTACATGAATATCATTTTCAGGTATCTGTTTATGACTTGAGTACAACTTTTACTTTTACTATCTGCATTTTAAAACAAATATTTGTACTTTCTAAATATTATGTGAGATTCAGTTAGCCTTGCAAAAGAACAGCCAGTGGAAATGTCCTACACATTTTTACTTTATATTTTGAGTACAATTACTGCTGTGCTCTGCATCATTACATGACTAGAACTGCTGTGAGGCTTCATGTAATATTTCTCTTTCTACATGGCAGTAAATAAGCAGCATAACTGGGAACTAAAGACTATTTATTCCATACCATCAGACATATAACAATGTTTTATTATTATTATATTGTGGCTGAAGAAGTAAAAGTAGAAATACCATTATTTAAAATACTCTTGAATTAAAAAAAAAAAAACGTACTCAGCCAAATACCTAAAGTATTACAAGTAAATGGCTCCATTCAAAGTGTTCATGAATATTAGTATTATTCTGTTTTTATAATCAATACATTTTAACGTTGTAGTTGGTCAATGTGGAGCAAGTTATAGTGTATACTACTTTGTAATTTAGTGGTTCAATACTGCATCGTATCATAAAAGCATATACTATGTTTGTTATCAAAGTAACAGTTATAGGCATCAAACTAATGGAGTAAAGCGTGTAATATTTCCCTCTGAAATGTGAAGAAGCAGAAAAGCTGTGTCAATATTGTACTTAAGTAGAGCACTAGAAATGTCAACTGTCAAATACAGAGAAGTGAGAATGTATTGGCTTCAGATCAGCTGCTGATTCACAGCTCATATAATAATGATGGAGTGTGATGGACAGACAATTAATATAATCATCATATTTTTGGGCTTTGCCAGTCTTGCTAATTACTGTCGCTCACTCCTGCCAATAAATGACACCTCCACAATCACTCACGTTGGCAGATGCATCGATAGTAATTGTGTAACTAGAACTACACCTTGTATTTATATCTCCTCTGCTTTATCTCGTCTATTCGTGGCTGAGCTGGGACAGAATAGGACAAAGCAGAGTTGGCAAATGAAACCCAGAACATCTGATGGGATTAGCCACTCTGAGGCCTTTAAAAGGGGAAAGTCAGACACAGAGGAAAACCACAAGCAAGAAGCAAGCGAAGCTCATCAGACAGCAGCAGAAACCACTTTGAGACTTCAACCAAAGGTGAGATGAAACTGCCGTTTTCCAGCTGTGGTGCAGCTTTGATAGCATGTCATGCTGCAGGAAGAGACAGAGCCTGGTGGCTTTATAGCTTCTTTCTTGAGTATCGTGGCTGGAAAGAAGCAGAAACCAGATCTGAGATTTTTACTGAGAAGACTTCTTAAGGAGGAGTTGTTTGTGTTGTCTTCTTGTTGGTGCTGATCGAAGCCCAGTCTCTATTTCTTTATAATGTCTTTACTTCATGTGTTTGTGTTTGAACTCTGGCTGTGCTTTTTAAAAAATCAATGCTTTATGTATTTATGCTTGGTGTTTTATCCGGATGCGGCAAGCATTTTATTTGGATTTTACTGAGATGACGCCTCAATAAAGGAGGATTATTGGCTGACGGTAGCAGAGAACCTGCAGAGGCTCGTTGATTTGTATAGCACTTCAACAGCAAGGCCATTCAAAGTGCTGAGCATAAGACTTACAGAGGCACGACGACAAGATGTAGAAATAAACACAAGGAAATAGAAAAAGACACAGAAGTAGGATTCCATTTTGTAACAGGAAAGTTAAGCAGTTATGAATAAATAGTACTAAATGTAATTTAATACAAAGTTTCAAAGAACTGAGAGTTTCATATATTTTGTTCTCCTTTTTCAGTCACTAATCGAAATGGAGAACGTAGCCGTTGCCGTTCCCGCCGACAAGAAGGCCGCTCCCAAATTCAAGCAGAGGGCCATGCGCACCTTCAAGAGCAAAGCTCCTAAACCCGGCCAGAAGGGGTGAGACGGGTTGAACATCACACACCCACAAAATAGAGACAAGTCTTTTCTTTCTGTACTCATCGTAGCTTTGTTGTCTCATTCACTCAGAATGGGGGACGACATCCCCGGCATGGAGGGTCTCGGCACAGACATCACAGTGATCTGCCCCTGGGAAGCCTTCGGGGACATGGAGCTCGGCGACCTGGCGAAATATGGAATTGTTTAGTCGTCCTCCCTCCTCCTTTCCCCGTGCCGACCCTATTGTCCCTCATGTATTCCAACTGTTGACTGAGCAGCTGACCAGCTTGTATCTGTGTGCCCTAGAGAGGAGGCTGATAATGATTATTTAAAGATTTGACCTGGAGGAAAGAAAAAGAGACCCGTCTCTCTCTCTTGTCTCATGCACTTTATACCACTTCTCCATCGTCCTCATAACGAGTGATGTCAGCCGCTCTGGAGCTGAGCTCGTACTTTCCTCTGAGGAAAAAAAGAAATCCAATGGTGTTTATATTTTGTAAGAAAGAAGGTTTGATATCTGTTATTGGGATGTCCAGTTTTGCTCTCTTCCTCTTCCACCCCGTCTCTTCAAAGCTTTCCAGTGAAAAAGATTAACTCTGTATTTTGTTAGTGGAGTGGAACAATCCATCAACACAATAAATGAATATTTCCCATAGAGCATCAATCGTTGTCATAATTAACCGCATGTGCTGCTATACTATTTAAATTGATTTCAACATCACACACAACATCTGAAAACAGGAGACAAATTACTGGGTCTTTCACAGTTTGATTTATTAGAGTATATCTTATTCTGAATAACTCACTAACTCTCACTACTGTGTCAGCTGTCATAGCTGCCACACTTTGCATACTTTAATAAAATTATATTATTCACTCGAGTTGTAAAAATAAATCTGACTTCAAGGCCAGCAGATGAGGGAGAATAGAAGATGACTGGAGCTGTTGCCATGGCAACCAAAGTTGCTTAGTTATACTCAGTGAGTAAAGTCAGTTATTTTTCGTCCACAGATAAATTAAAAGACAAAGTTTGACAGAGAATATGAAGAAGTTTCATGTAAATAAAAACCAATACACATCAACTCATCAGCTATTACACAAATCTGTCTTTATTATTACACAAAGTTCAAACCCAACAAAAACCTGAATGCAACTTCACTCAGCCCTCCACCCTGTCAGATAACCTACGGTGAACATTAACAGGAACCAGGTAGTGAACCACGATGGGGGTCACAAACACAATGGACTGACAAGGAGACAGGGGAAACACACAGACTACTTGTATATATATAGGGGAATCACATTAGGGCATGTAGATAATTAACACGAGAGGATGGGGGAGTCAAGACAAACAACAAGGGCCAGGAAGTACACGACAGGAAACCAACACAGCAGACAGAAACTACAAATTAAAAAGGAAAGTAAACCAGGAAAAACCAAAAACATGACAGGATCTATATGAAGGGCTCATTCTACACTAGCAAAAACACAACAAGTCCCACTTTCAGGTGATCACACTCTATTTAAAACAGAGTTATGAAAATAATGTTCCATTTGGTCCTCACCACTGCCTCAATGCAATATTTAGCAGCTCGCCTGGCAATAGTGTTGTTGGTGCTTTCTGTGTGTGTTTGTGTGTCCTCCAGATATGAACGCACATTTGTGTCACTGCACCAATTAGCTGTTGGAGCCTCTAAACAGCAGGCGGACTAAGGGTCAGCGCCTCGTGCAATGTGACATAAATATAGCAAGCATCAGGTCAAAACCTTTGGCTCCGTCGTTAGTGTGGACCTGAGGGGAGATGTGGGGCTGTGGCTGAGTGAGAGGAGGGACAGTGAGATGAACATGATCACAAACACTGTTGGATGGAGGAATAAAGTTGAATGTGATGAATTTCACCAGACCGCCGAGCTTCATTCACACCACTTCACACGGATGAAGCGACATGATCCGGTCAGATCAGGATGGTAATTGCTGTAAATATGAATGAACATGAGTGGAAATTCCACTAACCTCAGCAGTTACAACCAGATATCTGCGTAGCACCAGTAGGGTCAATCAAAGCCATGTCTTCCTGCAACCCCTCGCGGGTCGACCAGGTCCCCGCTCATGAAGTGGCCAAAGGTTTTGAACTGATATTTGCTAAATTTATGCCACACTGCACGAGGCTCTGTCCCTTTGTTTGCTCACTGTTTAGAGGCTCGAACAGCTTATTGGTTCAGGGACATAATGTGCATTCATATCCAGAGGAGGAATTCAGGGACAAGTGGCCTGTGAGCCGAACAGGGAAGATGGCAAGACGTCGGCTGGGACTAAGAGAGGGTACTGAAACCCGGTATTAAACGGGAGCCGGTGCTAAATTATTAAAGACCAGAGTATTGATAAGCTGTGACGTTATCAGACCTTTTATAAATACCTGGTTTAATAAATCACACACGGTAGAGACAACGCTTCTCTGCATGCTAGGCTAAGAGCAGCCTCCTTGTAGTCCTGGTTTATCTTCCAGCATGCAATGAGAAAGTATACCACAAGGCAGAAAGTTCAATCACAAATGAACAATCTGCTGGGTCCCTCTTATGGTCACATTGTACTCCAAAGACAAGGGGAAAATACTGTAGACTATATGGGATAGACATGTGGTGGACAAAATAATGTAACACTAAATATTCTAATCGTCTTGTGTTCACTTTATGATTTTGGAGGCTCTAGCTTTTACAATATATATATAAAAACATTATAATTCTGTCTTTTCCTTCTTAAAAGTGCCAGATTTCCAGAATAGCTGACAGGTGATGTTTATTGGCATGTGATGTTTGTACATTAAGATTATTCATCTTCTATGTCAAACATTTGTCTTCTTCTTTGTACCAACAAACATAAGACTGTATTTACTGTGGATAAGAAGCTTTGGTTGCCACGGCAACACCAGCTCTAGTCATCTTCTTCTATTCTCCCTCACCCTCTGTCCCTGAAACCAGATTTATTTTTACAGTTTGACTGAATAATGTAACGTTTCTATAACATGCGAGCGTGGCAGCTGAAAGATGATGACCACACCAGTATCAGTATGTGAATTATACACAAATTATATACTAAAGTATACTCTGACACAAGAAGCCACATTAACTGTATGTAGTTGTTTGTGTTTTTATAAAATAAATACATATTTGATGAGTGTGGACTGTTTAAATTATTTTAAACACAAGTGTAGCAGCATGTGGTGTTTATAATAGGAAGGACAAAGACAGATGTAATATGGAAAATAGTCACATTTATTGTGTTAATGGAATTGTTAATCCAAAGATATACTCGATCTTTTTCA
This sequence comes from Chelidonichthys spinosus, assembly GCA_029853015.1. Lineage (NCBI taxonomy): Eukaryota > Metazoa > Chordata > Actinopteri > Perciformes > Triglidae > Chelidonichthys > Chelidonichthys spinosus. The sequence goes on from CM056824.1 coordinate 9,813,025, forward strand.
TTAGACAATGAAAAGACGTATAGACTTTCTCATAAAAAATATATTTCTATTTAGCTAATACACAAAATAGACATATTTGCATGTTAAATCAGCTGCTTTGAAGAGACGGGGTGGAAGAGGAAGAGAGCAAAACTGGACATCCCAATAACAGATATCAAACCTTCTTTCTTACAAAATATAAACACCATTGGATTTCTTTTTTTCCTCAGAGGAAAGTACGAGCTCAGCTCCAGAGCGGCTGACATCACTCGTTATGAGGACGGTGGAGAAGTGGTATAAAGTGCATGAGACAAGAGAGAGAGACGGGTCTCTTTTTCTTTCCTCCAGGTCAAATCTTTAAATAATCATTATCAGCCTCCTCTCTAGAGCACACAGATACGAGCTGGTCAGCTGCTCAGTCAACAGTTGGAATACATGAGGGACAATAGGGTCGACACGGGGAAAGGAGGAGGGAGGACGACTAAACAATTCCATATTTCGCCAGGTCGCCGAGCTCCATGTCCCCGAAGGCTTCCCAGGGGCAGATCACTGTGATGTCTGTGCCGAGACCCTCCATGCCGGGGATGTCGTCCCCCATTCTGAGTGAATGAGACAACAAAGCTACGATGAGTACAGAAAGAAAAGACTTGTCTCTATTTTGTGGGTGTGTGATGTTCAACCCGTCTCACCCCTTCTGGCCGGGTTTAGGAGCTTTGCTCTTGAAGGTGCGCATGGCCCTCTGCTTGAATTTGGGAGCGGCCTTCTTGTCGGCGGGAACGGCAACGGCTACGTTCTCCATATCGATTAGTGACTGAAAAAGGAGAACAAAATATATGAAACTCTCAGTTCTTTGAAACTTTGTATTAAATTACATTTAGTACTATTTATTCATAACTGCTTAACTTTCCTGTTACAAAATGGAATCCTACTTCTGTGTCTTTTTCTATTTCCTTGTGTTTATTTCTACATCTTGTCGTCGTGCCTCTGTAAGTCTTATGCTCAGCACTTTGAATGGCCTTGCTGTTGAAGTGCTATACAAATCAACGAGCCTCTGCAGGTTCTCTGCTACCGTCAGCCAATAATCCTCCTTTATTGAGGCGTCATCTCAGTAAAATCCAAATAAAATGCTTGCCGGCATCCGGATAAAACACCGAAGCATAAATACATAAAGCATTGATTTTTTAAAAAGCACAGCCAGAGTTCAAACACAAACACATGAAGTAAAGACATTATAAAGAAATAGAGACTGGGCTTCGATCAGCACCAACAAGAAGACAACACAAACAACTCCTCCTTAAGAAGTCTTCTCAGTAAAAATCTCAGATCTGGTTTCTGCTTCTTTCCAGCCACGATACTCAAGAAAGAAGCTATAAAGCCACCAGGCTCTGTCTCTTCCTGCAGCATGACATGCTATCAAAGCTGCACCACAGCTGGGAAAACGGCAGTTTCATCTCACCTTTGGTTGAAGTCTCAAAGTGGTTTCTGCTGCTGTCTGATGAGCTTCGCTTGCTTCTTGCTTGTGGTTTTCCTCTGTGTCTGACTTTCCCCTTTTAAAGGCCTCAGAGTGGCTAATCCCATCAGATGTTCTGGGTTTCATTTGCCAACTCTGCTTTGTCCTATTCTGTCCCAGCTCAGCCACGAATAGACGAGATAAAGCAGAGGAGATATAAATACAAGGTGTAGTTCTAGTTACACAATTACTATCGATGCATTTGCCAACGTGAGGATTGTGGAGGTGTCATTTATTGGCAGGAGTGAGCGACAGTAATTAGCAAGACTAGCAAAGCCCAAAAATATGATGATTATATTAATTGTCTGTCCGTCCATCTGTCACAGCCCACCACATACATCACCATGCACCAGTGTGTCTGCAAAACAATGTCCTTTGTCTTTACTTTGGATCAACAAAGAGTAGGAAAAGACTCCCTAAATATGTTAGTGGTAATAGGACAAAATAAAAAAGAAGGGGAGCCATCACATGCAGAAAAGTAATAAAATGTATTATGCAAAGTGTATAACTACAGACCCTCAATAAATTGAAGATCAAAACAAGCTGTGAATCAGCAGCTTTTATAAATAATAAGTCTCACTTCTCTGCATTGGACAGCTCTGTCCTTGTTCCTTTGTGTTTCCACAAAACACCACTGCTGGGATGTAACTGAGGACATTTTATCAAGCACCATGCTTAAGTATAATATTTACATACTTGACTTGTACTTGAGCATTTTACTTATTACTTATTTCTACTCCATATTTCAGGGAAACACTGCTACAACATTACTCCTGTACATGTACCTGCCACATGTAACTGCTGGTTACTTTTGAAATAAAACACATTGTGATATGCTCGTATGCAGTATTTTACTCAGTCATATAGACAGAATCTAAAGCATCTCCAACTACATCACTAAAAGGCCATTCAGCATCATGAGCAGTTGTATTTGTACGTAAAGCACATTTTTCTGAAAAAACGTCTACATGTCTGGAATATATAGTCTTTAGTTCCCAGTTATGCAACTTATTTACTGGCATGTAGAGACAGACATATTACATGTAGCCTCACAACAGTAGTCATATAATGACGCAGAGCACTGCAGTAACTGTAAAATACTAAAGATTAGGGTTTATTTTCATCTTGTTTGTCAACAAACGTGTCCTGCCAGGATCGTGATATAAGAGCAGAGGAGCCCTGAGCCCTGTGATCTATGACTTATGACAACAACACTTACGCATTCAGCTCTTAATCCCTGGTCTCATGGCACCGACTCACGTTAAAAAGAGACACACCATCTGCCAATTTAACCCTTAACATTGTGGTCAGACATTAAATTCACACGCCATGATTACTTTATGTTATTTGGCAGAGAAAAGCTGAATTCAACGTATTTTTAAATAGCTGATGAAGACTGTGGGATGTGGGTGAAAGCTCAGGAGTAGTTAACAGACCTTGAGTTCAAAAATATTTTTTTGTCAAATTGTTTTTTGTTTAAGGTTGAGAATGAGTTTTAACAACACAGTGCTCATGTTTTAAAACCCAACTGTGAACTGAATGTGTTGTTATTGTGGTCGTAGAGTATTTATTCACCAATTACAGTCAATTATTTGTTTAAAAAATCCACTTATTCAGGAAAGAATATTCATATACTCAAAGTCAGATCTCAAAACAACTCACGTCATCCAATTTAGTTTTCCCCAGAGATTATTCATTATGTAACGTTGCAGACGTCTTCACATGGCATGACATACATTTATGAGACCCCTCCTTAATCTAATAGAGCTGAGAGGACAGAAAATCATAGAGGGGCACGTCAGGCAGATTAGTGGAGGGACTATATAAGGAGACACTGGGGCGAAGATGCACACTGACCAGAGAGACCAGAGAGACCAGAAGCCAACTGAGACTTCAAAAAACAGGTAAGATCAAACTCTGATCTTCTCTCAGCTGCACACTTTAGCCAACTTTTCATTTTGCAGCAAGGTTTAATGTTAGAGCATTATGCAACATGTACTAGACTTGATATTTTTTTACCTTGGAAACACTATACGAGTCAGTATCTGGCCATTCACTTCTCACAAATGATTCCTTAGAATCTGCATGTACATGTTTTTCCATTTACTAAAGTGAAACAACATGACCTTCCGCCATTTTCAGATAAACATGTTTTAATATCAACTCTTCTGACGTGACTTCTTTTCAAATGTCTGTTCATCTGCTGAAAAGAGCATTGATTAAATGTGTGTAAAAGATTGATAGAAAAAAAATTATATATATAATATATACTGTATATTATTATATATATATATATATATACACACACACACCCATACAGACAACATAAACAGACAAAACTAATGCATGGGGCTGTCGTGCTGCCAAGCAAGGACTTTAAATTCTAATGTGTGCATTATGGGAAACCAATTATCTTTTCATACTTTTCTCTCCTTCCATTGAAATTGATGGTTTATATTAAATAATTGGGTAACCACTTTAACCCACCAAAGAAATAGATTTGATCAGCATCCTGGTCTACAGAAGGTAAAACACATTACTTTCATCAGTGTTGAGATAACACAGATGCTGCAGTATTAACCATATTAAAGAACATTACATATAATATACAATGTATATCTGCACACAATAACCACTTACATTGGCTGTGGCTAATTTAAATCGTGAGCATACTGTCACTAAATTAGGACGTGAAGTTTAAGAACTAGCTGATTAGCTGAGACTTCATAACAGATTTGCTTTGTTTGCGTGTTCAAAAAAATGCCACCAGAGGTCAAAGTGGCTTTGTGGTAAAGTCCACAGCAGCGCTGAGCTTCCTTCTAAGACGAGACTTAGCACGGAGGTCCGGGAAAGGTCGGATTAAAGTAGACTAAAAATTACTCCTTCGGGGCAAAATCTCCTTAGACTCGTTAGTTATTCACGACGTGTGTTGACTTTTCACCGACTATGGTATTAGGTAACTTAAGATGACCAGTCTTGGCTGAGAGTAATCTTTAAAGCCAAGGTGTAAAAATAGACAGAGCTTTATGATCTTTAGTCCATACCTGGGGATGTTATATCATCTGGACTTGGAGTGGGAGGAGCAAGGGTCTTACGCATCAACATCAATTAACGTTAAATTGTTGCTTTTCTCTCAGAGCATAAAAGATGGCAGACGCAGGCATTGCAGCTCCCACCGACAAGAAGGCCCCTCCCAAGTTCAAGCAGAGGGCGGCTCGTACCTTCAAGAGCAAAGCCCCTAAACCAGGCCAGAAGGGGTGAGGAGGATTTGAATGCTTTTTCCCCCACGACTGAAAGTCACATATCAAATGAAAAAACTCAAGTGAAACATTCCCTTTTTTCCAGATTTGGAGACGACATTCCCGGCATGGAGGGTCTCGGCACGGACATCACAGTGGTCTGCCCGTGGGAAGCCTTCGGAGACATGGAGCTCAGCGACCTGGCGAAATATGGAATCGTCTAGAAACCAAACAACATTTTCACCTCAACTATTCTCCATCCCTGCACTCACTTTCCTTTCCTCCCCTCTCGCCTTGCTCTCCTTCATGTACCAAAGCAGCTGACCTGACGCCTGCGGTCACATTCGGCTCATGCGTGTGTTTTGGGGGAAACATTGATGCTTCAACAACTATAATCCCAAACTTCCTCCCCCACACTCTGTGCTCGGCTTGTGTATTTCTGAAAGACGATGGACAGAACCTGTTCTAAGCTGGTTTGATCAGTGTTTTGCAGTATGTCACCACCAAACCTTTACTTCTCTCTCCTGCCTTTTCTACTCCATGACCCTCCTCCTCTTTGCAGCTATTCCTTTTTAATGTACAGCTATTTATGTTATATATAAATACATGTATTTCTATTTTTATGAACTATGAATTTCACTTTGTACACGCTATTAATTGGATGGTAATTATAACTGTCAATAAATATATTCCCCAAAGAAATCTTGGCTTATACGAGTGTACTTTGATGAAACACATGAATGCTGGTGTTCATTTCTCACCAGTTTATAGAACAAAATAGTAATTCATGGTTGAACACCATCTACTATTTTAAATCAGCCCTTATCTTGCAAGGCCAATTCTGAGGTAGTTGACCGTTTGGGACTAATCTACGTCTGAAATAAAATAATGTAAATGCCCTCTAATCAGACCCTTTCCTCACCTCCAACCCGAACCCTTGTGGCCAGCACTGACGCCTGCTGGGAACTAAATAACTTGGTAAACCGCGTCAGATTAAACCATGGTGAGTTAGGCTATAGTTAACTATGGAGCACACGATAAGCTAAATGGTCAAACTGCAAATGCTCTATACAGTCTATTTAGTTATCTGTATGGTATAGTTATACTTTTTGTCACTCAGTGGTTGTTTGTGCTAAATCACTCAAACTTTTATACATGACACCCACATTTGTCTACTACAGGTAAACTCACTTGGATGTCTACTACACAATCACACATTATAGGTGTGTTGTTCTGCTGTGGTTAGCTGTAACACTTGCTGGGGATATAAATGAGACTCAGCGAGGTGGCACCATGGGGCGAGGTCTCCCCTTGGTGCCCTAATGTTTAAAAGAAACCCAATTATAGTGCTGTCTTGGCTGCACCCTGCTAGATAAAACAGAGAATTGTAATCGAGGGAGCCCTTCCTCTGATTACGCCTGATTCCCAAATTAAAAATGAGAAAAAATAAACACTTACTTCTCATAACCGTATTTATAAATGTAGCACAAAATAATTGCCCTGTGTTCGCTGACCGTTAAATGAACTGTTACAACTATCCCCACCCCAAGCACCCATTACATAACTGTTTTAGAATGTGGGTTTGAGTTTAGCATGACTGCAAAGCAATACATTAAACCCGAGGAAGTCAAACCACTCCATCTACATATTACATAATACAATAAATGCTCTGCACCAAATAGTGCTGATAACATTTACTTTCTAACCACAAAATCAGAGTTTGGGTGGTAAAATCCTGAATGTAGACATCCAAAAATCAGACCATCTATCTTTATGATTAACTGTGACATTATAACCTAATTAGCACATCTCAAACACTTGTAACTAACTTTGCTTGAAAAGAAGTTTGTGGTGACGTTGTGGGTTCATTTGAAACCAGGTAGCTTCTGGCTAGTTTTCACTAAAACTATCCCAAACAAGTAGCCTAATAGAAGAAGAGTTACGTGAAGCTGCCATTCAAAGCAGCCCCCTCTGTTGGCCAAAACAACTAGAACACTGTTGAGACATCAACTATTCAGCCCGTTCCACTTTGCGTACTGTTTTTGCGATTAAACATTTTTGGAGACAGTTTCCTCTGAGGACAGGCCACCTGGTAAACTGGGATGTTTGGTCAACCCCATCCCCCCCTGTGGTGGTGCTACCATGCTAGCAGCTAGCATGGTAGAATCTTATAGCCTACTATTTTCCCACCTAATTAGCATGCATGTTCTGGGTTTTTTTTTTTTTTTATTTTAGAGGGGGAACACCTGCTGAAGATAAACTTCTCCATCGCTAGCACACAAATGTGCCTTTCTGTTTTTATTCTGGTGCGTCATGTAAACCGTCATGAAAGTGTCAGAAAATAGGGTCAAAATAATAGAAAGAAACATGGAGGCCACTAAAAATGTTACTTCTCTTTTTTCAACTCTCTTTCGAGACTCTGTGCCAACTATAATTGGGGAACGATATTCGAGTGCTGCTTGGACGGGGACGGACAGAAATGTGGCAAAGATGACCAAGCGCCATAGCATCACACGGATGATGGGCGAAAAATTAGCATGGCTGCCCGGGTGTCATGTTTGCATCGCTCCAGAGCTGGAGCTGCTAAAAACATCCGACTACTACAGCCATTCGTCCTGACAGTTACAAAATTCAGGCATTTGTGGGTTATATTGTCCAGAGGTACAGGATTAAAGTTGTGACTCTTAAGTGTTGTTTTTATTTTCCAGCCTGCATGTATTATTGTCAATAGCGGTTTTTAAATAAAAAGATTTTCTTATATATTTTGTTATTTATCCCACTCAATGCAAATGCTACCTACCGAGCAGTAAACATTAGATGAGACAAGGTCAGTTATTCTGAATGTTGCTTTAGATCTGCTGAATGTGTAACTGAGCAACATTCTTCAAAAGTCTCCATATAGGCTTTAAAGCACCAAGCGGCCAAATAAATCTGCTGTAGATTTAATGTATACGCCCTTGGTGATCAATAATCAATTTAAATGAATACAATGGACTCACACACTCATTTGACAAAATCATTGGAATTCCAAAGAAAGCAACCTGAAGGCTCGATCACAACAAAACATTTTTATATAAAACATTTTATATGGACATTCAATAACTAAAAAACATAATGGCAGTCAAGGGGGATATAGACATGACAGAGGGAGAGGACTGTTCATTGAGAAACCATAGCAACTATGAAGAATGGCCACATAGTTCTACAGTATAGTGGCAAGAAAACCATGACAGGAAAATGAAGATGCCACGTGTTATTTTGTGCGGCAGCCATTTTGTTTGTCAGCAGGCCTTTTTGCCAAACAGCGCTGTGCTCTTTGTTGTGTATGCTAGCTTCAAACCGCTAGCTGCCTGTCATCCTCCATGGAGTTTAGTGGTAAATAAGAATGCAACTGGGCTCGGCTGCTCGGGAGTCAAATATGAAAGACACAAGATTCATGCAAAACTTTTTTTTTTTTTTTTTTTAACTTGACAAGTATCACTCATGCTGGTTTGTCCATGCCTTCAGTGGCTTCATAAGTCCATCTTTGAGTACTTTGTGTAGCACTTCTCAAGCTGAAAACCAGAACGTGCTGGGGACAGTAAGTTAGCATCTTTGGCTATGTTTCTTTTTTTTTTTTTTGTCCAGAGCACATTCTGTAGTAATGTGGAGATATTACAAATAAAATGATAAATGTCATGAGAAAATCAAACAGCAGCACATTTAATAGGAAAAAAAATCATATTGACCTGTTTTTCCAAATTTGACAAATGAAAAACAAAGGTAGTTTTGAAATTAGTTATCAGGTAAAAAAAAACAAAACAACAAACAATGACATTCTGTCTTTCACCATGTTGGACTATTACCTGCTTCTGTATGAGAGATAACACTTTCAGACATTTTAATGGACTTCTTCAAAAAAACCTGGAGCGACCACGGTAGCCGAGTGGACAGATTTTACCGCTGAAATGTAAGGAGTCTGTTTCAAATGAAAAACTCAAAAAGAAAGGAACACAGTTGGTTTAACCAAAGTGCTACACACCGGTGTACATTCATTCCAAACGTCTCAAAATATGAACACAAAACAATCCAGCCATTCCTGTATATTTTGAAATCGTCAAATGTCGTCATGCTCACGGATCCTATAATCACCCAAAAACAAAACAAAAACAAACCGTAGCTTGGACTGACCAAGACGACAAAGGTAGTGATACATGCATACCTTTAGTTTGTCGCCTCTCAGGTACGCTCCTGGGTTGAGATCTTTACTCCGTAGCAACAACAAAAACTTGAAATTGAACTTGCACCTTACTGGAGAAGGAACAACACTTAGAGAAATTTAAAAAAAGACAAACTGAAGATGAAAAAGAAATGTAAATAAAAACAGCCATAAGATTATCAAGGATTATGATAATAACAATAACAAAGATAATATATTTATACATACGGCAGAAAAATGTGCTTTCTACAAATCTTTGGAACAAAAACAAAAGCCAAAAAAAAAGCCACGTTTTGGAAATATAGAATACAACGGTATAGAAATATGCACAATAGTAAGGTGTTTTGCATTTAAATAATTTCTCTTAACTCGCCAACACAAACTCTCTTGCTCAGTAATCGCTGCTGGCAGCATCTCGAACACATTTACCGACTAAAAGTATGTTTCAGGAAGACTCATTCAATGTTGGACGTAGCTCTATAAAAAGATGGAGCATGAGGGGAAAATCCAAATAATAAATCTCTACATTAAAGGATCGTCAAAATACTTGAACCCCAGGGTCGTGGGTGGATCGATGGGTTTGGTTTGGATCTAAAGCTAAAAATCAATTAAAGAAGACGATGTTTTAGTGTTGTAGTTTTTGTAGTTTTAGTGTTTTAGTAGTGGTCGCACACAGAGTGGAGTGAAATCTTGTGCATTAGAATGATGATGTGAGACTATAGTCGTGTCATATAGTCAAAAAAGGTGGAATAGTTGAAAAGAGATGCTCTTTTGATTTTTAACCCCAAGGTTCACTGTTGGATCTACATGCCCCATAGCAGCAGAGGCTGCTGAGTCAAACTAAATAATGCTTTTATAATAATAATAATAATAATAATCATGAGAATAATTACAATAATAATAATTTGGTAACTTTTTTCTCTAAACTAATTTCTTTGCATATCATAACAATTTTAAGTTTAAAGGTTCACCATTTCCACATACTAAGAAAACTTGAGGTAAGGAACAGCTCTAATAACCCTCCCTTCCTACAGCTTTCGGACGTGCTTTCTGTAGCGTTATAAACCGGCACCCATCATCCCTCCAAGCCGCCACGTTCGGTCGCCCTCTGCAAGAACACACGGCGAGGATGGAAATCCTCTCTCGCTGCCATCTGCCCACGTTAAGGAGGAGTTCCCCGTCGGTGGGTGTTTTTTTTTTTTTTCATCAGTGACTCGCCTCTCTCGACGCACCTTCCTGCTTCCTAGCGCTCCGTCATGTTGTGGACACTTTGACTCCTTCTCTTTTTCCTTAAATGCTGAGTGTGTGTGCGTCACAGCGCTCAGCTCTTTCATACATGGTTGACAGCTGTTTAAATGTCAGTTATCCACACAGCCTTTGGAAGAACGTCTGGGCTCCATCGCGAGTCTTGTGCTGCTGAGTGCCGAGGGATTAAGAAGAGGGGACTATAATACAGCCGTGCATTAGGGAAGGTGGACATTTTAAGTCCTATTTTTTTTCTTCTTCTTTTTTTTTTGTAATGTAAAGGCCATCTGTCAGTCTTTAATACAGCATTCCTCTATTTCTGTAGTAGCGTATATAAGAAAAGGTGGGACTGCTCTGGGTTGGGATCTGAAATATCTTGTTGAGTCGACTCCACACTTTAAAACTGGGTGCAGTCCACCTCCACGACAACAGAGGGAGCTCTTTCAGAGTAATTCAATGGAAGAGAGGAGCTCCTGGGAAACGTGTCTTTAGTAAGGGGCAAATCTACTGTAGCCTCCCCTGTACAGTGTGGCCTGTGAAACCGCAAAAGACAAAACAATTAGATAGTCTTTTAAAAATGACATCGTCTGTTTAAATGAGCAGTGTGGTGATTCCATATTTTCCTTATCGTCAACCAATTCCATAAAAAGACCAAAACCAACAATGAATGGAGTATTTCCTGTGTAGTCGCTAACCAGATACATCTCATCCAACAGACCTTTGGTTGCTGTCCAAAAACTATTAACACATCAATGAGCTGCACTTCCTGTAGTTTCATTTCAAAATCCATCCACATAAACCATCCGGGTCACAGCCACTTTAACCCGCTACGGGCCCTTTGGACAAAAACTCTCCCACTGTGTCAACCTTTACTTCTCAGCTGGAATACCACCTAGCTCCATCTTTACTGTGCAGTTATCTAAATAAAACACAGCAAGTTAGTCTTATAACTAGGTTTTGATACAAAGACCCTCTTAAAGAGCCCTAATAACATCAGTTGATATTGCATTTTGATGTCACAAAACAGCGTATTCATGAAGTTAACAGAAAGCCTCCCACTTTTCGGGCCCCGGGGTATCAAGCAGCTCAAAACATTTTCTAACAAATAAACTATTTATTCCTCTTTGAGCATTCATACAGCAGTCAGCTATTTTAGGAAATGATAAGAAAATATATATATAACTGTTTGTGCCCCGTTTTAAAATATTTACGTCTTTGGTAAAAGCTGATGGGCTTGGGGAGAACCACAGGCAGAAAGGGGAAGTTATAAAGGATTGAAAGACGAACACACTTTGCACTTTAATGGGAATTGTTGACAACAAGAAAAATAGAGAATATCACTTATCCTTTGAATGTTTGACAATATGAAGGCTTTTGGGACTTACCATGGCTCCAACACCGTAGGCAGCTGGGGCGAGCGCAGCATGGTAGGGGTCTGCTGTGTAAACTCGTCCGTAGCTACAAGAAAAAACATCCAGCATGAAGTGTCACATCATATTCTGAAGAAACCCAAAATTGATAACTGTACAACACTTGTGTTGATTTTAACCATGCTTTTTAAATAAAGTGACTTTCCTACACAGCGACAGAGGACAGTGCTGCAAGCAAGCAGGCAACATCTTCCAGGTGTGCTGGGCAGCCCACTCACCTGTCACTGTAAGCTGCTGCTGCGGCCGCCGCCGCCGCAGGAGTCGCTACCGCAGTTGGCTGGGCGTAACGGTACGCTGCATAGCCGCCCTGTGACGGGGCGATGGCGGAGAGGGAGATGGAAGGAGAAGAGAGATACGATGAAGTGAAGAGGTGGGACGAAACAGACACAAGAGGAAATCCTTGTTAAAAGGTTTGCCATATTTCCTCTAACACACAAACAGACTAGTAGTTAATCTAAAGGGTTACATTGTGAGGAAAAACTGCTGAGAAGAGAGCGAAAAGATTAACAAGCAGACAGTCAGCAAAACTGGCTAATCTGGTGCAGTACAGCATTCACGAGGATGTAGCTCAGGCTCTGTGTGGGTCTCTCTCTCCATGACTAACCAAGAAAAAAAAACATCAGAAATTGTACGTTATGTGTTGAGCTGTTTGCAGCGTTTCCCCTGTGCGACATCAAAGTGCATATTTTCCCCCACTGTGCGTTGGACATGGAGGGAGAGAGAGTTCATACCCATAAGTGTGCCCCGCCCCGGTTCCCCTACCAAAAACACACTGTTAAAGAAAGGGGAAGGGTTCGCAAGATGATTGTGTCATTGTTTATGTTTGGATGAACAGCTGATGAACAGACAAAAAAAAAAATACAGGTGTAAGAAGACAGTCAGCCAGTCGGATTAAAAAGGACACACACGCACTCACTCACGCACGTAAACGCTCAACATGGCCAGCGACCAATCACTGACAGACACAGCATGCTTTCCCAAACTCAGAACGTACAGCGTATTAGGCCAAACATCCCGATCAAAACAAAAACAAACAAACACCGCTGCATTCTACCCTAAAGGATCAGTCACGACCAAGTCCCCGCATTCAGGACCACACAGTTGCTGCTATGGGAGGAAGGCTGGGCTGAGGAAGAGGGGGGAGGAAGGGGACATGTACAGGGGGATGAAAGGAGGAAGGAGTTGATGTAGAAAGTAGGCGAGGAAGAGTTGCAGAGCAAGAAAAGAGAATTGTAATAATAAAGGGAGTAGAAGGAGAGCTAATGTGAGAGGAAAGAAGATAGGACGAACAGAGCAACAAGAAGTGCAATAAAGAATGACACAAAAAAGGGTTTATAGAAGGAGAGGAGAAGGAGGGAGGATAGAGGGCGGATTGGGGGGGTGGGGGGGTCAGCCTTGTAAATATGTCTGCATGCCGACACTGATTCAGTTAGCATGCCACAGGTGAAACAGATAGGGAGATTCCTGGAAGGGGTCTGAATTAACTGCTGATCCTGCATCCATCCTGACTACTGGCTCACTCTCAGGTTTTATTGTCTTATTTAGTTCCCATCCTGTTTGTATTCCATGGCAATGCAGCCTGCTGACACGTAATTCATGGGTCAAGTTTATATGCAATAAATAGTTTTATAGTGAGTTAATGGGGGGGAAAAGACCTGACACCTGATTTTTCTTTTAATCTCAATTTTCCCCAATTTAAATAATTCCTTTTACATGTGATTTTGAAATAAATGCATGTGGTGACAATGTCAAATAATATAAATGTTGTGAAGTGTAATGTTGACAAAGGAACATAATGAAAAGCATTAAATTATTCGATGCTGAGGGGAGTCACCTAGGGACAAATCCAAAATAAGACAAAATGTCTTGAGGAGGAGAATAGGTTGGTGTGCAAAATGCCTCATGGAATTAACTTGAAAACTTAATAACAAGTGCAGATATTGACCTTAGATACTGCACCTAATTTCCCCATAAAAATAAACATCCATTTCTCCGGAAGATAATTTGTGAATGGACATTTTATTCTTCACAAATTCAACTTAATTCTTTTCTCCCCCTTCCGCAACTCCGCCCATGTCAGAATCCAGTGAGTTAGTAGAAGAAGACAGAGAAGGCATTTCAATCTCAGATGGTCAATAATGTCTAGCAGCACGCAGTCATTGGAGACGAGGAGGATGCACACTGGCTCTCACACAGAGTGTGTCAACCCTACCTGGGGCAATCTGCCACTAATGTCCTGAAACACTAGTCTACAGAGAGAACAGAAACAGCTATTGTCAACCTGGTCACACACACGCAGGCACACACACACATACACACACACTCATAATCACATTGGTACAAACTAAACTCACAAATGCACAGAGACAAACCCTAGAGGAGTCTACTCGTGAATGAACACTTCGGTGAAAGTGTGCGCATCATCGAGGGGCCGTTTGATATGAGACTGTACATTATATGAAAACAAAAGTGATCAATGTGTTTGTAATGTATTTATTTAATATGGGATAATAAAGTCAGGGGAACCATAAAATGTCTCTAGTTCAAAAGTACACGTCTCTATGGGTTTGGTCGGTGCCGTTTCACACTTGAAAACCCACAGGCAAGAGGGGGGAGACGTAGGTGAGGAGTGAGGCAGTAGAGGAGAGGGAGGTATACTCACATAAAGATCAGCTGCACCGTAAAAGCCATCCTGATAGGCCATCACACTGAGAGAGAGAGACGAGAAAGGGAGGAAGGAAAAGGAGAGAGGAGCGTGGTGGAAAGGCGAAAACAAATAAACACAAAAGAAAATGGTGTGATGCGCCACCATGTGGGCATTGCAAAAAACAACAAACGAAAGTGTCGATTGGGGGGGAGAGAGAGGGGTGAGAGAACGGTGCCAAACAGATGGTGAAAGAGAGAAAAGAAAGAAAGGGTGAGATTATTACACACCGTGCAACATGCAAGACAAAAATACCACCTCTTTGTATACAACGGCACAAACTTTGGAGTGATACTACGGTTAGTTCGGCCTGTGAGACAAATGTCTGTTAACGAGGAAATACTATTACAATTGCTCACTGAGGTATTTAACCTTTGAGGTACAAGGAAACGGTATTTCAGCTTAGCAAACTGTCATTGTCAAATCTCAATACAATGCATATTCAAACACACAGCATGCACAATTAATATGTTTAACTACGTGAAGACATGCACTTTAGAAGAGAGTCCTATGCCTAACATTATGTCTGGTTTTAGAGCAGTTTACGGTTTCTATTTCCGCTTGTGTGTGTGTTTACCCCGGGTAGGTAGGGATGGCAGGCTGGGGCACGGCTGCCCTGACGGCGCTGTAGACGGGCCGGGCACGACCCCGGAGATGAGCGCCTCGAAAGGTCGCGGCGGCGGTGGAGGCGGCTGCTGCCGCTGCCGCTGCTGGGTATGGAAACCCGGGTACTGAGAGACAGGAAGGTACAACATCTCCGTAAACGCCTTCAGTAATAATAAAATATATCATTTGTGCATCCCGTCTCCATCGGTCTCGCCAAGTATGAAGCAAATCCTTGTTGTCATACCTGTGTAGAGCTCAGGGCTGTACATGGCTCCCACCATGGGACTCAACTTCCATCCAGCTACAGTAAACAGAGAATGGCAATGCACATTTAAATCAGCGTTTGACAGAAGCCACCAGACATTTTATGATTTGAGCGTTTGTTCAGGCTGATCTCTGCTGGTCAGTTTGTTGTTCGTTGAGAAAAAGAGAGGAGGTATAAAGCTTCCTGACAATCTGTCTGCACAGGGCACGTGTGTGACAGGACAGCGCATGTAATTCTGCATAGAGACATACAACCACATACAAAAGAATATATCAAATAATATTAATGCCTTTATAAAAAGGGGGTCTGCAGCAGAGCAGGGTCGGCTACAGAAGACAATACTTCCGTTACAATATCACAGTTAAGTGAGTCAACAACTCCTCTCACTTGGTTAATCCCTAAGTATAATATCACATTGAATGCACCTTTGTGTAAAATCATCTATTTTTAGTTACAGACTTGAGTTCCAGAGTAAATCTGTTTCAATCTGCAACCAGTGAGTTATGGTCGGTGGTTTTACATTCCTCAGTACGTACCTCCGATCCGTTCCATTTACAGATATATATACAGATGTTGTATTAAGTTCTACAGTCTAAAGTTGACAATATTTTTTTTTTTAAAAAGAGGTTGATGTTCAGACCAAAGTGCATTACCATAGGGCAGAGTTGCCAGGCCCTCTCCGTTAGAGTAAGGGGTGGTCATCTTCTTGTTCGTCATCACTCTGGCTGTGGCGTTATTCACCTGCACACCAGAGAAAGACGTCAGTCGGCCCAGTTTAACAGATAAACAAGCACTGAGGAATTAACAAAATGATGCAGGATCCAATCACTATATAGATTTATGCTTTCTTAAACTGAATGTATTCTAGACACACGAGGGAGATACTATGCACATGATGATCAGAGGTTTCATATTTAACATTAAGTGTGAGGTGTCACTATACTTGAAAAAAGGTTTTACTTATGACAGAGGTTAATTCTGTTGATGAGCAGTGATGGTATTTGATGCATGCGCTTCTTTTGAAGGAGAAAGACATTGAAAACAAGGATCCTGATGAGTAATTCAGGCAGTTTTGCACACAAACAATGCAACCATTGGCACACGGAACAAAGAAAACGACAAAATATTTCAGAACAAAAGCATTCACAAAGAAATCCAAGGCCATTATACTGCTACCTCTTGAAAAAAAGGAGGGAAAAAGAAGGTGAATTAAGCGGCAGATTCATCAGTTTAACACAATGCAAAAAACATCAATCAAAGGAGTTCATACACAAATTACACGCAGCCAATCAAGAGCGCATCACATCACCAGAGGGTGAGCAAAACTAGCCAATCAGCAAGCATCAGATGCAGCAAGAGTCCAATCAAAAAAGGTTGGCAGCCCTCCCAATCCAATACACAACATACAGAAAAGGGGAGGGAGGGAGAACGACAGAGAAAAGACAGAAATGTAGAGGGATGCAGGAGGAGGAGGAGCCAGTCCACATGAAGAGACACAGAAAAACACATACATGACGTGGAGAGGAGAGAGAGAGAGTGAACAATCCATTCAAATGTGCAATTCTCCTGATGAACAAACAGAAACAACAAGATGCGATACACAAAAATACATCCGACCGTTTGCCTACATTGGATCTTAATGTACAGCAGCAACGATGGAAAAATGATGAATGGAGCAAGAAGAGAGAGAGGGGGGGAGAGGGAGAGAGAGAGAGAGAGAGAGAGAGAGAGAGAGAGAGAGAGAGCGCAAAGTCTAGATGGGGGATGCAAATATCATTCCTCAAAGAAAAATGTAAATATTTTTTTTAAAAATCAAATCAAACTGTGGTTGTGCCACACTGCCAGGCATTCCAGATCAGTGTCGCACACCAGAGAGACCTCGAAGCACACGCACAACCACCAACACACCATCCAGAACCAAACTGATCAAAATGTAAAACAAGAACACCTCGTCACAGAAATCAGAACAAAGAAAAGCTGCCGACATTTAGAAGTTTGCTTTGCTGGCGTCTACAAATTCATACATGGCAGCTTTTTTGTTTTCTTTCTTAAAAGAGGCTCAAATGCTTTAACATATTGCATATATGGAGCAGATTAAGGTTGAAGTACAATAAGCTTGCATCCTCTTTTGGGGGCGCACACTATTCACCCACACATATGTATATGTCTTTAATTTGAATGTTAAGTCTATACAGCCATACCTCTACAACTGCGGCCTACAGAGTGGTACAGAAAGTGATCATCAAGTACTACAGCACACCATGATATACAGACAACTATAATCCTCTCTCCAGGAAAGCTAACATAGCACTCATGCTTTAGCATGCTGTCCCACTAAGGTGCAAAAAATGCAGCTATTGGCTGACACATGACACAGAGAGATGACATAGTACTATATGGCGTCATTCAGATGACGAGAAAGAGAGTAAACCATGCAGGATACAGCTCTGGAATTAAATGCTGAATGCAGTTAGAGAGGTGATTGGAATGAATGCATAAGAAGTGGTAGTCATAGTTGTTGCACTTGCAGATAGATGCAGTACATTCAGTTATACAGGTGGTGGCCTTCATAATGCCATGCGATCAATGGCTAATCTCGTAATCGTTTCATTCACCACCTCCCCAATCAATCACAGGATTAGCCAATCAGGTTCTGTCAATCAATCAAGCCCCCTTCAATAGAGGAGTCCTTCATTTGGGTGTTGGGTGCATTTTATTTCAATATTTGTACAGATGGGGTGGGGGGGAGGGGTCATTCAAAGATGATGCCATGTGTACACAACTTACCGTTGCCAGGGAAACGGCGTGAGGACACGCGAGCAGTTACCGTGGAGACTGACAACAACAACAACATACAAAAATCATCAGGGAAATAGAGAAAATATATGTAAGAAAGAAATGATGAACCAAATAATAATAATTAAAAAACAAAGAAAAAACAAACAAAAACGAGGTAATGAGAAGCAACCCCCACCATGTGGTAGAGAGGAAGTGATGTAACAGGTCACGTGTCAACAGTCACCTACAAGTATCAGCCGTTTGACAACAATCTAGCCTCTGCTGGTTAAAACCCGCTACAAACACAGATCATAACAGTTGATAAAGGGGCAAACAAATGGGAAGAGAGAATGTGGGACATTTTAATCTACCTCGGGAGGGAAACTACCCGTTAATACCGCCCAGATTACATTCAAATAACTGACAAAATAATCACTCAAAATCAAACTTAATCTCATCCTCCAATGTTAATTCTAACTGACTACATCACGGGACGGGAAATGGACAGATATATGGGGGGGGAGGGATGGACATGGACAGCAGAAACACAGGTACATACGGAGGGACACACAAACTGGGGGGGACAGACAGACAGACAGACAGACAGACAGACAGACAGACAGACAGACTGGCCTGGTGAAAAAGAGTGGAGAGTGATGGAGGAGAACCAATAAAAAAATATAGAAAAGAGAGGAACGACAGCTATCTATCACATTCTCTCCACGTTCATTCTCTCGCCACCCTCCATATTTTTAATCACACACACGCACACGCACACACACACGCACACACACACACACACACACACACACACACACACACACGAGAAGAGTGCAAGACATTTCGAGACCGTGCATGCAGAAGAGCTTTAGTAGCAAGTAAAAATAAAGCGTGATTTTAAAATCAAGAGCCAGAGCAAATGGCAGAAGCATGGTGTATCTGATCTCCAAGGCCATTTGCAACTGAAATCGGAGCTCATGCTGACAACTTAAAAAAAAAAGAAAAGAAAGATGTCACAACAAAATGCTCTTCCATGAGATCTGGTGTTCGTTTTCAGCAGTGGTGGATGCAAGTGTGTGTGTAAACAAAACATTTTTTTTATTTTACCATTCATCGCACGTCTGAAATATATGCTTCTTTTTTTTTTGTAAGCATCAGAAATGACACCACACTTCTCACGGCAGTCTCATTCCAAAACTCAAACTGCTCCCAGAAATTGCTCCCCATCATGCATCAGTCCGTTAACACATAAAAAAAATAACTGCTTCCCAGAGTGACCCGTGTAATATTAACTGAAGAGTGAAAAACTCCACGGCCATATCGGATATCTTACCATCCATCCATGCAACATACGGTAGCCTCATACAGACACCAGCAAGCACTTTTTTCCCCAGATAGAAAAATAACTGAGAGGCTATTAAACTACCCTTCCAGTCATTAACACAACCATGAACCAAAAATGGCCACTCATTATGATCATGGAAGAAGTGATGACGGAAATGGAAAAAAAGGTGCAGGACAACCAAAAAGAAGAGAGAACAGATCCTACATGCTGTGACAGAAGCGTCAGCGACCGCGTCGGGGTGACGTCTCACCGGCCATGCCTGTTGTGTAGCCACTCCACACAGCATGCTTCGCAAACCACACAGCTTTAAGATCAAGGTGCAATGGACAGCCCACAACATCAACATCAACGACAGCATAAACATCGACAGGAAGTGCCGTCAAATAGACGTCTGTGCGCGTGGCACCACTGCACCATGCTGGAGTGAAGCCAGAGGGGTTAGAGTCGAACACATACAGCCACCCGGAAACCTTCTCTGGGGCAGAAACCACCAGAACAAACTCTTTCTTATTGGACATGGAGGGGAAACACAGGAGAAAATGGTCGCCGTCTCAACAAAAAAATAAAAAGGGGGGGAGGGCGGGCGACGGTGGTGAGTTACCTCGATTTTACGTCCTTCCACCAGCGTGCCGTGAAGCTTCTCTCTGGCCCTCTCGGCATCTGCACTCGTCTCAAATGTTACAAAACCGAAGCCCTGAGAGCAGAGGAAACAGGAAAATGGAAAAAGAAGAGGGGGGGGGGAAAGAGCAAGAGAAGGTTGAAAATAGCCAGTATGCTCATTTCTGTGAACGGTTATTAAAAAATGACACGATCCAACTTCCTACCTTGGATCCCCTCTCGTTGAAAATGATCTCCACGTCGAGGATTTTGCCATATTGCTGAGAAATAAAAAAAGGAAGACAGAGATGAAGAGGCTGAACAAGCATGCAGGTCTTGTACTGCATCTTGCCACAGGGTGTCAGCACTCGTCAACCATGATGAGCTGGCACCCAGCCAGCTTTGGCAGTCTTTTCTTCCACCATATCTTCCTTGCCTCTGCTCTTTTCTCTGCACCACATTTCAGAGACATTCCTCTGACAAATAAAGCTGCGCATTAGGCCCAGAATTTTAAAACTGGCTTTAAATGATCTTTCTACAAGATGACATTTCATGTCATGGTTTCATTTTTTGGTTAAATATTAATAAAAAAAAAACAGAAACGACAGAGCCTGGTTTTCATTTGAAATCCCACTCAAGGGTAGGCATAAAAAAATTATTCAGAAATCCTGAGGACACAGTGCTGACGTCACTGGATTGGTCTCTTGAGTCATTATTTTTATCGACCACATGCCTATAATCCAAAGCTACTTCTCTGGGTTATTGTTTTGTGATGATGCACGGTGGAAAAATGCTGCGTGCTGCGGTCTACATACCCCGAACATCTGCCGTAGGTCGGGGTCTCGGAAGCGGAAGGGGATGTTGGACACGTGGAGGCGTTTGGGCGTCCCCTTGGCGTCTGTATCATCCCCGATGCTCCCCCCACCCCCGACTCCTCCTGAGCCAACAACTGACGAACCATCAATCTGGGAGGTGCCATCTGCCTGCTGGGACAGACGGACAGGTGAGAAAGGGAGAGTTTATCATTAACATGGCAGCTGAAGGCCTGCAAATAATAAGTTCCCATCTACTGACAGTTATATTCTACAATCAGCAATAAATATTTTTCAAGAAAATTTCAGAATTTATGATCTTCTGTTTGCTGTCTGACCAAAAGCCCAAAGATGTTAAACTTAGGATGATATGAAAAACGTCCATTAATGATGCTGGAACCAGAGAATATTTGCCTTTTCTCCCCTCAGAAAGATGGCAAACACATTCCTAATATACAGTTCAATCAACACCTCTATGACACAGTTACAATCAAAACTGAACAGCATAGAATGTTATGCATTTACTTTTAGCAGCAAGTGTGTAATAAACTGGTAACCGAAATCGGACGAACTGAAAATTTCATTTCACGATTATCTTGGCCAAAGTAATAGCAATTCACAACATTATCCCGATAATCATCTAAATATGCTTAAAACTCTTAAAATGGCACTACAACATACTGGAATTACTTTATATTTTGTTACAAAACAATTATTTACAGATCATCTTAAATAAGATGATCAAAAAATCATAAATAAAGGATAAATAAATACAAATTAGTATCCTGTATTTTTTTTAAATCAGGGTCTATTTTTTTTACTTCTCTACCATGATTGTGAGCTATACAGTATTTCCAAGTCACTTGTGACGATATTTACAATCAATGATATCGATAATGGAAATGCATCCATGATAAAATCCTATACCGTCCCATCCCTAATCATGAGATACAAGAAAAGTCAGATTGGTGCACCCCATTGATTTGCACTTATATCTTACTCTATACCACATATTCTTCCACACTCTCAGCACCATCAAGGCAGAGACCTGATGTCGGCTCGCACAGAGGAAGAGGACGGCACTCACTTGGACGCTGAGGCTGTTGGCAGCGTTGGCGCCGCTGTTCGCTACTCCGCCGGCTTCCACAGGGCCCTGGACGGCCCCCGCTGCGTACAGGCTGCCCCCGTAATCCAGGGCCAGGCCGTTCTGGGGGGGTGGCGGTGGAGGTGGAGGAAACGCAGAGAAAGGTGGAGGTACGAGTCCCTCCTGACCGCCAGCACTATCCTGAGAGCCCTGTTGGAGGAAAGGGAGAGAAGGGTGAGGAAGGAGTGAAAGCCAGAGTAGTCGGCTGACTAACTTCCACAGTATCTTTGACTGAGAGCATCACCCCAACCACACACAGACCACTTTCCCAAGGGCCTCAGTCGAAAAGTCATACAGGCATGGATATTATATTTCCAGTTCTACATGTGTGTGTGTGTGTGTGTAAACGTGTGCATGTATCCAAAAACCCCCCACCCATTAAATATTCACGGCAGCCACATCTATTATTGAGGGTCAGATGCCTCCATGGTCGGTGTTGTACAATGGTGAGTGTCTAACGCCTGCACACACACTCACAAACGCCTCTGCACACAAACCACCTTTGACACGCAAACACCCACACACCTTAACACTCACACAAAGACCAACTGTTCGTAAGGAAGCCTGCCCAAGTACTTTGTGAACATCATCATTCACCCCCCCCCCCCCCCAGAAAAAAAACAGCAGTGCAGTGTGTTAGAAACCCACCCACACACACACACACACACACACACACACACACACACACACACACACACACACACACACACACACACACACACACCACTGTTGGTAGCGGGGCATGGATACCCTAAATGGTAATAGTCAGTGAGTCGGAGGGAGACAGCAGGAGAGAAAGGGGGGATGGGATGATAAAAGGTGATGAGTGATAGAAGAAGCATGGCCCTGCCTCTGATCCATAGCTGCAAAAGATAAACCAACCATCACCGTCTTCAGATCTTTTTATAGCGCACCAATAAATACGCTGAATGGTCGATCAATTCGAGACCGCAACACGCCGAGAAAATCTTTGGTTTGGTTTAAAAACAACTTTGTAAATGTATTTATAGCCAAGACTAAAGTCTACAGTCATGCTGCTCAGCTCTGCTGCTTTGAGCTGAATGTCGGCATGGTAACACGCTCACAGCTGCAATGCTAACATGCTAATGTTTAGCGGATGTAATGTTAATCTTGTTCGGCATTTTGCTTGTGTGCGCTGATATTTAATGATCAAAGTAAGCTCATAACCAAATTAAAGCACCGCCGAGGCTGATGGGAATTTACCATAAAACACGGCACATACACACGTACTGATGGCGTTAGGTCATAAGGTCACCCAAGTTTTGTTGAATTAAGCTATTGGGGATGTCATGCATGCTGCTACAGGCCTAGACTGCCAGGGGACTTCCTCTGATACAACGAGCTGCTCCCCCCCTCCATCTGGACCATTCATGTCCCATTAATGTTTGTTACTAACTTGACGACTTCCCAGGAGTCTTTGTGCTTTCCTGCCTTGCAGGTGCAGCTGGACACCTACTGCTGCTCTTATTCCTCGGTCACATTTCTATTATTGCTATGCTACTATTTCTGCTGTATTATTATCATCGTCATCATCATCATCCTTAAATTGAACCCACTGCTGCTGTCAGCATTGGTAATCATTCTACTAGTTATTTTGTCTGCCATCACCATTACTGCTCTCATTGCATCATTTCTATCATATGGATCGACTATGTTGTCATCTTTGTTGTTTATTCTATGCAAAAGACATGTATTGAACTTGTGTCCTTCCTGGTAGATAGATCCATCCCCTGTTGCTCTCCCCGAGGTTTCTTCCCGTTTCCCCTGTTAAAGGTGTTTTAGGGAGTTTTTCCTTAGTCGATGGAGGATCCTGGGACATGGACAGGATGTTGTACTCTGAACAGATTGCAAAGTCCTCCCAAATTTGTGATTTATATAATTATATTTAATTGCCGCGAGCATGGCTAATGAAAACAACAATCAGACTTCAAAAGGCACTTAGACTTAAACATTGTGTCCCTGGTGTATTAAACGGTTTAATAACCTTTATCAAGACGGAGGCATGCAGTCATTGTCTGCCATTAAGATACATTAGATTGATATATTAGAAGATACATTAAAGAATAAGAACTAAAGCCCTAGAATAGAGAAAAAACATTTCAGAAAGAAGACATGGATTATAAAAAGAAAACATAATAAAAGCCAACGGTTGGTTGTTAAAGATGCGAATAGAATTATACTGTATCAGCGGGTTGAGTACTTGGTTTTTATTCATCCTCACCTCCTACCTTTAATCATCATCATTTTCATTATTAATATTATTAGATGTAGTAGTATTAGTAGAAACACTAGAAATAATAATTAATTCACAATTTAATTGTAATTTTCTTCCGACGCCAAAATGGATATGGCGACTGAAGAGAGTCATGCTTACTAGACATCTGCTTGGCTGCCTTGACTTTGTGTGTGTTAGAGAGAGAGAGAGAGAGTGAGAGAGAGTGACAGGCTGCAGCGATGACCATCTGAGTTGCACAATAGATCTCTGTCCCTTTGGGAGTGTTAAGAGTGTGTGGGAGTGGGAGTTGGGGTATGTGTGTGTGTGTGTGTGTCTGTGTGTGTTTGTGGCGCCATCTGTCTCCCCGCTTTGACCTTTCTCAGCGTCACACCTGTGACACGGTAGTCGAGCCCCTCCACTCAGTGACGAACCGGGGGTGCACTCGGTCGACACGGATCACATCGATACTGTAACATGAGAGCAGCGAGGGCGGAGCTGACCGGGTCTGAGAGGGAAACTTGCTCGTGAGCGAGTGCGTACACGTGCAGTCGACATATTATTCATTATTTCTTTCCTTGTGCATCTTTTGATCCTGAAACTCATATTGCTGTTTAAAGAAATCTTCAGGTGAAACCAATTTACCAATTGATTTGAAAACACGAACAACGGTTATAAATAAAGTGTCACATTTTAACAAAGTGCCACCTCTTGCTGGGCCACACTCAATTCATCAACACTGGATCAGACCCAAGAAAATAATGGTGTCATGTGTATTTAAGAGGCACATTAAAAACCTGATTTATGCACCAATTCTAGCTTCCTTTATGAAACCATAACCATTATTATTACTGTTACATTTCCTTCCCTCTTTGAATAATAAAATAAATATTACTCATCAGACCTCAAATCCATTAAAGGCCGGGTCAAGCAAAAATAAATGTGTTTATCTTACCACAGAAAAAAATGTGTATAATAAAAATAAATGTATATAAATTTGGTTTCAAATCCTAAAAAAAATAAGCAGTGTCCTTTACTTAACTTTTATAAATAAAACTAGCCAACATGAAACTGACAGACACATTATACATGTTAAAATAGCTGTAAACGTGAAGACTGAACTACGTTTTGTCCTACCACATAAACTACACCAACAAACACCCCTCGCTGTAATTTTTTTCAGCTTTTACGTGTCTGAAAAGAGGCGGTTGCTCACAAGTAGCTAAATGACACTACAAAACACCATCAAGCCGACTAGTCCGCCTACATCCTCGCTCATGTGACCGTGGTGCTGTTTAATTATAGCCTAACGTTAGCTTTTTACTTCTGCAGATTGCAAACACGCTTCCAATTTGTGAAGATTAGTTTGCTGATGAAAAGTATCATAAAAATGTGCCTCAGAGCACTTCAATCATCCAGAACCCAATAAAGAATTCCAAAAGGTATTCTTCCTTCCGAGGTCGTCCATCAGAAATACATCATGCTTGCAGTACTCTATATACTGGTTTTGATTTTGAAGTATCATTTTATACCCATGCTTAATACACATTTTTTCTCTGGTGTGACAAACTCAGAAGACATTTTTGCTTTGCCTGGATTTTAATTGTATTTAAAAGGGTTTGGAAGATATTTGTGTTTCACGGTGTTAAATATATGTAATACAGTAACATACTATACAATCAATTACTTTTAATTAATAGCTCTCGCAGCTCAACCACCGTTCTCATTCCTCTTTTTTAAGCCGACAAGACTACATCGGATGCTTCTCGTGACTGCAGCGCTGGTCTGTTTTCAGCAGAGTCATCACAGCCAGGGATCCTGTCATGTCCCTCCCTCCTCTCCCCGACAACATACACTAAATATGTGGTGATCATTAATCTGCCGTCCGGGACACATCCTCTTTTCATACCTCGACTGCTTCTGCTGCTCTGCCGCCAGGTGAAGAGGTGTTCTCTCCACCTTCAGATGCCAGCACTCGAGCCACGCGGCCGCCAGATTACTGACCGCAGAGTCCAAGTTTAATTTCATTCACATTTTGAAACAGCAGCTGTGTCCGCTCCTCAAAAACCCCGCAGCTGTATGAACCTCTTCCAATCTTGTCCACAAGCATCCAAATGGAGATTTCGATAAGTGAGGACATCCTTCACATCCTTGCCTTCCTGTCCTGCCTCGGTTTCATGTAGCAGCACGACGGCCGTACCTTTGTTTTCAGAACATGTTTGCTCATTATCTGCACACGGTTAGTCATTATGCCTTGTGAATGTTAAGATTATATAATTTTGATATGCAAGAAAATATACAATACAGTTATTAAAAGAAATCTCAGTCTTCTGAGCTTTCTGCATAAAGAACACTCATTTCATAACAGCACTGTATTGAATAGATTCACAGTGTTTCCCTACATTTCTACATCATATTAATGTGTTTTCTGTTAATAAGAGTTATAATTATATGCTCCATTAATGAACACAAGCTTAAAAATAGACTTAAAAAAATAGTTAATATGTGAAGAATTTTCTCTCTGTAACAGTGTTACATCACTGATGTTAATAATGTGAACATGAGCTGAAATCCTCAGATGACACATCCTGAATTCATTATATCTGAGAGCGACCGAAGACGAGAGCAGAAATGAGGAACATTAGTCAGTTTAGATCAGGCTTTTAACTGCTGGAGAGGAAATACATTATGTGCTAAATGGTACACAGGTTGGCTTCGCCTTGCATCAGCCCCTCCGAGATTAACTGCATTTGCGGACATTAAAGTGATAGCGGGTGGAGCAAGTCATTCTGGGTCACCGAGTAAGAGCCGGCCTGGATGACAAACAGAAATTGGGAAGCTAATGCTGCTCCTCTGTGGTGCTATAATAAGGGAAAGTTGACCGATGCATTGTGTCTATACATACATGTAGAATGTTTTTACCTCATTTCTACAAAAATGTTTTTGTAGAAACATTTTAGCCAAGTAGCTCTCTGGATGACAGTACTGGTGTGACCACCACTGCGGTGCAAACTGAAATATCCCGACGACTACGATGGATTGTCATGAACTCTGGTACATCCATGCCCTCAGGTTGAATGGAAGCAACTTTGGTGGGTCCATAACTGTCAATGTAGCACAATCACCATGTCAAAATGTCATGTTGTCACATACTTTATAGTCTCGTGCTGCCTGCCCCGTCTCCACAGTAGAAGGGTCTGGCTACAGTATATCGCATCTCCGGGATCGGGGGGAAAAATGCTCTGGCTCGTTTGTATTTCTTTCAACCAATCACAATGGTCTTGGGCAATGCTAAGCTATGGAAGCTGCTGTGGTGCAGCAGCAAAATAGTGGGAGGTAACTCGTTTCCATGGAACATCAAGCCCCGTCATTAACATGGCTGATTCCCCACAAAAGACATCTTTGCATAAAACCTTAGACGATTTGCTAGCTGTTTGTAGCTCTTGCAAAGAATGACTCAACCAATATCACTGAAGCTCGTGTGAAGTGGAACGGATCAGTACGTCGGGCAAGTCAACGTCACTGGCGCATGCCGCTGCCAGAGTTAAGAGATGTACTTTGTTAAAAATCATTTTCTGTGTAGAAGTTGCTCGCTCTGAGGTTGCTGCTGTTGTTTCGCGTTTGAGAACGGAGACACAGAAAGTGGAAGGGGAGGAGTAAAGTCCGACTTCCTTCCTCCGGGTGTTGATCCCGAGCATTCACTTCCTGTTATCTAGACTACATACTTTATGACCGAAAACCTGCAAAACCTAAAAACCTTCCCCTCAGCTTCGGCTATACTTTGGGTTTTCTGCCAATGAGAAAATGTTAGCACGCTAACAGGCTAAAGCTAGGTCGTGAATGTTAGCACCTAGCTCAAAGGAGGTGGTGAAAAGCCGGCAGTCCCCGAGAGGGGGGGAGGTGATTTAGTAAATGCAGGGACAGCGTTGTACATTTTCAAACAAAAAAAGGAGATCTGACAGCTCAAGTGCAGCCTCACAGAATCACCGACATGACTATAGACGCTTAGTCTCGTTCAAAATCTGGAGTTGTCAGGCACTGCTACGTGTGCTACTAGCTGCAGAATGGAGAGACTTGCATCGGAGAAAAGTCTGGAACTTGAACAATCACAAACATGGAGGAAGGAAAACATTTGAGGAAACTCTGGGAAACTTAACTCAGGGTCCCTGCAACCACGACTGGCGCAGAGAAAATCACAAACTATACGACATTCAACCTTTTGTCAGATGATTTGGGAAAGCCACCCTCTGAATTAAAATGTTCATCACGGCTCCGGTGTTGTTGTACTCCATTCCCAACATTTATGACTCATGACACAACTCACTCATCTACTCATGAGTCAGTCTTGGACTTAACAAGTTGTGATGCAACTCAGACAGAATGATAGTGACTTGAATGTTTATTACTTGCACTTAGGCATTGAGGCATTCTCGGCTGCAACACTCTATATATTATTTCCACAGTCTATACCACTGATCACATTGCATCCCCATCAATCATAACATCCCTCATTGTTGTTGCTCATGCACAGAGACAGACTACAGCCTAGCAGGGGAATGGACAACCCCGGCTGTTGCGGCTCCTTCTGCCAGACCAAAATAGAAGCAGGAATACGAGCCAAAAACAACCTTGTATTTGTGTTCGACGATTGGCCTTTTCAGAGGAGATCCATTTTAGCGGCATCTCAAACAGCCCTCTCTCTACCTGATACACTGTGTCAACAGGCCGGTATCTACAAAAATAGTGTGTGCCTGCGTGGTTGTTTTTTCCGCTCTCTCAAACTGCCACGCTATGGGCCTTCTGCTGACTGCGAGTGGCCTTTGTGCTTCGCATCAGGATAAAAGCATCTGCTGAATAAATGCACATAGATAGCAGGATGAGAGGAGCAAGGCAAAGACAAAAAGGAGGAGGGCATTCCTGGTCAATTTGAAGAAAGGTGCTGTCCTGCAGGCCGGCAGACTGTAAGCTGTTGTATTTGTGCCAGCACTCAGGTTTGTGGACGTTGTGTTTGTGTGTATATGTCGTGTGCGTGCTTCCGCTCCTCTGTCGCTGGGGCGTTGAGGCACTAAGGGTTGTGTAAGTGTATGCGTTGGCCAGGCAAAGCCAGTGACTCAGAGCGGTAGCTGTAGCTGGCTTACTTTCGGGTCAGTTAGCATCAGCAAGTGTGTCTGAGGAGACATGTTATAAAATGTGCTCGTCTGCAGCAGTCGCACTACGCTACAGGAGGAGACGAGGAGAGGGAGGAGGAGAGGAAGATGGCTAGGAGCTAACTAGGGCAACACTGGGTCATTTCACATGAATAATGACATTTCGGTATCTTACTTTCTCGGGCCTCCAGCCATTAGTCTAAAGCCTAATTCAACAAATTTGAGGCTGGAAAATGTGATTCATGCTGTTAGCAGCAGCTCACATTTTGGCTCAATAATTGTATTAAATGAGGAAGTTGTGTTCAGCTCAGATCTTGGCTTCTGACTCGGTGCTGATGCTACCCAGGATGCGAACAGCTGGGGAAACGTTTACGGCGTGTCTGTGGCATACCGATGAGCCAGGAGACACCCTCTTGTTAAATTATTCCATCCCACGTCAACCCCTCCTCCTCCTCCTCCTCCATCACTCTTCCTCCTCCCCCTCTTGCTCTTTTCCTCTTGCTGCCGTTCTCCCTTTCCTCCCACTCTCTCGGCTGTGCGCTTCGCTTCTTTACGCTTCATAAAATCCAGACGGGACCCTTGCATACGTCCCGCCCCCACGAATGTCAATCAAGCCCATTTGCTTCATAGCAACAAGATACCGGCGATGCCTGGGCTCCTCCTCCCCTGCTCGCCTCAATCTCCTTATAGGGTAACATGTCTGCTTGTCAAATTAAACCCCTCCCAACACACCCCCATCCTTTGCCTTGTATGGTTTCACGTACAACTCCCTTTCCTTGTACACTAATTTTGGGAGACCCCCCCCCCCCCCCCAACCCCTTCAACATAAAAGTGCACAGGGACACGAGCATGATCCCTGACTGTCCCCGTCATCCCTTCAGAAGCTGTGTCAGCGGGCCGCTCGGCTCCACTGCAGCATTTTATGAAAGGCAAACACTCCAAAACAAAACATAAAGAGACGATGACATTATTTGTCCACATTTGTTCCTCATTAAAAAGCCACACGCTGTTCCAAACAAACACATGTGCAGGTGAACGCACAAACTGGCAGACAGATGTGTGTTTGGCCAACGTGGACATGCCTCTTTCAATACATTAGGCACGGCCGTGAAACGAGTTGAGCTTGTTTAGAGCTCGGCTCTGTTATAATAACGCACTCGCCTGGTTGTCGAGCGTGGCTTGAAAATGTACACAAGCCAGCGTTAGAATAGGTGTTGTCACTGTCAACAGCGCCATCCAAAGAGTCGGCAAAGGCAACCCCTATCCATTTCAAAAGGCAGGGTCTTTTAAATTCCACACCGATGCCTCACAGCGAGTGCTTTTAGAGCCATTACAGATGTAAATAGCTGCAAAGAGCCGGAGCCGTTACAGCAACTCCAGGTTCGGGCAAATTCATTAACATCTTCTTTTTTTTTTTTAGAAGCATAGTGCAAAAGGTGTTTACCTCACATGGCTCTCCAGTCGACATTTTCCTCAGTCCTCGAACCATTTAACAATCCGTACAAAATGAATGACTCATGCAAGTTGCCACGGCAACACAGCTCATTGGGATCATTTACCGACCATCATTGTTAACCCTGCAAAGAATCAATAACAAGATTTGTGGAGGGTGGGAGGTGGAGGGAGGCTGAAACCTCATGACCCGTTTACAGTTTGTGAAAGCGTGGCGGTGGGTGTGTGTAGTTTTGCAGCAGGTAGGCGTCTCCCCTCCTGCCTGAGGGCACACGCTTAGGTGGGGCTTGAGAAAATATTTTGGTCTTTTGCACTCGGTCTGCTACTCCAACTCAGCAGCAAGGGCCAGAAATATTAGCATACAGCAACACTAAAAAAGAGCTTATAAATTACCGCTGTCAGAAGGCAGCTCTGCACACGCGCGCGTAACTGCAATGTCAGCTCTACGGACTGAAATTGCATACAGAGCAAACTAGCTCTCTCCAGTTGACCCAATATCATCAGCCTCCATCTCTCCAAACTCCTCTCATTTGTCCATCTCGGCATTATTTCGGCTTCCTCGTCCACGGGCTTCCCTAGCAACCGCCCGAGGGTGTCCCATCACCTTAAAAAAATCAATTTTCTATTCTCCCACTCCTATTCTCCTACACTTTTCCGAGCCCTTCCCCCTCTTACAGGGGCTCTTAGAGGAAAACATTGAGATAACAGCTGCCAGGGCCCCAGGGAGAGCAAGAGGAGGGAGAAAAGAGGTCAAACAGTAAAGAGAGCAGGAATCCAAGGTACAGCTGAAAGAGAAGCACATGCGCAGGCGACGACAGGGAGAAACGCACACTCCGAGAGACTGACTCACAGCGAAGCGGAATGCAACGATACCAACGAGACACCTCTGCGCACCAACTTTGCAGCCCACTGTGTGCTTCGGCTTCTGTGTATTTGTGAAATGTGTGACACAGAAATTACAGTGAGGAGGTGTTGTGAGCTGAAGGAGCGATGCAGAAGGGAGGAGGAGAAAGAAGCAAACATAAAGACAGAGACAACTGTTCTGAGGACACCTGTCCCCTTCGCTCACAGGGCTGGAGCGACGTACAGAGACAGCTGCGGCGGCAATAAAGAAGAAAGACTTTTGTGGGTTTTATTTTTTTTACATACCTCTCCTCCCCCCTTTTTCCTTCACTGTTTCCCACTCAGAAACCCTAAAGAGTTCACCGCAGCATACTGCTCCATCCAGCTGTGCAGACTAACATGCTGTACTGCATGCATCTTCTAAGCATACATAATACATGGCAGAGCGATGTTTCTGGCAGCGGCGGCTCTTGATGTTCAGACTGCGTGAGCTTCTAGCTCTGGGCAGGAGAACAGATGCTACAACGACGCCGTTCAATAACACACAAATCACCGCTCGTGCATTTCACCGTGGCAATTGTTTAGCGGTCTCCGAGCCTGCATCTCGCCGTCATCTACGCCTACTACGCGAGTTTGTGTGCCTCATTGCGACCTGGTGCCGAGTGCTCTGAAGTGCCCTGACTGGACCACTCTAGTTAAGGGGGCCACAAAGAGTCCTCATCTGTTAGTAGTTAATTAACATTTCATGCTCAGTGACAGCGCCGCCCGCTCTGATGCCGCTCCGCGTACAGTGGAGCCCGAGCCTCTGCAAAGACACGCAGCGTACACGGGGGAGGATGGGAAAAAAGACGGAGATAAACACTCACCGACAACACGGAAGGATAGTACAGTCCCATCATCGTATTCCGTGCAACCACTCTGAGCCGTCGTCGCTCCTCTCTCCTTTCCTCTTCTCACGCTGCCTCGCTTTCCTCTCCCTCTCCGAGGCTGTGTCACCTCACCAGCTCAAGTCTCTCTTGTCTGTCTCACAGATTCAAAATCTCCCTCTCTCTGCCCCCGCTCGCTCTGTCTGCCATGCCAATCCCCCTCCGTTCTCTCCCCCTCCTCCTCCTCCTCCTCCTCCTCCTCCTCTGCTGGCCTCTGTCCCTGTCACTCTCCCTTGCTTGCTTTCTTTTCCTATCCCCCCTCTCTCTCTGTGTGTGCGTCTCTCTCTCTTTTCTTTCCCTCTCCCACTCGATCCTTCCTCTCCCGCTACCCCCAGCCTTCGGTTTTGCTGCTGTGCCCTTGCCTGCTCATCTCTTCTGTCTCTTCTCTAGTCCTCCTCCTCCTCCTCCCTCACCCAGATAGCCTGACGCCTCCCCCTCCTACTTCTCTGCCTGTGTCACACCTGCAAACTTTCCCCTCCCCTCTGCTTCCCTCTCATGTCGCAGTCCCTCCCTCCCTCCCTCCTCCCCCTCTCTCTCTTCTTCTTCTGTTCTCCTTCTCCATGTAGGTGAGTTAACTGGGGCTGCTGGTACCACTGGGAGAGGAAGTGAAGACTCTCCTTTCTCTCCATCTCTCCCCTTTGTTACATAAATGTGCCGGCAATTTACATGTTCGTCTCATGTTTGAATGAGCAGCCCGGACTCGGACTGAGCCGAACATTGAAACGTTTT
The DNA here is from genome assembly GCA_029853015.1 of Chelidonichthys spinosus. NCBI lineage: Eukaryota > Metazoa > Chordata > Actinopteri > Perciformes > Triglidae > Chelidonichthys > Chelidonichthys spinosus. The sequence goes on from CM056824.1 coordinate 9,846,207, forward strand.
CCAACACCGCTCAAGTCTGAACACAGTCGCATTAAAGTCATGACAACAGGGGCGTAAATAAAGAGCATAGCAGCCTAAGTAGCTCATTCAACCGCAAAATCCAACACATTGTTGGTGTCGTATGTGTATGTCTAATGGTGTGTGTGTGTTTCATCACTAGTAGCTAGGCATGGGACGATATGAAAAAGGCACGTCACGATTATCCTGGCCAAAATAAATTATGATTCATACTATCCCGATAATCAGCAAAATATGTAATATCTTAAAATGGCACCAAAACATGCTGTAATGCATCACAGATGTCTTTTGTGTGAAAAACAAATCATCATAAATAAGGTGGTCATATATCATAAGGTCTCCCTGAATAAATCATGGATAAATCCATTTTTGTATAAAATCAGACACAAGCTTGCGACAATATCTACGATTATCCTGATAATTCACCGAAATCAACTTATTGCTAGTGATTTTCATCCAGATCCACAATAAAAATCATCCCTATTGGTACCCAGCATGCACCGGGGCCCCGTCATAACCTATGCATCACTGTTCACTAATCAGTGTTTGTATTGACAATAGGCTCATAGAAGCCGTGTCAATTCCTCTCAGCTTCACGGAGCGTTTTAGCATCTTTCAGCTCATTGTTTGGATTTTAAAGGCCACAACTTTACCCTTTTGGTTCACTCGCGCTCCCATCATCCTGGTTTCCAGCGGCATAAAACAGCTGTTTCCAGTGGAAAAGCGCCAAAAGCCCACTGCCCAGAACCAAACCGCAGACGGACACAGTCAGCGACTAGCTGCAGAACAGTGTCGTGGAGCATTTAGCAGCTGGAGAGCCAGATATATTTCTCAGACACATTTAATGACACGTGTATCGACCACTGGGGACAGACAATAAAACATGCCGTGAGCAGCTACTCTATCAGAAATGCAACAGAATGGAACGGAATGAGAGGATTCATCACTTCATATTATTAAAAAAAGGGAAAGACGATCAACAATGTCCTCCAACATGAACACACACACACCAGACCAACCGTTTACAAAGCTGCAGTCCGAAGGAGAAACACCTACTTTTAAGCATTACCAAGGTCTTGGATGGTTTTGGATACGTGAAAATATCACAACGCCGACCTTTTCAAGAGGGTTGAAGGGAGTAAAGAAGGAGGATGTGCTCAGTGAGTGTGCACAGCTGCATGTCAGTGGTAATGTTGGTGGAAGATCCACTTTTATTTGCCATGTAAACAGATTAGCCGTGATATTGTCTATTGGAATAAGGGCAAACACTGGAATATTTGGTGAAGAGAGCAATTTACATACTGTAAATAGTTACATTTTAACACTAAATGGTTTGTTATAAGGTTTAAATATGCACACAGAGAGCAAACATGCATCTTATGTTTTAATTAGTCTCTTAATGAGCTGTCCACGTGTCCTTCATGCCTGTGAGATCTTATATATACACATATATATATATGTGTGTGCATGTGTGTTTGTGTGTGTGCTTTAACGGACAGAATGATGGGAAAGTTTCCTATCCCGTGTCTGAAAAGGCCTCGTCACTCTCTTCACATATTGGGCTTCTGCTGCTCCCCAGGCTCTTCCTTTCAGGAGCTTTTGATCACATCATTTTCACACTGCTGTTGACAGTTTAGCACCTCAGTGTTGTGGGAGCCTCCACTGCCCAGCATTGTTTTTTTTCCCTTCTCTGCCTTTTTTTTCCTGGTCAAAGGCCGGTTTACACTTCCGATTCCCTCAAGTAGCCCTTGACTGACTTGTTTACATCCCGATGAATACTGCTCACACAAGGAAATGTGTTAGCGTTTAGGATTACTCTTTGAATGCTACTAATTCATTAGCAAGGAAACGGTTCAAAGCGGTATCACCTTACAGTAAATAAAAACTGGCTAATTGTCTTCCAGGCTTCTGCATCATTGGCTAAAAAGTACAACAGAGTGCCGCAGTCTTATTTGATTTATACTCAAGCAAATAAGAGCGTACAAGGGATGGCTTAAGACAGATAAAGTGCAGATAAGCGGTCAGAGGTTGTTGGGCATCGCCACAGCGAGCGAGGGACGAGGGGATTACAGGGAGAGCATGAGAGGATGAGTGGATGAGAGGAGGATGATCTAAGGATTAACCACATAAACTGAACAGTCTAATAACGCAATCAGCAGGCTAATACAAACACGAGTAAACAGATTGTAGTGTCACACACACACACACACACAGACACACAGACACACACACACACACAGTGTGTGTGTGTGTGTGTGTGGTTTAAGGAGCGAAAAAATGCTCAAAGATGATTAATGATATTGTCGATTGTTGAGAAAAGAAAGAAAAGAAGTGGGAGGGCAAGACAGGAAGAGTGAAGGGTGTGGAGGCACGTCTTCTCCTACTAATATATTATAATCCACACCCCCACCTTGTGGTTTAGAGAGCTTCACTGAGTCATGTTAATGCTTTATGACTAGGAGAGAGATACCAGATATAAAACATGGATTTTGAGCATCTTTGAGATGAAATTATTTCCTTACCTGACCATGAGATGGGTAGCCATGGTAACCAAGGGTCAAAGGGTCATTGTTCTGAAAGAGAAGAGAGCAGATTTTTGGATACATGGTCAGTAATTTGCAAAGCAAAAAGATGCATGTTGTAGAGGAATACCGTTTTCATTCACTCACACGCGCCTCTACTCTCGCACTTTCAATTTGACTTTACAGTTCTGTGGTGTTACCGACTCCTAATCAAATTAACTCGCCCGGTGACACACTCCTGCGATCTCCTCCGGAGTTTTCCACCCAGCGGATCTTTTGTCTGCTTGTAAAGATGTGATAACGGGGGCGAGTGAGATCATGCGAGCAGGAGATGAAAGACGGGCAGAAAGAACGAGCTCTCACCACGGCTCTTAAATCATAAATAGGTCAGGAGTGTCAGCAAGCATGAAGCCCGTTGGTGTGAAATGGCATCATGAGTCCTGATGCAATCTCCGACACATTCCTCTCAATGTTCTGGCTGTGTGGAGCGAAGACGGATACATCAAACATCTGGTGAGTAATTACGGTTTAACAAGATGCGTTAAGAAGAAAAAATTGTCTGGAGACAAATAAACAGAAATCATGTCGCTACTCCCAAAAATAGTTTGTAACTGGCTTTATTTGTACTCATAACACTGTGTTCCAGCTTTTATGCTAATGTACTCCGGTATAAAGGGAGCTTTACGCAGCAATTACAATACGCTTTGAAGGGGGAAAACAGATTTGCCTGTCTGTGGCTTCATATCGCTAGATTATAAAACAACTCGGCTCCTCCCTCCTCTTTCTGCCCTCCCCCCTCCATGATCTTCCTTTCATCTGGAACCAATGTCCCTCATCTGCTCTGTCCTCGGGGGGAACACTTTGCTCTGCGCGCTTTACAGCTTCAGTTCGCCTGATTAATACTGTAGCCATCTAACTTTGGACCCCATGGGGCCTTTTCGCTAAAACACAATGTTTCAAAATGCAAGAAACTTGGTCGGGGAGGGGGAGGGGGAGAAGGAAGCTCAGCAATTGAAAAATGCAGTTTGTGTGAGTCTATCTCAGAGCCAAAAATGTACTTAGTGAACTGGCTTTGAGAGGCAGAAGCTCTAAATAATGAATCACCTCTTAGAGGCTTGAATAACATGAATAAAGTATAAACCTTATTTTACAGCGAGGCCAAACTCTAAACACAACGCACCGGAGGCACTGAGCTGTGGAGGATCAAAACAATTCTAAAAGAAGGGGAGACAAAAAAGAGACTTATGGGTCGGTACGCCAAATCAAAGTGAAGGGAGTACATCTGTGAACATCTGGATTTCGCTTCACAAGAGGCTGAGGGAGGAACCAGAGCTGGAAATACAACAGGAAATGGACAGCAATGGGGGGAAAAACTAACTCTGGGACGAGAGGAGATGGAGGGAGCAAAGACAATGACTCATACATGAGCGGAGTCATGTGCTTAATTTCCTTAAGGAATTGGGAGGAATGAGAGGAGGGATCGCTGCATGGAGGCCGTGCGACTCGAGTGTGTATCACTCTCAACACCAGTCGCCAGCACATGAGAAGCAAGACGATTTTGTACAGTTAATTGTGCTTCAAATGTCTTTTGGAGGGGGGATGACAAATGAAGCACAGCTGAGTCTTGCCTGGGTGATGGTAGAGAGGGGGGTTAAAACAAGAGAAGAGATTGTAGGGGAATACCGGGTGAGCAATCAGGAGAAAGTAACAAAATGACTTGAAGTCAACAGATGGTGAAACAGGGAGGGGGGGTGGGGGGGGGGAGCTCAGGGGGAGGTTGGAAACAGGGACGACCCTGTAATAATAAAATCTGAAAAACGTGAGGGGCGAGAGGCTCAGTTGGTTCCAACTTTTCTCCTTCACGTGGCGACACTATTCCCTCCTACACATGAACCCTGCTACTCCTCTCCAAAAACTACAGGTGGTGGTAGGTGCCTGTCTGTCTGTCTGTCTGTGTGTGATTGTTTTGTGAGTGCGTGTGATGTCTAATTTGGTCACAAGACTCGTATCTATTCCTATCGTGCCTTTGGGACTGCGGCTCCTCTGAAGAGGAGTCGAAGAGGAACTACATTTCACTGCTCTGAGAGTCATCCTACCTAACTGCAAAGCAGGGCACTCCATACACTCAGGAGGATGTGAATCCATTTCATACACAGAGCACTTACGTGCTAAGCCTCCAAACAGTCCGCCAGAGGACCTGAAGTTTATTTCCCCTCAATGTACTTCACATCCCTCAGACTTTCCACAGTAAACCTACACATGCCTTTTCCAGGAGCATGTTGGCTGCAGGCAAAGTGGGTTTTGGAAGCCGGCTTGACAGTTCTGGCATAATTATAATCATGTAGCCGTACCGGCCAGCGGATCGCGCGCAACATAATCAAACTGATCTACAGCTCGAGTCAAAGCCGTTATCTTCTCCAATCAGATCTGAAATTAATTGGTGGATAAAAATAAGTATATGCAAGTGATTATTTACTGCACAACTGCTCATTACGATTATGCTGCATGATTATTTCATTGCAACATCATTTCACTGAAACTAGAGCCTGAAACTGGACTTCATGAGACCACGTTCATGCCCATTTTCTATGCTTTTGTCTGCTGTTCTTTTTTGGCATTTTAGCAGGGATTTGTTCAATTTAATGAGCATAGGGCAATGACGTTTTTACGTGAATTGTGTGTGCAGCTGCTACTAATAATTATCATAAATCTTTTATTTTCTTTATTAATCAATACACATTGACAATGTGCCTATATATAAGTCTGTATTATCTACCCCCAATCTATATATTATTCCACGTCTAACGGTAGTAGAAAAAAATAATTCTGAGCCTGGTGCATGGGTTCTAAATGAACATGAATAAATATAATTTTATATTTGTTTTTTAACAGCATCCACATCAACACCAACAGTAATAAATCACTTAACTACAATTGACATGTGAGGGTAACTTCACTTAAAGGACATCAAATCTGCCCCAGAGCAGAGCACCAAACCACAAAGGCTTCTCTCTCAAACATAATTCAGTCAACAGACCGCTGCTGGTCATTCATCACTGAAAAACAGGTGCTAAAAGAAATACTAAAATATTTTCAACTCTCAGCAAGAATTCATTTTTCTTGCTGACGTTTTCTTTCCATTTCAGTGCCGGCTGAAATGAAAGTGCAGAGGGGTGATCCACCTACATTAATGTCCAAATCAAGTCATTTGTCCTCGCCGCTGTCACCCCGGGCAAGACCTTATTAGGTTAGAGAGAGCTCCGGATCCTACGCAGAGTGACAACAACATGAGTCGCTCAGCAGCACGCCAGATGGATATTGAAACGGACAACCTCTCAACATTTCCCAAAAGCATGATTCGGGCTTGAGACACAAGGTGTTCTCAAGAATCCCCCCCGTCATATGGAAGAATGCAGGGCTTTCCCGGTGCAGCAGAGGAATTAAAAACGGACTGAAAATGTGTCGCTTTTTATTGGGAGCACTCTGGTGCCGTGTGCAGCAGATAACTTAACATTCATTTAAAATCCATACTATTGGACGGGCACAGTGTCAGCGGCAGGAGGTCAGCAGCTAATGTCTTTGAGCAGCCGTGAACATTTGAACTCATACTGTTGAATGCACTCAGCGAGACCTATTTGCCCGCGTTAGCTGAGCATTCAGTCATGTAGCGCAAGCTGCACTGATTTGTATGTGCGCTGCTGCTCTGCGAAAACTTTGCAGATTTGACTCGGCGAGCACTACCACCCCCGCATTCTGATGACATCATGCCTTAATGAGAAAAACAGCAGCACCAAAGGCCAAATGGGATAGATCCCATTATTGGGATGCAGTAGTACAAATGGCTTGCTCTTTACCACAACCACGCCCCACCGTGTTGGTTTCAGTTACAGGTCAGAGTTCAACTCCAGTCGTGATGCCAGCAATAAATGTTTATTTTTTCTTTTTTTTTTTAGAAATAAATAAATGAGGACTGGAGACACGGGGCTTTATGAGAGCCAGGATACCGTTTGCTGGAATATTTTCCATCATTTACCCGCCTCTGAAGATTAACTTCACAGAAGTGCTTTTGTGCATTTTTATAGACGTTTCTTTGAAAGCCAAGTGCTCCGATTTAATAAGTAGGGAAACTAACGTCACTCAAGCCACTTTCCTTCTAAAATATATATACATTTGCACATATACAGCATGTCATTGTAGAGCCATCAAATTTGCTCAAAGTCCAAGGTGACATTTTCTTGGTTAATCCTCAATAAATTATCAGTTGCCAGTGAAAGATGCCATCACAATTTCCCAAAGCCTAAGGTGATGTCATCAAATGTCTTACATTGTCTGTCTGACCAACCATCCAGAACTAAAACATTCAATTTACTAGGGAAAAAAAAAACAAACAGGATATTTTCGTATCCGAGATGCTATAAAAAAAATATATTTTGGGCATTTATGCTTGAAAATGTTGTTGAGTTGAATTAATCAATCATGAAAATAATCTTCATCTGGATCATACCAATGTGTGCATGTGTGCTGTATAAACCCTCTGCCTTAGATAAGGATCTCAGGATCAGTGTGGTTATAATGCCCCCTCCAGTATGAGATGTGATCCCATTAGCTGGAAACAAAGCCTCTTTACTGCCAGTGATAGGGCAAATCTGTTCCTGCACCAACTGAGAGAGGGGTTGGGGGAGGAAGAGAGGGAGGGAGGGGGCATCTCTCCCACTCTCATTTCCGGACTGTCCAGCCAGCTCACGTTCAATACGTTTTAGGGGCTGGAGCTATTGATCTGTACGCCTCTCTCTCCAACACAAATACGCAAACACATACACACACACACACACACACACACACACACACACACACACTTCCACTCACATCTGTTTTTAAGTGCATTACGTTCCTAAGCCCGTCTGTCAGCACTCACAGACTGCATGACGATGTAGAGCCAAACATTTACTCTCCCAAACGGGAGAAAACAGGCCAATTCACCTCCATTACTTGCACTTTCAATGCAGGAGAAATAGCTTTCAGTTCTCCAATGGAGTGATTCAGTCTACATAATATACCGTGATGATGTCCAGAACATCCTCCTGTGCTGCTCTATTCAGAAATATCTGACCATTTTGGGTCACAGAGATGGGGGGGAAACTGTAAATTGATATTACTGAAATTGAATTAGAATAGGACTAAGAGGCTCTACCACATTTGCTGACTGGAGCCCAGAATGTGAGGCCAAACACCTCACCAATGATGGTGATGGAAGCAGGGGTCTGAGAATCAAGGTAATTAGTTTGATTAGCTTTGGGCTGATTGCCCCCTTAATAAAACTGGAGGCCTTTGTTTACCTCAAACAAGCCCTCCTGTCCCATCATCTTCCTCAAAGATTACACAAGCAAACCAAATGTTGTCAACACCATTCTGGCCTTTTTGCATAATAAAAAGGTCAACTTTGTTTACATTCCCCGCCCTCAGTTGAGACTGTCTGGTTTTTACTTAAATTCACAAAACAGAAGATGCTATTTTGGGACTTTGGAGACAAACTTAAAATTTGGACCAATGCAATTCCTCCTTAATCCTCAGGTACATGCCTGGGCTGCAATGCTACATTATACAACCGACGGGTGAACACCTGGGCGTGGACTGACATGCCTGCTATTGTAACCCCTTGTAAAAGTGAATTAACAACACGGAGTCATTTACAGCTGTGAAACGTGGTGGCATGTCCTGCAGAGCTGCTAATGGAGCGGAGTCAACGGGGGCCATCGGGAGGCCTCTCCGCTGCAGCTACGCTGCCTGCAGGTACAACCGCGACATGTGAGCACGCTACGAACGCTACTAACGCAACCACAACAATAGCCGCGTTTATGGGTTCATATCCACCACGCAGACACCGAGGGGTCCCCGCACGGGACTCGCGTCCGTCCCGACGCGTCGTGGCAAGGTTACCGTGTTTGGATCAAAGAGTGTTGCTCGCTCACCTGGCCAACCTCGCCGAGTCCTCCTGCGCCGTCGATCCGGGGACGCTTGCACTCCGCCCCGGTCGAGTCCACCAGAGCAGCCGCTGCCTGTCCGTCGGGCTCCGGGTCTCCGCGCTTCATGCCCCGGACTACCGGGGCGCCGCCGGCGTTGGGGTGCACCCCGGCCATGGCGTCCAGCTCTCTATCCCGGTCCATGAGACCCCGGGACACAGGCAGCATGATGGATGCAACGTCGGTCGACATTAACATTTAAAAATCTTCTTTTGTCCCCTGCCTTCAGCTAAACTGGGGGGTTAGACTAGCTACTCTGGCGCAGCCTTGTCCTTAAAGGCAGCCCGTGGACGGATCCCCTCTGCAGGTAAAATAGTCTGTTAATGCCTTTACTGTATTTTCTACCGGGCCTTTGTATGACCCCCTGAAGAGTTGATCTGCCTGGAAATGTTTTGGCTCTCTGGCCTACAGAAATACACCACGTTTGTTTAAAAAGAAAACCACTGATTTTACTACAAAACACGGTGGTTCAATAGTGGGCAAATAACCCCTAAAATGCACGCAGGTCTGTCGGGTTAATTCACAGCTCTGTAGCCTGTTTGCTGACAGAGTATTTATTTAGCCTACTGCAGGGCTGCCTAAGAGGCCTACCTTATTTCAGATCATAACAAACCCATTAAATAAACAACGATCAAAACAATAGCTCCTGAGCATAACCTACCGCCAAATTTCCATTTGCACGACTTGTTTTTCTCTCTCTACCAGCGGCCGTCTGTCTGTCTGAGTGTGTTTTTAAGAGATCAACATCAACATCAAGACGAAAAGCCCCTCAACATGTCTTCCCCGTCGCCTTGTTCCTCCCCGTCTACGAGCCACAGACCCGATCCAGCAGAGCAGAGGTTCACTGAAAGTCAATCCGCGTCAGGAGCTCTCTCTTGCCCCCATGTTCGTCCGCGAGTCTGCGTTAAAACAAAAGGCGATTTCTCACTCCCCCCCAAAAAAACACAACAACCACCAGACGGACGGGCTGCGGTGTTTCCTTCCTCCTCTCGCTCTCTCACCGATAATTTCCCTTCCTCTCCCCGTTTTCCCGGTGTGATCTTGTAGCGTGTGTGTTACAGAAAGGAAATTGTCCTCCCTCCCTCCTTCCCCCGCCTCCTACTCTCTTGGTGTAGTCATTCCCCTCCTCCTATCTTCCGCTCTCCCTTTGAACGCCACACAGCCATGCAGCCTGCAGAATACACGCAGTGTGCCGCAGTGCTTCCATACATTTCACCGAGGGGAGGTGTGAGGGGGAGACAGCGGGGAGGAGGGGAGGTCTTTCGGCTCCAGAGAGACCATCTCCTCCAGTACATACCCGGACATGTATACCATTTAGCTCTTTATAAATAGTGGTGCACAATTTAAAAAATGCTGGTCACATCACATGGTGGCGTAGCAGAGGGCGGGCTTATCAAGTGGAGCTCCACAAGATTTCATTCCTAACTCATTACACAACCAGCACACAGGCCAAGGTCTTCACACTAGCCCAGCTGTGAGTCATGCAGCACGGAGTACCTTATGTTCCTCTGGCATTTTTATTGCTTGGATGACACCCAGTGGTCAGAGGCTACCATGAGACGTCAAACACAAGGCAATTGGCTGGAGCAAATGATGAAACAAGCAGAAGTCTTGCAGGGCTCAGAGTCACCCAGTATTGTTCTCCGACACGGTTAACATGTCAAAATGTTTTGACGGAGCATAACCTCCGTATTTACTGGACAGACGGACAACACTGATACCATTCTTCTAGCTCCCTGCAGAATCTGAATGAGTGCATTTCCCCAAAATGCCACGTTATTTCTTACATTGCTACTCTTGTATTCACGTTTGTGCCTGTTTAGGTTTTAAAACCCAGATCACATGGCAGACACATTGTTTACTTGTTAAACTTTGAATACTATATTATATAATTGTAATATTGTTCTTACAGGATGCATAATCTTAATGAGTTTAATCAAATTACCACACAATCCTAGGGCTATGTAATATTCCAGCAAAGTTAATACTGTACAGATTACGCAGTGGGGACTTATAGGGATACAACCACTCATTTTTGTCTCGGGGGCCCCCAACCGAGTTGATCTGCTCATGTCTGTGCAATTAAAGTTAGGTGAAAATATCCTGAAGTTCCCTTTCAGACGTGTTGTACCTGTCTCTTGGTCTCAAGCATGCTCAGTCCACAAGGCCCAGTCTTCACTTAAACAATACTGCCTCCCGGTTTTCTGTGCGAGTGCCACTTCCTGCTGTAAACCCAAGTGGCTGCAAGCTCAGGAAAAAACAGACACACTCTCAGTGTCCTTCAAGAGCTTTTATTGGCGGTTCAACAAGTGATGTCTGAAGCCTGAAAAGGGGAAGAAGAGAGGAGATGTGTTCAGCATGGAAGAGTTACTGTGTACTTTTACATGAGCTCAACACATGAGTACTGCTTACCAGATCATCACCATCTCAACCAACTTCAAGCATCTTCCATGTCGTAACTGAAAATAAGGAAATGGATCAGTCTTAATAAATAATTCACAACCCCCCTCCTCATTATTAAGTCATTGCCCTGCTGTCATACTGCTGCCGCCTCCCAGGCGGTTTTCAGTGAGGAGTGTTGCAATGGGGCTCATTCATGGGGGTTTGCATGCGACCGTCCAGAGGTTGTAAGGGCGTGGTGGGTGTTTGTGGACAGAGTGCTCATTTTCCTCACCGTCACTGGCCAAAGCAGCCCTCGACACATGGCCCGTCACGTGGGGAGCAGATTTCAGTTGAACACATGAAGTAGATCTGAGAGGAAGTGCAGAAGTAGAGCAGGAATTGATGCCACGTCCAGTCTGGAGACTGTGCAGCGTACTGTGACAGACAGCTGCTGCCAAATGAGATTTGGTCACAATCTGCAGTTTACAAAATGGCCTCTCCACATGTCCTCGTAATGAATGCTGACTTTGGAGATTCTGAGATACAACTGTCAATGGTTTGGATTTTTCTGTGGACTATATGCCCATGCCAAGTAAAAGGAAAACCTGAGTGAATTAGCGCTGAATGAACCGCCATATACTTTTGCTAAACATTCGTGTTTTTTTTGTTTTTTTTACAACAACAAAAAAAGGTCCAATGTCAACAGCCACTCTAAGATAAGACTTCATTGATTCCCGGGGGGGAATTCACAGGCACTCCAGGCAGACAGCTGCACATTTAAATTTTCTCACTGCAACAAATTAAAACTATATGCTTTAAGCAATAGAGACACGATTTGGGAAACATGCCTTTTTTGTTTTCTTGCCAGAAGTTAGAAGAGAAGATTGATACCACTCTCATATTTCTCCATTAAATATACAGCTATGGCCAACGGCTGAATAGTGTCGCTAAGCATGAAAATGGGGAACAGTCTGGGTCTGTCCATAGTTAACAAATATCCCCCTACCAGCACTGTATAACCCCCCTGCAAATCCACAACTCGTTATTTTCCCAGTAGTTGTTGGTAGGCAGATTTCTTACATGTGGACGAAGCCAGATGAGCCATTCCCCCATGTTTCCAGTCTCATTGCTGTAGCTTCACCTTGCCTTTAAATTTCAAAGTGATACCAATCCTCTCATCCATATACTGGCAAGAAAGCCAATAAGCTAATTTCCCCAAATGTCAAACTAAAGAGCAATGTCCCAACACTTCAACGGGACTTCTACTTCAGAGTTTGAACACTGGAGGGAAATTAATACTACTATTAGAGACATCATTAATACAAGAACACAATGAATACAGTTAGATATACATAATATCCCGCCATCGTTAGTGACAGAACTCAAGGGTCTCTGCTCATCCTTACCTCCTCGTCCGGGTCCTTCAGCTCACCATCAGGAAGGAACTGGAAAGTGTTGATGGTGAAGCGGCGGGTCTGAGCCTGAGGAAATGGTGGTGGAGGATCAGAGAGCACAGCTTGCTGCATGCCTGGGTCCAAGTGGTTTGGACATCTAGGGAGTCACATTAAATTGGTTAGCCAATTAGATGATAGGACATTTGTATACTTCCCTTCATCTCCACTGTTACATCCTCACAGTGAAAAACACTTAAAAATGTAATATTTATGTGCAGTGAATGTTTTCGTTCCTTCCTTAGTAGCAATATTTTTTTGCTGACCGTCTCTTCATAGAGGAGATGTTTCGACGTACCCGTTGTAAAGCAGCGGCCACACGGCCGTTCCAGAGCGGGGGTAGGCCACACAGAAGTTCACCAACAGCACCAAGCTGTCATCCGGAGCATTGAGCAGCCGCACTTCCAGGTAGAGGGGTTTATTCACCAGCATCTGCATGGGCTGGTGGTACTGAGCGTAGTAGCTGCTGTACTGGGCGTCTGGGATGAAAGGAGGTGGTCATTTCTTGAAACCACATTACACCCACTTTAAGATAGTTGAGCTGATCAGGATGCATTTGAAGCATCATGCTGGATAATAATTGATCATCAAGTTAACTCAGCAAAGCAGTTAGTAGGGGTGAGCCTGAATAGTCAAGACAATTACTATTCAATGTGAGGTGCGAATCTCAGAGGTGAATCGTCTCAGTGACAGGAAAATGTAATGTAACAAAGAATCATTCATCATTCACAACAACAACAAAATGCCTTTTTCAAAATCAAAGCATTTGGCCTACATTGAGTAATCAGGGCACTCAGCACTATCAGAGTGCTAGATATCTTTTTAATTTATTAATTATTCTCTAAAATGTGGCCCAATATGTCTACCTCTTGCATATCCCTCTCTCATTGAATGCTCCTTCGTTTCCTGTTGTTTCGTTATGAACAACGTTGCAAACTACACACACAGTGCTGTCCATTATTCTGAAACAACAGCTGCCATTTTCCTATATAAAGCTTAAACACAATGAGAAATATTAGCCAATTTTAGACTTGACCAAACGAGTATACAACTATGTAAATCCTTAGTCAGGGACACCCTCAAGTTAGTATTGAAATGAAGACCATCTACCTTTGGCAATCCTGAGCTGGACTCCAAACATCCCCTGGGTCTGAACTTGAGGTCCCAGGCTGGGAGTTTTAACCAAGTAGCTCACACTCAGAACCGTGTCGGGCAGAAACCTGCACTCCACAAACAGCCTGAGAATGGGAATAGAAAGCATGCTTTTGTTTTGATCGATTAATTTATTTTTGGCTTTATTTGACTGTTTATCATGAAACTAATAAATACTGACAAGTCCCCGAGCTGGAATCAAACCATCGCTCAAAGAACCAGATGTTTCCCTCGGGAGTTGGCAGTGACTAAAACAGAGTTGGCAGAATTCAGGTAGGCTGCTCGATTATGATTATTTTGGTCAATATTGGGATCACGATTATTAAACATGATTACTCATTGATTTTTAGAAACATGCATGTATTGAACTTTTAAAAGAAAAACAGTGGGTTTCCTTTAAATTTAAATATACAACTGACAAACTCTTCTGTTTTTTTGTTGCTGTATTGTTTGGTCATAGACTTTTGAGATGATTAAACAAATTGGTCGTATTGCCTTGTGGTGCAAACACCCGTGTAACAAGTCTTGCACAGTATTTGTTGTTGGTCCCCGTCGGACTCCGTGAGACCGAAGCGATTCCAAACAGCAGATTTGTATTTAGCTTTCTTGTTGACCCAAGGCTCTCTCTCAGGGCACACTCACACCAGGGCCAGTCGATCTGTACCCTGCCTTGGCACGATTGCCCCCCCACAGGGGGTCCCAAGCTGGTTTGCACTCACACTGCTCCAGCCCAAACGGGCCTCGACCCTATTGCCTGTTGTACATACGCCATCACATTGTCATACGACACACACATGACGTGATGTTTTCAAGGAGCGCCGTCTCAAAGTCATCACAATAGAGCAGAACACAGAGAACATGACTGAAACTTTACTACAAATATGTGCAGATGGACTGGTCAGTAAACACTCGGTCTGCATCAGCGCATGTGAGCACGAGCGGAGCGGATTTTGGACGGAGACACACAGCGGCATTTTGTATTATAAAAGTACCGGTCTGGTTCTGCTCTGGTACGGCTTACACTACGAGTCTTAAGTCATCGTGGCTCAAGCGGAACTAAACATGTATGCCACAGCCTGGCTGAGAGTGAGTTCGGGCTTTAAAGCACATCGCTGTAAAAGGAAAGGGATGCTCTGGATTTATAACACATGACAAAACAAGAGCATCATTGCGAAACGGAATGCACCAAATAGTTTTATTAAGATAATCTTGTTGTCATAATCGGTGGAAGCCTTAATCGTAATCGAGATTAAAATTTGATTAATCGAGCAGCCCTAGCATTAGGTGGACACCAACACGACTCCAAACGTTACTCCAGAACTGCCTGATGTGCAAAAAGCAAATGCATTCCAACAAGTTTGCTGCATAAACTGAAAAGATGATGATATGTCAATATGCTCATAACTTGTTTTCGCTTTCCTGAAGTTGCCAAAAAAAAAAAGGATTGCATTGCAGGTTTAACTAATCTAACTTTAGCTTTATTAAGCCAACAATAAATTAACTAATCAGTTAAAACCCTTATTTAGTGTTTGGTCAGAATGAAGCCCTTAACCTACTCTGAACAGGTAACTAGTACTCCGTTAATAAAAAGCAACATGCTCTGACCTGACGGGGGAGTCCCTTGTGATGGTGCCATAGTTGAGGCTGACTGCCTGAACCTGGTTGACGATCTCCACCATGTAGATCACCGTTTTCCCCATCATCTGGCAGGACAGAATCGGACATGCAATTAAGTATGTGGTCACTTGCAAATCCTCCTCTGCAGACAAGGCCTTTAAATCAACAACGCAACAGTCCAGACTAGCAGCGATTACTCACTTTGCAATAATTTGGATAAAGTTTTAATTCATTAAAGCTTACTACTCTCCGTGTCCCACAGCCATCCATCGGGATCTTGAACAATGCATAGTGGGAAGTCACTCTCTGAGGTTTGCAGGTGGAGTTACCAGCAGCAATAAGCATGGCAGGGGAAAGAGGGGGCTCCGTGAGGGAGGCCAGCACGGAGAAGACAAAGTGGCGGTCAGTAGTGCACTCTGGAGGAGGATACAAACATGCACGCAGTTATGTAAAGGTCAGATGAAACAAAAAGGTCAGAAATCTCAGGAGGTAATTGATAATGAGACCCAAGGTATCTTATACCCTTTTCTAATCCTGCGTCACTGCCAGCACGGCCACTGACTCACGCTATGCTGGCCCTGAATAAACTTCTTCACACATCCAACAGCTTATATTTCAGTATCCAAAACAGTGGCGTGATAATACCAGTGGGGACGCAAACTTCAGCTCACCATCCATGGGGTAGTAGCAGGCAGGGGGGTGCTGGCTGAAACAGCATCCCATGGAGAGGCACTGTGGCTGGGACACAGAGCCAAGTCCGCAGGGGAGACGCTGTTCACCGGGAAGGTTGCACTCTGAGGGACAGCACGACAAATGTCAGCAGCATCAGTTAAAATAACCCTGAATGGCTGGGAGAAAAGGCCCTTTGGCAAAATTGAATAGCCCTTCTGAGACGTAGACATACAATCCATTTACCTCGTCCAGACCCTGGGACGACAAGTGGACAGGAAATCTGAGCCTCCCGTATCCCATTTACTGTCATGTAGACGACAGTGATGATGTACATTTTACCCTTTTAGAGAAAATTGTTTGTTCAACAGTTAATGGGAACGGCAAATGGTTAATTACACAAAAAGTCATGTGCTCAGTGTGAAATCTGATTCAATACTTGCCTGCAAACTCATGTGACAGCCCGAGTCCAACTTGAGACTCAAACTTATTTTGCCATCTTTGCCTTTTCTTGCAGAATACCCACAGTGCTTTGGGGCATTCTGGACATTCATCTGGTTCCCCTTGGTGTCTGTAAAAGAACATGTGGAAACATACAATAAGTTAGTTTGTGTAAACCTAAAGTGGCTCAATCATAGCTCTCAGTATAGCAAGGCACAGAGTTTAAATGCAGCCGAGTCAAAACCAAGCCTGCCTGCCCCCCCATCCTAAAATTCAATTCATGCAGCACTGATGACAACCAGCACTGGAACACCCCCACCCACACACCTTGAACAACTACTCCAGCGACAGGACCAGAGGGGAGCTCCACAATCATCTGACGGGAGGAGCAGAAGACTTTAGGCTTTGGGACATCAGGAAAGCTGTACTTGTCCTTGGTGGGGCTGTGTGGGGTCGGGAACACTGGCGGGGTCGGGAACACTGGCGGGGTAGGGAACACTGGTGGGGTAGGGAACACTGGTGGGGTAGGGAACTCCGGCGGGGTAGGGAACTCCGGCGCGGCCGGGAACTCCGGCAGGGTCGGGAACACTGCTGGAGTAGGGGACACCGACAGGGTCGGGAACACTGGCGGGGTAGGGAACACTGGCGGGGTCGGGGACACTCCTGGAGTAGGGGACACCGGCGGGGTAACTGGTGCAGGAGTTTCAGAGATGGTTTGATACGGGCATTGCAGGTCCAGAGTTCTATACTGCTCCATGGAAATGTCCCAATACTTCAGAAGTAAGGAATGGGTTGTAGGAGTCTAAGGAGAAAGAGATCAATAAAATCAGTATGAAGTCTGGAAAATTATTTTTACCAGCTGGCTTGAATCTACAAAACATGAAAAAGTCTCCACCCAATACAGTTGTATGCAGAGCAAATGCTGCATACAGTCCATATGGGATTGATCGTAAATATGAGATGCTGACTGGGTAAAACTGCCCGTTCTGTATACAAGCAGGACTGGTGTCATAAATTGCTGTAGTGACAACACAAGTGCTACAAACCACCAGCGTCAGCAATACCAAAATTACTTTGTGGTTCTTTGGACTGCATTGATGCTTTTAAAAGTATTTGCTCCACTCCTTCTGCACTAAATAAAAATAAAGTCACCACCACAAACTGCACATTCAAAAATCACCATCTCTAACATCCAAATTACACCAACACTGGAGCGTTAACGACGCTGAGCCTTTTGCTCTGTTGCTTAGTGTGAACACAGCATGCAACTTTATGGTTGCCAAGAACATCTGTGAAACTGAGCATCTCAAATACCAATGTTTATGTCACTGTTTGTCCTGATTTAAAAGGGATCACACAATGCCATTTCATGGTGACTTCAAATTTAAAGATACAATCTTATTTTTTAATGAGTGTTCTAACAAGTTCCCCCTGTCATCAGATAACTGAACTACATCAAAGAAACCATTTCTTTAAAAACAGGGACACGATTACAGCAAAGCAATTTTGACGAAAATGATGACACACTTGCATGCAGTGACGAGGCATTACGGAAAATCTCACCAGTAACTGGCTGTGGCAGGCAGGCAGAGGAGAGTAAAAGATTACCCCAGAGCCCACGGCCATCTGCTGCATGTACCCACACAGTTCTGACAAAGGCCCGGAGACGACCAGCCATGTGTTCCTTTGGTCTGATGTTAGAAACAAACATGGTTAGATCTTTGATATCTGTAACACAATAAATATATGTTCATTTAAGTCAAAGCTAATCTAGGAACACTGATGGGAGTCTCTGAGCAAGCTACCATTTGGATACCAGTGTGGGTTCTTATCTGGGATAGAATAGTCAATATAATCATAATTACAACTTCTTGGCTGAGTTTGTAGGTAAATAATCACACAGAAGAATCATAAAATTAGTTTTGTACATGAAGATCTCTTCTCCAAATTAGAATACAAATGCATAACATTTCCACATGGACACTGCATTTATTCTTACTGTGCCTGTCTCTACAAGACTGCTCTTTACTGCTTAGTGCCAAATGCTAAGAACATGCTTACCGTGACAATGCCAATATGCTGAGCTCAAGCAGATGTAATGTTTGCCATGTTAACGTCATAGTTAAGTATGTTAACATGCTAGAATTTGCTGATCAACAAAGAAAAGCTGAGGCTGATGGGTGTCATGAATATTAGGAGTATTTAATTGAAATGTCCTGAATGTGGCCCTATAAGGGAAGTCAGGGGATCACCAAAGTCATTAGGATATATCATGATGGAAACCTGATGTCTACACTAAATGTTGATGATAGAGATATTTCACAAGATAGATGGGAAATCTGCTGGGGGGATGAGAAAACCCCACCAGGGCACACTAGTGTTTATTTGCGTCACCTGCACTAGACGTGGCAGAGGGGAGGGGTGACTTACCTCCAGACACCATCAACGTTTCATCAGTTGTGGCTGAAATAACCACTATTGCTGCTTTGTATATGTTGTGGAAGTCCTTTTGATATGGGTTCATGTAACCATCCAGAGGTGCTCTGTGATTTTCACCAAGCTCTACAGTAGAGTTCTGGGTAACCAAAGACGGATACAATATTTTTTTTCTCCATTTCTGATTCAGTAATGTCAAGACGTCAGAGGTCGTCACTGACGTCTTGACAGGAGGAGAATCTTAAGGCTGATAGCCTTAAGAGACAGTGTGCAAGAGTTGAAGTTTTTAAATAACTAATTCACACCGCCCGGCACAAATTGGTGTCTTTGCAATGACTTTGAATTGCTTCACATTTAAAGACAGCATTAGGATTAATCCTCTGAATCCACTGAACAGTTAAGATATTTTAGTCTAGACCAAAATGGTGGACTAATAGAGAGACTCAACAGTGCCTTCGCTAGAGCCATACAGCTAGCATGGATAAAGAAATATTTACATTAGGCCTTGGAAGAGATTTCTTCTGTTGAAGATGGATATTTGAGTTGTGTTTGACACAGAGAGCCGTTATGTACACAAACACTGACCTCTGACCTGGATGGAGTATGGGCGAGCAAAAGGCAGGAAGACAACCACCCCCCCCGTAACACACTGGCGACGGGTCTGTGGAATGGGTCCAGCTGTGGGAGATGCTGTAGAACTTGTGGTGGTGGGAGTTGTAGTGGTGGTGACTGGTGGTTGAGTCACTGGATACTGGGGCACAGGGGGGTAAGGTGGGAAGCAGTGATGATAGTAATAGGGATAATAGGGATAAGGGTAGTAGCTGCACATAACATCAGTGTAAGGGGGGCAGCTGGCAGAGAGCTGGGATGTGGACCATGGGAAGCAAATGTGATTATGGGCGTCAAACTGGCCAAAGGGGTAGATGGGACTGTGAGAATAGGGATTCTTGCCAGGCACCGTGTGGTAGGACTGCTGCTGCTGCTGCTGCTGCTGGTGCCCAGGAGGACTGCCAGGAGTGGGTCGAGGGGGATGGACAGGTTGTCGGCCAGGAGGGTAGACCTGTGGAAGCAGGGGGTACTGGACTCCAGGATAGTGGTAGTGGGGGGTGTCAGGAAACTGAGCAATCTGCTCCTGGATTGGAGGTTGAGGAGGGGGAGGGGGAGAGGTGGGTGCATGGCTGACAGGATCTGGGATATAAGGAGATGGATCAGGAACAGGGACGTCGGGAAACTGAGGACTGCCTGGACAGGAGAGGACGTACATCTGATCATCCAACATAAGCTGGAGAGTAAAATCACCCTGAAAAAAAAGCATCACATAAAACTATCATTGGTAAAAGCCAGCAGCCCCTCAAGATAATCCATTAAAGTTAAAATGACTACAAAGAGTTGCTCACTGGTTATGACACAATTTAATCCTGATTCCAAATCTGAGAATTGAATTTCTGCATTTGGCAATCAGCAATTATGAGCATGATGAACAAAATGCGCCAGGCAATCGAGAGCGGTCTGAGGGGCTACCGAGACCACTGAAGAAAGTAAATCCATTATGAATAAGCTGCATCTTTCTTTCACCCACTTCCAAAACAAATGCTTGCCCTGGCCACATCAGGATCTTACCGATACAAGGCGGAGGTGCTCACAGGAAACACTACTGCTTTTGTCCACATGGTGTGCCAAAAATCAATGCTCCTTGTAGCTGCTTGAAATAACTTACTCCACCAGTGACGCACGGAGCACCGTAAGAGATGAAGAAGACAAACTCCCCGGGACTGGACAGGACACGATACCCGCACTCTTCAGACACAAACTGGCCCAGAACTCCATTCACTATGAAGCAGATTACACATGTTTTTGTAGTCTGTCTCATTCAGGTGATGATGCTTTTCAGATTCAGGGCTATTAGTATTTTTTACTGGGAATTTTAATAAAAGCTTACAGGCTAAGTACATTTAAATTGGACTACTTTTCAGTTAAAAAAATTAATAATTAAAAGGATAGGTATATCTCCACCATATGAAAGGCAGTGTGAAGAGGGCTGTTAAAACAGCATGTAGACCGTCATGTTGGGACAAAACAAAACAAACGCTTTGATTTTACCAGTCCATCATTTCCTAGGATGTGCTCATGAAATGACTACACAATTATAGGGAGGGCGTTTAGAGGTGTGATAAATATGCTTGTGGGGAAATTCATTGAAAGAACTGCTCCACCTTATTGAATAATAAAATATAAAAATGTCAAATACTATTTATTTTATTTTTTAATAGCTTTTATCTCAATTGAACATTTGTATATATTGTGAAATTCCACTGGAAATGAACAACAAATTCTAAATTGAACACAATTAACTAAGTTCTAGCTTATTTATTTCCTGGAAATGTCATTAAAAAAAATATTAGGAGATTGTGGACCCCTCAAATGAAGAATGACCATTTTATTTCCAAAATAAAAGGGGCTAAATTCTGTTTCAAATGTCCTCTCCATGCAATTATTTTTTCATTGTCTTGTAGTCACACATCATAAAACTACTACTTCTGCAGAAACAGCAATAAGCCTGACAATATTTTTTTTATAAATCAATAACGATGGAATGTATACATTTAAATTGTGTGGATTTAAATCAAGACATAAATTTTTCTTCAGATAAAAAAAATTGATTTCATCATGAAATGTATTATGGACAAATTCATTAAAAGAGTCTAAGCTATTTAGTATAACACAAAGTAAAAGAAGAAAAAAAAAAGAATTCAAAATGTATCAAACAACTCAGTGTTATTCCAACACACCTATGACTCCTAGTATGGGTATATCCTGCTCCCACCCAGGTATCTGCACTGTCATGCCGTAGGGGGAGCAAAAGACGGAGGTGGTATAGTGAGAGTTGGTGGGGAGAAGAGTGGACATCTGCAACGGACAGGAGAGCTTCAGTGGGCTGCCTCCGCCTGGAACGAGTTGAAAACAAAAAAAAAAAAGCTAATTTCAGCACCAAAACAATCATGTGATTGTATTGCTCCTAAAGCCAAATAAATATTTTAAAATGCTATCAGGGATTCACACCGTTATTGATTTTCTACATGAGATTTAAATTTGAGGTATATCCTTGAATCTTTTGTTCCTTCGAAGCTGAAACCAGTGGCCATTTATTTTTTACTTGTTCTTACATCTAGTTGTTTTAGACCGACATCCATAATTGGTTGTCATTGAGAATTGATAATATTCCATCATTTACTTACATTTATGCAATTTTTTTTGTGGACAACTTGGATGTTAGTATTTTGGACACAATCAATATAATTATTCTTTTGGGCAAATATAAAATTCATAAGTGGAACGGTCCTACACTGGTTTTGTGTATGAATGTTTTGGAGTTTAATCTCTATATTTGTTTGTACCAATTTTTATTCCTCGTCTACTTTATTCCCAAACTTGGTTTTGTACATTGTATTAAATTCATATTATATTAAATTAAATGTTGATCATCAATTAATTAAAAAAAATAATGCAATTAATCGATAAGTCAATCCACAGAAAGATTATTAATTAATTATTGCTTTCAGCATTTATCGATCTCATACCAAATACAATTGGTTCCAACTTCTAAAATCTGAGGAGTTGAAGATAGCTTGTTTTAGATTATGTTTAAAACTGTTGGTTGCACAAAAATAGAAATTTTAAGAATGCCAGATATTCCATCCATCCATCGTCTACTGCTTATCCTGTATTCAGGGTCGCGGGGGGGCTGGAGTCGATCCCAGCTGTCATTGGGCGAAGGCAGGGTACACCCTGGACCGACATGTAGAGACAAACAACCATTCACACTCACATTCACACCTACGGGACATTTAGAGTCATCAATGAACCTATCCCCATCCTGCATGTCTTTGGACTGTGGGAGGAAGCCAGAGAACCTGGAGAGAACCCATGCTTACACGGGGAAAACATGCAAACTCCACACAGAAGGAACCCGGGCCTGACCCTCTCACTGTGAGGCGACAGTGCTACCCACTACACCATCAATTCATTTAAAACATATTTTTTCTTCTAAATGAGAATAAGGAATACTTGCAACACAAGCTCATTTTAAAGAAATAAATAGTGCAATATATTTTCCACCATAATAATTATATCATGTACAAAAAAATGTTTTTGTTGCTGCTGTTAATCTAATTGATGTTAATTTCTTCAGTGTAACATAGGGGGAAAACAGGCTTTGCATTATACATTTGAATGTAAAGATTCTCCTCGCTTGTGAAATGAAGGGCTTTCGTTTCTGAACTGAAACTGTGTGTCCCTAGCATGTCCTTCTTGCAAGAAATGCAGGTCACCTCTGAGCGAAGATGTACTTCCCTCCGTTTAAATGTTTCTTCATATTACACCCGAGCCTGTTAAACAACATTAAAACAGCTCTGCCATCTATATGCGAGTAGGATCATACATCTTACCTCTGTCCAGGGGCGTGAATACTTCACCAGAGGCAGTGAAGGTCATGACACTCTGATCACACTGCACCAAAGGACTCATAGCCAGCCACTCAGATACATGTGGGCTGGAGTCAAAAGATGGGCCCGTCAACTTCTGCTGGACTCCATAAAAACCTAAAGCACATGCAGACAAAGAAGGGATTACGCTGTACAGCTCCATGTCAAAGCACTCCTGCACTAAACGAAGTAATCAAATCATTTACATACTATACAAATACTCCATTACACGTATTTTGAAAGGTAACTAAAGCTCTTATGAACTTAAGTGTAACATTACACTACTTCTGTCTGAAATGTGGGAAGTAAAAGTATAAAGTAGCATAACATTAAATAAGTAACGTTACCTCAAAAATGATATTTAGTAACGTTACACTACTTGAGAGTAAATTATTTTTAAACGCTGACTCAAGTGACGTCACTGCAGGACGGATCTCGTTAGCTTTAACCTGTGAAATCAGCTTGATATCCGTCTTCAGAGTCCGAGGCCGAGGACTCTGGTCCAAGTCTGGTGTCATCAATAGTCCAAGACAAGCGGTCAAGTTTCGGTGCACCGGGATGTGGGATTTTCTCTCCGGGAAAGACTGCAGATTCAGGCCGAAGCTCCGCGACACCCTGCTGGTCGTATCTGCGCAGACTCGGGTTCAGGATAGTCCGTTCAACCAGGTGCCAGCCTCCCGGCCGGCCGTTGTCGTCTGGCCTGATGCCCCCCCTCCCGGTAGCGGTTGACTCTTGAACTTGGTTAAACTTGGCAGATAAACCGCCGCCGCCGTGTCCTAAACTTACCGAATGGCTCACTTGAAACGTGTAAAAACAAACCGTTAAAACGAATGAACACAAAGTTGTTTTATCTCTTCTCTGTTCGCAAGACATTGCCGGATTGTTGACGCGCTTTCCTCATGGGCGCGCGCACAGGCCTCACCTGAACATGAGGGCGAGCAATTAGGAGTCATCAACAACGGACCAATGAAAAGGCGACGCAGGGGTCGGGCGGAGAAGGAGGAATCAGAGATAACGTAAACGTGTGGTCATTGTAGTGACGTAACACTAATATGTCCCTCCCACCAAATATGGCCTGTAATGATGTCCAATTTAATGCATATGAAAAACAAGATTATTAATTAAAATTATACTGCTGTGTGTCAATATATCAGTACAAGATCATGCTCACCAGGGATCCCAATAAACAATATTTTATTTAAAGCCAGCATGATGAAGAGATAGTCCGACTGCTCAAATTAAGCGTATACACTGCATGTGTGGGTAGCTCTTTAATCAGTGTGGACGTTCGGGACACCTTGGCTGAGAAGCCTGGAAGCACCGTGAGGATCGTGTTCTTTGATTTCTCCAGTGCTTTCAACACCATACTGTACTTTTGGGGGACAAGCTGGAGCTTGCGGGGGTGGACCAACACCTCACGACCTGGATCCTGGATTACCTCACCAACCGGCCACAGTATGTGAGGACTCGGGACTGTGTGTCGGACACAGTCATCTGCAGTACGGGGGCCCCACAGGGAACAGTCCTGGCCCCTTTTCTGTTCACCCTGTACACTGCAGACTTCTCGCACCAAACTGGTTATTTTTGACCCCCTAAACAAAGCAATGTCAATTTAACACCCCTGATCAGCAGGCGCTGATACGTTGTAACTCGTGGACATTTTAACCAAAGAATTATCATTTTTAGGGCCCCTGATAAAATAAAATGATCACACAAAAATAATAAGAAAAAAAAGATTCTACAAAAATCTGGAAAAAATAAGCAATCATTTTGTGGAAGAAATGTTCTTTGTGATTTTGCGTCCAATGTTAAACAGCTCTCTATCATGACAGCGAGCTGTCATGATAGAATCACTCGTGGCAACATTTACGACTATCCCGATGATGGAAATTCACCAGGATCAACTTATTGTGAGTGTTGCAATCTGTGATACAATCCTATATCGTCTCATATTACATTCATATATATAAATATGCTACATTATAATGAGGTGGAAGAAGAGATGGCAGATATAGCAGTTATAAATTAACGTTTTGTATATGAGGAGGAATGAAAGGTGAAGGGATATAAATGGAACTACATATCTATTTATAGTTTCGAGTTATTTCATTTCTAGTTTTATTGGTATATATTGATGTTTCATTCCAATATTACATATTCTCCTATAAAATCATATTGGCATGAAGAGAAAAGCCCTTAAGTTGTGGCTATCTGGATGTCTAAATGACCTTCTGGGTTTAACAAAGATTGCTTGAGTCTCTAAAGATGGTTTAATCCACTGATATTGCTTCACAACTGCACGACTGCAGCGGAGGGGAGTCTTCAGTGTAGATCCACCAAACCACTGAGAAAATACATTCCTCTTTCTGTTTTACTTCAATCATAGTATCTGTACATACTGTGCTCTCTCTGCTTTCTGCATGTCAACCGTGTCAACTGGCTATTTGAGCCTCGGCTCTGTATTAGTTTAACGGCCACAGATGAGTGGGAAAGAGGCGGTATAAATCCTGATCCAAATATGTTTCCAGGTAACTGCTGTCAAAAAAACGAGGGAGTAAAGAAAACACTTATGGTATCTATCCTCACGCACCCCCAGGAGGATAAAGCAGCCATTGTAGTACTGGGATCAGGACCTCCTCAGTCCATGTGGTCTTCACTGAGAGACTACGGCCTGAGGGGAGATAAGAGAGACGCAAGCCAAGACCTGTTAGGAGAAGAAGACCTTATACACAAATGTACTTTTACTAAATATCCTGCTTCTTAGTAGAAATAAGAGGTCCCGTACCTGCTGGAGCTTTCTCTCATCTGAGACTGGTGATAAAAGGCTTTACTAGATAAGCACCGTCTGCCAAGTAATCCCCTAATAGCATGCTATACAGCCAACAATAATACCTATCTGACAGTATCTATTTAAAATATACAGTTGATTTTCATCTGAGTCTATATGTTCATTTACTCTGTGATGTTTCTGGTGGCCTCACATTGTGTCCTGCACATCGCTTACTTTTAACACGTGTTACTACAATGAGAGCAGAATCAATGCAGTCACACTGAATATCCTATCAAAGGCTTTTCATTGATTTTTTATTCCACTCTCTTGCAGCAATGGAGACTGCATCCACACGAGCCAGTATTTTATTTCATTTTTTGCTTGCTCCAAGACGCGTTGCTATCAGAGATCAGCGGCTGTTGGAAAGAAGAAGATGTCCCTGGCGTCTGTCTACATCACATCTTGTCCCATCTTTGGAGAAGTCATTTAATGAGCTTAATGACCCGGAGGGTGTTAAAGCACACGCCAAAGATACTCTTATGATACACTTATCTGAGTCCAGAATTAGATTTCATATTCACGGGAGGGGGGACAGGGTAGGGTTTGTTACAAAGATGGGACACCCAGGTGAGTCATTCCACTAAAATAAATCGAAATTAAAGTTCCTGTGTGGAACGTATTGGAGGAACAAGAGGAGGTCCATATGAGTGATTTGAAGGGGACTACCTGAAGCTGTGTGGTTCCTTTGGACATTTCATTGAGGGGAAAAAGAAACTTTATGGGTGGGGCTTGGTGAGAGGAAAGGGAGGGAATGGAGAGGGAGAACAGGCGTGTGTGTGTGTGTGTGTGTGTGTGTGTGTGTGTGTGTGTGTGTGTGTGTGTGTGCAGTGAATTCAAAGCTGGGTGGGTCTACTACGCCGTTTCACATTCCCAAAGAAGTCCCGGGGTTTAAGCACTTTCAGGTAACTTTTATCCACGTTGTTTAGACTTCGTTGCACTTATTATTTTACGGGCCGCGCGCCGTGTAAACGCTCGCGCACACGCTTTGCGAGGTTTTGCTGTTGTTTTGTATAGTGCAACAAAAAAAAAAAGAAGAAAAAAGTTAATTATAGATTTTCGCCAGCGCTTTGAAGAAGTGTGCCGATGTGATTGAGCGCAACAAAAAGAAAAAAAGCAGCTCTGCGTGTGCACATAAAGCTGGAGTCGGACCGTGTTTGTATTTGTATGTAGAAGCTGAAGTTGTGTTTATTGTTGTTTTCTGTCGTCGTGTTCTCGCGCTCTTTTCGAAGTTGTTGACCAGTACTGGGCCCGTGTGCGTAACGGGAATACGTCCCGGCGGCGTTCAGACAAACGCGCCTTTCTTGTCGACGGAAACACACTAACGCCTAGAAATGTGCGAGTGGAGCAAACGGTGTTTCTGCGCACTAAAGATGGAGGACGTTTTATATGAGCTGTAATGTTGTAGAAGAGACGTGTTTAGAAAACATTTCAGATAAGAAACCGGTTGTGTGACATGTGTGCGTGCGTGTGCGCGAGACTGGGCGAGTTTGGGCTCGCATGCAACTGCTCTCCTCAGTTTTTTGTTTTGTTTTCCTAACTGTATTCATTTGGGACAGCTGTGTCAATTCATGCGCCCTCTTGCACACGCGCGCGCGTCTTGCATACACGTCTGTGCGGTCAAAAAATAAATAATGCTTTGTTATCAGTTTCCATAGACGGCGACGATGTTGATGCTGGCCGGAATCGTGCTTTTGCACGTCACCACCGTCATCCTGCTCCTGGTGGCCGCCATTGATAATGTAAGTGGATCATTATTCTCTCCCACACGTTTCTGCACCCAGGGGTCAAATGTCAAAAAGATAGTTTGAAGATAGATATAAAATAGTTTTTTTTTGTTATTTTGACAACCAAAGTGTAACATAAGGGGACTCCTAGTAGGCAAGGACATGTTTCAACCATTAAATATTTCTTTACATGTGTTTTTTCTTCTCTACCCACGTGCCTTCAGGCCTGGTGGATCACTGATACATCATCAACTGACTTGTGGGGCAGGTGGGAGCTGACGAACTCGGCCTGGTTTTACACCAACCTGAAAAACTACCCAGAGGGTAAAGTTCACACGTTAAAGTGATGTGACCGGGCACTTAGGGGATTGTACATCTCCTAAATGTGTTCCCAAGTTATCAGTGATTATTGTATAATGGTTAATACTAATAGTTAATAGTGCTCCAAGGTGTACATTGTATCTGTGTTGTGGTGGATACTAAACTGGCTGTGTGTCTGTTTTACCCCCTGCTGCTGCAGATTATCTCCAGGCGGTGCAGGCCACATCAGTCCTGGCCTGTATTTTCGCCATTCTGGCCTTGTTCGTGTTTGTGGCTCAGCTGTTCACCCTGCCCAAAGGCCAGAGGTTCACCTTCACCGGCATTTTACAGCTAATCGCCTGTAAGTAACCTCTGACCTGCAGCTCTAAGAAGCATTGATTTATTTTCCCACTTCCCATTGCTGAGATTTGTACATTTCTCTGGAGAACGTGCTCTAAATGCTTGACTTTAAATGTTATTCCAAGATGTCCGTGTTCCAGTAAACAATCTCTTGTGAAAGGACTGAGCTTAGCTTCCAACATATTAATATTTTAACATGAATGCGACAGTTCAGTGATTTTCACCCGTGTGCCGTCCACAATCCAGCAGGTTTCCAGTTTAACCCAAAAACTACATCAACTGGTTTTGTAGAGTCTCAGGCCTCAGTGACACATGATTGAAAGTCACTGCAGTCGAGTATAGATGTCACCGTGTTTGGATTTATCTTCTCAAATATCAGCCTCGCTCTCTTAAATGTTCTAATGTGGCTGAAGCCGATACATTTGGGTAAGAGGCTGTTTGTACCAAAGGGGTGGAGAACTGATCCGTCAAGATATTGTCCTGAGTTTTTTTTCTGTAAATGCACTAAGAAGAGCTGCAACTAATAATTAAACAGATGGCTCAATCAATGGAGTGCGTATTTAAGCTCTATTAATTGTTGGTCAGCAACCATGGCAGAATATTGTGATCATTATTGGCAGATTTTGACAAAACTAAACTATTCATGTAGACAGAAGACTTGTGAATTACCATGTCTATGCCACAAGTGTCAATTAGCTTTGGTCCTGGCAAATGTAACATACAAATACTTACAGGAAGTCAAAGTAATGAGATTTCAACATGTATTGTCATGACTTTATATCATTGGGAAATAAGAGAGGTGAAACTGCCACGTTTCTCTAATTGCTTTGTGACTTTAGTGGAACTGTCTGCTGCACCGTCCTTGTTCATAAGCCTTATCTCATATGAAAAATAATTACTTCTTAATTGCCTTGTCTGGGGTGTGTGTGATAATATTCCCCTCGTCTTGCCTGCAGGCCTGTGCATAATGATAGCAGCCTCAATCTACACGGCCAAGTTTCACACCAATGAAGTGGAGGGAGGGTACGGACACTCCTATGTGCTGGCCTGGATCTCTTTTGTCCTCACCCTCGTCTTAGCGATCACCTACCTCATCCTGCGGAAGAAGAGCGAGTGAGAGGATACAAGGAATGGGAGCAGGCCTGGGTCATGTTCCCAGTTAGAATTTGGGAAATGAAAAATAGGATTCGTTTTAAAAATTGGAGAAGAAAAAAAAATTGCAGCTAGGAAAATAGGGCAAATGTCCAATTGCTTACAAGAGCCATTTGTTTGTATTTTGAATATTCTGAATTGAAATGGAACTTGTGCTGACGTTACATGAAGGGCTGAAATCGACAATTTTACTTCAGATTTGTATTTGATTAAAGAGAGAAGAGGGCAAGGCACGGTTTTATCCATTAGTAGGGCAGTTTGGGCTAAACATGACCATTGTAATCAGAAGGGTGCAACCTGTTAAAAGTGCTTATGTCATAATAATTGATAAATCATTGTATTTTAAAAAGGTAGTTACATATAGGTTTGGAGAACTGTGCATATCCGTTAGTACTGTAAAGGAATAGTTGGACATTTTACGATTGATATGTATACACTTTGTTTCAGAGTTAAATGAGAGGATGGATAACAGTCTTATTATCTGTGTGATAAGCGTGAAGCTACTGCCAGCAGACAGATGGCACAGCACAAACACTGAGAACAGCTAGCCAAAACACCAAAGCCTAAAAACGGTTTGTTGTCTTAACATCGATTTAAACAAACGAGAAGTGAGGACGTTTTTTTGGTTTGTGGATTTTTGACAGAGCCAGGCTAGCTGTTTCCTGTCATTGTGCTAATCTAAGCTAGCTTAATGTTTTACCATGTATTTACCATACAGAAACGAGTGATATCAATCTTCTCATCTAACTCTACAAGAAACTGAGATAATTGTTTCCCAAACTGTCAAACTATTCCTTCAAGAATCTAAAGAAGTTGACCATGCGTGAGAAGAAAACCAAGTAGTTGAAAATACTCGTACCAATCCTCCTGTATAATCACATTGTGAGGCTGACGTTGCTACTGCAGGTTTCCAGAGTCGAGGAGTGAACAAATACTGTATCTGTGAAGGTACGGCGTGTTGGCAAAACTACAACATTCCTGTTGCAGTACTTGAACAATTAGGAAAGACCAGCCTTATTATACAGCACAAGTAGTTTAATCATTTATCCTCATTTTACAACTGAAGTATAGTGTATTCTTTAATCTATGTACATTGTAACCATTATATTTTTGTAACATGTTGTATCGTGGTGTTTTTTTTAAAATCCATGTTTGATTTCTGTCTGTAGTTGGCTGCTATCATATGAAAAGTCCATGCGATTTGTACAGGTGAACATAAAAGGGAACCAGGATGGAGGTCAATGCTGTTTCATTTCACCACAATTCGAAACTATGTAGAATGTTTTGTTTGTAATTACATTGGAATTTAAGCCATATCATTTATTAATAAACAAATTATACCACAAACACTTCATGTTTCATCTACTTAACTGCTGGAGATGCAACAAAAACCACTGTTGCAAAATAAATATGTATTAATTGGTCAAGCTCTGTAGCCTATACTCTGGAGCACACAAGTGTTCAGTAAAATTAATTCAAAGTTAGTCTTAAATTAGAACCCATAAACAACACAGTACTAGACAATGCTCTTGGCTTTTCACAGATATTTAAGTCTGTGGAACTTCGCTTATTAAGGGTAAAGTCGTGTATTGTGAGCATTTCTCTGATTATAAGTCACAACGCTGAGGTTTGAGCAAACAACACTTAAGGTCTTACAACAGACCCAGTCAGAAACAGGAATGTTCCATTATATAAAATATTGTTCCCAGAGGAAGCGAGTAAAACCATGACTGACTAAATGCCTTGGCCAGACGGTGTGATGCGCTCCTGAACCACCAGGTGGAGAAGATGATTCTGCTCAGCAGTCAGAAATGGCCTGAGGGGAGAGGAAAAAAACACATAATCAATATGGAAAATTAAGATGGAGAAGCAATAAAAAGGCTGCTTGATCTCCGTCACATGATGGAAATTAACATTTTTGAATGCTCACCATAGCTCAATCTGAAGAGACTTGAGGGACTCGGTGTCTTTTTCCTGACACGCCATCTGCAAAACAGATTTACTGTGATATGCTGCACAAATAAAACCATAACTGCAGACTACATCGACAAGTTCTCACAGTCTTGTCAATGTTTATGCACATTTATAACTCCTTCGATGATATGGACCATCATCGGAGGAGTTATAAATGTGTATAAACATTGACAAGTTGCTTTAATCTTCTATTTCTGAATAAACATAAATCAAGAACTGTGAATACTGATTTCCTCATATTTAAAGTCTACAAAAACTGCAAATGGAATAATAAATTATTCCATTGTCAAGATTGGAAGATAAACTCCATTATTTTCTGCTGTATGAGGCAAGAAGGATCAGGAAATCCTGTGAACTGCACAAGTATGTGGATGATAAAACTCACCACTACTGACTGCAGGAGCAGGAAAACATTCTCAGGCAGGAAGTTCACTAAAGGACAGGACAGGACGAAATCCATGTTTAAAGCACTTCAAATATATGTCACTCACAGGATTCATGATCAGCATTCCCAGAAAAGACAACGTAAATAATTCATGCATTTTTGCTGTTAAAACAGATAAATATTGAGATGTGTTTACCTTGGCTGTGAGGATCAAAAGACTCCCATGCATATCTCTCCAGGGTCTGGGCATGTTCTGGTAACAGCTTCTGAGGAGGAGGCTGCACAGGAAAACGGCAACATTGGACCATTTAAGTGTTGTGTGCAGATGTTGGGGACAATATCAACAATTGTATCAGTAACACCACACGTCTGCTGTGTTGATGATGTAGAGGTTTTTTCTTATTTTAATAAAATAAAACAGAAAAATACAGAACTGGTTCATACATTCTAAAGAAAAATAGTTTCCCCTATTAAGGCCATATTTTCCACTTCAGCTACACAGATAAGACGATATGGATGGTTTTCTTGAAAAGACTCGTCTTCATCTATAAAATCAACATGCTTACCTCAAGCAACATCAGCAGTAGCACTCTGGAGATCTCACATTTTGCCACTATGTCCAAAAATGCACCTTCTCAGGAAAATTAAGAAAGAAGAGAAATAAAGACAGTTCAAAGTTTCACTGTTTTACCATCAGGGAAATCAAATTAAAATGCAAAAATGACATTAAAACACAAAGCGTAGACACTGCCTTTAAACACTGGTCCTTGTTAATATGGAGATATAAATGTAATAAATACAAAGCCTCACCAACAGGCGTGCTGATGCCTGAAAGCTGCAGTCCTCTCTCCTGGCACGTCAGCTGCATCTCTGTGAACACTGACAAAGCGCCGTCATAGTCGCCTGCAAAAACACCAGAGACAGTTGACTTATACAAGCAAATAAAACACACATCAGCTTCATATCAGATGTAAGCACACAGTCTGAACTCACGGGTGAGAATTTTACATGTGGCCATTTCTCCCATTGACAGCAGAGCTTCAATTGGCGTCTGCGTTTGCAACTCTGCAGCCCTCTGGAAATGAACAATAGCTTCTCCTGGTCTGTCCATCTCCTTTTGAAACACGACGAGGAAGTGAGACGAACATGTCATTTGAATAACCGTTTATCAAGTTCAAATCAAAGCAATGGTCAAATTAATTTATCTTTGTCGGACAGCTTTGAAGATCCGAGCCAAAGTTTTACCTTGAGTGCATTGCCAAGTTCTAGACAGAGGCTAGCTGCCATCACAGGCTGGTTCATCTCAATGTGCACCTGTAAGGCATGTGTCAATCAGCATTGTCTTAAGGTCTCTCTAGAAATGTGTCTATAATAAAATAAGAAACTAGGAATCATTATGTACCTTGATGGCAAAACTGTAGCAGTTGAGTGCAGCCTGAAGGTGCTCATCAAAGCCAGGGGCTTGCAGCGCCCAGTTCTCCTTCTCAGAGGAGAGAAAGAGGCGAGCAGCATCGGTTAATGCCAGAGCCTCTCCAGGAGCGTTGAAAAGAGTCTGCTCACACCTGCAGTCAAGATATTCAGGATGTGCAAAAACACCAGATGCACCATTATGATTTACATCATCCCCCTATGGCTGTTTATCAACATCCCTGTGGTGGTTTATTCCATGGGACCCCTTGAGACGATCCGACTAAACTGGTTACTACATTGTTGACATAAAGCCATCCATTTAAACCAATCTGTCTTTACCGAGTTGAAAAGTAGCATGATTTCCCAACAATTTGAAACAAACATGGTAAAATGAGAACTGACAAATCACTTAATTAATGCATAGATAATGGAGTACATTTTCGATGGTTGTGCCTTAAGCCCTTACATGTCATTTACTTTAAGTACAGTGCAAAACACTCATATTCTCATTCCAAAGCCATGAGCTTTTAAAAGTTGCCATGAGTTATTTTGGCCCTAGCAGGTCTCTTGTATTGTGTTGAAACACTGAGGTGGTCCAGGTCAACCTGGTGCAAGAGTCCACTCACCGAGCCATGGCCAGGTTACAGAAGGCTGCATACTGAAGGCAGTCCTGCTGCTTCAGCTCTTTAGCCAACTGACCTGTGAAAACAGGACATTACATTTGCGGCAAACTGTGAAGAAACTGCTTTATGACAAATATTATCTATAACACAGAGATAGCAGTGAATAAGGCTGTACATTAGAGTTCTGTTAAGTGTAAAGGTAGCGTTAGGTTGCTCATTCACTTACCAAACTGTTCACTCGCCTCCGCTACATTGGGCTTCCGGAGAAAGCGTCTGCGACAATGAAACACACGGCTTAACGTATGCTAAAATGTAACGACTATACATTTAGAAAGCCAGCTATACTAAATACACTTCAGTTAACTGTCCAGGTGCTAATAGAAGAATGAATGAGTGCTGCGCTCGTTTAGCCACTGTAGCTGGCCGTAAATTAATTGTTGACGTTATCTGTCGAGTAACGCAACATCACATCTGTCACTACTATTAATAAACCTGAAATAAATAATTTCATTAGAAATAACATTACAAGCACTCAAAATGTAACGTTAAAGAGCGTCAGGTGACGCTGACTGTGGCATGTTAGCAATTAGCTTACACCTAGCTTGTCAGCGCTAGCTGTATAAATTGTCAGTAGCAGTACTGTCAAGTAACTTTACACTAATGCTAATGTTAAGTCTTCTTTCTATTTGAACTAATGTCACTCGATCCCTTACTTTTTCAGCTTATTCGACACAGCACGGTATCTCGCCAGAAAATCACCCTCTGCAGCCATGATCAGGGCAGACAAGTGTAGACAACAACCAAACCAGGAAGTCCAACTGAAAAGAGCGTCGCCATTGGCTCGTAGAATCGATACCTCACACTTTCATTGGTCAGGGTGGCGCTATTCAGTAGGAAATACCCAAATAAGGAGATACGTTGCAAAAATCAGAATTCAGACTGAGACAGATGCCATATTTATTTATGCTATTTCATATTTTTACTCCACTACATTTCAGAAGTCGATACTGTACTTTACACTGTATGTTATTATACCTTTTCCTCCACCATTACTCCACCTGAATAGTAACTAGTTACTTTTCAGATTAATATTTTAAATATGATGCATTGACAATGCTGTATAACAACCTAAAAATACAACATTATTACACAGTGATTTGAACAGAAAATTTGTACTGAAGTACTGTTACTTGTTGGTAATATTTTTGTATGTTTACTTTATATATTTACATGGAACAGAGGGTTTTTACATAATGTTTTTGTTATTTGTAGGTCTAAAAAACAATCGAAACAATTTAACAGGTGACAAAGCAAAGCAAAGTGACAAAATCACAGCCACTGATATACTGTAAATATCACATCACTTGTTTATCAGTTGAAAAAAGATTATTTTAGATTCAAAAATTCTCATAGACACACTCAAATACGCCTTCGTCCTGTGTGGTTTGTGCCATCTGTGGGGGAAGTAGAAGATTGGTCACCAACTGCATGTTTTATTGTTTCCCATTGATAACACAAAATACGATAAAGCACCTGAAGTTCACACTGACCGTTTCTTTGGGGATCTTTTCCTTGGGTTTTTCTTGGCTTTGGTCTGGCTTTCCATTGGCAGCCGAGTGATCCAGCACATCATAAATGGACCTGGGTCGAGTCTCTAGACTCTGAGGGAATTTCTCATATCAGTTTCCAAGAAATACAAAAGTGAACTTGTGAATGCGAGGGTAGATAGTGGCTCAAAAGTGACGTGGCACGCTTGAATTCAAGTGAAATGTGTCTTTTTATGTGCTGATGAGTAAAGAGGTGCTTACAGCGTAGAAAGACGTAGACGGAGCTGTAATTGCATCCACGTTGTCTTCCTCCACCTCTCCCTCTTTCCTTTCTTCTCTGCTCTGAGTTTGTTTTCTGTTTCCACATCCAGTGTTGCAATCTTTCTGAAAATATATAAATAATTGAATGCATTTAATACCAAAAACTGGATAACACACAAACTAGACTATAGCAGATATTTTCTTGTGATTTAGCAGCTGAGACTAAATGCAGAGTTCATTAAATGCTTGAATAATCTGGTGTGTGTTCCTTAATTGAGCAGTATGAAAACGACACTGACGGGATGAAGTGAATGTGTTTTTGGACATTCATCATTCTGATGATCTTACTTAAAAAAGGTAGGTTTGATTTGGGTTTGAGTTTGCCAATGACAGATGTAGGCTCATTAGAAAATCTTCATCTGGAGCTTCAGAAACTCATCTGTCATAATAAAGCAATTTTCTGACATTGCAACACACTGCGGTCCCGAGCAGAGCACATCTTACCCAATGTCCTCTGAAGAGCCGCACCGAGCCGACCACACTGAAAATCAGCAGCACGCCAATGAAGAAGGAGACCACGTAGCATTCTTCGTAATTGAACATCGGTGTATACCAATATTCTTCACCTGGAAAACACCCGCAATTCATTGTCAGTCAGTGCAGGAATGGTTCATAACTGGCTGCTTGAGCATGTAATCCTCAGCCAAAAATATCTCAGATCAATCAATATTTAATGTATAATTAAGAAAAACTTTTATTTGTGTCTCAAGATTACATTTTTTAATTACATTTTTCATCAGAAGTTTTTCTTGTTAAATATATGATATTTTGTTAGCATTTGGTGGGCTTTAAATCCTTTGAAACAAACACATTGCACATTTCTGTGGGCATTACTGAGTAACTAGCTTATTAGCCAACATTGTGTCAATTGGACTTCTCCAACAGTTAATTAATGAGGCATTTTGTCATTTTAGTTCGACTTTAAGGTGACAACAATGTTTTATAGTTAACTTTCATGAATGGAAAATAATGTGAAAGGGTTAAAGTTGTAAGACGAAAATGTGGACTTGTCAATACCCTAAAGTATAACCTGTTAAACATCTGTTTGACTCTAAATGGAGCATCATTTACTAAATGAACATCATGCTGTATTGAAGAAGACTTTGAGACCATAAACTCATGTTTACAATGTTTACTGAGGTAATAAATCAGGTGAGAACTAAGGTAATATCCTCGGAGACTTGCAATCAGACTTCTTTTTGCAACCAGAGCAGTCGCCCCCTGATGGCCAGTAGAAAGAATGCAGGTTTAAGGCACTTCCCTTGTCAGACCAGGAGGTTGCCGTCTGATTGACATGAACATAAATACATCTGGTTGAAAACTTTCTGTCTCACCACTACCTCATATGTTCTTTGTTAGCTTTCCAACAAACACAAATTACAAATGAAACACAACAAAAGAAAAAATAGTGTAATAATAATAATGCGTTAACACTCCCAAGTCATAATAACAGATGCTTCCCTCTTTCTGCTGATGTTGAATGAATGTAGTGAGCTTCCAGGCAAATTTCTCTTTTGTACGATTTTGAACATTTTCAACCGTCAACCCCTCCCTGTTTTAATGCCACTGGTCAGTCTATCCCACAGTGCTTTGAGAACATGAAGAAAAAAAAAAAACTTGCATCACAGTCGGTGGGTCTTCTCCGTAAGGTAGTGGGAAAAGGTATTTTACAGAGAGCTCATACCTGGTTATCACCTCCAATTTGAAGATCTCATACAAACACAGAACGGAAGAAACATATTACATCTCCTAACTGCTCCTTCACTCCCCTAAAAACCCATTTCACTTCCATCTTTCATTCACATTCTCTTTTGATACTCACTGACCACTCGAAGGAACCAGTACACTTTGGATTTTTTATATTGGCAGCTGTATTCTCCTGAAATGGTCAGGTTTTTCAAATGCAGTATGGCACATGCTGCTCCATGCGTCTCATAGATGTCACATCTATATATCTGTTGGTTGCTAGGATCGGAGCAGGTCAAGACATCGCTCTGGTTCGTTGGCAACGGCAACTCAAGGATGATGTCGAGCTCTTTGCCTGCCACAAAGACGGTGCTCTCCAGGTGGAGGTCTGTGAAGGGACACGGAGATTAATATGAAAGCTGAAATAATTAGTCGATTCAACAAATAAAATGGCCTCATTTATATACTTGGAGTCTGTGAAATAAAGTTATATATAGTGCTTTTGTCCAAAGTGCTTTACAGGAATGACTGACATTCACCCATTCATTCACACATGGAGTCAACCACGCAGGGCGACATCCGGCTCGTCAGGAGCAATTAGGGTGAGGTGTCTTGCTCAGGGACACCAGGCACTCAGCTAGGAGGAGCCGGGGATCGAACCGGCAATCTTGCGGTTAACAGCCAACCCGCTGTAACTCCTGAGCTAAACCCCCCCCTCGAAGTGGTCGATTGATTATTAAGAAAAAGCATCAAACATACTCTGTTTGCAGCTTCTCCAATGTGGACTTTCTCTCTCCTCTCTTCTATGTCATTATAAACTAAATCGTTTTAGGTTTTGGTCGGACACAAGAATCTTTTGTCACACCTCATCTCAGGTTTTAAGAAACTGTGACACATCTTTGCTATTATTTTGACATTTATCGATGAATGATTTATGATTATTATTCCAAAATATGATTCCTCAAAGAAGAAAACAATAGGTAGAACTTCTTTTGAGTGCAAACAATCAAATAGTTACATTAGTGATCCACGCCGTTGTTTTCAGCAAGCGTCACCCTTTAACCTATAAGTGAGTGTCAGTCAAAAAAGAGTGAGGGTGGCTTACTTTGTGCTGCCATTCCTGAGCAAACAGAGAGGAAGGTGAGGACCAACATCCAGGCTGACGTGGAAGAAAGACCCAGAACTTGTTGAGCATCCATGTTCTTTGAATGTTTCTTGTGTTCTTGGTCGAGGTTGTTCCACGTATCTAGTGTTTCAGTTTGTCTTGGCACATAAGCTGCTGCTTTGGGTTTCCTGTTTCTGGCAAGGCCACTTCCTCAAACAGTTTATCTGGAGACTGACTTATTGGGGACGCTAACCGGACCACAGCTCTGATAAAAGAGAACATTTTCAACTTTGTTCGATGCCGTTTGACATTAAAGCCTGAAAGCGTGGCAACCCATGAGGATACGTCCATGTAGAAATAAAATTGTACTAAAGTGGCCCCAGCTCGCTTTGTGTTGCGTTAAGAGGGAATATTTCTGGTTGCGTTGTTCTGTTACGTCAACTGCCGGTTGCGAAGTGAAGTGCAGTGTTGGCTTTCCTCCACAGTGGGACAGTGTTGTGCTCTGTGTGTGTGTATGTGTGTGTGTGTGTGTGTGTGTGAGGCTGGATTTCAGCCGAAGGTGACAAACTGCCTGTTGTTAATGTAAACCAGCTGTGGCTGATGGTGACTTCTTCACGGCTGTAACTCAGTGTGCAGATGTTGAAATGCAGCAAAAATGCACATTTTTTTTTATCATTCAACCACATTTGTTTGTCTGTTTTTATTTATTTTCCCTCCTTCACACCTCCTCTCTCCCCCCTCTCCCTCCTCTCCCCCCTCTCCTCTCCTCTCCTCTCCTCTCCTCTCCTCTCCTCTCCTCTCTCTACACTTGACTGCTTTTCTCTTTTGGCTGCATTGGTGGCCAACTCTGACCTCACATCAGCCACAGCATGAACGCAGACACACAGCGAGCTGGAATAACATCTGGATGCCAGTCAATAACGAATAATTCATTCCATTTCATATCCCGTCTCCTGCACTTATTATCTCCCCTCTTTCCTGGGGAGTGAAATACACACATCATTTACTTACTGTAAAAACACTGAATGATGAGCACAACATAATTTTCCTAAATGCACATGCAGCTTTGAACATATTGGGTGTTTAAATCTGAAGAGGCAGATGATTTTTTTCATCGTTTTGCCGATGTTGACAGTCTTTACAGTTAATCTGGTAGAGAAAACACAAAGAAAACATGTTGTGGATTAAATGTGGAATTCCCCCTGATGTTGCAAGTCTCCAGCGGTGGAAAACACTAAATTAGTTTACTGTATTATATTCCTCAGAAACTTCACTTTATTTTACATTATCTGCCACCTTAAACTTCTTCTCCAGTATATCAGAGGGAAATATTATACTTTCCCCATATGTTTATTTGACAGCTTTAGTTCTTTC
Organism: Chelidonichthys spinosus; assembly: GCA_029853015.1. Taxonomy (NCBI): domain Eukaryota; kingdom Metazoa; phylum Chordata; class Actinopteri; order Perciformes; family Triglidae; genus Chelidonichthys; species Chelidonichthys spinosus. The sequence continues at coordinate 9,886,187 of CM056824.1, forward strand.
TTATTTATCAGAGAAAATATATTATATTTACATGCATGATTAAACTCGACCTGCTACAATTTATTTCATCAGTGAATAATCTGCTGATAATTGTCTCGATTAATCAATCTCATTAGGGTAATTTACAACAACAAAATGAATAATAGTTACAAAGTGCTTGACAGCAAAAACATGATAAAATAATAAAGATCAATATATAACAAAATTAAAATAATAATAAAAAACAACCATCAGTTGAGAAAAAAACAATCAGTATAAGTGAGTCTTATGAAGATTTAAAGGAGATAAAATGTTTAAAACTAAAAATCTTTGCTTGAAAAATGACTTCACAATTCATCGATTATCATGAGAGTCGATTCATTTTCCGTCAATTAACCAATCAATCGGAGCTCTCCATTCAAGTTAATCTCACAGTTATGACGTAACAATTACAGATTGAACTGACTACACTCCTTAAAATTAGGAATCCTGGACATTTTCTTTGAATTGACTATTTTATATAATGTAATACAGTTAATTTCACTTTGACTTGAATACAGGTTCTGACTTAAGTATTAAAATGAATGAGTGTATATTTTGATTTAAGCAGTATTCACTGCTGCACCTGGTGGAAGTGGATTCCAGCATTGTACGGTTTGGATGGAATCTACATTGTGAGTGAACACAACAAGCTTGTAATCCTGTTATCTGTAAAAAGGCTTTTTAAAATGTTAAAAAAAAAATATGGCTCTGAGGTGTGTTGAGGCTGTGAGCTGCTGTTGTGAGGGTAAAGGGCAGCCAGAGGGAAGCAGAGAAAGATGAAAAGGGTCTATAACTCAAGTTTGGAGGAGAAACTGGATCCTGCAGCAGAGTGAGATTCCAGCCATTATACCGGTCTGTTCCACACAGGGCTGAAGGAGACGGGACTACAAGTGGGTAACTTACGAGACTCCTCTGAAAGAAGAGAGCGTGCATCTGGCAGCAGCTGGATGTCATAGTGTGTGTCAGAGAGAGAGAGAGAGAGAGAGAGAAAGAGAGAGAGCAGGAGTTGGGCGTGCGTTGGTGTGTAAAGATCAACATCTCTCTGCGAATAAGGAGATTTTAGACTGGACCTGCCACACTCTACTGCTAGTTCAGTAGCGAGGTGAGGGTGAGAGCATCAGAGGAAATAAGACAGAGACGGAGAGAGAGAGAGAGAGAGAGAGAGAGAGAGAGAGAAAGTCAACAAGTATAGAAAAAGGCCGGGGCAGTGGGAGAGCGGAGAGGAGAGAGAAGAGGGACTTCCTGCTGAGAGTTGAAGCATCACCATCATTTCAAAGTTGTGAGTATCGGCTCATTTGCTCTTCTAGTGAACTGTTAAGTCAACCAAGTTAAAATGCAGTTATTTCAACACAAGCCACACTCACTGGGATACTGGATGGTGATCGTGTTAGTGTTGTTGATGTGTTTGTCCAGATGTGAAACGAGCTGTGTCAGATTAGAGATTTCCACTGTGCCTTTGATCGGCCCTCAAATTCCTATTCCATGACAACATGTAAAATACCTCAACAGTGAGTCATTAGCGTCCAGTATGATTCACAGACTGTGTCGTGTGGATGCAATCCTGCTTGTTTCCTCCTCCTCTTCTCTGGGTCCTCCTCTCTTGTTTTTCTTCTCACACCTGGAGTCATGGGACGAGAGAAAAAAACTTTGATTTGTCAGTTTGGACTGTATAGATACGCGGAGCTGACTGACTGAGCAGACAAACGCATCTATTACAGTAAGACTTTTTGTACTTGCAAGCTATTTTTTTTTACTTTAAAGTTCAAAGAATTAAAGACACCTCTCTATCTGTGCAGGTGGTGGAACAAGTGTTCAAACACGTCTTCAATAAAAGAGGAGAAATAGCACAGTATATAATAATGTGAAATATACATTAAAGTACAGAAGCAACAGCAGCAAATGCAGTATTCGTTGTGAATTATTATCCTGAATTATTGTATTTATTACATATGCATGCATTCAAGTGCAAACAGTATTCTATGTCGTGTGGACAAAATCTATATTCAGCTATCAAACTGTGTTGTATTTCATAAACTAATCATATTTACTGCACATTTTATGAAGAATAATCTACAAAGAAATTATGAAAGAAAGTTATAAAGTAGAGGAAAAAGGTCAAATAAAACAGTAAGTAAATGTGCTTCTTCCTTATACAGATGTTTACTGCCGACTCCTTCCTGGCCTGTGCTCATGACACCTGTCTGCATGTCATCACTTCTTTTATTTCCTTCTGTTTGTTAATCTCTTCATTTTCAACAGACGACACATGAGGTTTGTTTTTCTTCTCTCTTTCTTTTTAAAAAATGGGGAAGTGTCTGCTCGTCATGGCCCCTACCTCTCTGTTGACGCTGCTGATGGTGGTTGCCACGGCAACTGGGGCCCGTTCAGCCGGCGAGGAGAATGAACTGGATTATGGGTACTGGAACTACAGAGAGGGAGGTAAATCACGAGCCTCCCTTTGATCTCCTGGCGTTTCGCAGATACTGTAAATCACCAAATGTTTGAAGTTGTGATAATTTATTGGTGAACTGAATGAAAAGCAGCATTTGAGAAAATGTGCAGAGATGCGATAAATATAAGGATTTTGAAGTGATTGTAACACATGTGCCTGTAATATTGTTCATTCATCCAGGCTGTGTTTCTCTAAATGGAAGAGTGATTTATTGGTTTCAGCCGACAGTGTGAATGTGGCCTCAGTGCGCAGTGTGACCAGAGTTTTAGACGCCTGGGGGAAACGCATCTTCCGTGAGATCAAGACTTTACTGCACTCTGAACCCAGCACACTGCTGCCCGACTACTCCAGGTAACTCTAACACCTCCGTCACCCCTAATGCATTACATTTGAGCAGATTCAATTCAGTTCACATTCAATAGGCCACTTGAACGTCTCTCGTGGGGCAAACACACACAAACAATTCTCTCAGATGCATACAATCATCTAAAAAAACACATTTTCATGACCCGAGGAAGAGTTTACGATCTACAGCTAGAAAGGTGATCTCAGTAGAGTCCAGATCTCCACCAGCTGTCTGCAGAGACCACTGCTGTTTTGTGTGATTTAATGAATTCAGCCAATGGCCTGTAGGGCATCTAAAATACATTTGTCTCAAACTCAAAAATAAGCAGCGACATCTGCAGGCTCATTGCATGTAACCTATAGGCTGCAAAGTGCTGTAGACACTTCTTCAGATGCAAAAACAAGTGCCCATGTATGCAAGCAGTAATACACTAAACTCACAAGGCTATGTGCCTGTTTAGTGACTGAGCTGTGGTGAGATACAGAAGTGTTTGTTGTTCTGTTAGCTGTTAGCAGTTAGCCAAACACACCAACCAAAACAATAAAATTGAGCCGCAGAGCAGCAGCCAAGAGGTACGCAGCAGTGTGTGTATGGTAGTTGGGTTAGCTGATAAACAACACCACATACTGTTATCCCCCCACTGTGGGCGCAGGGTGGTGGCTGGGTGTCTGAGATGCACTCAGCCGTGTCATCATCACTAGCGGCTCCTACCGGCCCGAGGAGTCAGCAAAGTGTGAGTCACCACATGATGTCCTAGTGCTGTTCTGCAGCAGAATGCAAGATTTACAATGGACAGACATAGAGGTGCACACTCAGTCACTCACTCACTCACTCACTCACTCACTCACTCACTCACTCACTCACTCACTCACAAATGAACAAAAGCAGTATTTTTGGCAGTATGTGTACATTTTATCTCCTGATCAGAGCTATACGTTCCTTCCTGACTGTGGAAATGACAGAACATCAAAAGGCACATAGTCTCCATCAGCACATACGTCACATATCAGTTGTCATAGATATCTAAGCTTTTGAGCCAGCAAAGACAAGAAATCATGAAATTGCACAAGAGGGAAAAAAAGGAAATTCGTTTGTTTGCAATTCCGTGACAACTGGCCGTCTGCTGCTGATGAAGATGATGTGATTTGATCACAAGCCCTGCCACTAAATAGACCATGTGGTAAGATTTCCACAGCTAGAGAAAATATGGTAAAATATGGAAATATATATAAAAAATAAAAGAGTGAGGTGAGTTGTAACACATGAGCACACTTAATCAGCTACAGTTAAGAAATTGTATTTAATGTAATATTTTCTTTTAATATTAAAATAATTAAAATAATATTTTATTATATTATTATATTATATTATATTATATTATATTATATTATATTATATTATATTATATTATATTATATTATATTATAGTCTTTTATTTTATTGAAACTGAACATCCTATGTTTGTCCTGCAGGGTGCGCCCTCTGTCCGAGTCCGTCAACGACCTGTTCAGAGAAGTCTCTCTGCTGCGCAAGCGCATCACCGAGCTCTCTCATCGCCTAGCAACCCTGGAACCGTTCCTCCGTCACCACGGCTACTGGGAGGGGGAGGAGGGGGCGGCGGAAGGCGGACAGGCTCTGGCATCTCAGAGCCTGCAAGGAGAGGTGGCGAGCCTGGCCCGGTACACCCCGAAGACCCCGGGGAGGGCGAGTCCACCGAGGGGGAGCCGGGTGGTGAGGAGGAGACGGGTGAGAGTCCTGAATAACGGGGGAGTGAGGCTGCTTCAGAGAGAGAGATAGAAACACTCATGGGGGTGAAGAGAAAGTTAATGCATGTATGATATAATATAAGAAAGCTCATTTTTAACTGTATAAATTCTCCTTATAATAACACATTATAGTGTCATATCTTTAATAAAGTCTTTCTAAGATTATCTCTATTGTATTAACCTCCTTCTTCCTAACAAAAAATATTATTATTATTATTATTATTATTATTATTAATAATAAATAATTAATCTGTTACAGTGATATATCATGGCCTTCACCGTCACATGCTTTAAAAAAAAAATACTTTTAATTGTTTGTCATGATGTCATGGAGGCTTTGGTGAAGAGTGGCTTTATGAAATGAAATATTAAATTGGAAAAAACCATGGCCATGTTAAATAACAACATTAATAAAACAATTTCATGGTTTGTCTAAATATAGTTATTGATTTTATTATGTGTTATTTATTCAGTGAATATTGCACTTTTGGTCTTTACATACAAACAAAAGTCAAAACTGAAATGAAAGCCTTCATTATTAACTGGAGTTTAAAAGACATTTTGCAGCCAGAGACGTCGAATGAAAGACGCTGTTGAGTTGCATTATGGGAAATGTAGGACCCAGTGTTTTGAGGCTTACGGTGGCTTACGAGCGGAGGATGGCGTGTTGTTGCCACAGGGTGTCAGTGGTCTGCTGCTGCCGTAACCAGGCGTCACATTACCACTGATTCATGGAGGCTTGATCTTTGGTTTGGGTTTTTAGCTCCGCTTAAGTCAGGAACGGTCCTCATCGCCCCAGCAGGGGGTGCCTATTATCTGCTAACATAATTATACTGTTTGTTTGCGTGTGGTGAGCTGTGTGTGTGTGTGTGTGTGTGTTGTGGGCAGAGGCGTCAAACTTTATGCCTTCATTAAAAACTTTGCCAAGTGTTTCTACAGCAACCGGTTTCTCCTACAAGTCCGCTTGTCGTCCTCACACAGACTACAGCGTTCCTCACTTCCTCTCCTTCTCAACCTGCAGCCGCACACTCGTCACTTGTCACTTCCTCTTTTGCTTCCCCCCCTCCCTTCTTTTATTGTCCTCTCCAAACTGTAATCTGTACATCACCCCCACCCCTCCTCGTCTTCTTCTCTCCTCTACGCTGCCATGTGTGGGCGTTGAGCTCAGGCTGTACTTTCCATTTTGGTATTGTATTGTCAATGCATTGTTGCATCCAATCCAGTTAAGATGCTGTGGGAATACTGTATAAATCTCTCTCTCTACACCCCCCTCCCCTCCTCCCATTCCCCATCTCTGGAAAAAGAGCCAGTTGCTAGGTAACGGTTAATTGTCAAGAAGTAGCTACATGTGTTGTAATGCATCCTGAGGTTGTTGGGTTGGTGTAAGGAGCGAACAAGTAAGCAGGAACGGAGAGAAAATACTAAAGATTTTAGTTGTGTTTTTTTTAAGAAGAAGCAGGAGATCAAACCTGATTAGAGGATTATTTCTAGAGCCTCACATCCTTCTGAGTCAGCATCTGCAGATGTTCAAATTCTCCCACCGAATCTACACACGCGAGGCAGCAGTATACATTCTCAAATCTGCAGCTTTCTTTAAATAACTCCTGTTGCTGGACAAGGAGAGTCTGAGGAGTGAGGGATTTTTTTTAGGGGGGTTCTTTGATCTCTGCTGCTCGTTCAGTTTGCATCACTTCTTCCTCCCCTCAATAACTCGCTCTCGTCTCTTACCCCTTCTCCTGCCTCTCGCACCACCTTTTTTATTCTCAAGCCTTTTATGTTTTTCTCCTTGGTCGACAGAAGCACTTCTCCATCATGATTTGATCAATCTCGCAGCAGATGCGAGAGCAGGAGACGACACCCGGCTGCAGCCATTATCTCAGATCCCCCGCCGACCTCCGCTACGAGACATAATAACAGGATCTGTTACAACGTGGACATGAAAATATAAAGAGGATGCTTAGGAAAGATATCCTCTTAAGCTTGCTGCTGACCCGAGGACACAACTAATGATAAACCCCCCCCCCCCAAAAACAAGACAAATAAGTTTGAGATTTCAGATTTTTTATTAATACTCAACACTTTTATTCCAAAGAAGACAGAAGAATAATATTTCTCAGCACTTATTTTCACATTGACTGTGTTTAATCTCATTTTCAATATTACTAAATAGTCAATCAAATTTGAAATACTCTCTTCACACAAGTAATTTCTCTCCATACAAAAGAAAAGAAATGAGAGGGTGAACTAGATTTTTGTCCTATGTACATTTTTCACAATCTGTACAGTTCAGGGGGAGGAGTCGTTCGATTCCTCTGTGGCAAAAACAAAACAAAACACAAAAACAGAAGATTAGTCAAGAAAAGAGAAATGCAATAAATAATCGATTGTGCTTCCTGTGTGGCAATTAATGACGGCGCTTTGAGGACGCAACCTTCATAGCTGGTCCTTTAACCAACTCCAAACACAAAAGAAAAACAAACCAACAAACCATGACTCATCAAATGTGCACGCTATCTGTGTAATAAGAAACGGTTGCACACATCCTGGCCCGAAATCGTTACAAAAGCAATTTGGCGAGGGGCCCTGCGAATCAAAGGTTTATCCCAAATAGATCTGTTCTCTGCTGTTTTTGTACAGTTTTGTTGAGTTTTTTATATCAAAAGTCCATGAGCGTGTGAGGTAAAGTATTTACATACCGTTTTATAATAACAGTTATCTCTCTCCCACATGAGCACACACAGAGGTAATCAAGCGTATGTATTCAGGCACATACAACAACGGAGATAACCAATTGAGATATTCAAAAGGAAAAGTAGTGGTTGATGTGGAGGAAAGAAAAGGCTTCTTCAGTGACAATGAATGTATTAATCAAGACCTCAACCTTGTTTAAAAGTATCAACACAAACTGTCAAGAAAATTCAAACAGCACTTGAATCGATTGAGCCAAATTTTTGAAGATGAACCAAAATTGAGATTGGTTAAGATTGGTGTTTTCTCTTGCAACACACACACACACACACACACACACGCACACACACACACACGCACACATCTACGTGGATCATCGGTTCCAATTAAATTGATAAAAAGTCCAAATATTGTTCAAAAACACCCATTGTCTTTCTGGGTTAAAAGTTTAAGATTAAAAACAGAAATAAGGAAAAGTGTTGACATGCAGGTCCTTACAAACACCAGAGACCCCGAGTATCATACATACTGACTTGTCAACCAAGAGGAGGAACGTTCGACTGGGATGTACAACAAACTAAAGTATTCGACCCAGTCAGTCAGATTGTGCTTCGGTATTAAAACATGTTTTGGCAGAAAGACTAAAAGTCAGGTTTATGTGTCCGTAAATAACTGGGAATGAGTATAGAGGTCTGAAACGGGTTTGAATGGTAGCGGAGGCAGTATATTAAACTAACACAACTTGTGTTTGTCTTTATTAAGTGTTAAAGAGCAGAGATGTGTGTTTAACACCATTAATAACGCCATGCTTTTTTACTAAACGTACCACCTGCTTTACTTTCTCCCGCCCTCCTCTTTCTTCTTTCTCCTCAAACGTCGGCAGCTGACAGTCCACACAGGACCTCGGAGGACTTGAGGGCAAATGATTTCCTTCATCAGAATCCCAGCATGTGAAACAGATTATGTTCGCTTCGAGGGGAGAAATCAAGATTACAGATCCTAGAGAAATTATTCTTTGTGTGAAAAACGTGAGCTTGAGCAACTCTGGAGGGAGAAACGATGAGACTGTCTGACATTCTGGGAAACGCGCTTTATTTCCCTGTTGAGCCGTATGAGAAGATCAATACCGGACTCATATCTGTACGTTAGACATGAAGCTCGGACCAGAGGTCAGTTAGCTTAGCTTAGCACAAAGGCTGGAAACGGAGGGAAACAGCCAGCCTGGCTTAAAAGATAACAAAATCTGCCTACCAAGCAGATCCAACACGTTGCATCTCATTTGTTTAATCAAGAGTAAAAGGGATGTGGTTTTGTGGACTGCTTGGTAACACCATCGTAACAGCAGGAACCTCCTGTAGTTGCCCCTCCTAAGTGTCAATTTCACAACAAACAATGTGTAATATGTTCATTTGTGACCTTTAGAGGCTGTTAGGTGGATTTTGTTACCGTTTGGACAGAACTCGGCTAACCATGGAAACATCAGATTGGTCTCCATCTTCTCATCTAATGGTCGGCAAGAAAGAAATAAGCATATTTCCTAAAAGTCAAACTATTCCTTAAAATTTCGTGGGAATACTATTCAGGAGCTATAGTGAGCACACACTGTTCGTACTATTGACCCCAGTTCTAAACTAGAAACACTTGATACTGAAACGTTAAAGATGAAACTTGTAAATGAGAACGTTCAACATGTGTTCTCCTCCACACATCATTCAAATGTGACCATCATGAAATCATTTCTGAGGCCAACCAGCGGACATTAAGTGTGATTCACATGTATTTAATGGCTAGTTGGTTCCTGGGTCGTCTGTAATGGACAGTGAGGTTTGAGGAGGTGAAGAGTGATGAAGCTTGTTCTGAAGCAGCTCCTATATTTACTCTCTGACTCCGACTTTAGGTACAGTGGCTCTGTAGGTGACTTTTTTGGGGGGGAAGGTGGTGGTGGGGGGGGGGGGGGGGGCAGGAATGTTTGTTTATCACGGCACTGTGGTTTTAACCCTTGTAATCCTGCGACTGGTTACTTTATGGTTGGGGATCTATGTAGGAATTTAAGTTTCCTCTGCTTCGTCTCATAATGTCTGTTTTATTCCCATAATGTCTGTGATGCTCATGACACTCAACCCTCGTCAGACTTTTTCCAGGTGGATTTTCACACTCAAACCAATTAGAGTAATCGTTTGCAGGTGGATCCGTCTGCCGACAGAACAGATCTTGTGTGTAGAAAATCAGTATTAATCCTTTAAGGCACATCCAGCTCAAAATGTGAGACCAATTTGGTACTGCCGAGCAGAAATAAAAAAAACAAAAAGGAGAGGAAACGGCAAATCAGTATGATGATGTTGCTTCTGCAGCGGAAAGGAAAAAAAAGAGACCTTCTTTGCAAATTTATAAGTACATAGAATGTACTCAGCAAGTCATGCCTTTCACATACACTTCACAGCACTCAAGAGTAAGAAAAGTAAAAAAGAAACGAAACAAATCAAACGTGAAGAAGAAATAGCAAAAAAGAGTCCAAACTACAGGGACCCCCCAAAAAGAACTGACGACGGGTCTCCTGTAATATTGGTAAGCTAAGAAATAATTAACATCATACAAATATGTCACATGAACTATTTAAATCAATAAAATTGAAAAGGAAACAAATCAATCCAAACTGATCATCATTAAACACCGGAATAATATTCAATAATATTATTAACATTATCAACACAATTATTATTAGTTTACCCTGTTACTTCAACAGAAGCGTTGATTTCTCATTCATGATTGTATTTCCGTTGTTAAACAAAATGTTTGTTTTGGTGTGAAGGAACTGCAGGAGGGAGGAAAAGACAACGAGTGTGTGAAGAGAGCAGAGACTGGAGATTTGATTTAAATTTTCCCTCCCTCCCTCCCTCTCTTTCTCTGAGCGTCGGAGCAGCACCAGAATCCTCTCTTCTCATTAAAAACTTGTCTCCCGCCAGACTTCACAGTTTAGCCTGCAGTGGCCTCTGTGCATCGTCCAAATTCTCTGAGAACAACACACAGTATCGTGTCTCTTCATACTCTTCACACAGAGAGGTCATCAGCATCTGTACGTTTCTCTCCCTCTTTTCTTCACCCACTTCACCTCCCCCCCCTCTCCCTTTTCTTCCTCCCCGTCTTCACCCTCACACGTCTGACTCGATGCTGGAGAGCTTTTCATAAACGTGTCCATTGCTGGCACCGTTGAAGGGTCTCTGTCCCTGCCCCAAACCTAACGTGTCCCTGCCCACAGGCAGGAGCTTGCCTGCCCCGTGGTGGTTCCCCATGGGCCCCCCCACCCCGCCCAGACACAGCTCTTTGGGGAACCTGGGGGCCACATTGGACATCACCCCAGCTGTGGCGGACGCGGGCAAATAAGAAGCCGTTCCCATGGAGCTGCGGAAGTCCCCTCCTCCTCGGCTGTTGTTGAGAAGTTGCTGCTGCTGCTGCTGCGTCTGTGGCTTTTTGACGTAGTACGGTTTGGCGCCGTGTAATAGACACTGGTCGTCGCCGAAGGTTGGGATGAAGGGGTTCTGGTTCACCTTATCTGGGTAGAGAGATTTAGACAAGGAGTAAGTCCCGGCCCCTCTGCTGCTACCACCACCTCCACCACCACCGCAGCCCCCACCTCCCATCATAGCTCTATCTCTGTCCCTCAGGTCTCTCTCCCCCACCGAGCGCTGATGCTGCCCACCTTCGCCTCCACGGAACAAACTGAAGGAGGAGCCTCCTTTCGCCCTATCGCCGCCTATTCCTCCAAACATGGAAGGCTCTCTGTCGCCTGCATACCTCTCAAACATGTGAGCGTAAGGGCTGGGGCCCTCCATGAAGCGGTCTTTGTCTTTCAAGCTCACACTCCGTGGCTGGGGAAACTGCCCCCCAACGCCACCACCAACCCCTGCCATGCGGCCTGCCCCCTCCCTCTGCAGGTCCACAAACGTGTCATATGAGTGCTGCCTCCGTAACACCCTCCCGCCCGGCCCTAGCTTCCTGCGCTGTGCCTGAGTTGGTGTCTGGCTGGGTGCTACGCTACCCTTCACTCCAGCGAACACCATGTTATCCTCGCTGATGTTGTAAAGGTTGCCTGGCTGGATCTTACACGAGTCACTGCGCTTGCAGCTAGCGGAGCTGGGGCGACTACTGCTACCCCCAACCCCGCCGGCTGGACAAGCTCCGCCTCCTCCATGGTGACACACGTTGTGGCAGTTACGACAATCCCAGTCACCCCCTGCTATGCCCCCCCCTCCTAGCCCAGAAACCCCCTTCTCCCAGCAGGTGTGGGCCTGCTGGCCGGCCGACACTGGGCCAAGCCCACCTTTACCCTCTGTCTTCTTGCCTTTACCTTTGAGGAAGTCTTCTACGGGTACTAAGCTTTTACAGATACCACCACCACTACCACCGCCTACACCGCTTCCTCCACTTCCACCCTCTTGCTCCCACTTGGCCTTGCCCTCCTTGGAGCGGAACTGGTCCGCGTAGAAATCTCTCAGGTTCTCTTTGTCTTTGCGGAACAAGTAAGGTGAAGAATTACCCCCTCCTGCTCCCCTCTTCCGCTCCAGGGGAGGTGAGACCGTGCGGTGTGCCAGGGGCCCGTGGGGGAAGTGGTGGTGGACGGTGTGGTGGTGGGCCCTCCTCCTGAGGCCGCTCAGCTCTATCTCGTCCTGCTCCCGTCTGCACTTGGCCGAAGCGGGCCTCTTTTTCAGGCTGTCCCTGTACTGCTTACGCCGCTTGTTGTTGCCCTCCAGGTTGCCGTAGGTGACCGTGTGCGTGGAGATATCCGAAACATCCGAGCGAATGTTCCCATCGTCCCCCCCTGAGCCTCCCCCACCCCCACCACAGTACCTGTCATGACCCCCGATGAGCCCCGTGCTGGAGGCGCCTCCTTTGAAAGAAAACCTCCCGTACACATTGTTTCCCTTGAACCCACCCTGGTTGGAATCCGCAGGGGCGTGGCCAGCAATCAGGTCAAATTTATTGGTATTCCTGTGAGTCATGGAGGGGCGGGGCTGGGTGGTGAAGATGGGTGCTACCCCTCCCCCTAAACTGTCGCAATCGAACATGCCCCCCTCCAACGAGCTCGTGCTGCCTAAGCTACGCGGCCTGTTAGGCGGGGGGCCGGACATACCCAAAGCCGAGGCCGGGTGGTGGTGCAGGTAATGGTCCTGGTACAGGTTGCTGTCCTTCAGGGGCAAGTTGCCAAAAGTCCTCTCCACCTCGCTGATGTAGTCACTGAACATGTTGTCCTCCGGCAGGTAGGGCGGCGCTGACTTACAGTCGACAGGGTGACCCACCAAGCTGCGCCGCTGCTCCTGGATGTCATAGATAGCCGAGTCGCGGCCGCTGTGGCTGTACTCCAGGGCGGCATGCGGAGAGCCGTTGATGCCCGGGACGGCAGTCATGTCCTTGGCAGTGCGGAGCAGACGCAGGATGTTGGAGTGGGTGTTGTTCATGTTCTTCTTCATGGTGGCCGAGGGCGAGTCTATGGTCGACTTGTTTTCCTCAATTTGTACCCCGTGGATGCAGCTGTAGATGCCCTGGAGTGTGAAAATGAGCAGAAAAGGGAGGTGGAGAGAGGAAGAGAGGGTGAGACAGGCCATGAGAAGAAGGAAGAATCAGAGGGGTACGGTATGAGGCCCAAGTGAGAAGGAAGCAGCAGTAAAAAGTGCATCGGGTGGGGGGTCACATACGGTAGACACATAAACAGAGAGACAGGCAGCGAGGCAAACAGAGGCAGAGAGGTTAATGCAGTGCCATGTTCACTCCGACCAGCCTCTTGTTTACACACTATTAAACAGTAATAGGGGCTGAGTTCATAAATGACTATTCTCAGGGGAACAGCGTTGACGTTCACAGCTGCTGCTCAGTACTTCACCTCAGACACGGAGAACTGAGAGAGCAGATCAAAGCCATGATTGATAACACCAGGGGTGCGTTGAGCTCATGGTTTTGACCACCAATCAATAGGTTTAATCAATGTCATTTAAATTCAACTGCCCCTGGTGCCACTGGCTTTCTACCTCTGGATTGTTTTCTTCATTTTCTTTTCATGAAAAACATCGACATGGAAATGGATCACTTTGCAAAAGTTTGTCTGACTCACTTTTGAGATCACGAGACGCATGCGTGAGGAATCGTCTGTTTAAGATGTGATTATCCATCAGGATGAGTGTGTGTGTTTGTTTTGGTTTGTTGGTATGAGCAGGATTTTCAAGAGAGGGGGGAAGCCTTTTGCGAGTGAAGGCAAACAAGCGTGCCTAACTGGGGGTTGAGGGAATCTGTGGATGAGGCGACAGCCAAATCCGAAAGGTCGAGGACACACTACCCACCAGCCAACACGCGGGCCAACTTTCCTCAAAGGCGTCAACTTGTCAGAAACAGTTTCCGTCTCTTCGTCACTTTCCTCGCTGCCGAGCCACATTCATGAATCTGAATCGTGAACCCTCTTTTCTTTTACGCCTCCATTCTCTCTTTGTGTCCGTTTTATCTCCGTTCCCGCGTGCTCCGGTGAGCGGCAGCTGATCCAATGGGGTTGTCCGTCCGTATCTCTCTACATCTATAGCTACTACAGCTGCTGTGAAAGGTAATAGAACAGAGGTTCCTGGCACACCTCTGTGTCTAGCCTTTTCTACTCTGCCTTTGTCCTGCTACCCGTTTTCTTCTTTATCAAGACTCTCGCTAACTGATCTCTTTTTCTTCCTCTGTATTTTATTAGCCCTTTGTACTCTCATCGCTTGTCTATCCTTTTGCTTTCTATATACTGAAAAACAGCTTTCTTGAGTGCTGCACTGTCTTTTATATGTTTTTCTTGCAATGTGAGCATTAAACCAGGCATGGGAAGGTATAAAAGGGTATCTGGCTGTAGAAGCACATCTTGAAATGTGTACGCACTGAAAATGGCTGTAATGCAACAATTAAAATCAGTCTCGAGCACAAACTTAGACTGAATCGTGAGGCAAACACAGTGCTCATGTTTTGCATGATAGATAATCAGCAGAAGCTACAAAGACCAGAGGAGATTCCTGCCAATTCAACAACAAAAAAAAGAAAAGGAACGGTGTGTTTCCAAAGTGCTCAAGGTCAGATCTATTTGAAGTCCATTCAGGTGAGTTTGAGTAGTACTGTAAATCAAATGACATCACATAAACACCAGTGTCCTTTACTCAGGAAAAAAGCTGCTGAGACAATTTGCATACGACAACATCTTAAAGGTAATATTATGCAAATGAATGATATCTCCAGTGATTCTTTATATGGACATAAACTGCATGCATCAATAGCTGTGAGACACCGTGTTAAGTGACCCATCTGAGCAGAACTGTAACCACGCTGAGGCGAGATTTTCAACATCCACAAACACACCTTCAGGTCACCGGCTGAGAATGAGCAGCATAGTTAAGGCTGATAAACAGTGGGCTTCTCTGGACGACTGCAGGCTTTGTTAACCCTTTCAGGGAATGAGGCTTCTCTGATGCTGGTCCGTCCTAACACTTCAGGGCCACTCAGGCACATCAGAGTTGTACTTCAGTGTCCTTAACGTCAGAGAGGTAAGTCAGAAAGGTTTGTGGCATAGTTTGACGTGAGTAGAAATGAACGGTACGATTTGTTTGTCAAACATCTGAAACCTCCTCCCCACCGACTGCTGCATCCGCCAATGTTTGCAACTTTCCAACTTCTTCACGCCATGATTGGTCAGGGGTCCGTTTCACAAAGCAGGTTTAGTGAAAACCTTGAGTTAGTTAACCCTGAGATGAGGGAAACTCTGGTTTTTCTGTTTCACAAAGCCAGTTCAGCATAAATCTGAGTCAGTTACCCGGGTAACATGCTCCGTGAACCTAACCTGCTCGCTAGCAGGTTTGCTTCAACAAACCCTGAGTTTCTCCCTACATGTCTCCGCCTTTTTCCGGAATCTGAACCAACTCTGAAAAAATGTGCCGTCCTTTCATCGTCAACCTAATCGATATGGAAATAAAAGTGATTCTAGCAGCTTTGCATCGGGAGAGGATTTTGATTACCTTTCCTTTCAATCACATTTAGATATTATCTAAACAATATTCTCCGTCATTTTCAACATTTCATATCGCGGACATAATCCGCAACCAGATTCTTTGCGGAGGTAGTGTTTTTGCGAACGGGAGATTTATGAAAGGTTTAAGTACATTCCTGTGTTTAAATACCTGCTTATATTTACTGTTTAATATGTGAAATATTATTAAAATCATATGCCTTAGTCAACGTATTTGCGCAATATTCTTATGCTTAATTTTCAACTGAAGCCACTTTCTTTCTGTGCCTGGGGGGATTACACCCAATTAAAATGATAATTCATTCAGCGCGCTACTTTGCGAACTACGAGAATCGAACCGCTATCGCCTGCACCATAGGCAGCGTTACTAACCATTAGACCACAGCGTCGCTCTTCAAAAATGAAAATGAACAATTTTTACCTTTAGATCAATTGACTGTTTTATTCAGTTATACACATTAGATCGGGCAGTAAATGTCTGCCACGCCAACTATCTCTACTTTGCTGCAGTTACGGTGCTCCGCTTTCTCAGGATGAGCTCGTTTTCTACATAAACACTCGGTAATATCTAATGACGCTCTCCCCGTTGCCATGGTGAATCGTAGTATCGGAGCTCCATTGATGATGGCTTTGTAGAGTCGGCAGGCACGCGCGTAACTCAGAGTTTACATACTCAGAGTTGACTGAACTAATTCAAAACCGCTGTTCTGAAACCGAAAACTCAGAGTTTCCCATCTCAGAGTTGTTCAACTCAGAGTTCAGGGTTAGGTTCAGAGTTTGTTGAACCTGCTTTGTGAAACGGGCCCCAGGTGTGTTGAGGGGAGATAGTCAGAACCACAACGTTAGGTTTTCTGTTTTTCACTTTTAGCCCAAAACCTCTTTGTAAAAACGAGCGAATGCCTCTGGGGAGACTGAAATGTGTGCTCATCATCTCTCGCCCCTCCTAAAATACAACATTTTAAACTAACTGACTTTGAAAGGAACCTGAATGGACTTGGTCTGATGGGATTTAATTGATTTGCACAGCTGATGATATCACATGATTGTTATAGTGTGATCCCCTGACTTGCAGTCTGTTATAAAATAATAAAAAGTTGAACTGCTCTAGAATTAAGCTAAATAAAGATTTTTATCCTTTAGCACGGGACGCAGGTGACGTGTTAATTTTTATTTAACGACTGGCCGGGCAAACAAAAAGCCTCAAGTGAGTCATCGTATCCCCGACTAACTCGATACACCTCAACCACAGCCAGTGGTTTGAAAACAACCCCTCTTGTGATCTTTCTGTTGTGAGGACAAAGGTCAGGCCTAAAATAAAACAGGAGCACACTCACTCTGCTGATGGAGAAGGTGGCCCCGGGCTGTCCCGAGCACACGCCCATGAAGCAGAAGCGCAGCTGCCAGTAGAACCAATGTTCACAGATGAAGGTGATTAATGACAGAATCATGGCGGCCCCGAGCATGTAGAAGACCCCCGCCATGTTGTCCACGTCCAGCTGACTGCTCATCACCTCGTTCTTCTCGTTGTGGCAGATGCCCGTCAGCCACAGAGCCTCGAACTCCTCCATGTCACCTGGAGGAAGGAGAGCCACACATGCACAGGTTACTGGATCGAGGCGCTGGTGTGAACGTTTGTGTGACCGCTTGAGTGCCCACATCTGTCTGAACATTTAAGTCCGAGAACATTTTTTTGTTTGTTTGGGAAGTTGATGCCAAAAACAGCTCAGGTCTCATGTACGTGCAACAAATGTCATGTTGCATTATTTTGACTGAACGCCCCCCTGAGGATCATCCTCATTAAGAATTGCTTATGCAAGGCTATCCCTTCCTTGTTGTGGGAAAAAACAACTGCCTGCTGGGACTTGGCAGTCCTCAGGGAGGAAGTGTGTGTGGTCATGTGACAAGCGTTTCCGCCCTAAAATGTCTCCCCCTCAGTTCCATGTCCCTGGGGGGACTGCTAAAGGGGGAGGACACGTCCAGAGAGATTTGTTTGATCTGCACCAATGGTCTGTTTGTGTATGCGTAGGATATCAAGGGGGTATATATATATAAATAACTCTATTACGTGTGTGGACGTGTGTGTCTCTCAGACAGATCTTCACTCTTTATTTATTTATTTATTTCGGGCATGTCAGTTAAATCAGCATCATCACACATCTTTGTTCAAATAGTACAATACACATGACTGAAAGGGAAAGCGGGAGAAGCCAAGGCTTATCTGGTCCCGCCCCCATAATTTTCTTACCAATATTAACCCCAGTAAAAGAAAGGAATGCACAGATTTAAGTAGCAGTTCCTTGATGATCCGTTATTTTCATGCTGATGAGCACCAAACTGATATAAATATATCTATACTGATAAAGTATATAGTTTCATTTATTTTGTTTATAAAAGAAACAATTCAACATTTTGCAAACTATTATTTCATTTCTTTCTCTGAGTTAGATGAGGAGGCTCTCTCTGTATGAACTCCAGAGCTGGAGTCTTAGCTTAGCATAAAGACTGGATGCAGCAAAGCCAACAGCACCTCAAAAGCTCACCAGTCATCATGGTACATTCGTTTTGTTTAAAACCGCACACAAAGAGAAATGTACCACCAACAACCCACAGTGCTCTGTATGATGGTACCAAACTTGGCAACCTCACTGTGACGACGCAAGAAAGTGACTAAACCTAGTTGTTGTTCGCCAAAACATGCTTACAGCAAACACATTTTACATTTCTGTGTGTGTCCAGATTAAACAAAGGGTAGAAAACATATAATAAATAAGCCTTTGCAGGTGCTGGAAGATGTCATCTTTAACTGTGGGCAGAGCCAGGCTACTGTTGGCACCTGCTTCCTGTCTGCTAAGCTAACTAAGCTAACTGCCTGCTGCCTCGAACTCCATACTTAATCCACAGACATCAAAGTGGTATTAATCCTTTCATCTGACTCTCGGAAAGAAAACAAATAAATGGATTTACCAAAAACGTCTATTTAGATGTCTAATAAGAAAATGTGTTAATGATAACTGCATTTCCAGGAAGAAGAAAATGCAATTTTGAATGTTATTAGCAGCATCTGTGCTTTTTCTACGATGAAGAGTCAAATGTCTGCAATCATAGCGGCCTATTTTATTTGGAATCACTTCTAAATGAGTAGATTTATTTGCAGACTTTGAAAAAGAAAAAACACGACAACTGGATGCTCCTGTTTTTAGATGACTTCCTAGCGGTGACCAAATAAGTACTCCCCTAATATCTTCAGATCCGGGCTGGAATCTGAACATTGGTTCCCATTTAGAACAAGTGTCAGCATTGATTTTTCATATCAGCCTGCAGATTTCCGTGACAATGATTTAAGAGCAGGATAAATGTTCTTCTAGATTCACACTCTATATGAAGCACAATGACAATAGGAATTGATTTACTGGATCAATACGCAGAATCTATGATGTAATTGAAATCTATATCATCATAATCATTCCCTGCTTTCAAATCCTCCCTCCATTCTTATCCCTTGTGTTTCCCTCTCCTCCTCCTCCTGCATCTTTGACATTTATTCCACTTCCCTCCTGATCCTCTATCTGTTCAGATGAAGTGGCACTCAGTTTGCTGTTAGTAGGCCGCCGCTGATCCCCTCCCTCTGCACATACGACTTGCATCGTCTTCATATCTGGACTCTAACAGGACGTGACAGACATGAGCAAACATCGATGAGTCCGATCCCTTAACCTGGAGAAAGGCATGAGTGCTGACAGCTGAACAGTCTGCATGAAGTAATGAGAGGAAGTGTTTGATGTGTTGGCCTCGCTCACACAGTCCACACAACAATAGGACTTTACTTCCATTTGGCAAATTTGTGCAGACATGTTGTCTGATCTTTGGGGAACACACACTCATGTATGCACTCATTCACACACACACACACACACACACACACACACACACACACACAAATGCACGGACTGGAGTTTAGCATACATCACTCAGCAGCGCATGTCGAGGTCTGGGACGATTTGGCTCCTAAAGATCTGATCTGAGGTGAATGTGTTCTCTGACCCCTTCATCCATCACACACACACACACACACACACACACACACACACACACACACACACACCGGGATGGAAATGGAACACATCGACGTGTGTGTGGGTGTCACCGTGCTGTACATCATATGATCTGGCAGGTGGTGGAGTGCTGCACATACTGTCTCTGGAGGTGGAGAGCTACTGTACTCTCTAACCATTCACATTCAGAACAATTGTTTCTTTTACACAAAGACTTTCCTGAGATACAAAATGTGAAAGTTCTGCCAAAACCAAGGCTGTTGATGCTTTTTAAAATCTTGTATTCTTCAGTACGTCAGTCCTTTTCTATAAGTAGGAATGCTTCATCCAGTCAGAAACACACGATATACTGTAATACAATGAATGATGCTCAGGTGGTGTATGACTACATTCATTACATTTCTGACAACATAGCCAAATATGATTTTACTTGTCAGGATAATGTTTTTTTTGGATCTGATATGTATTTGTATTTCTATTATTTGTATTTATCATTTTTAAGTCCACAGTCAAACACGTCTTGCTTTTCTCAACAGATGAACTTCGTCATCTACGTGTGGAATTCTTGTCACATATCAGGTGTCCATATTGATTCTTTTCAAGTCTTCTGTCAAACAATTTCAATATATTTGGTAGAAGAATAATAAAGTAAAACCTGCCTCACAGATTGATGTTCGGCAGGACGGGCACGTCTGTACCTGAAGGTCTATTGTCTCATTATCAGTCCACACTGAAGGGAAATGTCCCTCCAGTGTGTCCTGCATCATCCCCAGCGTCCTTGTCATTTGTAGCCAGACCCCGTCCAAACAGAGGTGACAAATGGGCTCCCTAACCAATATAAACAAACCACCTCGACTGGCTCAAGCCTCTCATCATGACAGAGCGGCAGCACTGCAGCGGTCCTCGTGGATCACTGCACTCGTCATTCTCTGGCCGACACCCTGCCGGCTTCTTTCGGTCACTACCCAGAACACAACAACAGCTGGGGCTCCAAATAAAAACACGACCTACAAATTGAGAGCATCGCTCGGCGGCACACGAGGTATCATACAGTAACTGTTGCATCCGACTTGATGTGATGGGATACAGACTCATGATTCAACCCCCTCCTCACTCTATATCGGTATTAGACATGGGACGATATATTTCATATCACCATTATCCTGGGCAAAATAATCGTGAGTCACTATATATTGATTCACTATATTTATTGATTGTCACTAATGAATAACAATAAACAACAATAAACAAACAAACAGTGACTATAGTATATATTATATATTATAGTCACTGTTTGTTTATTGTTATTGTCCTATATGTATGGACCTTAGTCACCATGACAAATTCCTCGTTGGTGTAAAATCCTTCTTAGCAGTAAATATTGCTCTCTCTCCGATGATAAAATAGTACTATATGGCACTCGGCTTGTGGTGCTCAAAGCGCCAAAAATACAAATGCATTTACAGTAAATTTCCAGAAATCACGCCCTGGTTGTGAGCAGTTTCATGTAGGACCTAAATAACTCCAAAACAATCTGGATTGATAAAAAGCACTGCAGGTAAGAGGAAAGATACGCATTTTTGATTTTGGGGTGAACCTTCCTTCAAGGTCAACATTTCTTGTCCCTTACAAAATACCCTTTGCGGCCTCCTGAGTTTCCAAAATAAACATCCTCCTTCTTCACTTCTACGGCTGCAGCAGCTGCAGCCTTTCAGGCCTGCTGGTACCTCTCTGTTTATTAAGGACTGGGCTGTGCCAGCTTGGCTCAGGAGGCTTCATCCAGCAGCTCAACAGCCTCATCGACTGCCGGATCCGCCAGCAGGTTCTTGGATTGTTAACCGAACAAACACCGGCCCCCCGCTGAGTCACGGCTTCTTCCACAGCAGCGTCGATGACTTCAGATCACAAACTTTAATACACCGACGAGAGCATAACTTCATTTTTCAGTCTGAATGATCATGTGATTCTTGAAATCTGTGAATGTGACTCGACACTTTAGGGAGGTTCAGTTTTACTTATACAGAATGAAATTAATGCATATGTATTTGGGAGATTTTGTAATATGGTTGTTGTTGTGATGGAAGGTTGTTAGATCCTTATAGAAGTGGTGATGGTGTTGAGGCCTTTCTATGGGATTTACACTGTCAAAAAACCAATAGGAAACCATTTAAACTCCCAAAAACGGTATGACTATGAGAGTATTTGTATGATTGTGTACAGCAAATATGAAACCTCTGATTATTTGTTATCATTTTAACAAAAGCAACACAGAAAAGGCAAATAGAAATACCACCATTATCAGTTTATATATTCATATAAAGATATATATTATTTATTTTGTTACCATCTCCAAACAGCATGAGGATGGCCAGATCCACGGCTCGTTTCCAGCCGGAGTCTTTCTGGATGGCGATGCCGTAGCCGGTGGAGGCGAACACCTTCCCGCTCCCGATGGTGACCAGCTTACAGCCCTCGTCTCTGCCGGCCATGTAGTTCAGCACCGCAGCGTCGTAGATGAAGGCGTCCAGTTTGCTGCAGAGCGTGATGGAAGTATAATGTATGAGAAGAACTGTTATATTGTAGCATGCAGCCCTTTTGGTTTCTTTTTCAGCCATAACAGGAAGCTCATTCATCACTATTCCTGTCACTAGTTTGTTATAAATTGAGATTTTAGGACAATATGAGTCACTAGAATGTGTATGGTTGCTGATTTATTCAACACATTTATTAACAGCGGTGGATAACACTTCACTCTATTGGTTTGAAATGTCCCTACAATTTCTGGAAGGTTTCCTGTACCTTGGTGCTCATTATAGAGACCGTTGTATCAGTTAGTTTAGGTAGCTGTGCTTAGTTTAAAAATAGTAGTTCAATTTTCGGAGTAATTTCCATGTAATGTAGGAAACGCTCCTTGTAAACCCAAGTAAATATTCATTCATCAATCTTTCATTATTGGAGACTTAATTCCCCATTAATGCTGAACTGCCTCTGCACATTCCTGCATTTTCAGACGACCTGCTGTGTTCTGAGTAAAACACTCTAGGAAATGCTGGCTTAGCATTTAATTGGAGTTCGTTAATTGAAAGTGTAAACTGTATTTAGCTATAATTAATGACAAATTGCGTAGTTGTTTCAAGGAAATTATTAGAAATGTATGAGTGCATAAAATAAAGTATTACCAGGCAAGACATTGCATTGAGCGATATGTAGGAAATGTACATGTGCACCCTATGGACAGTATGAGGACGCTATAAAGCACATTTCCCTTTCATCCGCACTCATAATGTCAGAGAGTAAATAATAAGTATATACGGGGAATCATGTAGAGTAACTTTGGATACAATGACTGACTTTTTTTACTATTTCTATTGTAATTAAACAAATGTATCCTGTATGGGATTTTACAAAGCATATCTTTAAAGGCCGTTTTCTCAAGTTTGAGCCAGTGATCTCAACTTCAGCAGCTCTTACATCCACCAAACTTCCAGTTTCATTCCTGTCTATATTCTGCAGGGTTCTACAGGGGATTTGTTCATGTGATTCATAGCCTGATTTATATAACGTTTTATTCCTAAAATCATGGCAAAATTCATTTTTTAATGGCTGTTGACAGTAGTTTCTGATTTATGGAGTGATACAAAGAGATATCCAAAACACTCTGAGTCTATTATGTCGACAAAATGAAAAAGAATGTTGAACCTGGCTTTATATAATGTTCAGATTTCTATCCAGCTCATATTTAATAAGATAATGACTCATTTTCATATTTAAGCACGCACGAAAATGTGTAGAAAAATAAATTGCCTCAATATTAGTGATTAAGTGGGGAAGTTTCACATAGGTATTCCCCCTATTTACCTTAACCTCAAGCATGATTGTTTAGGTCAAATAACTAAACTGTTCATGAAACAAGGTGCACACTATCTCAGCGTAAACATTTCCCTGTATTGAACTCTATTCTATCCAGATCAACCCTGACTGACTTTTGCAGATGAATTGGCTCGGTGACAAACTAGCATCAAACGGTACGTGGAGGCTCTACAGGCCTCTGTGTTCCTTCAGCTTAAACAGCAAACACCAGCGGTACATCAGTGCTTCGCCTTCTTAATCCTTTAGCAGCGGTTGCCGACCACATTAGAAGACAGGGAGCGAGAACGAGGTGATTTTAGTCTGCACCTCAGAGGCAGAGAAGGGGAATATTAGCTAGCTTTCACAGAAACCACAGGCTGCTATTCTGGGTGCCAGTGGCAGGCAGAGGCACAGCTCCACTGGCTGCCCACCCACATCACCCAGAATGCTCCCTCTTCCTCTGTCTCCCTCTCCTTATTCCTTCATCATCTTTTCTCTCTATTGCATCAGCTCAGGACCTCACAGCTTCATCACACTGTCTCTTTTCTCCCTGCTGGTATCCTTTCAACCGACTCCTTCCTCCCCCCCATCCGTCTCTCCATCCTCCCCTCTCTCCTCACCCGCTCTTCAGACTGTACAGCGCTTCATCTACGTTCTTCTGGTGGAAGCTGGTCATGTAAGCGTGCATGTCCCGGTAGTTGTTGCGGATGTTGCGCTCTGTACTCCCATTGGGCACCGTGCCAAACCGGAATGGCGGCGAGAATTCGTTAGGCTTCTGGAACTGTGGCGGGGGTTTTCCGGAAAAGAAACCACACAGAGCAAATGACAGAAGAGTGGTCGTTAGCATGAAAAAGGCAATGAACTGCTTCAAACAGCCTCTAATGTACTGCAGGAGCACAGGACTGTGCTTCTGGAAAGTCAAAATTCACAAAATGCTTAGAGTTGCACTCAGAAGACAGAGAAACGTGCATGAAACACCAGATCAAATTAAAAAATAACATCTTCCATTCAGGTCATACAAGTGCTGAAACACTCAGTGGAGGTTTGCAACTGCCGATCATTTTCATTACTGATTTATCAATTCAATAAACATAACAAACATGCAAGTTTCACTTTCTCAAATCTGAAGATTTACTGTTTTTCTTTGTTTTATATCTTTGTAAATTGAGGGGTTTGTGTGTTTCCACTACTGCTAAGACCAACAGGTAATTTGGAAAAAATCACACTGGGCTTTAAGAACTTGTGATGTATTTTAAACTTGTAGGAACTAAACCAATGATTCCCCACCAGGGATACTTCTATGAAGTGGGGGGCAACCGAAAGCTCATTTTGGTATATTCATTGTAACAACAACCACTACATTACAAGCTAAAAGCACAGGACAGGAGTCTCCTCCCACCACCCTGAACACCACATGTTGTGAGTGCATGGACACTAGTAAGCTCTGTGAAAGGCCAAGCTTGTGCCATCAATAATATATGAATCTCGGACCAAACGTGAACAGTAACGATTCAGCTGTATGACAAACCATAGTGTAACATTATACACATTTAACTCTACTTTCAAATCAATTTACATGAACACATTTGAAGAATGAATCATTATTCCCAAAAATTACGAATAGATTTTTTTCTGCTGATTCTGTTTATTTCTGTTTTAATAATCACTCCTACTCTGTATAAATAAAGGTTAAATAAAATACATGATAAAGATTGAAAAAACCTTAAGCTCTAAATAAAACCTGGTCACAGAAAGTATAAAAAGCCATCACACAGCCCCACATAGTGCCATGATTCACACCTTTTTATCCGACAGGCCCGACACCTGGTCCACATACTCCTCCTGGATCATGAAGGCAGCCAGGTTGGCAGTGTAGGATGCCAGGAAGATGACAGCGAAGAAGGCCCACACTGACACCATGATCTTACTGGTGGTACCTTTGGGATTCTGCACGGGGACAGAGTTGTTGAAAACCAGACCCCAAAGCAGCCAGATTGCCTTACCGATGGTGAAGGAGGGACCGCCGGGCTCTATGAGAGACATCAAAGAAGAAGGGGGAGAGCAGATATGAACAAAGATGACGGAGGGAAGAGGGTGCAAGAAATCAGACTCACAGATCCCAGGTGTGACTTCTCTTTATCTGTATTTACTCATGACCGCCACTGTGGGAGGCACTTGATGGATTGCAGCGACAAAGACTGCATTTATTCCCATCTTTTAGTTTGTCAGTGATGGCGGGATGTGCTGTTCGGTCCACGTCCGCTGCCGTGACAACCCACTGTTCCAGACTACCTCTGATCCACCTACCTGGATGGCAGCATGACAAGGAAGCGGGATGGAAACACTACCTACTGTAGCTCTGTGGCATCAGAGACAGGGAGGAAGAGAGAGAACGGGAGGGGGTAGATGGGCACACAGCAGGCTACCATTATGCTACAGCTGGAGCTGCAGTATAGGACAACAGCCTTACATAATCTAGCGATTAAACCGCACACACTGTTGCTGTGGCCGAGGACACACCCACATAACTCCAAACCAAAAACACCCTTACCCTGCTCCCCTCTGGTCCTTGATAAAAAGGCTGTGAGCAGCAATATAACACATCTCTGATTTTATCTTGAGATGGCTAATGCAATCCTGAGAGTCAAACAGAGCCATTTATATAAAACCTGCTGGAAAAAAATAGATTGAATCTGAACCATTGATTTTGATGGGCAAATTGATTTGAACGGCCTGCTGGAACCGAATTTGATTCAACAGCGTGGCGTTGTTCCATACTGTCAGACGCCATTACACCTGACACATATTTTCAATGTATGGTAATAGATCTACTTAAGTGTCCTCATCGGTTTTACAACCCTAGACGTGGCGGTGTAACAATAGTATTTGAGAATGGCACAATAAAAAAGACGAGGTGGAAGAACAGAGGAGAATTTGTTCACACGATGATGCCAAGAATACTTAAGATCACCTATCTGGCTCTTGCCAATGATCCTTTTCATTAGTGGAAGAGCTTAAGTGACTGTAGATGGAGATAAGCACTCCACAACATGGAGTAGAAAGCGCTCCAATCACACTTCATTCAGAAGGGATTGTCCAGTAATTTAGCATACGAAGGGCTTTGTTTGAATGGAGCAGTCAAGGTAACAATACATGCCAAGTATGTCTTCATTTCAGCACAATGTACCTCATTGTCACCTTTTTGAACTTGCGGCTCTGATCTCATGTGTGTGTGCGTGAGCAAGTCTCTCACCTCGGCCATCTGCCAGGCAGCGGTTGTAACCCACCGGGCTGAAGTACTCAAACACAAACACAGCCACGGCCGACACCAACAGCAACATCACGAACATCATCACCCAGACGTCAGCACTGAAGGGCTCTAAAGCACAGAGAGGAGGGGGCAGGAAGCAGGGGAGAGGGAGGGAGGATTGTGTGAAGACAAGAGAGAGGAAGTTCATTAAACCAAATGAAAGAATATTATAAACGCACCCCCTGGTATCAACATGATTATTGGTACTGTGTGCTCACTGTTGCTCGTTGACGGCGTCAGTCTGCATGTGTGTGAACGCTAACGAACACTTCTCCGGAGGAAACGGAGAGGAAGGTTGGTATGTGAGAATGGACAGCTGTACGCATTGAAATGGCCACATTTTCCCCCACTTGTCCTCACACACAGAACAGTCTGCGACACTCTAGTTAACAACGGTCTCCCTACCATGCCCATTGAGTGGCTGCTCTGGAGCTTTCAGTGGTATCACTTGAGTTGGTCATTATCCAACTTCAAGTTTTTTCTCCTTAATATTATCAAAGCCCACGTTTGATAGTATTTATGATGACCACGGGATTCAGAGGAAACAAAGCAGCATGAAAACCGACGTTACAGTCTGTAACTTCAGCTCATTGGTAACATCCTACCTCTATTAAAGTTTCCACTTCTGCTAGTACACATTAAAAGGATATTTTGAAGCACTGACAGCCACCCTCCATCAAAAATATGTCTACAAAACACTTTTTGGATCTATTTCATATATTGCAGGAAGTAATTGAACACGCAGGAGCAGCTGCAGCCGCAGGGACCCTTGAAACATCAATCTCCTCAGCAAAATAACCAACGTTTCTGTGCCCTGCTGTTCTGTGGAGAACATTTAATCACGCTGCTCACGTCCAGATGACACGACAATAATTGACTGACCTCCTTATTAAGCTTGATTGACCTCTCTAAAGAAACACAAAGTAGATGCTCAACACGTGTGTACTGCCTCCAGAACTGTGGGACCTGTAGTATTAAACCACACATGCTGTTACCACGGCAACAAGAAGTGTCGCCGAATCAATCAGTAAGTCTTTCTAAAGCAAGGAGACCTCATTTGAACCGATTCTATGAAGACTTTTGTGTGTGATACGACTGAAAGCTCTGCAAACCCCCAGGAAACACACCTTGTAGTGTAGTTTTGTCTTTGTCTCCACCACAGCACTTTCACGTGATAATGTTGACGTACAAGTACGTGCATTTCGGTATCTACTGACGTTCACAGAAAAATGTTCAGCTGGATTTCATGTCACTGTAACCAAACTTGTTATGTTTGGTGCTGCTGGAACACATCGTTCACACGTAAACACACAATTAAACAGCGCCCTCGTTTAGTGAAAAACATACTTGCACTCAGTGTGTGAGTGTGCATCTGTTATTCGATACGAATGTGTGTGTGTGTGTGTGTAAGTGTTCACGATCCTGTTGTGCGTCTGCCAGAAGCACCAGGTGAGATTCTGCTCACCGAGAAAGGCGGAGGGGGACACGGTGCCGTTGCTACGGGAGACCATGACACTGATCCCCGTCTCAATGAAGGGCACGGAGAAGTCTATGACCTCTGATCTCTCCTCGTTGATGGTGAGCGAACCGACAGCCATGTGGGCATTCTTCAACACCACCTGTGGGTCAACCACAGACAGATAGAGAACGTGGAAGGTCAATGCGGACTATTCCCAAGATGGGGGTGAAAACAGAGCGGTGAGAGATACATGATGGGCAAGAAATTCAGTGCCGCAATTCATACACAAGTCTTGGTAGAATGGAAGCAGGAGGAAAACGGAATCATTACAACACTGGGTCAGTATTCGACTCCCCACCAACCCCACTTCCCTCTGAGTGTGTTCAGGAATATTTAGCCTGAAGATTTCTGAATCTCAGGGCAATGGAGCACAATAGACTGTGTTAATAAGGGATATGTACGCCAGAGTGAACAGGAATCCTACGCTCTGTTTTTCTTCTGTTTGTCACATTACTTCATAGGTCTGCTTTTTTCTCTCTGTCTCTCTCTCTCACTCTGCGTCTGTTGTGCTGTCTCCCATTCAAAGGGAATCATTAGCTGCTTGCTTAGGCATTTCAGGACACGGACTAATGCATCCAAGCATGCATGCGCAGCACATTTGTTGACGTATGGTTCAGGAACTGTATAAAAAGATAGGTGGACCCACGATACAGTCATTTTATGTTGCCCTGCACATCTTTCGTTCTATGCTGTAATCAATTAAGTTGCACATCACATCGATTTGTAAAGGTTTGCACTGAATGTTTAAAGTGTAATGTGTGCAGGAGAGAAGTGGGTCTTCCCCCGAGGCTGCTTTCTCCCTCTCGCCTTCTCTTTCTCTATGTCTCTCTCTCCGTCTCTGATTAGGAGTCTCATTGTCCTCTTCCTCCAGGTTTGGCCAAACTGATCACAGCTCCCCCTCAGGCCACGTTGTGGGGAACAAGTGCAGCTCGATGGCTGACGGAGACAGTGAGGAAGAGACATTCAGACAATATAATAAACCCCCCATCGTAACAACAAATTCCTTTGGGCTCCGAAAACACTCTCCTCAGTTGTAGTACCGTTAATATTAGTGTTTATTCTTAATTGCTTAGTTAATTAAATTATTTTTATTTTGAAAAAGTCTGTGTCTTGTACGGCCTTCACATTATAACTATTTATCGACAGACACTTAATCACAAACAGCTATAACAGCAGCAAAAGTGATACGCATACATATTCCGAATAAATAAACATATTCTCAGCTGTGTTAATCTGGAATAGCAACTTTCTCACTTTACAAAATAGCAGATGTTAAATTGGACTCCTGTGACTTGAAACGTATTAATTTGAATCACTTTTTTCACTTCAAATTCATGTTATCATAAATAGTGTTGGAATCGAGAGCTAAATGGACGGCAATTAATAAACAGACCTGCAGTCATAGCAAATATACTGGGGTTCGGTAATGAGATTTTGTGTATGCTGCTCTGTTTACTGTCCCTATGCTGGTTCAATAACGGCTGCATGGCGAGGTCTCCAGCGATGTGCTGCAGTGTTGTGCCAGCTGTGAAATCCACGACCAGCTGATGTGCCGGCAGGTCTGTATGAATTCAACCAATCTGTCATTGTGGGGATTTTAAAGCTGTTTACAGCCGATGCAAAGCTGCTGATTCCTTCTGGTGTTGGCTTAAGCTTCTCCCAACAAGATCCACCATTCTCCACTGAAACTAAATCAGAGCCATCAAGAACCTTTGGAATAAGCGGCGTGACTGTGAAAAGCCCTCACCTCCCCAACCATGCCGTTCCACGTCCCATTAATCTTCTTGCCGTGTTTGCCGTTGGTGACCAGGTAGAGGTCGTACGTGAACTTGACCGCCTTGGCGATTTTCTTCAGGATGTCAATACAGAAACCTTTGCAGCAGCGCTTGATGTAAATCCCTGAATCACCAGTCTGATTGCTGGTAGGTGGTACAGAGAGGAGGCGGGGGGGGAGAGAAGAGGAGAAAACGTTTATTTGGGTTCAGGTACGTAAAACTAGCAGATTGAAGAGAGAGAGGACAGCAGCAGCAGCAGCAGGGACGAGATGAAACAAAGGTAAAAACAACCAGGGGACATAGAGAGACAGAGAGTATGAAGGTTTTCATTCCAAACCAAAAACTCCATCAGATTTTTTTTTAAAAGCCATTAATTGCTCATTAATGGCCGTGTGCTGGAGGACCTCTCCTTTGATTGTCTGCCACTCACTGCTCTTAACCGGCCGGTGATCACTGAGTACTTTGCTCCTGCTCGGCCACTACTCAGCGTGCGGAGAGCTTTGGTGAGTTTTATTTGATTTTGTATGAAGTGTCTTGCCTGAGTAAGTCACCACAACAATCCTACCCAATACTGAAGAATTCTTGCTTCCCAGCTGCTGGGATTAAGTGAGAGTCTGTGGGATTACATACAGGTCTCTGGACACGCACTGGTCCTAGGTTGCTAAACAAACACATGTTCAAATGGAAACACGTATTTTTATTCCATGCCTTTTTATTGGGCATCGACCTCACATTTAAACCTGGATTGTCAAAAAACAGATTTGAAGCCTGAATAAATGCTTCAAGTATTGGTTACGCCAGTGAGACAGAGCTGACACACACACACATCTGCATGGGGACGGAGAAGACATCTGCATGGATTAAAATGAGGAGTGGATCTGTATCTGTGAGACCTGGTGGTGGGAAGGACAAGTACATGTACTTTTTTTGATTCTACCATGTTTTGGGATTTTATCGCAAAAACAAACTATAAAAACAACTATGAAAACGTAAACCGCCCCACACCTTCAATGTGATTGACAAGCCCTCTAGTCTCCGTCCTCTAATGTGGACTGAGGACAGACTGGAGGCTACAGTGACTCACTATCTCCTATCGAGGTATACCTGATAAGACGGGTCGGGTCGAACTGGTTAGAATGCTCATTTGAGTAAATATCTCTGGAACGCAATACGATGCCACCTTTGACATGACATCAACACTGTTACTTCCTCATATGCAGTTGATAATGTGCATACATTTCTTTTTATGTTTTAAATTCGAGCCAGATCTTACACAATGCACCCTTAAGGCCGTGTCCACATATCTCGACACCTCCGCACATCTGCCTCATGGAGTATTTTTGGCTGGAAAGAAATCCTGCAATTTCTCTGTGGCGTATTGTTGCCTATCTCTGAAATGCATGTGAGGTGTTTGTGAAGGAAGAGACAGACAGACAGACAGACAGAAATAGAGAAAGCGAAAAGGAAAATAGGAGAAAAAAACAGGGTCGAAGTTCAGTCAATAAAAAAACCACTGAGCCAGAAGATGTAGGACGCCCTCAGGAGACTTCAGGTAAGCCAGTGATAGAAAAGGAGGCCATTGAAGAAAATTCATTATCACACACCAAGGAGAAGTGGATAGCGAGAAGGTGAAGAAAGAGAGGAGGGAGGACAACAACGACAGAAACCAAGACAATGATCTAGTTATCAGCAGCGAAGCAAGCAGAGCTAATCAAAGGGCAAGGAGAGACTTTGAGAGGATGAAAGTGATTATATTTTTAAAATCAAGTAAAGAAGGAGGAGAATCACTGAAGCATGCAGCGTGACAGAAAATGAATAAACAAAGGAGCCAAAGACACGGGAATTCAAGGTAAATGTACAATAAATCATGACTGTGAGCATTTGCTTCCGCACGTACATGCATGCGTTATTATGACATTGAGTCATTTCTTTATGTCCTTTGTTTACATTTACAGTTTGCATAATATTCTACTAAACTACCGATGCAGATGCTGGGCTTTTATGATTGTTTTGTAAATCTGGTGATTTGTTTGTTTATTGTTTACATGTAGAGGGTTACACAGTGCAGTAGAAATGTATTAAATCATTTAACACATACTGATGTATAAAATCAAAGTTTTTCATAAGAAAAGGGGCTCTATTTTTGCAAAACCTCATTCTTAATCTTTTTTTCCCATTTCTGCCTCAATTATCACCTGAGTTTGAGCTGTTTGCGGCACGGCACAGTATTCCTCATGCAGGTCCCACTGAGCGGATCCACGTCCTCCACGATGACAAAGGGCGCTTCCTCCAGAGTCACGATGGACAGGTGGTCCTCCCGCTCCTCCGCCGCAGAGTACAGCTCAAAGCGAGGCCACACATGGTACCTCATCGTCAGAGAGCCTCTCTCCCACTTGCCCACCTGCATGTGTGAGTGGGAGGAGGGCTGTGTGATATACAGGCTACTGTAACAAGCACTTCAAGTGGCAGGGCGACACTCCAACAGGAAGAGACACTCCACAGGAAAATAAGCAGATAAGCAGAATACTAAGCAGGTAAAAAAGACGGAGGATAGACCAGAGGAAGAGAAAGTGACGGAACAGGACACAGAAAGAGGAAAGAAGAAGAAGAAGAAGAAGAAAGAAGAAAAGACGAGTATATGAGGTCAGGAGGAGAGGATGATATTTACCCTGTCCCATTGTCTGTCCTTGTCTAGAAGAATGATGACCAGTTTGGGGAACATCTGGTGACCCTCTTCGCTAAACGACAGGTTGCGGCCTTCAAATGTCACATTCATGAGGTACCTGAGAATAAAAATTAAAGTTCGGGTCAGAAATATGAATATCAGTCTTCTGGTCTAAAAGGAATATGTGGAGAATTTAGTCTTTCAACATTTCTTATTCACAGCTTTACAAATTCATGATGGATATTCATAATTAAAAATCCCCTAACAAACTCTTGATTGTGCGATTGATGATGTTTCACGAAGCTGAAGTGAAGACATTGTCTTTTAGAACTGCATTAATTGATATTTCCTGGGCCTTGGGAGCAGCACGCAGAACAACAACACTGACATATTACCACCAACGTTGTTGTGGCTTCATGTTAGCAAACAGCTGCTTATTTACACACCCGGCAGAAACACATTAACATTCTTACAGTCATCTTCCTGGCCACCTGGTGGACATAAATCCAATATTAATCTCCTGTTAACTCCGTTTTTCTCCCAACCACCTCCTGAGGGAAATATCTGGCTCTTTAGCGGCTAAATGCTCCACTACAGTATTTCCCCCAGTCACGAACTGAGTCTGTCTGCTGTTTGGTGCTGAGCAGTTAACGTACAGTGCAGCAGGTCATACAGCGTTTCTGCTGCTGAAAATAAGGTTCATGAGAGCTTCACTGAAACAACATCTGCCATCACAGTGTGCCATGCAGGTACCTTCACTCACCATGAGGTGAGTGGGAGGGGTGGTGGGAGAAGGAGCCCACATAACATCAAGGAGCATATTTAATTCTCAAATGTCTTGAACACTGAAATACTGAGGAAACACATCACCACAAACCATCACGTATTTATATTCGTTATGTGATTCAGAAAATATCTGGAGTTGATGTTTGATATCTGACACCCACTGGTTTTTTACACTATGCTTTTGTACAGATTTGCTTTGCAATATGTAAATTTGTATGTATCTGTGTTATGCTATTAAAAGAATGTACTGATTTAGCAGGTCTGAGGTCTTAAGACCATGCCTGTTGTTGCCATAGTTAGATTAAGGGCAAAGCCTTTGCTGTTAAAACACCCACACGATGAAATTAACTGCCAGAAGGAACTCAGTTTCTTTCTTTTAAATCACTCCTTCAAATCCAATTTAATCAAATGGCTTTTTATAAAATCATTTCAATTGCATAACATTATGCGTATGTTTTTCCTTTGTATTATTTCTATTACTACTATAAGTATGACTTCTTCTACTACTACTACTATTACTCCCACTTAGTAGTAACCTTTATGTTTTATGCAAACTTACTAAAAGACCATTTTAAAATCTGAGAAAGGGGATTTTGTCAAAGTTGGCATCTTGGTAAAACAAACAGCACCTGATAAACATGAAGAAGGAGTGAAGGGAGGCGGTGAGAATCAGCGAGAGCAGAGAGGGCGAAGAGAGCAACAAGAAACCCGGAGTGAAAGGTGGAAGAGAGAGTGTATTAACCGCCCGTATCAGCATATATGTGTCAACAAGTGTACAGCAGTGGCAGATAAGCTGGAATTATCTCTCACTCTCTGCCGCCTCCTTCCCTCACTCTTCCTCATCCCGATCTGTCAGCTGCCATCACCATGGAGACGCTCTGTCTCTGAAACAATCCACCAGAGAAATAAATATCTTGTCTGAATGCAAGGAGTGAGGTGCAGAGTGTGTGTGTGTGTGTGTAAGTGCTGTGCACATTTTACCCGCTATCATCTACAACCAACAGTATGAAAAAGGACTATAAATCTATTCGAAAAAAAAAAAACAGAAACAACAGATGAGCAATGGGCCTGAAACTTACCAAAGATTTTATCTTGAGTACCTACTACTGGAACATTCAGCACCTCTGTCTGTAATATCTTCTACTATAGTTATATCACACACACACACACACACACACACACACGCACACACCTAAGTAGGCTTGATAAAAGCCAATATTATGACTCAAGCCTCCATGAAATACTTTTAGCTGCAAACTGGCTGGCTAGCAGAGTAAAAGTGCCGTAATACACGTGTAACATGGGATTAGAATATAATCTCCATTTGAATAGGGAACCAAAAAGATCAAGGCGGTGTGGGCAGAGTCTCAGTAGGTTCAACTTGTTGCCGCCCTGATGCCATGGCAACCCATGTGACCAGTAGCAGTCTTTTAGTGTGTCATCATGACGGAGTGACACGCGTTAAGCTTACGCAAAAAAACGCAACATAGGGACGTATGCAGGGAGGCTCCTCACACAGGTATAATGTAATCTAATGCGTTGCCACGGCACCCACAACCACAGCAATTTTCATGCAATCAGCTGCGTTGCCATGGGAACAGTAATCTCGCCCGAGAGAGGCTGTTTGAAAGAGAGAAAAAGGAGTATTTTTCTGTCTAAACCTGAATGTTTACCCACTTCCCCACATGCTGTCTTTCACTTTCAGATCAATCTCTCCATCTCACCTCTGAGTAGCGCGTCAAATCACACATCAATAGGATTCATTTGCCCGTACATTAACCTATGCCCTCACAAAGACTGATAAATGCTGTGAATTTACAGCAGAGGGGGCTGCTCTGTTTATCATTTTGTATCCCTGTACTATTGATGTAGCTTTTATGTGCAGTTTGATTCCTTCTAATGTCAGAATTCCCCCCTGACTCTGCTGGAAGAAAAATAAAAAATAGAAACTACTAGGATGAGCTACTAGCAGCTCCTCATGCGGCTTCATCACAGCCATATGCAGCGTTTGTGTGCGCCTTGCTCACCAACTGTTCCCCAACTAAGCACTGGCTGAGAGGGGAATTTATTTTTTAGTAACACAGACACTGGATCATCAATGGCATGGACACTCTTCCAAAAATATCTTCAGACATATTTCAGAGCCATTTGATATGACTTTCTTTTATCTCAGTGTGAAGGTGTACAAGATCGCTGAAATTTCTATGTTGGTGCTTTGCAGGGATGCAGAAATATATACCCCTGCTGAGCGTGTGTGTAAGGAAGTCTACGAAGCATACACACACACACACACACACACACACACTCCTGCCTCTGATTGGACTCTAAGGGTAATACTCTCCTCCAAGCATGAGCAAGATCATGATAAAAGATTTGAATGAGCAAAGCTGGCAGATCAGGATGTGCCTTCCTAAATACATGTGGATGCCACAGTTCATAAGGCAGCACACACCGCTTCCTGTTATCCTTTCCTCTACCTTCCACGGATGGAGTCACCGCTTCAAGAACTGGCCGGTGCCTGTCCCGACCCAGCCTCATCACCCGGACGGATCTTCACGACTCCAGCTTCGAGTGACTCGACACAGACTCTGCAGAGAGCGGTGTGAAAATTGGGCAGCAGCAGCTATGGGATGACTTCTCTTTCTTCAATGTGATACTTCACTGCGATGAGAGCAAGCCTGAGCTTGAGGTCGACACAGTTGGAGACTGCTCCAACCACCAACGTTTTGCTGGTGCCTCCAGCTGCTGAGACCTCGGCTTCGTCTGCTGATGACGACAATATCTGTATGATACAACAGCTTCCCGCGTAAGGCCCTCCTACACCGTTCGCTGAGGAGGGTGAAGGATAACAGGCAGTGTTGTGCTGCCTTATATACTGTGATGTCTGCATGTCTGAAGGTAGGCACAATTGATTGGCTGGCTATGCTTGTGCCCATTTTAAGGGGACAGGTGATTGAAGGACCATAGAGTTCAGTAAAGTCTGCCTGTGTTAATAGAACTAAGGTTACAATATTGGAACCTTAGTTACCATCTACTGATGAACTACACATTACAGTCCTGTAGAGGCATTGTGTGAGTGCAATACAAGGATAGAATATGTTAAATTATGCTAAGAGCACATATGATGTCAGGGCTGCTCCACTCAGCGTTCACACCAGAGCAATTCCCTGGGGCCCTATGTGTGATTACCATATATTGAAAACCCATGACATAAGAGCGTTTGGCAGACAGTTACTATACACAAAAGGCGTGAGAAAGGACCCGAAACAATAGCTATATTACAGCAATTGTTAACTGAAGACGACAAAGAATGAACTTAAAACGTGGAGGTGGAGGTGATTTGAGACTTACTGAGCGTAAACTCGTCTTGTGCACAACTTATATTCAGTACTTAGGTGTCGATAGGTCTTGATTACACAGATAAAAGTATTTTTTTCCCTTCCCTATACTTTAACCTCACTGCCGATCTAATCTGTGTTGGGTACAGCCAGAAAACTGCCCAAGAAAAAACACCCATTGTGACGCTTTGGGGATTCTCCGAACACACAAACGAACAAATGAACACACATTAAAGTCACAAAGCCATACCATCATGTTATTGTATTTCTTAACTATATAGTGGCACCACTCAGACAGCATAAACACAGAGCGATGTGTGGACTACACATAGGAAAGATGTAAGGCTCTGAGTCTCTTTGAGCCCCTGCCTTTAATAACTGAGTCCACAGGAGCTCCATGTGATCTGGGCCCATGAGGACCCCTGTTGAGCATGAGACATCAGACAGCTAACTGTGGAGTCCAGAGAAGGGGAGTGCTGAATCAGAGAGAGCCCTCTCTCATATAAAATGTGAACAAGGGCTTAACTGGCGAGGACACTGACCTTCCACAGTCTGCAAACTTCAAAGACTGATTTTTCTAGTGGTTGTTGTTCTTATCTCCAGGGGGGAAATCATCTGAGTTTGGTTTACTTGAATATATTTATAGACAGAAGCAGGTAATTTGGCACATGGTAAGAGAGAACCTTTCTAAAATAAATATCTGATGATCTCATCTTGTGGCGACTTGCCAAGGCCCACTTCAACAGGGAAACCCAAACTACCTTCCTCCTGATTGGCCATTGTTGACAGCCTGATAAAGTCGCTGGAGTTTTTTAATTTTACTACTTCCAAGTGTTTTTGTCAGTGTGTGGACATTATTTTCTATTAGGGGTGTGCATTTTTGGCTTCACAGCGATTCGATTTGATTAACGATACAGCAGTTGACGATTCCATTCAAGGACAATTTTTTTTTGAATGATTCGATTTGATTCTGTAACTTGTAACCAAAATTCTATATCCACGAAATAAACATGCAATAATGTGAGTGAGACTATCTGTATTCTTCTGAAAGGTGAAAAAATAAACAGACCACAGAATTACCTATTTAATGTAACATATTTATTCTATAAAAAAGTAGTCCTGCATAATATTTTATGCTGAATACAAAAATGTAATGCTCAGTTATTTTTACAATTTTTCATAGACTACATGCTGGCAGATTTAACGTATTAAAACATTAATCATAATCAAGAATCACATTTCATCCGATTAAACGCATTTATATTGATTGTTGGTGAAGCCAAAACGATTCATTCTATTTTAGTAGATCGATTTAGTAGAATCTATAGGACCGACAATCGATTCATCGATGCATCGAATGAATCGTAACACCTCTATTTGCTATCATGTGGGACTGCTTATCATGGCAACAAACACCTGACCACCTCTTGAAAAGAACCGGATTCAAGAGTGCAAACAAACCCTTTCACATAAACTCCAACAAGAGCCACATTATTGATAGTTTGAAACTACTTTATGTGCCTCGGGTTGCTCCAAAACACCATGAATGGCTGGAGGTGGCCTCAAACGTGGCTTAAAGTGCTTAAATTAATCATCCTTCTTTCTCAGTATGGCATAAAAATAGTATCATTAAAAGGTGAATTCATGTAACTACAAATAGTCATGTTAAATACAAGTCAGTAACAGTAAAACATGTAATAATACTCTAATATGCCAATGGACATGTAGTAACAGATGGTGTTCACATATCCAATAAGTAAAAGGCCATATGAAATATCGATTGATTATATCTATGGCATTTAAAAGTCACTCACAGGAGTCTGCAAGACAACACAGAGTGAAATGAGGAAAAAATGAATCTATGCTCAATATAAGTGACCCTATCTTACAATATTTTTCTATATAGAAAATTAGGCTCAACAGGTTCTGACAGAAGAAGAAAGAGAGAGAAGTGGAGCAGCGGGTGGAAGAGAGCTGTCATCAACGTTTTAGCTTCATTTAATTGAAAGTGCTTTTAGGTGAGAATGGACTGTAGGAGCATCGCAGAGCGGGATAAGGAGAAGAAAGGGAAACAAGGAAAAGCAGGAGGATCAAACAAATCATGTATCTCCACAGTTCAAGACGAGAGACGTCAGTGAAAAAAATGGGTTAACAAAACAAAAGAGAAGTGAGAAAGAAAGGAAATAGGAGCTGTGACGTACAGGAGACGCAGATGTGTACATTTCTGACCCACTTTGATGGAAAGGCAGGGTCTATGAAAAGACACGGTCATTTGTGGTCTAGATGCACAATGAAATGGCCTGCCTGCCTTCTAATAAACAGAGCAAGGATTTATTGGACAGCCACTTTTATAGAACCCATTAAGGAATGCAATAATGCTGCTCTGTTTTAAAGGTGAAATAGGATGAGAGTAACATGCTCGCCGTACACGCATGAGAGGCAGCACACGGGTGAACTGGCCTGCAGAAAAAGGTTTGCCACTGAGCTCTACTCGATGACTCGGACGGAACGCGTGCAGCCGGCCTACAGTCATGAAAAAAAAGCGTCTCGTCAGATCACATGAAAACAAACTCGCTACAAAATATTAATCATCTCTTACATCACATCAGCCAGTGCGGCATTTCAATCAGCAGAGGGATTAGAGAGGGAAATTGAACGCAAAGCGCACATACGCAGTCAAACAAATAATAAAACATGATCCCTTTCCCTGCAACATCGATAGACACAAATAAGCCCCTTAGCGCCTCATCCAAAACCACTTGGAGCACATTTTCTCATTATCCAAGTGTTCCTGTCCTCTTTGTCTGGCAGGAAACAATGGATGACCTCTAGAGCTCTGTGTGTGAGTGTTTCCTTATTTGTGTTGAAGCGTGCGAGAGCTTGCGGTGTATGCATGTATTTATATATGCGTGTTTGTGTGCCCCATAAGGTCAAGCAGCCCCTAAACAAATTTGAGAGCGTGACTCACTGGGGCCTCCGATCTCCGTCCATCAGCGCTGACAGGATGGCATGCATGCAGCCCACTGTGGCCTCTAGCTATGCAGGACTGTAGCTATGCAGAGACATATGGCCTTATTATTGCTTTAGTCTCTTGGGGTGAGGCACAGGAATAGGTGGAATTATAGTGTAGTCTGTGAGTGTGTGTGTGTGTGTGTGTGTGTGTTAGGCTGCTTATAGCCTCTGGGGGTGACCACCCAAATCCACCCGTCCAAAGCCTCTACTTTTGCTCAGTCAAATGGAGAAAAATGGAATGGCTGGTTGGAATACACACTCTGTCTCTCTCTCTCTCTCTCTCTCACACACACACACACACACAAACACACACACACACACACACACAGAGAGCACAGTAGTGTCCCAGGTGTATGCCTGAAGGATGATTGAGAGCTAACCCTGTGTCTGATAGCACCCTTTGGGGACTGAAATATTTATGGCTGTGGTGTTATTGTTATCTCAGTCGTGTTGGTGGTGGAATGCTACACGACACACATAAGTGCCCCTGATATTAAAAACAGAAACATGGGTAATGACAAGAGCAACATTTACAGTAATACATCAACCTCAACCTGGAGATTAATGCAGCAGTGGCAGGGGAGGTTGCATAATGTTTCCCTAGTTCTTCATATTCCTCAAATTCCAACTGACAGTGAAACAAACAAACAAAAACACAGAAAATTTTAAATATTAGGGGAAAAAACAGGGATGAAAGGCAGGCAGGCGCATCGTTTTGTAAGGCTGAAATACATCTAATAAGGAATGACTTCAGTAATTCTAAGCTTTTATTTGATTAAGCTCTAAAGAGCAGTGAAATGTCATGCTATAACAACGCACGCGCGCGCATGTGTGTGTGTGTGTGCAAGCAATAACCCCACTCTTTGGCTTTTTTTCCCATTAATCCGGTTGTCCCTGAGCATTCAATTAACTGTGGAATTTCTGATCAATGTGAACTGTAGAAGCATGCCCTATGAAGTTAAATGGGGATACATTATTGAATACCAATACCCCTGATTGTTCTGTAATGTGCCAAAAAATAAAAACACAGAGGTTCAGAGGAAAAGGAACATAATGGATGTTTACCTTTAAAGACGGTTGTGGCTTAAACTTAAGGTAATACAAAACATTGTTATAAGACTGACAACTAATGTCTCTATCACCTTTTGTCACCTAACGTTTCAGTTTTTAATGAAACAATTTCTGGTCCTCCTCAGGAATTCCTCCTGGTGTGTGTGACCTCGTCACTGGCTGGTCATGTAGTGCAAAAATCACGACTCCCAATTACATGACAGTGAGTTATGTAGTGTGAACAGTGCAGCGATCTGACAACTTTGAAAGTCGTGTATGTGAAAATGGCTTCACACATTTTCCGTTTACATTACTAATATTTGTATTTGTCTATCCCAGCCCTCCTGCCCTGCTTTCCCCTGACTGCCCAGCCGCCTTGCATTCACTCACTTCAGTATTTCCCTGGAGTGGCCGGTGTTGGAGCTCTTTTTGTCGGGAGTCCCGAGGCAGCTCGACTTCAGCAGGGTGTGTGGCCCCCGGTCCAGCATCATGGTGGAGGTCGCCGTGGCAATGACAGCCACTGCATCACGTACCCTGGCCTCGATGTTGTAGTCCCATTCGTCATATGACACCGAGATAAGCCCTGGGAAAGAGAGAGAGTGAGGTGAGAGGAAGGGATGTACGGAAGGTGCAAGGAAAAAGAAGTAGAAAGAAATATGGAGAGAGATGAAAAGCAGGGGGAGGGAGAAAGAAAAGTGTGAGAAGGAGAGAGAGGATGCAAGTCGGCAGGCAGAGGCAGCGTTCAATGTAAAACAGCCGGAGGGCAGAAAGAACTATGAAAGTGAAAGCATTTTAGAGGCTGTAAAGTGGCAAAACACTTGAGACCAACTCAAGACTGCAATCATACCTACAATATCTTAATTTGGTGCAAGCGAAGGAGATATCTGCGTTGCTATTTAAAAATGAAACAAATGTTCATACAGGTTGGAATCACGTGAAAAAAAAATGCAGAATATGAGCGTCAGCCGAGACCATGGTCATCCGTCTCCAACTCATTTTGTCATGCTTTCTGGTTGTTTCTTTGTGGCTGCTTTGGATGATGTGTTCACATTTGAACAAATCTATTGGAAAAAGGCAAACCTGCATTTTCAGCCGGCCTTGGTGTTGTTACTGGTGCCATGGCGTGGAACAGCCTTGCACTACACACCAAGCCTTTAAATAAGAGAGGGGCTTAT
Source organism: Chelidonichthys spinosus (assembly GCA_029853015.1). Classification (NCBI taxonomy): domain Eukaryota; kingdom Metazoa; phylum Chordata; class Actinopteri; order Perciformes; family Triglidae; genus Chelidonichthys; species Chelidonichthys spinosus. Next base: position 9,928,017 of record CM056824.1, read on the forward strand.
AGAAGTCAGGTTAGAGCTTTTTGATGGAATAGGGTGACAGATGTTTTGTGATTTTTGCAATGTATCCGCCCTTGTTTTGTCATGTGTTTTAGAGGTAGTGTTTTAGAGGAAGTGTTTTTTAATATATTCCGATTGTATTTTTTTGTTTGTTCTTTGTGTTATTTTTGTATTCCGACATCTTGGGATCATGTTGGAAATAAGTGTTTTCAATTTAACATGTTATCCTCTTGATATATGTTGTATATATATGTTTCTTTGTCCGTTGATCAAAAAAACAAAAACAAAAAAACAATCAGTCACACACTATAGGAGGAGGTACTTCAAGTAATCTCGGGAGACTCTCTGGACATTCACAAAGAGGTCTCTTTCCAAACGCATCTCTCACTGACGGACTCCAGTAAAGCCTGATGGACACAATCTAAAAGTGAGTTGGCTTGTCGTTTAATGTGAGATATTTCTCAGTAAGTCAATGTAAAAACGAGCAGATATGACTAAACGACCCACCGAACAAATTACAAACTCCCTTCTGTGGAAGAAAACTCTTCAGGTCCAATTCTGTGGCTGGTTCAAATGAGGTTTAATCACTGACAGTGGAGAAAAGAAATTCACAGTGTATCCATGAAGATCCAGTCTGTTGAATGGCTTGGCCGAGTTGAATTTATACAGAACATGCGAGAGAACAAAAGGGAAGGCGTCATCAACACATGTCTCTCTGCAGAGGAAGAGACATCTGTTGATATCTACAAGGTGTGACCGTTCTCGGGAGAGCTAGACGATGTCACTACAGGGGTCACTCATCGGGCCTTGATCAATGTATTTGAGACAATGGTACAGAGACAGTTCAGGAAGAGGGATTGATCAAAGAGTCTTTTCATCAAGACTGCAAGGTTTAAATTCAATAGAAACAGCTCAGCAGGACATTTGATGTTCCCGAGAGAAAGGAACATTATATGGGATACAAATAAGAAATGTAAGGTAACACTTTTTCTTCTACACTTCCCAGAGGTTACCAGAAATGCACCCTACTACTTACTGGCACAACGTAGAGCAGAAACACGAGGAGAACATCTGCATATATGCAAACAAGCCCATCTGCCACCTTGTGCCCACATTTCAATAAGAAGTTTTTGAAAAACTTGCCAGATTATTATGTAACACAGATGTCAGTGCTTTACTCTATAACCTGAAACCAACACTAAGGAAAGTAGTTGCTTAAATCAGTTTGAGCCCGGCCCCTCTGGTTTTAATAGATTACAGTATTTCTACTTAAGAAAGTCAAGAACTAGACTGCTTTAGATTTCATTTCGATGTCTATCTGAAGTCTGACTAGCAGTCAGATCGGAGCCTGTGTGTCTTTGTGAGACCGGCCCCTGGTGTTTGGGCGTACCTGTAGGGAAGACAGAGGGAACGTGGTCTGCATCTCCAGCCACCAGCGAGGGCACGATCCAGGTGAAGCCATAACCTGTGAGGCCCACAGAATGGGCCACCTCGAAGATAGTGCTAGCCTCTTCCTTTGTGCAGTAGAGCAGAATAACAGGACTCTGCAGTTTCTTCAGCTGGTTCTGGATCTTGGAGTCTCCATCGTCCACCGACATGTCCAGTAGCAGGACTTCTTCCAGCTCCCAGCCCACAAAGCTGTTATCAATAGTGCTTCTGACCTAGATGGAAAAGGGAGATGTAATTTTAAAAAGTGTAGGCTGCACACACAGTGGAGTTGTTAAGAAGAGATACTGGCACAAAATCGACTGAGATGTCTCCTCCTCCATCTCCCAGATTGCAAAACTGTTCTTTCTTTACATATCTCCTGAGAGTAGGACGCAGTGGTCGCTTAAAGAAATAAAAATGTAATGAGCGAGATTAGGCAATCTCTTTTCCCAAATCTTTTTTTTATCTCCAGTATATATAGATCCTCAAACACACAGAGAATACTGTCATGGAGATAGTGTCTTTCTTATTTTTCTACGGACACTTGTAATCCCAGAGCCAACACCACAGGGTTAATAAATGATGTGCAGTAAGGATTGGATCCTTAACTCATATATGGCACTTACAGAGAGAGAGGGAGAGAGAGCACTGTTGCAGATTGATTATGGATGGATGTCATGATATTATTGGTTAGCATTGGTTGATACTAGTCTGGATGTGATCTTAAAAGGTTAAAAAGGCACATTTTTCTCGTTTATTCATTTTAATTTTTTTTTTTTTTTTTATAACTTTCTTTATTGGAAGCAATTCCACAGGTAGCAACACATCAGTACAGCGTGACATAGAGGACTTCCATTCCACCATTTCCCCCCATTTTTTTACCCCTCCCACAATCCCGACCCACTCAAAGGTGAACAGTTCTATGAGTCCAATAACATGTAAACAGTACAGAGTACATACAACAAATACATGAATAAGGAAAATGATAAGGTAGGCAAGTAAATGAAATTAAAATGTTAAAAACAAGAAAAAAACAAACAAACAAAAACCCCAACAATAATTCAATAAAATAAATGAAATTAAAATAAATAAATAGGGGGGGGGGGGGGGGGGGGGCTCAGTCACAATCAGGCAGAGAAGTCAAAGATTCAATATGATTTAAGAGAGGTTTCCAAGTCTTTTCAAAATGACCTAAGGAACCATTGAGGGAAAATCTAAGCTTTTCAAGTTTAATGGACAGTAGCACTTCTTTCACCCACCTACTATGAGATGGAGGTTGAGGATGTTTCCAATTAAGAAGTATGAGTCGCCTAGCCAAAAGGGTGGCAAAGGGAAGAACAGTACGGAAAACTTTAGAGGCAAGCGGCTGCAGGGGGGAACCAAATAGGCCCAAGAGAGGATCAGGAGATATAGTAGTGTTATATGCTGTGCTAAGAGTATTAAAGATTTCAGACCAAAAAATGGCAAGCTTGGGACAGAACCAAAACATATGGGAATGGTCAGCTGGAGATTGTTTGCACCTATTACATGAATCAGTTACATTGGGATAAATCCGAGATAGCCTCAAATTGGTGTAATTTTAATTGTTTGTTTTAAACATATTTCACAGAAATACAGTCGAGACGGTAAACTCTACCAGTTGATGTGAGTCTGAATTATACATTCAGCAAACAGGCACTAAATATCCTCATTCATGACCTCTGTTTAGAGGATTAATACATGTTTTCTTTTTCTTTCAAACCAGATTGCTAGTCTAACTTTGTTCAAAGGAAAGACCCTTCAATTGCTGCAATATTATTAAGAAATATGATTAGCTGACTTTCAATAACTGTTCAGATGTGAGTCGGATGTTCAAAGTCATTCAGGATCTCATGCCATCCTACTTTAAAGAGTCTGTTCTAAGCCCTGGAGATAAGGAGGCTGAAGCCTCACTGAGTGGCTGCATTCAAAAAGACATGCTCGGCCATTTTCCCTTTTCCATTAAAGCAATCAGAAAATGGAATTTGCTACCCACTTACATCAGCCTGTGCCAAACCTTATGATTTTCAAAGGCTTGAAGTTATGGCTTTAAACCAGACAATCATGTCCTCAGAAATAGTCATTTTTGTTAGGATTATTTCATAAATTGCACATATTCCGAGCTAAATAAACACTAAAATGCATTGAAAAAAAATAGATAAGAGACACATCTTATCAAAGGATAAGAAAACAAGCCTCTCTCATAATGGGTTCCCAAAAGACAAAAGTAATACCTAATGTGCCTGGGACCCAGAGCCAAAGTGAATCTCTCATTTGAATCTATGGTTGAAGAAGTTTATGACTATTAGCTGTATAATACGTTTCCTGCTGCTTCTGAAGTCAGCTATTATCAGAGGAAAACAGTCATGGGGGCTGATAAATTATAGGCAATTTTCGGCCTCAAATTATTGCCAATGATGCATCATGTGTGAAGGTAGTGCATAGACAGCTGCGGCTATATGTCCTTAATTATCCTGTATTCATACTGTATATCACATGTACGTCATTATGAAAGTGTCTGTAGTGTGTTTATGTACCTTGTTGACAAAGTCCTGGTAGCCAGGGTAGTACGTGGTGACGATGGAGAAGATGTACCAGTCATACTCCTCCATGATGTTCAACATGACGGAGGCCTGCTGCTCGATGGACGGACCAAACTGGAAAAACATGGAGTGGTCGTCCTGGAAACCAGAGACAGGGAGCCAATCAGCAAACAAGGTCATGAGTCATGCAGCATGAGAGAAAACTGGAAGGTAGGGCACAGATGATTGTGGAGCGTGTCCAGCTACAGCAAGCCTCAGGAACAAATATTGTGCTGTTTATAGCTCGGAGTTGTGTGTTAGTTATCTGTGCATGCTCCGTAACTGCACTCCAGAATATACAACAACGTGACATAGTTGTATTTAACTACTGTATTTGGGGAACAGGAATAACATTGAATAGCCACCAATCCAACATTGAGATATTGCAGTCCTTACGGCTTAGTTTTAATATATTGAGTTTCAGTTGCTTATTGTCATATTTTTGGACCAGGTATGATGTCTCAGAAATATGTAGCTATACATCGACATAGGAATGTTTGGGGAACTGTTTAGGAATGGCCATAATGTTTAATGTTTAATCTTCCTGCTACTTTGTGTGCTATGTGAAACAAGCGCAGCACATGACCTTCTCCTGGAACGTCAAGTCAGTTCCATTAGTTCAAGGAAATTAAATTACGTTCACCTTTTCGTTTTTAACCATCGAATAGTTTTAATTTCTTAATGAATAAAGCTTTTATTTAATTTCAGTTTACAAACAATATTGTCCCCTGCTTATTTTCTTTTTAGTGTCATATTTAGCTTATTAGCTTACTATAATAATCAAGCAATGAAGAAATACTCTCCAGTTCGGATATAACTGATGCTGCTAACCTCTTCAGGAGCTGCCATCATTGTTTTGAACATAGTCTTCTGCTAGTAGCTCCTCACAGGACGCTGATTGGTCCAGACGCAAGCATATTACCTGAACCTTATCAAGATTTGTGTGGTCTCTTGATCCTGTGACAATCCAGCTGTTGCTCCAGGTAAAGATGTACACTTCATAACAAGCTTATATTTAAAAAATGTATAATGTAAATATTAGCTCAGAACTTCTTCTTTGCAACATCTCAGACTACAGCTCTAAAGTGCTGGTCAGTAAGCAGGTGTGGGGTTGTGAACTCACTAATTGTCATGGTTAGATTTCTGTAGTTTTCAAACAAATAAGCTACGACATGTAAAGTAGTGGGACTTAGAGGTGCTGGTAGGTGTCATTTTGGAACTTTGGAGTCAGCCGGGCTTGCCGTTTCCATCAATATACAGCTCATTATTTAATCCCTGGACAGTGGTATCAATAATCTAATCTAACTCACCTTTAAGTCCATGCTGTTTACCAACTCTGAAGTTTTGATTCTGAATATGATTAAAGTCTGTGATTAAAGTGTGAAATAAAGGACCTTCCGCTCGTCACAGCATCATAAGTGAAGACGACAGTAAAATGCTTTCTAATTAATTATCTCACTTCCCTTGCCTTAAACTGCAATTTTAAAATGAAAAGCCAAAGCTCAGACACGCACCCTTCAGTGATTGTTTACATGGGCCCCTAAGAACAACTGACACTTGCATGCACTGCTACACCCCGCTTTATGTTTTTGTGCATTCATACTATGTGTGGAATCGGTCATGCGTGTTAGTCACACAGGAGGCGGCTTAGGTGTGCTAACTCCACTCTACATCTCCCCCTTCCTCCACTTTTCACCCACAGGCACAGAAATGATCTGTTACCTACTCTTCACTGTAATGAGGAAATAACACAGCAGTGTCAAGCGATGGTGAAGGGATTGGCAGTGGTGGAAACGAGGGGGGAAAGGAGAGGATCAAATCTGACGATTTACCTACGCTGACAGTAAATACACGGCGCTCTGTTCAGGAAGGTAATGATTCTCACGCATGAACGACAGCTAATGCACCACTCACCTCTAACCTCACACTTCCATCATTGTTTGAGCATTTCAGCTTCAACATGCTTTTAAATGAACTGTCAGGATGAGCGCTACATGTTATTTACCCTGACATTATTATTCCATCCGTGGATCCAGTCATTTTTCTATAACCACGTTCACCACACTACCCGTCTGCTAACCACGCAGACACATCTTCCTGTCTTCTCAGGGTGAAGCTTTATTTTTCTATTACAAGCAAATCCCAGGAAAGACCAAACCCAACAATGAGTTGATCCTACTAACAAGTATTGTATAGTCTAAGCCTAATGTTGCTTATTCCTCTGTGCCACAGACTGCCAAATACTATTAAAAATACATCAATGAGCTACACTTTCGAACTGGGTGGAAGGCTCCTTCTTTGTGACGAACATGGCATCTTTATCTTATTGTGAGTCTGCAGAGCACATGTCTATTAATATGAAAATTTCCCCCAGCAGATGTGCTACTCCTGTTTAACTAGAAGCTTCAGTGCCCACGTTTTCAGAAATTACTGAGACTCTTTTAAAAACTAAATCAGATATTTATGACCCGTTTTTAAAGACTCGCCTTCAGTAGGAATTAGTTTAGGATTATCTTATTATCTTAATATCAAGGTAAGTTGAAAAGAATGGACACTTTTTAAAATCCTCCAAAGGGTCAGTTTACATAAAAAAGACAAACATATTATCTAGTCATTATTGTAGTTTGGGTAATATTTGCCTCCACTCTTCTGTACAGTGGGATGCCCACGTTACTGTGTCAACAGATGGCATTAAGATCATTTAACAGTTTACATTTAAAAACACGGTTGTTATATGGAGCCGTTTCCAGAGCCGTTTTAAATGTGACTACTTTATGCAACTATTCATGTGTTTAGCATTTATCTGCCAATATTGTATTCCTGGCAGTGAGAGACTTAATATCATGCTTTAATAGACTTGTATGTATAATAGAACAGTTAACGGCATAAATAAAATAGGAAAAAACAAGTGATTTAATAAAAGTTGAGATTTTGGGCCCTAGTTTCGTAGATCAGGCGTAGTCAGCACTCAGCGTCCGCCTGGACTTTGCAAGTTTCTTGCACCGTGCAGGCTCGCGCAGGCACACCTCCCGTCTCGCCCACCCGCGCAAGTGGGAAAGAGGGAGGAGAAGAAGGCGTGAGTGGGAGACGAGGAGGAGACGAGGCGTGGACTGGGATTAATACAGCCGATTCAGATCTTCACCAATCAAATGAGCTCCTCTCCTCTCCTTTAATGCGTTAGGGGAGGTTCAGTTCAGTTCAGTTTTCAAAATAAAATACCGCGATTGACAAATGCGATCATAGTTGTGTATCTCAACTCGCACTGGGAAACAGGAAGAGACAATACATTTAATAAATGTGAAGAGTAGTTAAACAAATATGTGCATTTCAACAGTATATCTGCACTACTACTGTCTACTACCATAGCTTCCGCGGCCGGTGTGAACCCGTTACATGCACTGTAGTTCAGTGTTTAAGTAGTGTTCTGTTTTATCATGCTATGAGTTATACCACGGCTGTTCATAAGGCATGAAACTAAATAAATTATTTGAAAAAATGATTTGGTACTCTTACTTGTGTATTTCTACTTGATACTGAATCGATATCGAAGCATTTCAATCATTATCGAATCGAAATTGAATCGAATCGTGACCCAACAAATCGAAATCGAATCGAATCATGAGATTCTAAACAATACCCAGCCCTATCACGCGCTGTGCGTGCGTATCATAATAATAACAATGCTGATATTATAAAAAACAGGAGAGAGAGAGGGAGATGTTTTGGTCCGAGAGGCTGAGTTTCCGTTACGCGTGCCATCCGCCTTTGATCTGACGTCAGATGTGACGGGACAATCTATATAGATATAAATTCACGTGTTGATTCAATTAGTTGCATTAAATCGTGTTTGTTGTGATTATTTATTGCATTTAAATGAGCCTGGAACTGTGGAAACCTGCCTGTGAGGTCTCGGTGACGTGTGCACACTGCGCGCCGTCAGCCAAACTTCCACTCCGCCAGCTGTGATTCGCCTTGAATGAATGGACTTTATTTACGCCTTGCGCCTTGCACCGAAAGTAGACCAGAGGGGTATTCCATCAAACTCGCTAAGCGCAAAGCCGGGCTAATTTCGATAAGCCTCGCTACCTTTAGCAAGAGTTGTGTTCCATCAACGTGACTTGAGGCACTCTCCATTAAGTAACCATGGGAATTTATCCGACCAAACTAGCCTGCCCCGGGGCAGGCTAACCATCAGGCTTACTTTAGCGGGGGTTTCAGAGAAGTCCGTCTGTCGGAAACAACTGTACCAGCAGAAGGTTCCGCCAGGCCTAGTCCTCGTGATTTCGTCACGTGAAAGACCAAAAATGACCAAAATGACATATATGAAGTACAAACAGACTATATTTTCATCAAGCGTCTAAAAATACATGCTTGCAATTAAAAAATATGAATAAATCGTTTATTTAGTTTAACACTGACTGGCCATATCATAACTTAAAGCCCCCAGTTGGGTGAGTGGTAATGCACCTGCCCTCGGATGTGGGCATCGCAGGTTCACATCCCGGTGAGGATATCTCATGTGTGTGTGTGTGTGTTTTTTTTTTTCCTGAATAATTGCCTTTAGATCAGAGAATTAGACCAACATTTTACCTTAACTATGATAAATATGTCATACAATTTCCCCAGAACCCAAATATAACTTGCAAAAACATGATAGGCATAAAGATGTTATTATTAATAGCATGTTATAGATCCCATGACAAAGGCATTGCTGCATGCAATTTTCAGCCACATAAATTCCTTTCAGGTGAGTTCATTAATAGGTTCATTGAATGTTTTCATTGAATTATTGAGATAAATGAGTTGATCTATATAGATGCATTTACTAGGCAGTGTTATATTAGAACATGTTACTCTTAACGGTACTTCTGTATTAAATTGCTTGGCAATTCTTGCCCAAGCAGCCTCGCGATTTTTATGTATCACTACAGTATTCCCTTTTTTGGTTATGATGGGTTTGTACTCCTCGTACAGTTCCATCAATATTTTTTGCTCTGGTCTTTTCTGCCATTTTCTCGATGATTCGACATTCACGGTTCTGGTCTGGCTTCATATCCCGTGAACGGTGTAACACACGACAACGTTAGCCTGGCTTGAATAAGCCTCAACAAGGCGCGGCTGAAATGCGTTAATGGAGCGGGTTTAGCCGCAAGTGGAAGTTGGCGTTAGTTCTAACCAGGCTTATATAGGTAAGCGCCGCTTTAATTAGCGAGTTTGGTGGAATACCCCTCAGGTTCGAGCTGGCGGGCTTTCGGCGAAGTCTCGGCGAGGCTTTTTTCACGAAACTTCCGCTACGCCAAGCTGAATCTGTGACGCCTCCCCCTGCTGCGCCGCCACACCCATCTTGGCGCAGGCGATCCACCAAACTGCCAAACTGACTGTGCGCAAGGCTGCGCGGGTCGAAACTTGCATTACGCCGGCTCCGCCACCCTGCGCCGCCCTGCGCTGCGCCATGAAACTAGGGCCCTTTATTTTTGGTTTCTGATCATTATTGTCTGAGGGAGGTTTGGTGCGTGTTAGGGCGATTCTTGACCTCAGCATTTCTAAAGCGCTGGCAGCTTCCATTTAAAGTAATTTCAATGAAAACTGCTAATTCCAATGCTTTCAACCTCTCTTGTATTTGGGTGGCATCAGAAATCTCAGATATTCGAAAATGTGGACTAATCAAACCAAAACAAGCTGCATGGCCATAAACCGCTACCACTTCCATCATTGCTGTTCTGGTTTTCCATTTCGTCTCACTTTCTTACTCACGAGGTATCACATTCTCATTCAACCTCCTACGTCTTTGTCTTGTTATCGCTCTCTCCTGATTCTCTCTGGCTAAAGTGGGTTCAGAGACGTGTAATCAGTTGTGAGACCAAACCTGCTATTCAGAGGGATCGTGAGGTCACTACTTACTTCATTCTCTTCTTCTTACATTACAGCTTAAGTAATCATCATCTCATTCTAGCTTCTCTTTCCTCATCACCCCTATTTAATTTCTGTCCTTTATTCACATGGTATTGTATGGCATTAGCATCAGTTTTTTTTCCTCCCTCACCCTCTCTCTTTCTCTTGACCCCTACCCTATCTTTTTCCTCTCCGTCCTGTTTTTACATAATGTCCTGCAGCTCCATTAGTTCATGTCATAGAGGTGTGAAGTGTCCTGCAGTGCAAAGTCTGTGTGTGTCATTAACAGAGCTGCCGTTTCCCTGCCTGCTTTCTTTCCCGCCCGTCTTTTCACATCATTCTCCTACGAGCCCAACAAAGAGGTTTATCACCTCATTTTACTGTCCGTGAGGTGGGTTACGATTTGTAATTTGTGCGGTCAGGTTTGGTTAAAGAGGGGCTGCAGTTCGGACGAGTGTGAACTGTCCTAGATGAACTAACACGAGAGACGTACACGTGTTGAAGATACATTTTACAAATCAAAAACTTTTGGTGTAAGGCATTTTAAATGATGTCTGACACTTTCCATCTATCTTTGTGAGATAGATGGACTGTGAAGCCCCACCCTCCTTAGTTACTGTTGCTACCCTGTCAAACATACGTTCTAGCAAGCATGTTTTTAACAATGAGTCCCTGATTTCAGACGGTGGTGGTTTCAGACAAAAGCCATGATAGCTGGTCTTGTTTTCACCGTGTGAGTCTGTGTGTGTGTGTGTGTGTGTGTCATCATGGTAAAATGTGTTCCTGGAGACACTGTTTTCTGTCTGTCTGTGGGCAGATTGTGTCAACGTGATAGTATCACAACTAGGCATGATGCCGTCATGAAATTTTACAGGTGTGCAGTTGAGATTCGGGTGAAGGTGGAGCAAGGGTGCTGGAATTATCAGGGTAGGAAGTAGAGAGCTACTCCCACCTTTTACTCAATCTTCATTATGATCACATCTTCACACTTTGTAAAGATTTGTGACTGCATCTTCCACAGTTGCAACGCTGTTATGGTCACAGAAGACAAAGTACTCAAAACCACTTCTGTGCCAGTTCGTGCTACAGAAGGTGTCTCCTGGACCACATTTTACGACAGTGACACACACACACGCACACACACACACACACGCACACACACACACAGCAAGGTGAAAACAAAACCAGCGTCGCCGTCATGGCTTGTGAATATATATGGTAATATGGTGCAAATCCAAAAAACATACATTAGGCAAAAAAATAGATTGATAAGGATTCATAAGGATCATAAAAATATAGTGGTTAAAAATAAATACATAAGTAAATAAAGAAGCATGTTTCTTGTGTTGCAGGGTAGAAGTTACTAGTAGAATGTCAAATTAAGACATTTTGTTTTAACATTAGTGTTCTGCAGCTTAGTTTATTCACATTTATAAACATATTTTTTTTTAGCAGTACTGCCCCATTGTGTATGGTGGTTCTGTCACCTGCCCTTTCCTCTGCCTCTATTCTACCAACCTAAACTCAGAGTGCTGCTTTTGGGTTCAATCCTGTTTTTCACCAACTTACTACTCCAGTAACATGATCAGAAATAATGTTGGCTGGAGGCACTGGAGTGTGAACTTCCCCAAATCCAATAAAAATCCTACTAAATATAGAAAGTGACAAGTATAACATTTATTGTAGTTTTTACAAGAAAGCCTTAGCAGTCCGGATTAAATGTTTGATGGGAGTTTTTTGTGACCTTGTGTTAAAGATGTGTTTATGGTTGTCATTTGTCAATTTTTCATTCAATCAAAAAAGCATGTAGACCTGTATTTGGGTACTTGGGTTGCTTTCCCCCCCCCCCCCCCCCCCCCTTTTTTTTGTCCCTTGCTTTGCTGCGATCATTATGATCAGACGATAGGGTGCAGGTCAATTCCACAAATAGTTATATTGTGAGCATTTTAACAAAACAAATCATGTATATTCATGATGAAAGATGAAAAGAGAGTCTGCTATTCCACTGATGTACTTTCAAGTGTGACAGGTCACGGCCAATTAATGTTTTATTGTCAGTTCAGTCTTTGTCTCTTTATATCACTATTCACACTTTCCTTCTTTTCACCTCAAACACCACTTTGGTGTTTGAGCATTAGCACAGGAATGTAAAAATAGTCGAACTGTAGTGGCACTGACTCTGCAACAGTTAGTTGTTTGAACTAGACCCGAAAAAAGTGTTATAGAGGAGTGAATCACTTGGGAGGCTTTATTCAACCTTTGTGCAGATATGGCATCAGAGGGCTAGCTTAGTAACACAAACCTCTGAGTCTCATTCCTGCCCCTGAGGTTCTGTAGCGCTGCCTAACATTTGAGTACAACCTCCGGTGAAGACGGTGACTCCACACTCTCAGGGAACTCACTGGAGACCCAGTGGATGACGGAAAGTCATAGTATGTTAATGCACCAACACTCAAATAAAACAGAGTTTTCTATTTTTTCCGCAGTCTGACTTCTCTCCCTCTTAGTGTCACATTTAGCAGAAGCATGTCTGCCAGTATGAAGCGTCAGGGGCTGCTCCGTGATTTTAACCAATGCAGACAGTAAGTAATGGGTGCATTTGATTTTGCTCAGATTGTCACGGACACTTAGGGCGTGTAGCCGGCGCCGAGCCTGCCTCTGCGGCTGCAGATGTTGCGCGGTACTGTATGAGAGCTGAGGGGAGCGAGCCTCAAGCAGGGGGGCTGAAAGGATTTGTTAACTCATCTCCATGTCATGCCAAAGAAAGCCCGTCTCCAATTAGATTTGCAGAGGTAGAGCAACATATCGGCCCAATGCGCAACATGTTCTGGTGGGAAAGTATTGGAGGTATGAGAGATGGAGAGGGAGAGAGAGGCAGACAAGGAAGAAAGAGAGAGAGGGGGGGGGGGTGGCTGTTCAGGCTGAGAGAGATAGCGAGGAGTCTCGCTTGAGAAAACATGCAAACCCTTAGAACTCAGAGACAGGGACTCAAACACACACACATAAAAACACACAAAAAGTGGCAGTTGTACACATCGTTCCCTCCAACACTCAGCTTTTTCCACTTCATCACACTCGTCTCTCTCCACCTTTCATCTTCTTCCCTCCGTCTATCTCTCCTGCTCACAGTCTGAGCGCCGCCACTGTTGCTGTCAATCCTGCTCAGTTTAAGCCCAACGTGCTTCATCATCGTATTTCTAATCAAACACACACAGTGTGTTAATTAATCTCATATTCGGCTGTTTAATTATCAATGACCCTGTTTCGAAGTATCTCTCCCGGCTTCATTCAGTACACTTCATTTTAAACATCCCATAATGTTCCAATTGAATTACTCTTGCTATTTTTGTCGTGGAAATTATTTCAGAATCGCTGAAATATGATTCACTCCCACAGCAGCCAGTGGAGCGACAAGGATGGCGTTGCGTTCTTTACAGGATGTTCTCATGGCTACGGGGCTGCTCTTAAGAACAGAAAATATGCTGAGCAATAGAATGGAAGGAGGTGTATTAAATCAAATACTTGAGGATTGTTTGTAAATAGTTGTATTTGTGGTAAGTGTCTGATTTACGTCGTTATGTGGCCAATAATAAATAGTCCAGGATGTTAGGATTACGTTTGCATATTTTGTGATGTGTGAAAACATAATAGATTATTTCAACCCAACAATAAACACATTTATTCAATGTTTTTTTCCCCTTGTAACATAATTGTACTTGAAAATCTTTAATTACTATAGCTTGAGTAATTTTGTTTTATTTGTGTCAAGATGCAGAGGTAGCAGTTAAATGTGAGAAAGCAAGGAAGGTGAAGAGGGAGGTGTGTGTTCCAGTAATCCAGATCCTAATTTCCTAAAAATGTCTGTTTCGAGTTCTCTCCGGGTTCTCCGGCTTCCTCCCACAGTCCAAAGACATGTAGGATGGGGATAGGTTCATTGGTGACTCTAAATTGCCCGTAGGTGTGAATGTGAGTGTGAATGGTTGTCTGTCTCTATGTCAGCCCTGTGATAGACTGGTGACCTGTCCAGTGTGTACCCTGCCTTCGCCCAATGACAGCTGGGATCGACTCCAGCCCCCCCGCGACCCTGAATACAGGATAAGTGGTAGACGATGGATGGATGGATGTTTTAAGTGAAGGGGTTGAGCCCCAAAAGTACCAACAATTCTGTCCCAGGCGCACTTAAGGTGGGCTGACCTTTAAGGTGGACCAGCACTATTCTTTTTTCAGATCCAGACCCCAAAAATGTTTAATTTGCAATCATTGAAGACTAAGACAACAATATTACAAATAATAATATATAACAAATAATCAAATTTGATGAGCTGGAACCAGAAAGGTTTGGAGATAAATGCATAAAATTAAAAATGATTTATTGATTATCAAAATTGACTAATTAAGTTTTTGTTTGATCCACTAGTTGATTCAACTGAATAATTGTTTAACCTCTACAGACATCTATTTGAGATGTCTGTGCACATTAACATTAGGATATTTTTGTCGATATGATCTCTTACTGTAAGCCAGATGATAAAGCTGACAGAATCCATTAAAACACCAGGGAGTTTCTAAACTCTTCTCTAAAAGACTCCATCATGTCTTCAATTCTGAAATGTATTCATCAGCTGAATGTCTAATCAGAACCAATTAATCTCTTTGTCATACACACACACACACACACACACACACACACACACATGCCCCAGGCATGCAATGCCCAGAAAACCCCCAACTCCACCCCCTCTCCACACACACAAAGACTCCTCTGAAAGCACAAAAAAACCTTGTGTTTGCCTCAAGCTTTCTACACCACTCCATCATTATCGCCACTGTGTGCACCACGAGGAAGATACAATTAATTGTCTGATTCAATCTCCCACTGTTACATCTGACGCTCCGGCAGCACTCACATCATGTCAGTCAAGCCCAAAGCCTTGTCCTTACACAGAGTGGCAGAGATTAAGACGGAGAGCAGCAGATGAAATCAAGTCGGTAAGTAACGGATGTGAACCAGTTCAGGGCAATGAAAGGACGGAGCTAAGAAAACAAACCTATTAAAAAACTAACACAAAGAAACTTGCAGTTTTCAAGTTTAAAAGCCCAGTATGACAATGAACGGAGGAGGGGGGAACGGAGGGAGTCAATTTAGCACTACCTTTGGCCTGGCAAGTTAATGGAAAACTCCTGCATGAGGAGTTGATTAAGCTTGTTAGCAGGAAGGAAAACGCAGGTAATTAATCACATTAAGACACATGGGGGCTTTGCATGCTGAGTGGGCCAGATCTCACCAATCCAAATGAGCCAGAGGCCCAATTAGACCTGACACCAGCTAACACATGACCGGGCTAACCAACTAGGGTGCGAGCATCTGTGTGTGTGTGTGTGTGTGTGTGTGTGTGTGGGAGGGGGGATAGAAACAGAGAGGTATAACTGAGCCTAGATAGAGACAATTAGATTAAATATTCACAAAAAAACTTGTTTCACTTTCAGATAAAGCTTTAAAGTATGTTTATGTTAATTTTACACTTCTTTCAATTACCTTAATCTGTTTTTCATCCTCATGGGCTTGGATGGGCAGCAGAGGCACCAAAAACATTGAATCCTACATTTCCCTGATGATCTAGAGCTTCTAAGAGCGACATAGGACAATATGTAAGTGGTGGCACAATGTGAGCAGCACACAAGTTTTACCTACCTGGGCCCTCTTATTGTAGTGTATGTGTCTGTATTGGAATGGCTAACTGGGATATCTAATTGAACTTGGACATTGTTGAGATTGTTCAAAATGCAATGAAAACGAGTCTAACGGGAGACAGGTGCCCTCTGTTTACTCTCACTACACAAAACATTGCATGTTGAAGGTGAGGTCATCACAATGACCAGGCTCCACTCAGGTGTGGTTGCTTCTCTCCAAGTGGTCTGATGTTATTAAAATCAAACACATCTAAACTACCACTACTCAATAACAGTTACTCCAACACAGTTACATACTTAGCTCGGCTGCATTAAGCACTGACACACAAAATCCAAGCCCTGTAAAAGTCGGTACTTTGTAAAATACCTGGATTTGTAAAGCTCTGTAACCTACGAATCCTTTATTCATAATCTTTCTGAGATAGCCTGAGATTTGCTTCTACAGACATGTACAAAGAAAAAAACAAACAAATAGAAACACGTTTTAACTCTGTGACACTGATGTTAACAACCGACAAATGATGAACATGAAGTATTACTTAAACTTTCAAAAGCGTTGAAAGTCAAACAACTGCACCCCACTTCGAAATGCAACATTTGCAGAAGGGCATGACAAATGGGACAAGTCCTTTCTAAAATATTTATCTACTGTTAAAGTGAGAACTGGCTGTATTTGATCATTTGAGAGGGATGAATGCTCGGCCTCTGTATACTGTGACCCATCAGATTCAGTGACCCGTAGCAGTGCAACAATGATTTAGCCTTCAGGTAACCTTAACTGCATCATTCATGCAGAAAAATCAGCGACCTATTTAGTTGACATTTTCTGAATGATACAGTGGAATGAATATATTTCCACGGTGTTGTTTTAACTTTAGCTTTCAGTGCTTCTGCAGCTGTAGCAGCTCGAGTGCGGACAGTTTGATTATTTCCAATGAGTTTTACTTTGCATTGATGTTAAATTACAGTAAATAAAACTTAACACTTCCTGAAGATGTTTCACAGTAAAAGCCTACCAGGAAAAAGGGAGACATTGTGCCTTTTCAGCCATGGGAATGCTTTAAACAGGATACATTTGTGAAAGTGTTGCGTTTCACTAACTGTGGCTTAACAGTGAGTGAAAATAAAAAATAAAAGCGGAGAAGTGTAGAAAGAATTTAAGAACAGCATCAACATCAAAAAACTGGGCTTGTAAACCCAACTATGACGAAAATAGCAGAAGCCTATTTCTCTTGTTTCCAGTTGAACATGTAAAGCACATTAGAAGACATTAAGCTGTGCTGTGGGATCTTTGTTGAAAATAAAAATAAAAATGATAGTGGATCAGCTCGGCAGAGAAACCAAATTAAAGCACTGCAGTGCATTACTGCATGTTCCTGGGCTGATCTACAGGTGTTATTCATACAGGAGCTATATGTCAGCCTTTAACTGTGTCAAGAGCCATGTTTGCCCTCTCTCCCCACTCTGCCTCCCCCTCCCCCATGCGTCTATCTTCCCTACATCCATACACCCTGCCTTTTCAATTCTGCTTCCCTCTCTAACAAGCACACGAGGTGAGAGTGCAGGCTGGAGTCAAGCGCAGCGCAGAATGAGAGACATGTGCTTCAAAACCTCGTCATGATGTGCTTTTCTTCTGCACTTCTTCCTTTCCTGTGTCTCCTCACGCCCTTCACTCCCTTGAAGCATTACTCTCATTCGCCCTCTTTAAGACATTCATCAGCACCTGGGGAATAGAGGGGTGATTTTCTCCACATTTTCATTTGTACACTCAGCCCAATTACTCCCATTCTCTTCGATCTCTATCTGTTTGCACTTTTTCAATCCGCTTTCTCTGAAATTCTCTTTCTCTGTATGCATGTATGGCTCTCCCTCTCTCTTCCCTTTATCGTGCTTGCTGTTAAATCAGATAGGCTGGATAAGTGTGGCAGCATGGTTACACAGATACCAGAGGCATCAGAGAGCAAAAATCAATCACTTCTCCCCTCCCCTTTCATCAGCTATCTCCCTCTCTCTCCCTCTCTGTCTTTGTAGCCCTCCGTTTCCTCCTTCAATCTTCCCGCTCTTCTCTTCGCAGTATCCTCGTCCTCGTTATCTTTTGAACGTCATTCAACATTTCCTTCCTATTTCAAAATGCTGCTTTTGATTAAAAAACAAGTCCCTCTAAAAAAAGATGCCCTCCCGCCTCTTTTTTTTTTTCTTTCTTGGAGAGCACAGATGCCAACCCATCTTCCCTCCATTTCCTCCATTTGTGGTGCACATATCCTTCAACGGCAGATTTTTAGACTGACGGCAGCTGGCCTGTCAAAGTCGGGGAAGTCGGGAAGAAGAGGACTAGGAAGCAAAAAGTGAAGGAGAGACACGCGGAGAAGGGAGGAGTGAGGGATAGAGAAAGACATTTCTAATTCAAAGAGACATGCAGTGTTTCCGTGGCAACTCGGTTTCCATAGAAACGGTCTTGCTAAAGATGCCATTAGTATGAAAAAAATAGGATACTTACACACTACTGCCCTGTATGCACAAAAATATAGGCACATATCTGTGCTGCGTTCGCCGTTACTGATATGAGAGGAGATGGCATTCCTGCACAGGGTTCTGATCCGCCGACACACCTGAGGTCAATTATAGAAGCTCACTTACAGGCCACTTACGCTGGTAGCTCAATCACAGGTTTGGCCCTTTGGGTAGAAGACGTGACACACTGTCTTGCTGATATTACCAACTGTACTTGTAGCTTTTTAGTGTCGCTGAGTTTTGGTCTGACTTCACTCTTCAAGTGACTTCTCAGATTAGGCTGCAGGGGCCAAATTCTCCATATATTGTCTCATTGACCGTGACAGTCTGCAGGCTGGGACCACCCACTCACTTACACACTTACACACTTACACACACACACTATATATATAACTAAAACAAGCTAACCCGGGCTGACAGAAGTGGACTGCATATAAAGCCTCGTTTGTGCTGTGTGCTGGGCCGAGGGGTGGGGGTGGGGTGGATCAGGCCTATTATGAACTGCATGTGCGAGTCATGTGTGGATGTCCCTCTACCGTCTCCGCTGTTTTGTGGTACATGGCTGATGATTTAACATAATGAGGTCTCATCACAACACCAGAGACATGTCGCTGCTTCAGCAGAACAAAACGTCCCTGCACACCACCACACCCTTCCCTCTGGGCACAACAACATGCTATTTAATATATTAAATACTTATATACGTATACTTGGTTAGATCGTTTTGTTACTAAAATTACAGAAAATAGTGAAAAAATGACAGTTGCAGTTTGTTACAGTGCAAGTTATTGACTAAGTGTTGAAGCTCTTAAAAATATGTTGACTCAAGGGTTATTTCTGTAAGTCAACTTAAACACCAACCTCTTCAGCTGTCAAAACAAAAATGAGAAGCTCTGATGGGTTGATTGTTTCTCCAATAGGGGTTAAAGAACTGTCAACGAGCACAACACAGTACATATTTGAATCCTGAACAAACTGAGGAAGAAGGTAGTGATCTGTGGTCTGATTTGTACGATGGTCGCGTTGCCTTATTTGTCTTCATTCCATGAAATAAAATAAAATATTCAGGGAACACATGACTGCCAGTTAAGGTGTATGCTTTTCCCAAGCTTCCACATCTTCAGATAAGCTGACTTTAGAGAGGAGAAAGTAACAAGGGTCTTATTTGTATGAGACTGAAGCAGGTCACACATCTTCTGTAACAGTGAACAACACATTTCGGTTTGTAATCTCCCTGTGATGGTTATCACCAGCTGGGCTGTTCAAATATGTAGCTGCCTATTTTTTAAATTGCCAACCAACTGTACAGATGGACTTTGCTACTGCTTGATGTAAAGGAGGTCTGGCTTTGAAGAGCAACAGTTCAACTGTCTATTGTGCCTAAGAGGAATGAAAACGAATGCATCATCTGCTCAGGTATTCAAGCCAATCATTGATTCGATTGAGGATCGACTGCATTCATATTATTCCCCGTTTACAAACATTTTCTCTCGTCAAAAATGCAGAAGATGTCAAATTACTTTTCATTTTTCTCTGTACTTATACACAAGCAGTGGCTTTGAAGGGTGGGAATGTAAGCTTTGAGCCAGTGCTTGCCGGAGAGCGTCGGTTTACTTTGATGCAGAACAGAAGGGGGGGGGGGGGGGGGGGATTAGAGGGAAAAGCCGAGAGAGAAAGATGTGGCATGAAGATAGAGAAGGAAGGAGGAATCCATAGAAACAGTAAGAAAATTAGGGAAAGACATGCAGCCCATTTGTTGTACTGTAAAGCTGAACATTTTGAGTCTGGCACTCCCCACCACGGTGTGTTGAACAGGCAGGAGTGTGTGTGGTAACACTCTGCAGGGGCTCACAGCTGCAGTGTCACATCAACTCACGGCTTCGCCCCGTATAATCAGCCTCGGCTAACACACTTCCACACGACAAGCTAACCTCCACGAATACAGCTCTCTCAAAAGGTGCTGCTTGATACGATATCAATCACAAATTGAAAATAAACACCAGATTCTTCTTCATCAGGTTCTCATAACACTTACTGTTTCTAAGCATACCTCTGCAGTAGCTGACTAACTGTATTTCAGGTTCTCTGTGCAATTGCGTTTCAAATCCCTTGTACTAAATATAGAAAGTAGCCCCCGGAGGTGAGAACCACTGATATTTAGTACACGAGGTATTATGTGGGAGAGTCTTTCTATAACTCCATCATTGACGCCGTTTGGCTGCCTCAGCGACAGTTTGGAGACTCGGAGTGACACCTTGATGGCTCCGTGGCCAGCGACTGTGTCACAATGCCAGCGTTTCCTATTAATTACCTAGACTGTGGCGGCCCGCCAAAGTCTATTTTGTCCCGCCACACTTTTATAATGACAGAAAATATTTTTACACTTCTCAATGGGTGGGCTGGCAGGCACTCTCTGTGTGCATATCCTTCGCAGCGGTGCGCAGCGCCCGGCTCTAGTTTGGCTCTGAAAGTGAAAGTCTGGGTGAAAGAGGCTCACGGTTGATAGCCTCGCCTGGACGCCGCCACTTTTCTGGACTTCTTTCTGGTTTGCCATGCATTATGAGTGTGACTTTTTTTCACAATTCATATAAAACCAGTGTGTTTATGATTAAATTATGTAATAAGTAGTATATTATGTAATAATATAATAAGCAAAAATTAATACCCAAATTAAAAGTAAACTCATGCAAAATAACAGATCGTTGGATTATAATTATTGTACAGTACTAGTCTAAATATACTTATTTTCCACCACTGCTAGAACAAGATTATTAAATTGTTGTCGATCTAGCCTCCTTATTGCACCAGATTTATGCATTTAACCGTAACATGTATAAACTTTTCTTCCGGGGGGGCGTACCTCCAGATCCCAATAGAGGGTCTGAGGTCCACCCACGATAGACTCACAGAATCTTGTGGGGAAACATTGAATGCCTTTCAGCCCAATGATGTAAGACACCTCAAATCCATGCTGTGCACACACTGTGTGTTTTACACCTGAGAGGAATCCACCCTCTGAGACCCACGGGATCACCGGCCGTCCCCTCCGACCATATATTCTTTAAAGTTAGTCCCTTCAAAGTTAGGATGCATTTAAGCGAGGGAAAAATGGTCTCTCAACTTAAGATATCTGAATGAAATGGTTTCTATGGGTACCTCCAAGTCTCCCCTTTACAGACACGCCCACTTTATGCTCATTCCATGCAATTTGTTAATAAACTGCATAAACACATGCATCCTTTTTGCATGCAGTTTAAATGTTTTACTTTCGCCTATTCTAAAAATGGTGTATTTGAATATTGCTGCATTTTGGATTGCCTAAACAATCTTGTGTTTGCAGAAATTGGGGATGACTGGAAAGCTGAGGATCCAATGAGCTTAATTCTCTTCATGTGTGATTAGAGATGCACCGATCCAGTTGTCTTCCGATCCAATCCGATACCGATACCTGGGCTGAGCATATCGGCCGATACCCGATACCGATCCAGTACTACTGTTGAATGAATGGACCGTATACCTTGTCATGTGACATTGCCACAGACATAAATGTACTTAATATTATTTATTAACAAATAAAGTGTACATTAGCAGCAAAAAGAAAGAAATAACACTTGTAACCATGTAAAGTGCACTGCAAACAGACATTTTAAAATGTGATATAAAATATAACAACTGCCTGAAACCCAACAAACAATGGCTTAATTAACCGTTGCTTGCTCCATGTTGCTCTGTTTGCTCATCACTACCTGCTGTGCGTGTTGTGCGTGATGACGTAACCAGCGTTGCAAACCTAGAATTGAAGTGACTAGATCGCTGTAAATGTATTGCTGTGTATGATATTAATAAAAATGAAATGACTGGATCAGAATGCTGGATCGGCCTCATTCATCCGATATATATATATATATATATACAGTGCTTGAATTGGAATAAAAAAGGTGCCAGTACTCTAAATCAGCAACTGCACAGCACGAGCGCTTGTGGCTCTCGTGGATACCATGTGTTTTTGCCTGGTTTACCTAGATAAACCCTATACTAGTTGCTTAGATAAACCATATACTAGTTGATCATTTTCACACACACATTTCTCTGTTAAAAAAAAAAAAAAAATTGTTTGTCTGAAATGGATACAATGTACAGTGAAATGGCAGCTATGTGTGGCTTTATTGTAGCTACTTGCTTTCTGCTTGCTTGTTTGCTCTGTCTCTCAACTTGCTTGCCCTAGTGAGAGAGCTAGAGAGAGAGAGAGAGAGAGAGAGAGAGAGAGAGAGAGAGAGAGAGAGAGAGAGAGAGAGAGAGAGAGAGAGAGAGAGAGAGAGAGAGAGGCTGTCTTGGAATAAAGATATCACAACTTAGATACTCACTCTTGAATTCCTCTGTCTAGCCCTCTCCATCCAGAGAGGGTGACCGGTTTTATTTTTCCATTTCTGCTCCCTGTACATAAATAACGGCGGAGGTAAATAACGGCCGGTCTCTAATGGAGGCGAGGGCAAGTGTCGACAGGCAGCGTTATTTCCACGCTTCCCCATTAGGTTTGCGTCGCGAAGATTTTTGGCTGATGCTATATTAGGGGATTTACGGTATGCCCTGAAATGCATTCGACTGACGGCAAGTGTGGAGAGACAGTGCGCCGCAGCCTCCCGCAAGCTCTCGAAAATCTTTCAAACTGAAACTTGTCGATCTAAAATGAAGACAGATTTATCAACTGCATAGCTTATTATAGGTATCCACAACATGATAAAAGAACTACAATATGCGTACCTAGATGCGTCATGAGGTGGCGGTACGCTGTAAGAAGTAACGGTACGCAGATGGGTAAAAATCAGAAGTCCCGGTACTGCGTACTGGTGAGTACCGGCCCAATTCAAGCACTGTATATATATATATATATATATATATATATAGCTAATTAGTCAATATCGGAGCCATTATCTGATCCGGGTATCGTGCATCTCTATGTGATGACGTTCGTCAACAGAGATTTCACAGAGAATCATGAAACTTTACAACCAGAAACGAGAGACGGGGGAGATTCGGAGGATGTATGGCTTCAGGTTGACATAAAAAGGGTTCCTGAGCAGTTTCCAGAATAGAAGTGCTTGCTGAACAAATGTAATCCTTGCAGAAATCTGAAATGTTAAAAGTCTTAGATACCAAATCACAGCATGGATTTGTTTTTGTAGTGTTCCTCAAGGTCTTGGTGTAAACTACAATATTGTAGAAACATCTTATGAGATTTAGTAAGGAAAGCTTATTGCATATGTGTGTGTGTTTATATGTATATGCCATCAGAAAGGCTAAAGACACTATTTGAAAAATTTGTGGGATCCTTGCTTTAAGGATGTTGTAGATCTCTGGCAGGAATTAAATATACCAACAAGGGCCCAAATAACTGGACACACTGCAAGGATCAGGCTCCAGTGGTCTGCAGCCATTCAAAATGAATGTTAAATTATTGTTTATGGATAAAACGATTCAGATCTTGAAGTGTAGCATAAAAATGGTGGTCTCCAGTGGGAGATTGAGCTTCTGGCGGAAAACCACCACACAGACGCATGTGCATCTGCCCGAAAGGGAAGAAAGTGAGTGAACAGTGAAGGTGCCACTCAATGGGTGTCACCCTCACCGCAGATAAAGACCACTGAGCCGAATGTGTCAGCCCCTGCTACTGGAGAGACTCACCAGCTGTCATCAACAGATATTACTTCCCGCTCTTCATCACTCGCTCACACACAAACACACACATACACACACAAATGGCCTTTAAGCACATTTCTAAAAATCGTTTGGCAAAGTAAAATGAAAATCAGCGCTTGTTTCCACCTACAAACTGAAGTGAATCCCTGATTCTTCTTGTCTACATGTCGGACTGTCCCTGAGCAAGGCACTAAGCAACAAATTACCCTCAGAGAAAAATGTTACTTTGGACAAAAGCATCTGCTTAATCAATACAATGTAATTTACTTAAACACCAGAACCTGGCATGTCATTGCTGC
The DNA here is from genome assembly GCA_029853015.1 of Chelidonichthys spinosus. Lineage (NCBI taxonomy): Eukaryota > Metazoa > Chordata > Actinopteri > Perciformes > Triglidae > Chelidonichthys > Chelidonichthys spinosus. The sequence continues at coordinate 9,952,132 of CM056824.1, forward strand.
GTCTGACACCGAAGAATGAATTTCTTTCCGACACACACGTACACATGCAGACACACATTATTTCTGGCATGTCTACTATATGGACTAACAAAATATCACAATACAATATATCGGTACATGACAGCCGATAAGTAACAGTAATAATAAAATGCAAGACAGAAATTCCAAAATATGTTTGAGGTAAATGAGGACCAGTGTCATCATCACATTGTCTGTTCACCAGAAGGTACTGACGAGTTAAAGTCCTGTTGACTTCATATAATGGTCATTATTCTTATAAAAAAATAGGTTCCTTGATGTTATGAGTTAATGTAAAAAATAATGATGATGATGAACTCTGGACCCATTCTGGACTGGGATCGTGTTGACATAAGAACAAAACTTCTCTTCTGCACCAAAACGTGTCTGCTTCCTCTAATGCTCCCCTCTCTTCCCTTATCTCAGTCACAACAAATTGAGGCTCGCTGATGAATGTAAATGACTGCCCTCCCCAGCTCCATGCAATTAGAACAAACTCAACCTTTCTGCCTGTTTGGGATTAAATACCCACAAGTCAGCCGGCTCTCTATTTTTAAGAGCCTTTCCTCAGTCTGATGCAAAACCATGAAAACCACCACATTAGTGACTTTTTTCCTGCCCTCATCGGCTCTTATCTTTGTATCTTTTATCTCGAGCTGACTGTTTTTTTTTCTTTCTGTATTCCCTAAACGTAAAAAACACGACATGATGAAGCTCAGTCATGACAGATGGCACCAGAGTTCCGTCTAATATGTCCAGCTTCAGAAAGAAATTAATTTAATACAGTGAGAGTGCACCATGCACGGCGCTTATGTCTGAACCCCTAACGATGCAGAATAAGGGAAACTGTAGGAGGGTCATCTTGAACTTTCCGAGGGAGTCTTGAGAGCGAGGCTTTGGAAGCTGTGACAAATTTAATGTGCATGGATAGTGTGCTACAGGGGGAATTATAGCAAAGGTACTGTACTATGTATTAGTTATGGGTTATTATTATTATACTTCTTGTTAATAATACTCTCTTCTATTCTTTACTGTGCAGCAGCTGTAATATTGAGCACCGGGCAAATGCTCTATGATATAACCAGACAAATGTCAGCATTAATATGTTCAATCCCACTGGCAAACTGGCTTGATGTTGTGATTTTAAACCAACACAGACAGCCGCTATGACTGGCACATAAACAGAATAACACAGAACACAACAATCCATCACTCAATCTGATCAGTGCTCGATTATCGGAATTCATTTATCATTTGAAGTACTTAGCATCATTTGAACATGTCTTTTTTTAAATTACAGTTAAAGAAAAGAGGGATATTGATAGAACCATTTTTCTTATTTGTCACAACCAGGGGCGTAGCCATCATTTCAGAAGTGAGGGGGACAAATTGTTCTGAGGTCTATTGAGTGATTTATCATCCTCTTGCATTCAATTGCACCGATCCTTAGTGGCTAAAGAACCACATAACTACAAACAGCACAGCACCAGGGGACCGACTTTAGTTCTTTAGAATTATATACTATCAAAATCTAAAGTCAAAATCTAAAATCTAAAGCTGAGTTGACACAGAATGACTCTCTAACATCTACTGGGTAAGTAGCCAGATAATAAATGTGTGAAGCAAAATTTATAAATAGAACTAAGAATAGTAGTGGTGACGTAGCTGTGGAAAGTCACTTTTATGCTATCTATATTTTTTCTCAGCTAGTTATATTCTCTTCTCACCTGTGACCCTGCATGATCATCCTTGCTGGCCTCTGGTCCACTTTCTCCTCCCTGACGCTGCTCTTTCTATTATATAAAGATTAAAAAAATATGTGCAAAACAATAGAGAGCACAAGTTCTGTGCATAAATTAAGGAGGAGTGGGTATATTTCTAGGTGGTAGAGTAGCCAAAAATTGTAGTCAAGTAAGAGTATTGTTACTTTAGAATAATATTGCTCAAGTAAAAGTAAAACGTATTTTGCAGTAAAACAACTCTCAAGAGTACAATGTATCCAAAAAGTTACTCAAGTAAATGTAAAGGAGTAAATGTAACTAGTTACTACCACCGCACCTAGCCAGCGATTCAACATAACAAACAGTTAACAATTGTTAACTAGCTTAACTTGATAGGCCTATATTGACATGTATTAATTAGACATCATTGAGCTAAACATTATCTACATGCAACAGAAATACTCAACTTACATGGTTTGTTTGGAAAAACACTAAGGGTTTTTGCCTCTTGGCTGCTGGTTTGCTGAATATGGTGAACAAGATCTGAATCAACGTCTGTGTGATTGAAATCACAACACAACAGCGGTGTTTGCCGCCCGGCTCTGCCTGCTCATGGTGCGTTCGAAGGTGGCTCGGAAAAACGCGTTTCCACGTATTAAAATGAATTGAAGGGTTGTAATGGCTGTAAAAAGTGCGGGGGACAGAGGGCACAGATACGGGAAGTGCGGGGGACATGTCCCCCGCGTACCCCGCGTCCGCTACGCCCATGGTCACAACTATGGTAAAGCTGCTATAATCAATATTTTTGCAATAACTATGTATAAAGGACACACAGGCGATGTTCTTTTTGCGCATTCAATTTGCATGTCAATATATATTTTTTAGAACTGATTTTTCACGAGTGCTTTCACATAAAAAAAAAAATATTACATTGATTTTCCACGTCAAGAATAGAGGCATCAACCATTCATGTTGTGTGTAACGGACTGATTAAAAATCATCACTATATTGTACAACAACACCGATGCTCCGTAGTAAGGATTAATATTTTTACCAAAAATTAGACATTTTCTATCCGAGGAGTAGAAGCATAGTATCACAGGGATTCTGAGAAATGGGCTTGTTTTTAAGGTATAACTACAAGTAACCTTAAATGCAACCAATATTTGTAAACCTAGGTTTTCCAGTGAATTATATGGTGTTAATAATTGTTTTTCCAAGACCTGATGGATCCAGGCGTGCCCGTGGAGAGCAGCATTTAACCAAGTGACTCAGTGTGTGCTGATGATGAATGATGCATGGACTCGACAGAGGAAACAGAACTAAACTTTTTCTCCTGAAATAATCAATGAAGTTCTGCTGCTGTTCTATGAGCATTAACGTGTGCAGCGTCTCAGAGCGGCAGCTGACAGCATGTCTGCTCTAATTTCTGCTATGGTCACATTTTAAAGGATACACCATAATTGATATATTCTACATTAATGATGAATTATTTCATTCACTGGCAAACCATCCGCTTTAAATCAATACTACTTACTTTTATCACCCAGCGCAGCTGACCCATGGTTTAATTGTGGTGCCCGTGCATCTCTCAAATCTGCATGTAGCTTGAACTTCACTACAGCCCAAGGAATATGACATAGCCGGGGGTCCGTCTGCCAGAACAGCCTCATGAAAGGAAGGAATGGAATTTGACTATTTGTCATTGTTTTAGCAAACAGAATATCTTAAAGCAAGTAATTTGGTGATTCTATGAAGCTAATCACCAGAGCTGATTGCAGCCACTCTTAACATATTTACATATTTATGTAGGGATATCTAGATTTTGTATGTATCAGCTTCTTCTAGTTTATGCCTAGAAGGACTACTTTCCCCATTTTCCCGTTAGTGTTTTTACTGGGAGACCAGAAAAGGTTTGGACAATTTAGCTCAGACGCTGCTCTGGGCCAAGAGGAGTCAGGACAGTCGGCCCTCTTCCTGCGCAAAAGTCTTCACTTGAAAAAGGAGAGAAAATACTGGATTCATCAGTGGACCAGAAATATATCCATATCTGCTGAATGTGTAAATAAGCAACGAAGACGTCCACTATGTCAACTTTATAAGGCAATAGATAATATGGCAATGTTGTAGGGGTGTGAATCTTTGGCTTCACAGCGTTTCGATTAACGATACAGTAGTTGGCGATTCGATTCAAGGACAATTTTTTATTTTTGTAACGATTCGATTCGATTCTGTAAACCACGATTCAATTCAGTAACTTGTAACCAAAATTATATATCCATGAAATAAACATGCAATAATGTGAGTGAGACTATCTGTATTCTTCTGAAAGGTGAAAAAAAGACCACAGAATAAATTATATAACATATTTATTCTATAAAAAAGTAGTCCTGCATAATATTTAATGCTGAATACAAAAATGTAATGCTCAGTTATTTTTAACATTTTTCAGTAGACTACATGCTGGCAGGGGAGAGAGTGTCTTAAACGTATTAAAATATTAATCATAATTAAGAATCACGATTCATCCGATTAAATGCAATCGATTCATTGATTAATCGAATGAACCGTTACCCCTCTACAATGTTGTATTTACAGCTGGTCGCACTGTCTCCAAGTGGCCCAAAAATGTATTTGTGCAGAGTTAAATTTTGGAATTAGATAGACGCTGTAGTTTGTGTGAGGAAATACTATCTGATTAGATGTAGAACGATCATAGTAAAAAGATAAATACATATATAATCAATGCAAGCTGGAAAAGAGGATATAAAAAGAGTGTTTTTTCTCTACGTCACACTACTTCTGCCGTTGCCTCCGATCAACAACAGCGACTTTCAAATGTCCACCAGAAGTCCTCGATCGTTAAAGCAAACATAAGTCTGACATTTGACCCAGCGCTAAATACGGTTGGGTTTTTTTTGTGAGGACAAGCCCTGTGATAAATAAGTCTAAACTGAATTTGTCTCAAACATATCATACAGTGGGGAATCTGAAATAAAGTAGCTCCCTGCTGTCATTCTGCATCACAAAAGTTTAATCTCATTTCATTTGAATAATGTGCCAACTTTACCTTACATAATAAGATTAGCTGGTTAATTAGTCCCCATATGCGGGAATGTTAAAAGGCCAGATAGTTACTGCTGGCAGGGAGACGGCAAGCGAGGCTCCCAAAGCCTTCTGACAACCTGTTGTAACCAAGTGCAATGCAGAGTAGTCTCCTGTGATCTCCAAAATTACTCATCCCGTCCACGCACAGCACATCCGCTGATTAAACGAGCTCATTATGTGAAGAGAAAGACGAGGGGGTAGAAGGAGAAAACAGAGAGGAAAAGGGAGGCGAGAGGATTTGCAGCCCATTTGAAGGGCACAATTAAAATCTAGAAATGTATCAGGAAAAATTGGAGTGCAGAAAAAGCTCCTTGTGTGAGTGTAGACGTGATTCATGGGACGGTGAGGGTGGGACCATGTTCATGAACAGTTTAGGGTGTTGTTGCTGAGTACAGAGCATGAGAAACGAGAAGGAGGAGAAGGTGAGACAAGGACGACAAAAAGGGCTTGATGAGGACGGAGAAGGAAGAATTTCAGTGTGTGTGTGTCTGTGTGTGTGTCTGTGTGTGTGTGTGTGTGTAGGACAGTATGATGAGCTAATGCATCTCATCGTGGGAGCACTCTGAAAACAATCTCACTGGCCCACTCCCATAATGCAGCACAGGCTTGAAGCATTTCGCTCCACAACCTTGGAACTGAACCCTGCTGTACGGCGCTCTCTGTTGCTGCTGCTGTAAACAAACCGTAAGATTGGAGCACTGTGTATGCAGTAATGAGCCACGCTGAAAGTCGCATTGTTGTGCTTCACTGTTTGAACGAGATTTCAACACGCGACGAGGAGAAGTGAGAGATGTGAACTCACGCCGCCGTCTCCTTCAAGTTAGTAGTGGATGCCAACCAATTGAAATATTGTTGGCCACTTCTGATTTCTGATGCCAGCCAATTTTGCAGACCCAATTTTTTTTCTTATAATTATAATTGACACCAAGATATGAATTATTGTATTTTTATTTATAACACTTCCTTTGATTGAAAACAAAAACAAAACAAAAAACAAACGTGACATTCTAATTATGTAGAAAGTTCAACAGGTCACAATTCACTCTCTAATATCTATTATTTTTTTCTGTGAAAAATCTCCTTCAAACATCTGTATTTACTAAAGTTTGTTGCCAAAAATTACAATTTACACAAAGTACAAATATATATCATTTTATGTATATAATTCACAATCAACTTATACAAAATGTGAGTGGTTTGAACGCTCTGTGAATTTTAGCTGTTAGTGCCGTTAAAAGCAGGACAAGCCATTACTCTGAGCGTGTTTATGGGAATGAATCACAATATAATTAAGTTAATTGTTTCAATGTTTCAAGGTTCTTTCTCCACGGTTTATTTTTAAATTACTAGCTTTATGTCTTCTTCACTTGTGACGAAGAACTATCACACCGAGGACATGTTGTGCCGACGTAAACCTATCATGCCGGCAAATATAGTTAATATCAAACTGATCGGCCGTGTTCATTCAGCAGCTGCATCTGTTGTATATAGTAGTAATTTATTTTCCCAAATTGGCTTTCTTTTAGGAGAGGAGAAGTAATTGCTGCAGGGATTTTGTTGACAGGCACATTTTTCCAGTGAAGAAATTTCAATGTTTTTGTCCTCCTGTGTATGTTGTGGTTTGGCAGCAAAAGGCCTTTCATCAAGGTTTGGGAAAGATCTGGGTTTTGTTTAAATATCGAATGACATCCTGTTTCCTTTACTTCAGTAACTCAAAGGATGGTGATGTTTGACCGCTGATTGATCCACCACTTTGGTCCAGACTGAAATTCTCGTGAAAGTTTGTACAGATATTCATGATCCCCAGAGGACAAGCCCTGCTGACGTTGTTGATCCCATAATGTAATTTCTAGGAGACGTGGTTGATTGGACTAAAGCACCGAACACATCCCAAGAACACAACTCCGGACGCTTCTGTCATTCACTGACAGAGAAGCAGTTCAAGCTTTGTTGTTTCCTGACATAACAGATTAGTGTGAGCTCTTTTGATTTTAGCTTTCATGTCCTCACATACAGTATTCACATTTAGCTGTCAGACGACCACAGGAATGACGCACAATGGAAGGAATTTTATTTTTGGACCGATTTTCTCCCTGTTCCAGGCTCCATCTGTTGGACTTTTAAAGGGTTAGAAGTACGACAAAGCCAAGAAAATAGATATGTGAGAATGTGTGTTTAAAGAATTGGATTATTTTTACAGGGACATTATGATTAAAGTCATCATTACTGGAGCAAGTAAGTTGTTTTAGTCCCATCATTTTGTTCACTGTTTATGCCAACAAAATAGTCCAATTACATGTCCAATAAAAGAATCTACAGAAGTAGTCTCGTCATAAATTTAGATTAGCTCTAGCTTGATAAGTCTTTTCCTTTCTCTTGTAAACAAGCTATATTGTTGTTGTTTGAGCATGCCAGCATGAGCTGTGAAAGTTACATTGAGCTATGCAGCAGAAATGGAGCAGACCCTGCCGTCAATGTAATTTCTGAGACTGATCAATGGGAGTGGCAGAATACTGAATAGAATAACTTCAGATAACAACTTCATGAGGTGCAACATGCAGGGTGCAAAATTAACTTCTTTTTTCCTACTGGCCAACTGGATAGTGAATATTGACATCTTACCAGCCACTTGGATATCTTACCAGCATTCGGCTAGTGGCTACGGTGTTCATTTTGTATCACGTACATATTTGCAGTTTATTATCGTAATTAGTTCTTTAATTCTCCTCTCTTTGGGGATTTGTCCTAATTGCAAAAGGGGGCATTACCGAGGCAGTCCATTATCCCTTCATGTACAACCAGCAAGCATAATGGGATACATGGTGCGCACAGGATGAAAGGAGGGGAGTCATATAACCACAAATTTGGAATGGAAACAATAGGAGGAAGACAGAGTGCACCCTTGGCTCCATCAATCATGTGGGCTGCGACAGATCTGAAAGGACCGGTATGTATCACTACTAGCTGGTCTAGTCGATGTCAGATAATATTAGTCTAAGTGGCCAAACAAGTCAGCAAAATAATTTACTTCCATGGCCATGTCCGTCTAACAAGAAGGCCTCACACACTTCTGCCCAAATGATGCCTATTTAAAGATAGAGAGGGTGTATCATTGCAGTGATCACTCAAGATGTGGTGAATTAGTTTTTCACTGACAGATTGTTGTTGCAGTCCATACATCCATTTCTTTTACAACTTAAGAAAGTTTCAACCCAGAGGCATTCATATTCAACAAGCAAGAACTTTAAGCTTGCTGCATGGTTAAAAGACTTGTAGGCCGTGATGAGTGGAATGACAAAATCCCAGGAGTAGGGAGTCGACTTGAAGGAGACGTACCGTTTATGCAAAATGGTATCGGGATGCTGTGCGCCTCTAGGTAGCTTGTTTGCCGTGAAAACAACAGCTGTAATCTCCCCAAAAACAGGCAAAGAGGCTATTATCATTGAACACCAGCATGCGCTATCTGTCCACACCAAGCACGTACACACACAGCAGCAGGTCCCAACAATGGACCGCAAAGACCTCATTAGTCTCCAGAGCTGGAGTCGAGTGTTGGCCGAGGCCAACTCCGTTGCCTATTATGTCAAAACCGACACATGGCACGGAGTGAATTATCGGCTAAATGGAAGCACGCAAATTGTTTGGTGCATAATGGACCCGGTCTGCATCTGCCACTGATTCAGTATAATCGGGTACTGGAAAGGAAAACAAAGCCAGGAGTGCGGGTGTACTTGGTCTCACCGCCTCCATTGAGACTATGAAGTATGTCAAAAATAATGCGGTTTTAAGATCCCATATAAAGGACATGCATATTCAATATTGTTAATAGAGGTAAATCAAATCGCTCAGTACGAGATGGGGAGAAATCCAGCGGTTAGGGTTGACTTGACTACTTGATCAGTCACTTGTTCTTTCGTAGACTTGCACTGACAACATACATCGTACATGTTCCAATGATAAATTAATTAAAATCTCTGTTTATACATTTTCTGTTGATCAACTCAAAAATTACAGTAATTGACTAATTGTTTCAGCTGCAATGTTTATGACTGTTTTTGTGAAAAAAAGTGTCTGACTTCAAATATTTGCATTTTAATGGCTTACATTTTTGGCATTTTCTGGCAAATTAATCAAAAATCCATTGTTTCTTCCAGTATTGTATATTAGTTGTGGATATACAATAGATGCAAGGATAGCAGGTGAAGGTTTTTGATTTTTTTATTGGTTTGTGTAACTGAAGCTATAAATGAAACTTTAAATAAAACATAGAAACAGCACTGGTGGCACCAAAAATCACGACCTCACCACAGAGAAAAACAGTTTACTTCTCCATCCTTCGCTCTCAGCCTCACCACCTTGTGTTTGACCCTCTTTTCCCCATGTTTCCACCTCTGCTTTAACGCTTTAATCTATTTATTCTTCTATGCAAAACCGTACCCCCACACCTCCACTTGGGCATTAAACCCTTTCCTCATGCAGCACTGCTTTTGTCAGACTAAGTCATAGTCGGCTCTTTTCTCTCTTGCTCTGTTACTGCTTTTATACATTATGTAGGGAGGAATATATAAGCAAGTGGTTGCCATGCCAACGGTATCCACACAGATTTCCTGAAGAACTGTGTTAACCATCAAATAATGTCTAATGCAGCCTCCCCCTCCACACACACACACACACACACACACACACACGTGTGCTGCAGGGCCTCAGCTGTAGAGTTGGGTGATCTTGGTTACTTAAAATCACCAGTAGGCGATCCAATCACCAGGGCGTTGTGGTGTGGCTCAGCGGAATTAGAAATAGCAGCAACCACAGATCTGGCATTCTCAGTGGACTACTTTGTGATGGTACACACCACTGATCAACTTAGCAACATTAGCATATAAGCCTACCTGCTGCCAAACCAGTGAAATAATGGGAGAAGGCTTGGATGGTCTATATGCCTTTGCGATTTTGGTATCTGTATCCCATAGCTAGGGCTGTACCAAATAGTTCAAAGCTTCTTTCATAACATTGATTTGAATTATTAATAGCTTACAGAAACATTGCGTGCAATAGTCTACCTTCTCTTCTCCTCTCTCCTAAATGCGAACACAGCGAGCGATGCGGAGTCCTCAGTCCAAAAGTCAACATTTATTGAAAAAAGATGGATGCAATCATTTTCAAAATTCACAAACATGTTTTTATCAAACAAAATATGCTGCCTCAGTCCATACTTGATGGCTGCTCAGTGCTACTGTGAGGAAGTTAAACAGGTCATACTTCGATCTCTATTATCTATTTTATATTGCGATGAAAGAATCTCCCTCAAACGACTGTATTTATTCACGGCAGTGCTTTAACATGTCTCACACACTCTCGTTGACAGTACATTCTCCTTCTTGTCACTCAGTTTATGCCCTCTGTCAGCCGTAAAATGTGGTAATCATATGTTGAGAAAAATCCTCTTCCTCCTTCACACCCACACAAGTTGTTATTTCATAACCTTCACCCCACCCCCTCCTCTCTCTTACACTTTGTTTAATCTCTCCTTCTTTCCTTTCTTTACGGTAACATCCCTCCATTGTTCTTTTCCAGTCATCTCTGCCTCCATCAAGTCAACCATCGGATTTTCTTTTTTAGAAGAGAAGACGCTTGTACTGTAGGTTTCTGACACAAAGCTGTAAGATCATCGCTTTGCCGTGGGGGCATTCATGTAACTCTCTTTGAATTGGACCTTTTTACTTTGATTATTTCTTTATTAAGGTTGAGAGATAGCCTTGATTAAATGTTCTGTGAAAAAACAAGTTAAGGTGGCGTATCAGATTTCCAGATTATGAGTCTGTTTTTTATGTATTATCCAACATAATTGCTGCAATTTATCAAGCATAGCCAGTTTGTTGTTATAGGGGCATTCAGTGAGCTAATAATGCATTGGTAAATATGTTTGTTAAGGTACCTTCCTCACGTTAAACACAAATGTCGCTAATGCCGAAGCTTTAACTATGATCATTTCAAGAATTGGCTTTGTCTAATTATCATGCATTTTTTATGCAGTGAGATCTTCTAATATCTATCAGATTCTCTACAGGAGGAAACTGCAGTGAAAGAGTGAAGTTTCTACCATCTACTGGTTTTGTACGTCTCATGACGACACTAATTCCTTGGTAACGTGTAACATGTACCAAGGTGACCGACTAACATTATGCAATGCAAGTATTTCAATTCCACAACACACACATTTGGACTTAAAGCTCATTTAGGATTTTCTTGTTCGAAATCAGTAGTTTTTTTTCTGAATAATAACTTCACATTAATTCGTCGTCAACATAACAAGCAGTGAAGAAACATGATTGGTAACACACATGATGCACTTTGCTTCTTCTTCTTGCACTTACTGCTTTTTTATTGTATGTGTTCACTCTGTTAAGTGTGCTGTTTTTACAAATTCATGAGCCAAAGGCAAATATGTGTTTGAGAATCTGATTACTCTTTTTGGGATTGCTGTAATTTCATTTAAATGTGTTTTAGTTTGGAGATTGAGTTAACTACATGGAGGTTAAGCAAATTCCTTATGCTTATGAAGACCATGAGAAAGAGCTAATCAGATTAATACAATAATAATAACATTAAATTTCCCTAAAGGTATAGAAAGAACTCTAGATTTGTATATCTTGGACCTACTCAACATGAAACAATAAAACTACACTGGACGTATAGCATGTTACAGATGCCATTACTCATACCAGAAAGACAACTGCTGAGAATCTGTGCTGCAGTGATGATGTATGTTCGAAGGCCAACCCTTGAAGTTAGCATCGCACTGGTTCCCTCAACAAAAATGTTGGATTACTGCAGAAAATCAAATCTAAAACACAAGTTTATGATACTTAACACATTTTTTCAGCACTGGTAAAAAGCATGAGGCTATAAATGAACCACAGTCACATGAGCGCAAGTATACACAACAAGGCTCTAGTCGGCATGTTTTTTAGTCTCATTTAGCCCCTATAGAAACCACCCTTTTAAATAAAAGTAAAAGCTTCAAAATGAACCAGAGCGGTATTTACTAATGTCTTTTATATTGTTGAACAAAACAACTCTTACTTATTTCAGGCATCTAGCCAAAAACCCATTAAAAAAATCCATGTGCAAAAATGCAAACTCACTTCCAGGTTTCAGGACTCATTCCAGAAGTAGGCTGCATCCAAAAGCCTATAAAAACCCGACCTCAGCGTCAAATGGATTTTGTCATTCTTCTGTGGGACTTAAACATTGCAAAGCCTATGAATGTGACGTTATTTAAGGATACATTTCAAATCTATTGTTCCATTTCGGGATGATAGATTCTCCTCGTGCGGCCTGATTTGTGCCAAATCTCTTGTATCCCGATTGCACCGATGGCTTTTTTTTACTTGTTATGTACTCCTTTGTTTCACGCTGTGAGTCCTTTCAGAGTGATTCGACTCACTGTCAGGAGCTTCAATATGGCGTCAGGCTCACAGAGGAGGTCAATTAACAGTAAAATCAACCAACAGAGAGGCTGGGTTAGAATCAGAAGCAGCACTGGGTGGTGGGAGTCTGATGTGCCTTAAAAAAAGTCAGAGAGTATGTTTTTCTTTCCTTTTCTTTTTATCTTAAATGACGCAAAAACGATGATGGTGACATTAATAGATGAGTCATAGAGAAACCAAGTAGATTATATTGGAAATAAATTATTCAGCTATTTGCTTTCTGTCAGTGAATCTTATTTTCAAACCAGTTAACATGTATTTCCAAGTTCTTGAAGGTGGCTGTTAAATTGAATCCAGAGACCCACAGCGAAAGTTTTTTTAAATAATAAATATATTAATCTCATCCAAGAAACATCATTGTTATTATTGCTATTGTCTATTCTCTGATCGTCATGCAGTCAAATGATATGGTGATATTTTCCTACCTTGGCAGCCATGACCATGGAGGAGCCTCCCCTGATGCCCAGGATGGGAATGTGTGTCTGGGCAGAGATGAAGTCCAGGATCTGAGCGATGGCCTCCTGGTCCGTGTCATCTCCGAACACTACGCCTTGCAGAGAGTTCCTCGTCATTTGTGCGCAGATCCGATTGATGATACTCTTTGGGTCGGTCTCATTCATAGTGACCACCTCGACTTTGGGAGGGTAAGGGATGTGGAGGAAGTCCTCTTTCTCTAGTCCAACCCCCAGGGCTACTTCACTAGAGTTGCCCACCAGGATAACAGCTATACTGAGGGAGTTGATTAGTTTGGGATTGATTGGGGGAAGAGCTGGTAAGGCAGGAGAGTATTGAGGGGGGATGATAACGCCCCTCTGTGTGCTGCCTCCCCTTTGGCCACCTTGCCCCCCTGGGGCACCTCCAGGCCCCGTACCTGGACCTCCACCCCTGCGAGACTCGCAGACGGGCAAGAGGAGAATTGAGAGGAGGAGCAGAGAGAAGTACAAGGAGAGGAAGGGTAGGGTCAGCCGAGGCTGAGAATAAGGATGATGAGAGGACTGGTCTGGAGGAGGATGGGGGGAAGAGGAGGGGGAGTCGAAGTGCTTGTCCTGAAGACGGGAGGGAGAAGGGTGGAGGCTGACAAGCATTGTGGAGGAGTGTAAATGCCGTCCCTGGAGGGAGAGAGAGGGAAACAGAGACAGAGAGATGATAAACAAAAACATAGTGTAAAAATACGAGTCCAACCTTGAAACTTGCTGGGTGGATCTATATCTGCCAACATTCGCACATCAGACATATATCCATACAAGGTTGTTTTATGTGTTGGCTGATAAATAAAAAGGAAACAAACGAGAAATGCCAAAGATGCATTTGTCGTGATTTACAAACAGTATTACCATCACACAGTTTGTCCAGCAGAGAGCACTGACAACTACCCGTTTGGTAGTGTAAACATTTTCAAACCAGTTGATTTTAAATCATACACCGGACCAGACTGGTTTACCAAATTTTACCATTAGGTATAAAACTAGACTCAGCAGCCGCTCCCTAGTGAAACGTAATGAGACTGAGAGCTTATGAATGAGCATAGCGAGTCCTGCAGTGTTCGGCTGACCTCTTTTGTCTACTTCAAATCCAAAATGTTGCCATATTGACGATATTTTGGTTTTCTTTGAGACTAACGCCTTATTTATACTTCTGTGTAAGCTTGTGCAGAGACACGCTGTGCACCTCTTGAAAAATGTGACTAAGTTGAAATTGCACATCAGAGCTGGGAGGTGGGATTTAGTTCAACAACTTTTAACTGTGTCAACACCAAATCCAACACTAACAACAACCTTATTAATTCTAGGCAAACTCATGGAGTTGTGTTGGGCCAAACGTATGGAACTATTGAATCACACCTATCAAGTAAAACCAAATTGCTGACAAAGAATTTAAAAACCCAGAATAAAAAAGGAATTAAATACCAGGCACAATCCACCGTAGTAGTATATGTCCCTGTCATGTGCAAGAGGTGCCTGCTCTAGAATAATTCAGGCATAACCCTGCCATGTCTCATCTCGTCACCCCGCCCAAAACACATGGACTTTCTGGTAAACAAACACAACGCGTCCTGGGCAGCTTCCCCGTTGCCACCTCGACTGATATTGATCTGCTTCCTGTTGCCAGCCTTGATTAGACAGTAAATTGGCAGTAGTGGCCCAGTTAGTCTGTTTATGAACATACATATTATTATTATTATTAAAAAGGGACATTCCCACTCAAATCAATGTAACTGGATGATCAGAGTGGTGGCCATTTTGATCTTCCACGTTGCCCTTGTGACCCGAGCGCCAAAGAAGAGCCCAGACCTTGAAGACAATTTCACATCGTGGCCAAACCGTAGAATTTGGACTTTCAGAATTACTGTCATGTTTTTCCCGTAGACTTACACGAAAGAGTCATCTGTAAATCAGGTAAATAACTTGAAAAGAGAAGAAGAATATTGTTTAAAGTGCCACAGTATATGCTTAAATTTAAATAATGAATTTATTTTGTAATAATAATAACTTATTTCACCAGTCAATTGGCAACAAACTGTGAAACAGACAGTAGAAGATCCACTTGATGCCACGATGTTACTTTACAGCAACAAGTGTGAACAAGTTTCTGAGAGTTCACAAGGTACACCTGAAATGCACTATGAAGTCCCTGTTGTGCCCACATGCTTTAACATACAAGGAGATGTAGAAACGCTATCCAGTCACATGACAGCGGTGGAAATCGACAAACAGTCTGCGGACTGCTATTTTCTTTGCTGGGGGCTCCATTGGTTGCTGCTGTCAATACATATTCTGCAGCCTACAGTACACATTAGTATGATGCTCTGTGGGGCCATGGATGCAGAAGCCAGTACATGGATTGAAGCAGAAAATTAATTAATACATTAATTCATTTCTTGCCTTCTGATCTGATGGATCCATATTGGGAGAGCATGTTTAATATACTAAAAAACTATTATGAAATTATGCCAACACTGTCGGCTCTATCTTAATATGGATGATAGTAATAAAAAGTAAATTTCCAGTATCGGTCAGGATCTTCAAAAATACAGATGATTCTACCCCTTAATTGCCAGACCAAGTGACCCACATAGCGGGGTATCAAACCACACACTGAGAGAGGCCTGTAAGCCCTCATAAAGCATCAAGTGACAACGCCAAATCCATTATAGTGCGCTGTGACTTCCTTGGAGGAACCCTGTGGCACACTTCAAAGACAGAGCAGGAAGGAGATAGTGAGAGAGAGAGAGTGTGTGTGTGTGTGTGTGTGTGTGTGTGTGTGTGTGTGTGTTTTGAGAGAGTCAGGACAGCACTGGGTTCATTTTGACAGATTGACAGCCTCACAGCTTCATGGACTAGCCGCCAGGCTAAGTGACCATTAGACCGGGCTCGACTGAGTCTCTCTCTCTCTCTCTCTCTCTCTCATTGTCTCTCTATCCTCTATCACTCCCCCCAACACTACTTCCATTGCTTTTCTCCGTTTACCCTCCAAACCTGTTTACTTTCTGTTGCTCCCTCCAACCCTCTGAGACCCTTCGCTACTCCTTGCAGTCGACTGCAGACCCATTATTTACCATTATTGCTATTATTTACTGCTCCTCTATTAGCAGCCGTACAAAGAGCAGCGGAATAGAGTATAGAGGATAAATGATGTAGGGGGAAAGTGAGAGAAAGGCGGACTGAAACATGTAAGCAGAGGGTGGTGACAGGCAGGGGAAACACAATTAGTCATAGGCTGATGTGAAAATTGTCGTTTCTTACTCTTCCACTCTGTGTATATGTGTGTGCGTGTATTAGGAGACAGATTTTGACATATTTTCTGCAAAGATAATGACTTGCAATCTTAATGAGTATATGTTCATGCTCATATTATAAATTAAGCACGGAAGAGCACTTTATGAGAGGGAAAAATGAAAGGCAGAATACAACGCTTGTTCCTCTTCTCAGTTCATACAACACCTTCGCTTATCTTTTATTTATCAAGCTGCTCGTGTGTTCAGGCGCTGATCCTGTCAGCAGCAAAAAAGAAAGTCCAAAGAAAACAAAGGGGAAAGGGAGAAGTTGTGAGGAGGACTGAAATCTGACATAGAAAACAACCACAGAAAGCGAGGAGGCATCTGTGGAACAGGGCGTGCAGAGGGAGGAGAGGCCCAAACACTGTGGAAATTCAGAAGAGGAGGACATAAAAAAAACTGTTTGTCTAAAAGGTCTAATTACCAGAGGTTTGTCGGCTCAATTGCAGGTGCACATGCTAATTGTAAACTAACAGTAAATTTTCCATGGGGTCGCCACAGTGGAGACGAGAGAGAAAGAGAGAGAAAGAGAGAGAGAGAGAGAGAGAGAGAGAGAGAGAGGAGGAGGAAACGAGTGGGAGGAAGGCAGCAGAGAGAAGAGGAGAGAGAAGTGGGGCGAGGGAGGGAATAAATAGAGACGTACACAAAAGAGATGGAGGTGGAGGAAGGAACAGCAATAAGAAACCCAGAGGAAGGAGGGAGGGGTGGAAGAGCAACACAGCTGAAGAAAGAAAGATGAAAAGAGGACATGATTAGCACAGGATGCTTAAGGAAGAGTCAGGGTGGGGAGGAGGTTAAGGAAATCTAAAGGAAAACCAAGCAAGGAAGAAGGAAATGTATTCAATCCACAGTGTGTTGAGGAAAGAAAAAAGGATGGAAATTCTTCTGAAGGGCTGACGAATCTACGACCGGAGGGAAACTATTAGAGAAAAATATGTGACAGTGAATGAGGGAGGAGAGAGAGAGAGAGAGAGAGAGAGAGAGAGAGAGAGAGCGAGAGAGAGACGGAGACCCATACGGATATGTGTTTCTGTACAACAGCAGTGCTCGGTTTCCATAGTAACAATTCAAATATGCCTCCACATAACACCCTGATGGACAGGAAGATACACACAACTTGTACGCTCGCATTAATTCATGCAGTGCACTACATGCAGCGCGTGCCCTCTCCTAATAATACACAATTTGCTTTTATCTAAGCTGGCGCATATTTTTGCGTCAACTCGCGCTGCCAAAAAATAAAAGGCTCGTAACATTAAATAAATAGCACGGTGCCTTCGCACAAACATGTGCATGCACACCTAAGTACACACATACTGGGTAAGTTAATGCACTCCTGCAGATAGACATGATCCACTGCTCCGCCTTGTAGTGTACCTCACATTAAAAATGAATCTCAGCAAGAGCTACGGGCAAATAAACAGAAATAACACGATCGAGGGAGCATCCAGCCAGCAAAACGGGCTGAGCCAGAGCTACTTACATATCTATAATATCTATCATACGACATCTCTGCTGTCATTAACATACCCCACTTAATAACATTTAATTGGAGGGTGTCAAGAGCGGATCATATACTCACAGGATAATAGAACAAAAGTAAACCATCTATCACTGCGTCAACAAATCAAAGTTGACATATGAATTTATGTGCCCTCATGTGCCCATTACAGCACTCACACAGCAATTATAATAACATACACGGCGCAGGGAAATCATGGATGAGTGGCACTGAATGGCTGCACACCCACATGTGTGTTGCTTGTGTCCAGTAATGTAATGCAGACATGACTTAACCCCAGCGCTCCGATAAAGATACACATGCAGGAACACCGAGCTGGCCGCCGACGGTTTGAGTGTATTCACTGGAGATCAAGGACTGTTTGGGTCAGACATCTGAGACCTCCTGATGTGCATATATATGGCTTGTTTTTCCAATAGACGTGGCCTTGCATGAACAAACACACACACAATCAGGCTCGCGTGCATGCAGCAGGCTATGGGTGAAGCCAGATCATGCCAATAAGACGTTATGTTATCACACACATAACATTTACGAAGAGCATTGATCACGAGCCACTAATAGCATAAGCAGAGCTGCTTGAGATGCGTGACTACCTGCGCTCACACTCGTGGACTTCCAATCTGCCAATAAAGATTCCACACAGATCAATCAAGCCATGAAGCATGTGCCTGGATCAACTCGTCCTCCACTGTAATGAATATGTGTGTATTTTTAACGGTCAGATGTTTTTCCCTGAATATTACCGGGGATTACAGGCAGAGTGTTTATACTGCAGAGGCTGGAGGCAGCAGCCTGAGAGACATTAAAACTGAATCTGCCACGCGATTTAAAACATACGTAGGCCATCATTATCGGGCTCTACTATATCCCTGGAGACTTGATGTGGTGGGCTGCGCGGCATAGCATTTGAAAGGCATTGTGGATAACATAAGCTGACAGGCATATCTATTAAGGAGCCCATTTATATTCAGTGGGTGGTCAGTTACAGGTAAGAGTGGTACTTTTGTTATCTCCGCTAAAGCACACACTACATCAGAGGTGATTTATAAATAAAAACAAATTTAACAAATTATGAAAAAGGCATTTCAACACAACTATAGCTTCACAATATGCGTTCAATATGACTTGACAACTGTGGAAAAGAAAAGTCTTGGGGAGTTGTGTGTGTTTTCATTTCATTTAAAAGGTTTAGCTATCCCCTGGAGAGACGGCACAGCAGGTGAAAATGTTTGACATTTACAGTTGCAAAATGTACTTTATATTACAAAATAGAGGCTCATTTTCAGACACATTCACCTGTATGTATGTGAATATACAACGCTTTTATATTTAAAGGTGCAGAGTGTAGGATTTGGCGACATCTAGGGCCGGGTTTGTCGATCACAACCAAATGAAACTTCTCTTGGTCCCAAGCATGCAGGAGAACTACGGTTGTCAACGCAAAACCATGGATGGCCTTATCTAGAGCAGTATTGGGTTTGTCCACTCTGGGCTACTGTAGAAAGAAGAGGAGCAGCTCCGTATCTAGATATAAACGGCTCATTCTAAGCTAAGAAAAACAAAACACGTTATCTCTATCCTTTTTTTGAAGTGGTTATACACTTAAGAAAACACATTGTTCTATTTCTGCCAATATGTCCCCATGAATTATACACATTGTGCCTTTAAAAGAGTATACAATTGACAAAATAAGGGCATTATCTGGTGCTAGTAAGTGATTTAGAATAATCCTAGTGTGAAATGGTGCCTGGTCTTTCATATGCATCATCTCTCCAGCAAAAGTGTCCAGTTAAAACACAGTAAGAACCTGCGATTAAAACTGTGATGCAAGTGCTTCATACAAGAAAGGGAGCAGAGGAAAAATGACTTTTTACCTTCACATTTTGTTTTCCTTTCCTCAAAAACAGCATCATATGGTTCAAAGCCAAACATGCTATTCTAGCTGTATCTTTGACAAAAAAAAAGATGAAGAGAGTAAAGCCCCCACTGCTTTTTGTTTGATCTTTTCAATAAATGCTGCTGGTGAGTGCAGAGCCAACAGTCCAGATTTTTAAACCACCTGCACCAAAAGACTAGTGATGTTTTTTGGTGAATGACAGTCAGTCTGTCAGAGCTGTGTGACTTTGTGTTCAGGTAATCAGACATCATGCAGCTATAATGACTCCCCTGCAGGAGTGGTGGAAGTAAGCACCAGTTCTATTTACTTCCTCTGTAATTATTCAATTCACTCTCATAAAATCAACTGTCACTGTGAGTCTGCTGCAAAATATACCGACTATACCGTCATTGTCAGATTTGGATAAAAATATACCATGCTGCTGTTGAACACTCAATCATATTCAAGTAATGAGGGTGGTGTTATTCAATATTTCCTTCCATATTCTTATCATTATCAGCAAATCACATGCAAAGAGACAAACAAACAATGTGCAAGCGCCCTGAAATACGATCCAGACAGGTTTGAGTAACAGATCCTTGAGTCTCAAACCTCTTGAGAGCCAAACCACTATTCGTTGATTCATAACCCTCTTAGACAGAATTTTACAACTCAAGAAAAATTATTATGTCTGCAATTATTTTTTTCTTTCATGAGATGATGTTGCGTTACAGTTCGGCAAAACTTGAGCCAAACATTGATCTTTTTTGCTGGATGACCCTTTGTTTTCTTGCTGGAGTGTGTTGGCAGTCAGTCAGAACAAGGACTTAGTACGTTCCTCATACCTTCCAACTCTACCACCTTGTCCGTGGCTTTCAGCACTGAGCACCTTTGTTCTCTCTATGGAGGTAAGTCTTTTAAAAACGTCTCATGAATATCTAGTTTTATTTGTAAAAAAACAACAACAAAAAAAAAACAAAGTAAATAGAGCATTTGTTGGGGACTATTTTCAGCTGTGGATTAACACACATTTGGTGGCCTTGTGATTATCAAAAGGCAGCAGGATGATTATTTTGAGATTGACTAGAAATAAATTATTTTTATCATAATGAAGGAACACATTTCCGACTAAAAGTGTGGTTATATGTTTTTTTTAAGATAATGGAGGTGTATGGCACAGAGGAATAAACTATGGCAGGCTTTTACTTTTGATTTGGTTGTTTCAGGGGATTTACTGCCAATGAGGAAAAAAACAGAATATCACACCCACTGAAGTTTTTAACTCATGGAGATTATTTTGGATGCTTAAATATTTTAAATTTAGTAAAAGGGTGGGATGATAGAAGCAGGGGAAAAGAGAGAATGATGGAGATGCTGTTATAGAATTAGCAGCAAAGCGGAGCAGGCAAAAGAAGACAGATCGGTTCACATATCGGAACAAATAAGATGGTAGCCAACAGTGTGTATCATGATAGCGTTATGAGTCTTTGAGTGATCTCCTATAGTGTTCTCCATTGAATAAGCCGCCAGCTAGCTACTGTGTTAAAGAAGAGCCAGAATGGCACCAAAAAAATCACTAGTTTATTGAAGAGGGTCTTGGGTGGATTAAGTGCACTTGGTCTGGTCAAGAATCCTCTCTCTGCTAATTGCACTTATAATGAGACAAGTTATAGATCTCCACCGTCTTATTGAGGCTGCCTCAGCTCTCTAAATAACACTATATGGTTTCTTCAGCGGAGGCAAATAAACTGGCCGAGACAGAGAGCACACACATACACGCGACACCACTTATACAATACATGCCTACGCAACTATACACAACTAAATATACACACTCAGAGGCACGGAGATGAAGAAAACGCAGGATTGAGGCAAGCTCCATCTATCCTCGGGGGTCTTCATTACCTCATTGAAGCCATTTATTCCACTGAGGTTATGTCTCCTGCTCTGGACTTAATTTAGCAGCAAAGTGACACGTCCCTCGCTGCAGCAATACAGGGCTCTTTACAGCCTGGACCACCACTACATAGCACTTATAGCACAATGTCTCACGTACAATATCTCACAGGAGTACACGTCAGATACACAGGTTTTCACTTTTTTTTCATAATTCATAATAACTCAGTCTGATACAATATGGCCCCCCCCTACATACATACATACTGTGTGTATATATATATATATATTTATAGATAGATAGATAGATAGATAGATAGATAGATAGATAGATAGATAGATAGATAGATAGATAGATAGATAGATAGATAGATAGATAGATAGATAGATAGATAGATATTGTATGAGCTGATAGTATATTTCCTCAGGTTTCTTTCACTGGACTCTTTGAAAAGCTGAAACGTGATAACTAGAGTTTTTCTATCCTCATTCTCAGTCTACTACTTCACTGGTGGCAGAATTGAGCATTCAACGGCTACAGCTCTCTTGAGGTTTTGATAGTATGCCTATGGCGCCTGAGACTCATGAGACTAGTTGTAATGAAAGGCCGCTATCCACTTTGGCTGTTTTATAATTCCTCTTAATTACCCGAGGCCTTACACTGGCCCGAGAACTCTGCAGTCCCCCAAGTCCTCTGCCAGCACCTGTAGCTGCACTGCCTGCAAGCAAGTCCTCCACACCTGGCTGCGTCATTTTGTTGAATTCATTTGGATCCTCTAACATGACAAGCCTTCTCTGGCTGCTGCTCACCAACCAAACCATTTGTTAGATATCTATGTAGCCTGTAGAGTGTGCATGGCAAAAAAAAAAAAAAAGGCAATTTGTGATTTTGAACCAGCTGTTTTCAACACAAAAGCACATCACATCTTAATGGAATATGTTTTTGTGAGTCCAGTGGAAACAAACGACAACAAAAAAAAACAACAGAAATATGTTTCAATGACTGAATGATGCTGAACACTTCCATACATCTAATCTGTACACATATTTAGTCTTGGATCACAGAGGGAAACTATAATAATAATAATAATAATACAGATTCCAGTCAAGTAAAGATTAATGAATGATTTTTACCATTTCAAGACATGGTGACCAACATAACCTAACTTTGTTCAAACCTTTTAACTTCAAACTCTTTAACTCTTCTGGGTGAAACTACATTATGACTACATTTTTATATTATTTGACTTGGAGAACCTGGTTTGCACTCTCCTCCACAGTCTGCACCAAGCACCATTATAATCTGCATGACTGTTAAAAGGTGTGATAAGAAATGTGACTGGCTGAGCATTAATTATTAATAATTACCACACCTTTCTATTTATATTCCACATTACAAACCCATTGTGTGCACAGCTTGATGATTTTGAACAATTATAACAAATGTGTTCAGTCGTGGTCTTATTGACCTTCCTAAATTGTGAAGGGCACTTTTCTGCCTGTGAGGAAAACACAAATACATGTTTAAGTAAGTATTTTATTAATAACGTATTTACTTATTTACGTATTACTATTTACTTTTCTACATAAAGATGCTGTTTCATTGCTCATTTAACGTTCACGTCTATAAAGCAAACTCAATAAAATGCATTAAATTCAGCATCAAAAGACATTTTCATCTGGACTGGATCAACGTCTGTTTCTTCAGTCTTCATCAAGTCTCTCAGATTATTAGCTGATTAAATCACTACATCTCATTCATTATCATCACGACCGTACAAGATTATATGAGCAGTGGATCAGGCTCTGATTTTCATCTTGATCTAAGTGGATCTACTGATACTCTATGAACTGCCTCATCCAAAAGAGCTCATAGATTAATGGCCTTCAAGTTTCATTGCTGATAACCATAGATGTACATCTGATTGCATCCTGGACTTACTACTTTTTGTTAGAAACAGTCAGTTGCCATGATTATGAAACACCAAGCAGCTCAACTCATGTTTATCAGTTGATAATGTGTACAAATGAGGTGGGCAAAACATTAGAAACAGCAATAGACATAGTAGACTATATAGAGAGTTTGCCATGTCGTAGTGCTGTCTGAATGTTTAATGAGAAACATTATACCCTATATAGTGGATTTAAAGCATCCCACAATTCATCTTGAAAAGTATAAGTGATTATATACCATCATGCATTGGCTGAAGGAAACATTTTCAACGTGAGAAGAGCGGTGCTTCACAACAGACAGCCACAAAGTACTTTGCATTTGTCAATTAAGGAAAAATCAACCCCACATTTACAATGGCAGCTTGTACCACTTTACTCCCTCCATTCTAACCTTTCACAATAAAAAACCCTCAACAATAAAAAGCTTAAAATATGTATTTATCACAAAATCGCATGTCGGTATTTAGGGTGATCCGATGTTGATCTGGCAAGTTTTAACTGTGTGATAGAAATGAATAATGGATATGGAATATCAGAATATGAGTCGAGTAGTGTTTTTAATTTTGCCAATAAGCTCACTTTAAAGTAATATCAAAACAGACAAGCTGTAACTGGGTAATAATGGTCATTTTTGCTTGAAGAAGGATTTAAATTTACAGCAAAATAGTTGCCGATTAATCTTCTGAACATCTCGCATCTTCATCAAACCAGAACCTGGAACATTTATTTCAAGATCCAATTGCACCTAATCCCACACAAATAAATCTCAGTAAAATAAGCCCACACACTCCCCTCCACTTAGGCCTAAATGTGGCAGCAGGGCCCCAGACACACAGTGACATGTCCTCTAATTTACCCCCCCTGAGTGGTTTACTCTGTGCCTCGCCTCTGTCTCACTGATCACAAGCTCCTTGGCTTCATCAGAATAACAAACAAAAAGCACCTTCATGTGTTGTTACTTCATGCTCAAGTCTATATGTGGAGGGGCAATTTCATCCTCACCTCTGGCAGATGTCTGACCTCCAAACTCACTGCTACGTCTCAACTCACGGCTAATTAATTGATAAGTTGTCCCCACTGAGGGTCAAATGGAGACACATGCATTGACACTTGGAACGGGTTCCCAAACAAAGCCACTGAGGATGTCAAATAGCTGCCGCCTGCTAATGAAGCTGCAAAAAGGTTGTGAGATAAGAATAAGAAGAAGAAGAAGAAGAAGAAGAAGAAGAAGAAAAAGAAGAAGACAACATTTTAACATTACTTTACATTTTGGTTCCCCTACAAAAAAATTATAAACAATAATTTCAGCCTTACTTCCAACAGGTAATATCATGGCTGTTTTCACAAATTAATTATTTTAACAAATAGTCTGGCGACCTGTCCAGGGTGTACCCTGCCTTCGCCCAATGACAGCTGGGATCGGCTCCAGCTCCCGCGACCCTGAATACAGGATAAAGTGGTAGAAAACGGATGGATGGATGGAATTATTTTAACGACATCTAAACCTGTCAAAATGTCCTCCTCATAAATAAACTTAGTCTCTCTCTCCCCCCCCCACACACCTATTTCTTCTTTTAAATATTTTTTGATCTCTTCCCTCTCACTCTGAAAACATAATCAGCATCTTATCATCCCCTCTAAGCAAAGCCATTTGCGTGACATGATTTCTTGTGAGTCCTGAAGTCTGTTTCTTGTGTGCCTTTTGAGGACAGTGTCATCAAATATTACTCATTCATCTCATTCAGCTATCAACCCTTCATCAGTTCCTCTCATCTCCGCACCTCAGCCCTTTTCTCAGCCGGTAGATCTTGTCTTTTGTCGGTCTCTTCCATCCGTCTGAAAAATGAAATGTAAGACTCTGTTCCCTGCGTGTCAGTGGGAGAGCTTCAAAGGGCCTCCAGAAAACAGTCTCTGATTAATATGTCTGCATGTGCCAGCCCAGACATTCTGATCATGTTATTTGTGAACATATACAGGGGGAAACACAGATCCGTAGCTCCATTTCTGCATGAAAAAAAAGACTTATGTAGCAATAGCTACAGTTTGTATTGAGTTCAGTTTGAGCAGAGCCCACACAAACAGATATGTACGAAAACTGGTTGAACGCCTGCTGACTTCAGTAACAGAACGGCACACCAAGAAGCTGAGCAACGTGGGTAGAGGCGGCATCACAGCATCGGGCCCCCTTTTCTCTATTCTTAGCTCTTCCACCTTCTCTCACAGTCACACATGACGAGGTAGAGATGAGGAGAGGTAGAAGAGACATCTTGAGTTTCTGTCTCTGATAAAAACGGGATGGCATCTACACGTCTGGACTGTCTCTTCTTTCTAACGACCATTGAGGTGAGGGAATTAACATCAAGTCTGTAACCATCTGCTCAAATCCACAATGCACAGTATAATTGAAAGATGCTGTCTCTTGTACTCTAGCAGGGGGTGCACGCAAAAAGCACCGTCCCTGTGACCCATCAGCAAGGCACACCAAGACTATTGTTGCACACACACACCTGTGTGTCAAAAAAGTTAACTGGTTGATCAATGTTTGTCAAGAGGCAGGTTTAGGTATGAAAGCGGATGAATGAACCCCACGGCATTCGGCCACATGCGGTCCAGTGAAGTATGTTTCAGCGTTTAGATCAAGGTTTCTCAACCTTCTGTTATTTAAAGCAACACTAATGAGTTTTCAGTGCCTTAAAATAATGTTTCCAAAATAGTTTCAGTGGTTCATCACCTCAAAACGGCGAACGACACTTCAGCATTCACTCTGCAGCCCTCTATCGGCTGTAACCGCACTATGTAACTTTGCCTCGTCGGGTAGTGTTTTTGTAGTTCTAATGAGACTACAATTTGACCTGCTTTACGGCAAGCGATACAAAAGCCGGTAGGTGGAGGCTCTGCGTAGAGATCAGTGGGAGAACACCCGGCAGGTGCGTGGAAGATACCTTGCAGCTAGGTAGTTTTTAAATTGGCGTCATGGAAGAGCCTGCAAAGAAAAGGAGGAGTATAATGTCCGATGAGGCGAAGAAAGAAAACGGGAGCATGACAAAGAAAGAGCTTGAACGAGAGTGAATATCGGACCGGCTCACACTCGTTGGCGAGAGCTGAAGGAGGCGACTAAATGCAAGACGGATGGTGACTTGGCTTTGTTGCTGCTGGACTTGTAAATAATACCGGTAATCTTTTTTTTTCCAACAGTGTGCATCTGTGTACAATACATTGTCGATTATTTTATTGGCTAATCTTAGCTAAGGCGTTAGCTATTGTGCTAATATATATGTAACTATTGCTATGGCTCATGTTGGCTAATCTTAGCTAAGGCGTTAGCTATTGTGCTAATATATATGTAACTATTGCTATGGCTCATGTTGGCTAATCTTACCTAAGGCGTTAGCTACTCTACCTTGTCACTGGACATCGTTCAAATCGTTCATCGTTTCCAGAGCCGGTTCTGCATACAAACAAATGACGTGCGTGCGACTGTAGGCTGTGGTGGGCTAAATTGTGTGATCGTTTGTCCCAACCTGATGATGTGCCCTGATGATATTCTGCTGGTCTTTGAAATTGTTTTTTGTTTTATATTTATGTGAATTCTTGAGCATTTAGATATAAAAATATCTAGCTTTGTTAATTACCAAAAACATTTTACCGCTGCAACCCATTAGATGACGCTCTGAAGTCCACTGTGTGGTTGAGAATAGTGCCTGATCACACACACAGCACACACAATGAGAGTGAAATGATTTGCACACTGCTTTGTGTCGCTGAGTGCCTTGCATCTATTTTACCAAAGCACCCTGAATGCCTCGTGTTGAAAGAAATTCAACTCTGAGTGGAAAAGTGCCTGATGTCATTTGAACTTTTCCTCATTGTGGTGATTTCTGCCAGCTGACCGGAGGTATATGAGTTTACTAATCATCGTAACAATGAAGGAAGGATGCAAATAAGTGTGGTGCCTTTTTTTCATTCATTTAAACTGGACTATTAACTATAAGTTAGCATGGTTCATGGTCTGTGTTGGTGGTTGCCTTTAAAAATTAAAAAAGCGATGCAGCAAACTGCAAAAGCTCTGTCTGATCAGGCAACAAAAAGGCAGTGCGGTGTGCCTCGCGTTCCCACCAGCAAAACGCTCTCTGTCTGATCTGAACTGAGTTGATATTATATGCTTATTTTTTTCTCCATTGTGTTGTGAGGATCATTTCTTGAAAAAAATCTGAGAATGCATGGATGATAGAGGCTTTTCTCAGGCATTGTGTAACGACTCCTCTCCCTCCCTCACTGGCTCTGAGTAAACAATAACAACACCAGGCTGCTCAGCACCTGTAATCCTTCAACAACTCAATCAACATTTGTAAAGCTGGTCACATGAGGCTTGCATCCAAAACTGAGTCAGCTGGCTGTCTGTCCCAGCGTCAACATCTCAACGCCCATATATTCATGGCATCTCACTGCTGCCACCCTGTTCACGGACAAGGGATCCAGTAATCCCCTCTACCCCACGTACCCTCCAGAAACATGCAGCATCACGACGCTGCAACAACACGCCTCTCCTAGGCCTCGCTGCTTATGCACTCAGAGCTACATCTGTCCACAAAGCCGTCTCCTTCATCCACTGTCAGTGAAGCTCCCTCTGGATTTAACGCCTGCGCCTGGATCTTTGCCTATCAGTCTCTTTTTCTGTCTGCCACGCCTTAGCTCCTTGCTCACTCTGTCATGTTCTCTCCCCTCCTCCTTTTTTTTTTTTATTTAGATGGAAAATCCGCCCCAGAAACATAGTTCACATGGAGCCATTTCAAGCCTGCAGTGTCAGCCCATAGCCAAGTGTCGAGACGCAGGGTGACGTTTAGACTGAGATATTGTGGAGAGGAACTCAGGAGCTATAGAGCGCAGTGTATGTGCAGCAGCGAGCGAGTAGAACGCAGTAGGTCCGCTTAAGTGTTTAAGCCGTCTTGTTGTGAAGGAGGGACACAACCAGCTGTCACACACCTCCTCTAAGTCACGCTTTAACAAAGAAGCGCATCATAATTAGACAGTTACATCAGATCCTATGAGTCGGTGAATGCAAATGAGGGAAAAGCTCAGTTTAGATTTGCGAGCGTTAACTTGTCTCACTCAAAGCTAGAGACAATCCAGCCAAGATTTTAATAAGCAATGCCACCAAGAGACAAATCCTGGACTTGCTCCATTGGCAGCAGCAGGACACCCTGACAGAACGTGGGATTTTGAACATTTTCTGTTGCAAAAATGTCCTGACTCAAACACACACACACACACACACACACACACACACACACAGAGAATGACTGTAAACTGGTCTAAAAGTTAGCTCCTTTTGAGCTGACTTTACTTTATCTCCACACTGTGCACGTTGTCACATTGGCTCTTAGACAAGTTGTTCCATTATCTTTGCACGCCCTCCAACTTTTAAATGTGCCTTTTATCAGTCAAACTCCTGAGCGGCTGCTGAAGGCAGCACAAGCTCAGCAATAAAAAGGGCTCCAGCTTTATATGGTTACTATTGTCTGGACCCGTTTTCTCTCGTGGAGCTGCAGAACGCCTCGTTTTGATGGGCTTACCGAAACTGGTGCCTTGTTATCCATTATCTCAACACCAGGCTCACTGGGCTGCGACAATTTGTCCTTTCTTCCTATGCGCTATAAATGTTCTTCATCCGTCTCTTTCCTGTCCTCAGGTTTGTCTTGCTCAAAGACTTCATTAGTGCACATCCTGGGCTTTGATTGGTAAAACCATCTCAAGAAGCACAAATTAAAAAATATCTCTGATCTAAATGTCCACCATGAAATATCTAATATATAAGTATTTCCACCTCCTCTTACAGGTAATTATCACAAGTCACCTCAACTGTTGAATATTTTACATATTTTAGATTCATATAGTTGGGACTTGAGCTCAAATGCTTAGTCAATTAATCAATTCCCAGAAAAATATTTAATTTTATTAATCTATTATCAAACCAAAATGCCACAAATTCACAAACAAGTGTCACTTTGTGACTGACATTTTTCACTATTTTCGGGTATTTCGAGGGTGCTTTATAGATTCAATTGATTGACTAATAAACAACAATTCTACGATAGCCGTAGTTGGGACAATTTTTTGAAAGTATGAAGCAAAAGCTCAGCGAAATTGACCTCAGCAAGGATTTTGGTTGGAAAACGTTTCAGGAAATGCTCACAGACACACAAATACAGTCCAATTACTGGAATCACAGGCCTACCTTGAACATTGCCAGCCCGGATCTCCTCTCTACTCTTCAGAACTGGCATGATGGAGTGATCTGGGATTCGACTCCTCCTCTCATAGCCTCGGATGAAGGGATGGTAGACAGATGAAGTCACACACAGAAGACTGAGGTGGGGTCTTGCAAGGCGAGGGGTGAGCGCTCTTGGGTTGAGTAAGGGCGGAGGTGGGCGTTGCAGGGACTTTATCAGGGTGGGGAAGTGGCCAAGATGACTAGACTGTAATAATATGTACACTTAGTGATTAGAAAGGAGGATTTTTACATATAAAGAAGCCAAAATAAAGATGAAAATGCTGATCTAACCTGGTTGAAATTGAAGCTTTTGACTCAGATCTTAGAAGACTTTAAAAATTGACCATCAACTCAAAAATGGCAGCATGCGTGTGAACTCAATAAAAGAAAGTAAAAGCTGATGGATGGTGAGTGATGAAGAGACGCTCCATCATTGGTCCCTTTCCATCCGCTTCTCGTTCCCCTTCCTCCAACGCTGGAGATGCAGCTCGCCACGGTTTCCTCCCAGAAGTCTGCGAGCGTGTGACCACAGTTGCCGTGGAGATGAGGAGATGAGCAGCAGTGGGTGTGCACGTACTCCTCTTTTTCTTCTACTTCTTCCCTCCCTTTCTTTTTCTTCTTCTTTGGCTTCTCTTGCCTTCGCTTTGCTTTAGCCAGTCATGATGATCGGTTTCCCGGCCCGCTCTGCGCTCTCCTCTTCCTCAGTCTGAAGGGGAGAAGAGAAGGACAGAGTCAGCTGGCAGGGAACCACTGTGGCTGGATGTGTTGTTGGTGAAGGCTGAATGTCATTGGGTACACAAGTCAACTGCCTCTGAGGTCAAGGCTTAACTCAGCCAAGCCACTGTCCCCTTTCACTGCAACCTCAACATTGTTTGCTGGTAATATCACTGTGCTATTTTCTTCATAGGAGATGCTCACGGCGCTTTTGTTTTATCTTTGCTTTAATCCAGCATTTCTTAACACTACAAGGACTGACTGCAAGTGAGATTGTTGCCATATAATTTAAGAAGACCTGGTTTATCGGTTTAACTCACTGCATCCACATAATAGAGAGCCTGAATTTGTCAGGTACTTAATTTGCCTAAAATGGACATTCCTGTCTGTTTATTTTATAATTAAATAACTGTTTCTTAAATTAAAAGAAACTTTGCTACGCAGAGTCCCACGCTCACCTGCCAGCAGAAGTCCCATTTGGAACCAGCATCTCCATCCCAAAAAAGCCTAAGGCAATTTTACTTACAACAAACGGACTTAACTTTCTTTGAGTGTGTGTTTTTTTTTTTTTTTGCACAATATTTAAGTATAGGCTGATTTTAAGGAATAATTCAAGCTTAGAATAGTCGACCTAGCACTTGTGTGCTAATTGGCCAGCAACCTCAAGATTACAAAATTCATAATTCTTTGGTTTATTCTCAAAGGTGACGATAGTTTTTTTAGGTTTTGGACTGTTTTTGGGACAAAATAAAGAGCCAAATAAAGAGTCATCTCGGACACTGTGAAATCCCCCCCATTTTCTGATTGTTTATAGACCAAAAAATATTTATATAAATATTGAAAACAATTACCAGATTAATGAATAATGTAAATAATTGTTAGCTGCAGTCACAGTAATGTATGTTCTGGCTAATGTTTCATCCTTGATCCAAGTGTTTACCAGATCAAGGGACATTTTACCATGTATATGCTTAGAGGGATACGTCTGTGTTTGTATTTTGAGAAGTCGGATATGTAGGTACACACAATTTAGCCTAAGGAAAACTGTCAGAGGATATCTGCATGTGTAGAATTTTAATCCTGTCTGGCAGTGTAATGAATTATTCACTCAACAAATTTTATTTACTAAAATCCCTCTTTCTCTCTGACTCCTTGAAAGTCTAATTATCTCTGACTCCCTCAGTCGCATTAAAATGACACTGATAGCTTGACTCATGCGGAATAATACAGTTTTTCCATAAATAAACCTTCACGGAAAACAACTGAATGAGGCTTGTTTGTTTACTTCCCTCTCTAGGTTTATGAATCAACAGCTTTTCAAAAATATTCAATATTATGTTGTGTGTTATTCCAGTAAGACATTTTTACTGAGTATTGTGTATGTCCTTAAAAATGACAAAATGTGTGCAAATTAAACTAATAGACTTCCTCCTATTTTTCTGGTCTGCATATCGTTTCATTTGCTTTGTGGATGCCATCGTTTTGATGTGAAATCAACGAACATGTGCGTTCCTGATGTGCTCAGTATAATCCTAATACGGTCTTAATGCCTCCCATTTTGAACATAAATCCTTCATTAGTCCGAAACCCAAGAGGTGAGCGTACCCTTTTAAGACGTTAGCATTTAAACTACAGTGTGCTCGCAGCGAGGCAACACCACACCAATCTTTTTAAAGATGCCCTAAATCATTTAGACTGTTTTGCTCTAAAGACGCCGTGTTAAAATCAACTGCAAACTTTTAGGGCAGGGGCCCAGTCTTTCACTCTGTAAATGCAGAATATTTAAGAGGAAGTTGCTGCAGGACCCTTGTTATGTTTTGTTTGCACATTTTTAAAGTCTAAATGACAGCTGAATGTCTTGTGACCCTTTTTACGTTGTTACGGTCAGTTGACAGAATCACCGTATTTACAAAGATTTTAGAGCAGGCAAAATATACTACACAGACTGGAGACATCCTTCAGTTTGGGGAATGTATAATGATTTTCTTTTTATGTGTAAACATTTAAATGATTGTTCACGTTTTGATCTCGCTAGTTAATAAGACATCTGGTTGTAGAAAAGCTAGCACAGCCTTGGATCAACTATCCAATACATGATGCACTCTGAGACATGCAGCCTAGCTTGTCATCTATAGTGTACAGTGTACTCATTAAGGTCATGCTGAAGAGTCTGATACAGTAACGCTGGTGCATGAGTCACATTAGATCAGTGATTCATTTCCAGAGATCAAAATCATATTTAGAGATCTGTGGCAGATTTGTCGAGCAGGAGACAAGAAGAACTGTAATCGAGGAGGAGGAGGAGGGCATCAACAAGGCATTGGTTAACAAACCTCAACTGACTAAAATGCACAATAAGGAGAGGAAGAGGGCTAAAAGGAATGCATGTAAGTGCATGCACCTGCAGACAGCACTGGACTAATTGAGTGAGTCAACAGATGAGGAGAGATTTAACCAAATTAAAACAAGTATTTTGAGCTGGTTGCTGCCATGAAATTATATATATATATATATATATATATATAGGGATAGAGATCAAAGGCATGGTCTGATTAACAAGCAATTAGTCACAGCAGGGTGAAGAAAGGTTTAAGAGTACAAGCAAATGTGGTGGAAAATACAAAATACCCTTCACAAGGAACCTGCTGATTAAAGTTCATGCACAATACATTTCCATCAGTATCATGCAGACGTTTAAATGCACATACACATACATGCACACCGTACTCTTGCACACACGCTCGCGCACACACACACACACACACACACACACACACACACACATTCACATTCAGTGCACACACCTACTGTTCATGCATGTGCATACACTCAGTTGCGAAGAAGAAGTGAGTGCTATATTAATTCACTACTCACCTAATTAACTCTTTTCTGTAACACATAATTTATAGACTGTAGTGGAGATGTTTTACACAGGAGCAGAGTTGAGACACAAAAGCAAAGACAGAGCAAAACGTGTGGTCCTTCATATTTCTTCATGACGACATCCCACTCAATCAAAGAAAGAGGTATTTATTAATCCCCTTTATAGGTCCATAAGAAAGGGGCAAAAGGACACTAAACAGGCTGGTGTGGGTCCTACGCTACTGGGCGCAATTTTTCACCTTAAGGTCGAGTGCACAGGTAGATGTCCATGAGAACTTACAGTCTAGCAGTGGCAATGCTTTAAAACAGCACTTCCAAAAAGGTGTGGCAGTGAGAAGAAGATACGAAGCATCAAACACAACATAGAGAAAGAAGGGAAATGTGACAGAGGAATAGAGGAAGGTCGTGATGAGATGGGGTATTAAGTTCTATCCATTTTTAATCTGTCTATCAGTCTGTCTCTATCTTACAACCTGCACACCGTCTGTTACACCTCAAATCCACCCGCAAGGCATTACCCACTTAAATCCACTGTTCAACATCCAACTAACGCCAACCGGTCTCTCTTGCCTGATAGAGGAAGAGAATGAAGACAAGTGGAAGGGGAAGACCTCCAGGAATGAAAAATGGCCAGTTCTGGATGGAAACCAATCGAAGCGAGGGAAGGGAAAAATGAAAACACACACACACACACACACATATATTGATGATAATAAGGAGCGTATTTAAGGTTTTAGGATTGTGTTTGTGTGTGTGTTGGGAGGGTTGAATGAGAACTAATGGCTGCTGATGGACTGGCAGAATGAAAATAAGCACAAATCAAGCATGAAATGGGATACATTCTTAACGCCTTGAGATGGCCATTAGCTCCAAACTCTGAATGCAGCTCAATAAATAATATGAAGAGAATATAATTTAGTTCAGACTTAATATTCCTAACTTTGCCAAATTATAACCAAACATAAAAGGATGCCAAGGTGCCAAGAAATGAATCTCATTCCCCCTCAGGACAAATCTTAATTGATTCTTCCTTTGTTCATTCACAACAGGTTGTAAAACAAATTGATATATTTATTAAATGGAAATGGGGGGCATGGCATGTGAACACATGAAAGAGATTTCTCAAAGACAACAATTAAAAATGGGCACACTTTGCCATGATGAGAAGAACAGATGAGAGGAGGAGGAGGAGGGGGTGAAAACGGTGCGAGACCAGACTGAGATTGACTCACTGTTGTTTTAGGCATAGTTTAGTGTGCGAGTGCATGTGTGTGTTAATGTGTGTTTTATGTATACGTAAAGCACACACAAATACACACAGACAGACAGATGGACAGACACTAAACGATAGTTAACCTACCTAGAGTAACATTTAAGAATCCCGCAAGAGTGTGATGCAAAGAAAATGGGTGTGGAGGGACCAAAAGAGAAGGAAAAGGGAAAAAAAAGAGTCATTCATGAGGAGGTTTTTAGTTGTCTTTGAAGAAAAATTCATCCAAGTTCATATAACGTCAGACTTTAGAGACAGAAAGAGGCGTAGGATGGGGAATAATGAACTGATGGCAGCAGTTAGAAATGGACTGACAGGTATGACATGGTTTGGTGAAAAGGGGGGAAAGGAGTGGAGAGAAGGAAAGAAAGGACAAAAAATTAGAAAACAAAACTCCCTCCTTCCTCTTTTCTCTCACTCATAAATAGAGGAAATTATACACAAGGTAGATGGAGAAATAGATGAGGAGGCAAATGACGGAAAGAGAGACTAAATGAAAAGATGAAGCACCTCCCAGCACCGCGATGAGGAATAAGAAAAAGATAAATCGAAAGAAAAAATTGAATACTCCAAAGCCTTCCGTTTTTGCTCTGTTTAGTGAGGCGAGGAGGGGGATTGTCAGTTATATCCCCCCTCTCTCTGCAACTGGTCAGTCTTCTTTTTTTGTTATCTTCTGTCCTCCTCAAAGCGAGGTGCTACCTTCCCCTTCAGATGAGCTGTAACCCATTGCCAAGACAGCTGTTAGACATGGCACTCAGGCTGGCTGCACGGTGGGGTACTGCTACCCAGAGATACAGAGAGTGGAGCCGAAACACACCTCTGGCTGGAAGAGCGCAGAGCACAACTCACCAGCACTCACTCGCTCTCCTCCCCCTCCTATAGAGGGGGAGAGGGGGGGCAGCTAGAGAGAGGGAGAGCGATGTGGAGGTGGGTCCCTCTATAGGATTGTGAATTAGAGAGATGCTACAGTAAAGACGGGCTGCTGCAACAATTGTCAAGAAAATTGTTTCCACAAGGAAAGCAATGGCTCCCTCTGTTGTTGGACCAGAGGAGAAAATAAAACTGAGATTTAATTAGAGATGATCAATTTAAGACCTCTGCAAACAATACATTTTCCTAAAAGAGAATTTTAAAAGCGTCGATGTAATGTCACTGTAACATACTGATAATTTCTTTATTTTTGCTCATATAAGCCCAATAGTGGAGATTTTTTTTTTACAATTCTAGAATTAATGTAGTACATGCTTTCATTTTCACAGACATTTAAATTCAAAGTGTGATTTTTCAAACTGGGTCATTCAGAATTACTATGGTCCTACAGAAAAGGTGTCCCGGCAACATTTTAGCAACAGCTAAATTAATTTCACACTATATTCTCTCACTGAGATCGGTTTCCACTAACAGTAAAATATGAAACCTGGCAACTTCTGTGAAGTTTGGAACAAATTATTGAAAAAATGACATTTCAGTGACTTCAGGGTATGAACACCTACAAATGTAACTAGTTACATTTACTCAAATACAGTAGCGAAAGACACTTGCAATTTGCTTAAGAAATGATTTGACATGTATAGTTACTTCTTAGATTAGATTTTACATACAAATCATATGACCAACCTCTCAAATATGATTTATTATACAGTAAAGTGGCGTTACCCAACAGTTGTTACATTTCTGCTTCACTTTGACCACCTACAACATTAAAATGCTGCTTAACATTACATGTCGATGTATTTAAAATAGTTGTACAAAAT
Organism: Chelidonichthys spinosus; assembly: GCA_029853015.1. Taxonomy (NCBI): domain Eukaryota; kingdom Metazoa; phylum Chordata; class Actinopteri; order Perciformes; family Triglidae; genus Chelidonichthys; species Chelidonichthys spinosus. Next base: position 9,988,386 of record CM056824.1, read on the forward strand.
ACATAAAACATATAATGACCCTTAAAGTGGCAAATTCTGCAAAACAAATATACGTTTTATACTTTCAGTCGTCTGGAGAGACCGAAGTATTGGTGCCTTCACATGGTATTGGAATTATAGTAAATGTAACATGGCGACTTTGCCATTGAACGCCTGATTCTGACATGGATGACAGTACAAGTATTGACTGTGGCTTGTGTAGGGGCAGCATTTGATTGTACGCCAACTTTAGTAAACATTTTCGCAGTTGCGAACTAACAATTTGGTTCAAATAATACAATAGGCTTTTCCCCAAATTACATTAATGTAATAGGTTTGTTAAACCGAGATACAACCAGACGCTTTGTAGTTTATACAAGCTAGCAAACGTTGCTAGCTAACTTTGCTAGCTAACGTAACAACTTTTCACAAGTAAGTTAACAGTCGAGAGGTGAGGAGACACTTACTGTGTTGTTGGTGGTGTTGAACGACGAAGCTCGTCCATGTGGAACACATCACAAAAGGATAAACTAATGATAGTTGTGTTTACTTGTTGACAGCTGAGGGACGGTGACCATGAGTGTGTCCGTGTCGTGAGTGGCCCTGCGGTCGTTGATAACGTCACGTTAGCCACGTACCGCTAAACTAGCAGCCTCAATCGAATTTAAATCAGAAAAGTATAATATATTTTAATTCTATGTCATTATCTGAATATTATTAAACCAGTTATTATGATTACTATTCATTAATTAATTTGTATCTAGTGTTGTGATCTCAGTCTCCCCCTGGCGGCTTATCGAGAAAATATATGAATGTGTGACGTAGTCGGACAAGTGTGTGTTGTGGGTAGTGTAGGGTGTTGTGTGTAAGCTCTGGGTGAGTCTACGGGGTGAATGCGGTCCATGCTCCAGCCGAGATTTTATCAAATAAGAAGAAGTGCCTTGAATGCTAATAAAGCCCGAGTTCACTATGCTGTAACCACCGCCTCGCTGTCCAGTCATTCGGCTGTTAACCCGGACCACCGGAGGCAAGTTACCTGCCACGAGCCGAGTTAGCAAGAATATTAGCTCGCTCCCAACTACGGTTCGGAGAGAGGAGCTGTAAAGGTAACACTTGCTAATAATTATAAATAGACCAATACAACTGCCAGGCCAATTTATTAGCTATAACACATATATTCAGTAAGTGTACATGTGTCGGAAATAAATAATACAAGATTGGAGTACAGAAATGTCAAACCACGTTTAAGGCCATGTAGACGGTTGTCATCCCTACATAGTTTGTCCACTAGAGAGCACTGACAAATTATGTTTTCAACTGTTCAATTTGTTACATAAAAAAACGTATGCATGTGTATCAAGAGTATTTTTATGTGTTCATGTAAACATATCTTCATCTTTTTCTTCTTCTTCTTCTTCTTCTTCAGTATTGGCCTCTAAATGTCAGTATTGGTCATCCATCCATCATCTACCACTTATCCTGTATTCAGGGTCGCAGGGGGGCTGGAGCCGATCCCAGCTGTCATTGGGCGAAGGCAGGGTACACCCTGGACAGGACGCCAGTCTATCACAGGGCTGACATGTAGAGACAAACAACCATTCACGCTCACATTCACACCTACACGGGCAGAACATGCAAACTCCCTCACTGCAGCTTAACATTTAGGCCACTAAGATGTAGATAAGAAGGGCCGTGACAACAAAAAGGAGTGCAGGTCTCCACTAGGTGTGCCTGGAGCGACAGATTAACTCTCATTTTAAACTATGCAGGTGTCTTTGTGCAGGCGTCCTTAGGTCTGTGTCATTGCAGGGATGGACGACCTTCTGGCTTGGATTACCCAAACTCTTCCCGGATGCAAGAAAAAATGCCCTAGAAGTGGAGTTTGACACACATTCACATTCATTTCGATCTCTGAGCCAGTCAACCTTTCAGTGGATCGACAGTTTGTTATTGGGATAGAAAGGTCTGGCTGTTGACTATTTGGTTGTCAGAATTGACCGTTTCTGTGTGACAGGTTTAACTAGTGACCGTGGTCACTGGTGACTTTCTGCCGAATGCAACCATTATGCTCTCAGTAACATCTGCCAATCATTGGCGTAGGTAATAACTCAAATGAGTATGTACTTAAAATTAAAAGAAGGCTTATAGGAGGACAAGCGTGTGTTCTGTTCATGTTTCTCAACAGCTTCCATCATGATTTGAGCAACTTTGAAGAACTGAGAGCCACTGGCTGTTTACGACATCCGATAATATCGTCAGAAGTATATAGCGACTTGCATGCTTGTAATTTCTAGCTGGTGTAACGTTTCTCCACAAAGTTAATGTATATACTGCATCTGGCCACTAAATATTGAGTAACTTGCTGATAGATTCTACCGACTCACTCACTCAATTAACGCTTTGCTAAGCCCCGCCCCCACTGCTAACTGCTCCATTATTGGGATATCGTCACAGCTTACATGAGAAAAGCTGTCTGTCTATTATGGTAGAGAAGTCAAAAACATAGAAATACAAAAATACATTTTATTTATATATCCATTATTATTCAGCAGCTAGCATAGCATAGAAGTGCTCATACAACTGAATGGTGTGTTGACTCACTCTGCTAATGTTAGCTCCACCGACTTTAATGTAGAAATGTATATCTCCTCCAACCTTTCCAACTAACCAGTTTCATGATGACACAACCTTTAACCCTTAAGCCCTTTTTACTCTTCACTCCTTTTATCACTCCTTTTTTCCGCAATGTTGTGTAAAAAGTGCAGAGACAGAATGGGGTGTCAGAATGAAGGTCAATGAAGGTCTTCTCAGAGGCGTATCAGGTACACAACGAAGCGGGACGACCTCAGTGTGAATGGGGTGAACCGGAGAGCTGCAGGGTGATGTTTTTAAAGATGTGTTATGTGCGCGACCCACCACCGGGAGATTTAAAACGCTCGGAATGTTGATCAGAAGAAGCAGCAGGTTGCTCTCGCAAGGCCGCCATTGTGTCGCCAACATGCTGTATATGATGCACGACAACTTCGCTTGCACATTAAGAGTGGTACAAATGTGCACGACGAGCAAAAGAAAGTCCTCTCACTTTTTTAATACGTCACACCACCACTGTTGTGTTACACTTCACGCTCTCTCTCCGAGGTGCATGTGTAATAAAGACACCTGTGTGGCGATATGTGATAGGAAACGCTTCATGACTAATCCACAAAACCAGCCTGGAAATGGAACAAAATCTGAAATTATTGCATGAGTCTATGGAGCTGAGCTGCATAATAGTCCAACCCTGGTTACAACGATATGATTGGCCAGCCAGAGTTCGAAGGTGGGACTTAGTGAAGGGTGACTTGTTTGTGTGGTGTTCTTGATCTTTGGTGGTTACTGCCCTTGACAAGCTATTGTACTTCCACCTTACTTCTGTTGTCCAACAACTGAAACTCCACAAGGACCTTAAAATGCAACTACAAATGTTGGCAGTTGTATGGTTCATCATTAGATGCCAGATATGTGGAACAGCTGGGAGATTCCTGAGGCAACCAAAGCTGCACAGATCAGTCTAAATATCTGGATCACCATGGAAGGGAAATCAAAGTCTCTCAGTTCTTCTGTGCAAAGTACTGTAAATCCATTTAGAGCTGGTAAAACATGTGACTTTACTCTCAGACATCCCATATCCACACACCACAGTGCCAGTATCTCTGTGGGGCAATCGAGGTGCTAGATTTGTGGTGAAAATAGTCACAAAATGAATAAGCCAACAGCTTTAATAAAACCTTTTATTGTGTTTTTCAAAGTCTGGTTGCCAGACAAAACTTACAAAAGTCATTCAGTTTCTACCACACATGTATACATTTCTGTGCAATTCTGAGTTTACACGGATAATCCTGTCACCTATTCTGAAGTAAAGCAAAATGACAACAGAATCAGAGTAAGAGGAGACAACAACATAAATACCTGACTAGGTAGTAATTATATACACAACAGCTTGAGTCACAAAAAATACATTAATACATTTATTAACCAGACAAAACCAACCATTTGCTGCGTTAACAGATACTGTATGTGTTCAATGCACAAATTTTGATTTCCGAACAAAAACTAAAAGGAAATCATGAACTTTCAAATGCAGAAAAATGGTTTAAATTCCTTAACTGTTCAGCTAGAGCTGGAATTGATTACATTTGTGCACTGAGGTTCACAGAAGGAGCCAAAGCGCCCATAAATGTCTTTCGCTCGAACAGCAAAATGGTAAGTGGAGCCAGACTGGAATTGGGTGAGCGTACAGGCCATAGGCAATGGCAGGGCGTTCACCTCCCCAATCTTCTTCCAGTGCTGCTGTGCTGCGCTGCTGTTCGAGTTGTCTTGATGGAAGGCATAGAGGTGATAGCTGTCTACAGCTGCACAGGTCCGGTCAGTTTCTGCAACGCACCAGGACAGCACTATACCGGTCTGACTTGGCACCAGCTTTAGCTGAGGCTGCTGAGGAAGTGAGGACCGCTCAGCCTCGGGGGGCATACGTGACGGTGTGGGTGCAGGGGGCAGAGGGGGCAGTACCACGCTGGAGCTCCGGGTCGGAGTAGTAGCAGTTACAGTGCGGGATTTCATTGGAGAATCCTTAAAAAAAGACAAAAATATTGTCATGATTTGTTCCTTGATTAAAATAATATAATTATAACCTCTAATTCATAAATAATGTAAAAAAGCACCCAGAAATCTTTCACATGGAAAGTTGGTCTAGACTCTCACATGCTGAGATACACAAGTTACATAATAGATTGATAATATTGACATGGTTATAGAATTGGAAAAATGTGTGCAAAATATGTAATGTGCAGTTCTAAATCCTCACCAGTGGGGGGCGGTGGAGTACTGCCAACTGAGGATGACTGGAAGAGTTCTGATTGCTTTGCGGGGACGACCTTGCTCCCGTACCTGAGGGCAGAGGACATATTTGGCATTTTACATCAAAGTTATACATGTGATCACTTTAATCATGTGGTTTTTCTATTTAGATCTAAATAACAATTTAATCATAATAGTGCCCAATGAATGAAGGGTGAAGTGGAGAACACTGGTTTATGCATTAGTCACACTATCACACACATGTACAAATGTACCCCCTTTCATGTCCTTTATAAACTGTAAGGTGTTGGTCTTACTGTTGGTAATGCTGACAGCTGGAGTAGGTCGCTGGGTAGGAGAGGGAGCCGCGACCGTGGCGTTCTTCACTCCTGTCACTGGAGAACATGGAAGAACAGCGTTAGACTAAGGGTTGCTTTTCATTACACTGTGTTTCACAAATTGTGACAAAAATCCATTTCACTGTATGTAAAGGTGCCGTTTAAGCTTACCCTGTACATCATCATCGTCCTCGGTGAGATCGATGACGGAGCCTTTGGGTCGTGCTGTTCCAGCTGCTTTGGCTGGAGTGGATCCTGTAGCTTGGTTGTCTGAGAAAAAGAGAAGAAAAAAAAAAAATCAACGTTGAGAAAACTTCAAAAGAATAGAAAGCCAGCAACACTGCAATGCCTCATTGGCAGACAAAGACAATGGAAGGATCAGGCAACAGAAGTTACCAGTGAGATGACTTACATCTCTTAATAATGAAACTTCTAACCCACCTGTCTTTGATGTCAGAGATGTCCCTTGTGGTGGTCCTGGAGCGGTGGAACCTGTTGCTGCCGGTCCAGAGGTTGCAGGTGAAGAGGCTGAAGACATGGCTCCTGCTACAGACACAGACTGAACCGGCGTCCTGGCTGTGGTGACGGAAACCCCTGCGTTGGGTGTCGTTATCCCCCCAGCGCCACCCTGGTACACAGCACGGGCAAGAGAGATTTGGGCAGAGGTCATCTGGCCAGTGGAGGCCTGGAGTGCTGGGACAGTGGCTACAGCCGACACGGAGGCTGGGGAAGTGGCAGTAGAGGGAGCAGGCTTGAGTATAAACGTGGCGGTGGGAGTAGTGGTTTTGGCCTTGCTGAGTGAGCTAGCTGCAGTCAGAGAAGAGACAGGGATGTTGACCAGTGTTCCTGCCTGGCCATTAGTCATTGATAAAGGCAGCTGGATGAGGAGTGGCTGGCCCGCGGCCATTATGCTGCTCCCAGAGGCCGTCTTCAGCAGCAGGGTGCCGGTGTGACTCTGAGTTGTGATGCCAGTGGCCAAGTTGGAGCCAGCATTAGAGGTGGTGGTGATCAGCTGGAGGATGGGGGCCTGTGAAACCATGGTAGTGGAAGTGGGTGTATGGACCAGACCAGAAGCTGACAGGGGTGGATTCACTGTGGGAAAATAGGAAAAATGGCTTGTTTCAGAATGTGACAAATTTTCAAATAAACTGCATTTTGTGCTCTTTTTCTCACCCTCTCCTTACCACCTAAAGTAAAGGATGCAAAAACGAGGAGCCGATTACACGTCATTATATCCATATTGTTGATTGCTAGCAATGGCCATTGCATTTAAAACCTCCCCTTGTATGCAAACACCTATTGCTGCACTAACATGCGGCTCAATTCATTCACACGCTTGCACACAGCCACAGGAATCTTAAAGGATAAAGTGGGAAATGCTCTACATGTCATCGTTAATAAATCCCAAACCAAAGCCAACAATACGTACAACACTTTGTGTTACCTGGACTGTCTGTGGCACTCCACTAAATAATCAATAATCAGTCAAATGCTTTCCTTCAACTACTGTTTTTTGCAACCATGACACGAACAACAGTGGACAGTGATGGAGACTATTTTCAGCCACAGATTTAAAAGGCTAGTGAGTATCTACGGCAACAGGAAAGTGCATGTATGAACTGACTCCTACTAAACTACAGTGCATGGGTTAGATGTCCCTCCATCTTTGACTATACAGTCAAAACATGTTAGAAGAATCAATTCACTGTTGGTTTTGGTTGCACTGTGGAAGGAAACTACAGCATCCAGACACAACCACAGGGACACATGGAGAACATGCAAACGGCACTTGCAAAGAATCGTGACAAAGATTCAAAATCTTTTTGGGACGTGACACTGCCACCATTGTGCATCTGGTTATTCTATATCTTTATATAAAAAGGAAAACAACAACACAACATCCACCATAAAGGAAAACCAGATACTCACCACCTGTGCTGGACGAAGAAACAGTTGCTGGAATCTGCTTAAGCTCCATGGTAGTACGGACTGGCCTGTTCAGAAAGATTGCTCATGCTTAGAGCTGTTGATAGCCACACAAGGAAGACGACTGAATGTTGTAACGTGATGACATTTCATTTTATTCACTTTCATACATAGTTACGTCATATCTGAACAAGTTGTGGGGAAACTCCACCTTAAAACTCAAGTACATATCTGACAGCATTTATCAGTATGTACTAGTATAGTGTACTAGTATAGTTCAGCGTTTTCGAGAGGGATGCCGAGGGAGTCATCTCCATTTCAACATGAAATCAATTTTAATGAACACTGAACAAGAATCTAAATGCAGTGAGAATGATATTTAGACAAACTGATTCGATAATTTCAATGATGCATGGTGACAATTGTCCCAGTATGCTTCTGTTCTCATAACTTAAGACTGTCAAGATGATGGAGCAGTTCTGTGATCATATTCCTGAAAAAATTCCGGTCTTCTCTTCACGCGCAGTATTTCATTGATAACGTCACGGACCTCTCTCCAGCTGTCACAACATAGTACAGGGAATCGACGCTCAATGTACATCCTCATTGTCCTCCTCAAGTTCGCGGGCAGTGCCTCCTTCCCCATTAATCCAACATAGTTGACTTTTGCCACCCAGTCACAGTAGACATCATATGGGACCAGGTAGCGGAATAGATACGATGCATAGCGGTCGGCTCTGGGATTCCCGGAGCTTCTCTTGCAGTTGTGGTATAGTCCTTTCTCCAAGTGAGAAGTGATTGTGCGGAGTTTAATGTCTGCTCTGCATTTTCCTTCATTGTATTCTGCCAGCTTCTTTGCCATAGCAATATTACGCGACAAATCTTTGGCCTCTTCCTCCACCATTTCCTCTTCTTCCTTCTCCTTCTTGACAGACAGTGCAGGAGTCTTACCAACAGAGGGCGCCACTCCCTCTCTGGGCACCTTAGGCTGCGGCTCTACTGTCTGCCGACGGAGCACGCTGTTGGGAGGAGAGGTGCAGTTTTAACTACACTCTGCACTGCCTGAGGAAACTGCTTCACATTGTAGAACGTCACAAGACTCAGGACTTGGACCCAGGCAGGGTTACTTTGCAGGTGCAAAACACAGACTAAGTGTGTTTGTTTATTCCAAACCAGTCTTAAGAACTATTTGGAAGTTAAGTGTTTAAAAAAAGTTGATCCCGAAAACCCGAACAGGGGACATGGAATCTTGGTTTCCAAAACGGTATGGATTTGGAGGATTCTTTAATCTGTCCATTAGTTTTAAATTCAGTCTTTGGTTATTACAGATAGCAACCCGGGACAATGTCAACTAGTCACGCTGGGAACGGCTCCGTGTGTAGTACTGGCTTCAGTCCGGTATTGTCACGTTCATACAAAGGCCAATTACATTCACACAAAATACCAAAGTGCACAGACTGCTGTATGATTGAAAAATAACACATTAATGCTGTGACTTTTGATGAATCAAAATATTTGGGATGAAATGGTCTGGCAAACGTGAGCTTGATAAAAAAAAAATCACTTCCAAAAAGCCCTGAGCCCTTCCTTTCTAAACTGATAGGTTAACATATACGGTTTGGCTGACAGGGATTAAGAGGACAAATTGCTCTGTGCGTAGAGACACTTACCGTTGAACTAGAGGGCTGTTTACTACAGTGGCGGTCTTGGCGGCGGCAGCAGTAGCGGCGGCAGCAGCAGTAGCGGCGGCAGCAGCAGCAGTGACAGCGGCAAGGGCCTGTGGAAATCAGACCGCATGCTGTCAGAACATTTTCAGACAAAATCACTTGCAAAACAGGCACAAACACTTTAGGATGTAACGAGAAAAAAAAGTTTATTACCTCCTGTTTCCTTTTGTTCTCAGACGCTTGATTGGCCTCTCCAAACTTTTTTGTTAGTCGGTTTATCTTGGCCTAAACGAACGGTGGAGAGAAAGGGACTTTAGTGAGCCAACTGTGGGGAGTGAGCTGAGTGAATCAGCATCTTGCAGTGCTGCATGTGATCTCCTTACAAGAGAATTTACTACACATAACTGCTACCGACTACTTACTTGGAGTGTGGAAATGGCGGTTTGGTGTTTAGTGGCACAGTCGATCTTCTCCACTCTGTCCTTCAGCTCTTGGAAATCTTTGTCAAAAATGGTCAGCTCCAGGGCCCTCAACCGTTCATCAACCAGCTGTTGCACAATCTGCAACAGAATACCAAGTAAATAGGTAAAAAGGTAAGACTAAGTAATGAAATATCCATTGGCTTCAAAGCAGTGTTCAGTAGGCTTGGACTTGTACCAACCTTTTCAAGTTTATGGTGACTGCCAGCTTTTGCAGTAAATTTCAGTTCCAGTTGTGCCTCCAACTCCTCTCGCTCCACCTTGGCCCTCTTCCCCTCCCGTTTTATGGTTTGTCCCTCTTTGTCGAAACCCTCTGATAAAGTGCGCTTCAGACCCGAAGTGGAGCCCTTCTCCTCTTGCACTACTTGGGGAAATAAGGACAAACACTGACTAGTACCCTAGGTGTGCCATTCATTGCCCTCAATGTTGCATGTAAAATGCACGTTCCGTCACTAATCTGATTCAGGTCAGTCTCATTCCCCTCTGTTGAAGCTGGACGAAACATTTGTAACAGATTTCTCAAACAACTCAGATACATTTTAAGGATTTCTTGAGTCTAACTACGTGTTCATGTTAACTGTTATGTCTTATTATATACTTATACACAATTCCATCTTTGTCATGGAAAACCGGTTAGCGGAACGGCATACGATCTTTAAACTAAACCACTAGATGTGTATCTATCAGAAGGCCTTGCGAAGGTATATTTTCTGGCTTCAAAGTGCTAGCACTTAGGTCTGCCTTATTCTTATTCTTGCATGTACTTGCCATTTAATAGAAAACGGAAGTGTTGCTAATGTCCTTCCCAAGTGAATCATTAAACTTACAGATTTGCAAAATATGAGCTTCCGTTGTAGCATCTTATAGTGAGGCTTGATTTTACAAGCCAAAGTTAATTTACAAGTCACGTGGAGTGACTGGTAAGTTGAGTCACAGTCGGTGGAATCAAGTTTCGTCAAGTCTGTGTGAGATCACTTGGCCATCTTGGTTTAGGATCGGAGACTACAAATCTTTGACAGAAAGCCATTTTGATACAAGTGTGGGCATAGAGTTTAAAAGGTCATGGCAACAAAAGAGGTAGTTTGGGTATGATTGGCATGTCATAAACTCCAGCAGAGTCTGTGTAACAACTTTGAACCACAACATTTCCATAGCTTTCCATTGTGGGTCTAGAACTAAAGACCAGAAAATTCTGCATTAATACCACATTGAATGACATATCCAATAGTACTGCTTTTGGTTAACTTAATGTCCACCCTCTCATACCTGTGTTAGATGGTGGAGTGGAAGATGGCCGAGAAGGCTTTTTTATCTGTCCAACTTCAGCTTTTTCCTTTTTGGTGGAGTCCACCTCCATCTTTCCCCCATTGGCTGATCCTTTCTTCACACCCTTCTCTTCTTTTATGTTCTCCTCTTTGATTTCTTTTTCTTGTTTGAGGTCGTTGGAAGAAGAAGCTGGATGAGACGAGGAAGGACAAGGAAGGGAGGAATCCGAACTGGTGGATTTGGGGCTGGGAGGCTTCTCGTCTTTTAGGTTGGCTGTGGAGGCCCCAGAGTCCTTGGCCTTTGTAGTGTCACTGTCTGTATCCATTGGTTCTGTGCTGTCAGATAATGCAGGTGGTACAGGCGAACATGGAGCCAAACCCTTAACAGAATTCTTTGACAAATCCACATTTGGGTTCTCTTTCGTAGTCTGGTCCTCCTGATAAAGAGCACAATTAAAAATAAGTCAGTTAAAAGGTTTTTGGACTCACACACTGGCAGTCTAAACAAATCCAATATGAAGACATACATTATATATAATTTCTCAATGCATTTACCTCTTTCTTTGTCACCTCCGGGGTCACCTCAGGGACTTTTCCCTGTTTTTCCTTAGATTCTGCTGATGCAGGTGTAACGGACTCCTTTGATGGGTCCGACAACAAACCTTCCTCTTCCTCTTCCTCCTCCTCCATCTTTTTCAGTTCAAAGTTTAGAGAGTGGAATGGGGATGTGGGAGAAGCAGTAGGAGTGTCTTCCTTTGCTTTTGGGCTTTGAGAAGAGGCTGGGGAAGGGGACAGATTGAGGGAAAGGAAAGGAGCAGGAGAAGCAGGCGACGTGGCTTGGGGGGAGTTTGAGTCCGAGATGCTGTTTTGCTCCCTGTCCCCAGCCTTTGGTCCATCCTCTTTGTGTGTGCCATTCATCATTGGTGGCGGAGAGGTGTCAGACATACCTGGAGTCGCTGTCAACAAAGTGTTGTGGAGACTCTCTAGTTGCTGTCGATCGCTGATCTTCATAGTTTTCCTAGCACGGAAAATTTTCTTCTTCTCCTCGGTCACAACAACTTCCATTGCTGCCTGCGGAGTGACAAGGAGAGATAAGACGCTATCAGAGGGCAGGATGAAGCTGGGAAAGATCTACCAAACCCTAGTGTTAGAGCAAGCAGCAAAGTCTCGTCCACTTATGAACCTGTCCTGGACTTTACGCACTGCATGGTGAAGAAAATGGCTGCAGAGTTTGAGAGCAAACACTAGAGGTCACTGTAGAGCCCCATGTCTTTCTTGTTTATTCGTTTCTAGAAGGTTCTTCTTTCACAGAGATATGCACATCAAACTGTTTGGTTTCCCACCAGCCCGTTTCTTTACTAAAATTTGACTGAGTATTCAAGCCAAATCAGACAGATCCTTACTGCACGATTACACATTGACATATCTGTCCTACAGTGGCAACAATCAAGCTGCAGCTCAGTAAGCCAGACTTTTTCACAGAAAAGCTTTAACTGCTCTGACATATTCCCCTTGCCTTCATTTTCTGATTAACCTATAGATTTCATGTTTACCAAAGCCCCGATCGAGAGAACAGAAATGACATTGAAGTTTACAGCAGCAACCCAACCTTCCTCCCATCCCCCCACCCTCTTATTGGTTTAATCCTCAGCAAATCAGAACAGCCATATCAAGGCTGTGCTGGCAGCAGTAAAGAGGTTATGCAAAAACTGAAGGATTTTCCGTACATAGGTCTGATTGTTGCAAACATTGTAGTGTTGAGGCTAGTTGTCTTATTTTATATGTATTCATTTCATGTGTATTCATTTTGTAAGCACACTTGTGTGATGATTTAAAATGTAACAATCTCATTTTACATTCATTAGCAAACAAGAAATGGGTAAGCATGGGTAGCTCACCTTCACCCCGAAAGGTTCTCGGTCATGGATTTACCACAGAATTCGCCACAGAGTTCTTCGGCAACCTGAGGGGAAAATATTTTTTAAGTTAGTTTTATATAACTGCTTCAAATTGAATGTATGAAATCCACAGACCATGCAAACGAAAGTGTAACCCTAAATTAAGCTCCTCTGATTTGAGCAGTCTATCTCCATCCCTTGAGCTGTAACTGAGCTCTTGGCTTCAATAGTAGATATTTATTTTGGGGGTCACTTGGACATTCACCACACTAGAGGTCTCATTATGTTGATTAGAATTAAGTGTATCTATTAAGGATTGACTGACCACCCACATGATCCCTGAGAATGTTGTTACATCTTACATGTTACAACAGGATACTTTCCCCCCAGAATCAAAGAAGAAAAAGGCAAAGAACGAAGAAAAAGAGGCAAAACAGTTAGATGGTTTGCCAGAACAACAAACAGAGAGAGATGTGTTAACAGAGCTCTAACGTTCTAACAAAAAAGAAGGCGTATTCAAAAGTTGAATGTTGTGAAATATCTCTTTTGGTTTCAGTGCAGGATCAGAACACAAAGCCAGTTATCTTTGAAGTAACTTTTAAAATTGTATTTGGTGAGAGCAATAAGCTGCTTCAGTTTTCCACTAGAAGGCTGGTTAGCTTTACCGTTACTGCATTGCTGGCCTGCAAGACTGCAGCTGACAGAGGCAGCTAAAAATGCCTCGATCTCCAACATTTTCTATTTAGAGTGTTTTTGCAACATGTCACATGTGCGAAGGCAACTTTACTAAGGAGATTAATCTGTTCTTTCACTGTAAAGCTGATGGACAATTCCTAGTCTTCTTTCAAATCAGCAAACATTCTGCCTGCAATGATAATGATCTCCTGATTGTAAAAACAAGTGAGAAGATAGATCGGCATAATTGCTTTCAATGTACCTGGAGAAAAGCAGCATAACAAATAAACAATTAATATTAATAAAGAGCGCGGTACAAGTTGGGAGCACGATCACTGGTACCTCACATTCCAATGTTATTGCACAATGCGCAGAGCATAACGCCCCCTCCCCCTCCCCCGTCCTACGGCCTCATTTACTGCGCCTGGATTCAGTGGAGAAACTCAAAATGGCCGTCAGCTCTGCGGTTTGCTGCCAGACTGAGCTCTCGGTAGCTAGCTGAACTGGATTCTCTATCAGAGATATAAGGTTGCAGCACCACACTGCTCAAGAACAATTTTGTGTTCAGCCTGATGCTTCAGAAAGTAGGCAAAGTAAACAAAATGTAGACTACACAAATGTCATTACATTTACAAACTTGTAACATGAGCCAAAATTAAACATTAGTCAAATGTTAATTTTTCCCTTGTCCAACCCATCAGTTCCTATAATAATTTATATAGCTAATCCTCAGCCATTTTTTATTGCACTGGCATCGTGTTTCATTTATAGACAGTTATCGTTTAAGTCGTGTTTTTTCATGGTTTACATTTTTTGTCCAGTAACTATAATAACACTGTGGTAAGAATTAGAGCTCATTCTTTGTCAGCCCATATTTAGAAATAGGGCTATCTGCATCTACTTCAGTGAGTACCACTGCTGAATGCGACTCGGAGAAATGCAGAAAACAATCATTACACGTGTCCGCCGAGTCTGCACAGGCTGGGTGTGGCATTTACTGCGCACCTCAAGTTAGGTCATCACATGCTACATATAATTAAAAGAAAAACGCCTACTTCACTCACTAAACAGCATAGATACGCATAGATTCAGACATGGTAAGGTTGATAAACTGAGGAATTTTAACCTCCTTGTCATATTCCTAGCCCAGACAACCTGATGTCTCAGAGGAGAAAGTGCATGAGTCTGAACTTACACTCATGTATCTTCTGTCAAATGTATCTCATGCAGGATTGCGTGTAACTGGAGACAACAGTCCGACATGCTCAGATATCGATGCAAAGAAGAGAGGGATTATGCAACCTCCAGCAGATTTTAATAATTTATTTAAAATCTGTAAATTATTTCTTGACTAGATTGTGTTTATTGTTAAGTCTTTGATAACAAGACTACAAGGAGAGATGTCAACCGCCTTCTCTGGGTTTTGATAGCTACATCTCAATCAAGTTGCAATATCATTGCTTTTTGTTTCAGAACTTCGCCTGTGCAATCCACTGTTTCAACACCAGGTGACGAGCCAATGACTTGCTGGTCAAACATCACAATGTTGTAGTAACTCTGTCAAACTCGACATACAAGTCCCTCTCCTTCCAAATAAGCATTCGCCTCCGTGACACCAAGCAAAAGAACTTGGCACTCCCACCTCCAAGATCGTAGAAAAATCATGTCTCCCTTTCAGGATAAAGTATCACATCTTTGGTTTGGAAGATGCAGCCGTATTCAACAGTATGCCATTTTGCCAACATGATTCAAAGCAAATGACATGTACCTGCATGGTAAACCTGCCAAAACATGGACTCCACGGAACAGCATCCAGACCGTGATACATGTTTTACATGTATAGGTATCATTATCTCTGATACCAGTTATTCCTTAAGTCCCTGGTTGACCAACCAGACTGGTAGAAAGGAATTCACTCTGTAATGGATCGGTATCTGACCTATAACTACCAATCTATTTCCAAACCTTTGTTTCTCGTATCCTGCTGTGCTCAGGCTACACCAGCTTTCAAAAATACGTCAATGTGCTCCATATAAACACTGGAACATATTCCTCAACAGACAACACTGCATATGAGTGAACCACGTTGCGACATGAACAAATACACAGCAACAAGCAAGATCAATGAAAGTGTTCACAATGACAGTGTGTCAGCAACCGCAGCTGTGAGTAAAGCCTACTTTAGGCTAAAATAAAAAATTCAAGCACCACTTTGCAGGTGTGCTAGGACATGTTGTTTGAAAAATGTATAAAGGCTTCTAAAATTAAGAGAAGATGCCAAAATCCTGTCCAAATCTTCCTGCCAAAACAGGATATAGCATATAGCATGTAGCATATAGCACTCCATATAGACACAATACCATTAATCCAAGATGCGACCCTATAAAAAAATGAGTGGTCACTACTGCAGTTCTATCCGAATGAATGAAATCTTGTGGGTTTTATGTGCAGCCAGACAGACCTTTGTAAAGAGAAAACATACAAATAATAAATGAATGACCAACTTAATCATTGTTAGCAATGAACCCCACAGCTACAAATGTATCAGCAGCGATAACTACGTATCCGTACCGTCACTTGTGTGTAGGGACACAGAACATGCATGGCTCAAGTTAACTTCTGTTACTAAGCCCAAAGATGTTAAGAAGTTCAACCAGGAACAACCATGTTTAAAACGTACGCGTAGACCGGCTGTCGCGAACAGTGTTGCAGGGAACACAGTGTCTCTACCGATGTCAGCGACATGAGTGAAATGTGACAGCAAACTCCCTGACATGGAAAGAAAGTCTGCAATTAATGTTTCCTGTTAAAGAAATAAAACAAAAAACACAACCGACAAGCAGAAATATGACTTCTTTAACTAGCATAGCACCCTCTACCTGTATCCAAAGCTAACCTTCAGAAGAGTGAGAAGCTGCAATGACAAACACTGAGTTAGATTTAAATGACAGAGAGAAATACTTAATATGCTTTAAAAACAAAAGAAATATCAACCTTTAGCAGGAATTGTAGGCTTGAGGCCTTCCACGTATTTGTTGATTGTGGGAGCAGAATGAGAGGCCAGCAGGAGAACATAAAAGAAAGAAGGAGGGGCTCCCTTAGGACTAGTCCATCTTGTTCCTTGCAGGGGTATGTACTATAAAGGATGTGCAGCCTTCTTCAGCCTATAATGGGTATTTAATAAACCCTTTAAAAGGGAAAGTCAGTGCAAAGCTCCTGACACAGCAGTCTGCCATAATGCACAAGAAAAGACACAAAAACTAGAATTCATGTTTTCTCTCTCTCTCTGATGACAGTGCTTGACATATTTGCAGGTAGTAAAAAGACAAATCAAATCATTTGTCTGTAACATTTTAGAGTAAAGCGTGGTTATTGTCAATACCAGCCCTAGCTAGCAGCGCAGAGACAGAGGGGAAGTACACGGCACAGACTGTTGCTTAGCAACACCCATCCCCCAACTCTAGCACAAACTAGTCCACAGTATGGAAATCTACAGCCTGCACGGACTCAACCATTCTGACAAATGGCAGGGGGGTGGACTCTCCTCTCTCAAATACCAAAAGGCAAAGAAAGTTTAAAGATACAAAAAAAGGTCAAGGACAATACTGTAGACATACTACTGGAGTGTATTTCTTGACCTTTATTATTTTTTGGGTATGTTGAGGATTCACCACTTACCAGGTTAAAATGTAAAAATGTATTTAATTCATAGTTTTTATGCTGTTTTAAGATGGCTTCTGGTGCTACAGTAGTTTATTTAGACCATAGTCAAACAAAGACAGAATGAGAAACTATGACAATGTTGTAAATAAACTCGGTCTGTGATATGTGTCTTCCCTCCCCCAGCCTCTGAATCTTTGACCGTTTCGATCTGAACTGCATGTAGCATTGTCACTTGAGGTAGTATACGCAATAAACTGAGCTCTCGCTGCCGCTGATTATGTTAGCCTCAGCCAACTACTATCCCTCTAATGACCAGTCTGATCTCACATACCACTCTCTTATAGATCATGCTAAAGGCTAACAAGATTCTGCTCTTTAACTGCAGAAATAAAATAAAAACCTTTTGAGGAGGCTAAATAATATTAGTAGATCCTTTGTCTGACAGGAGCTTGGTTATTAGGACTTGATAGAACGCATTGGACAGCATTATATCAAACTTAACACTATCTCACTTTAACAAGTTTGAACTCATTTATTGTAAACCATGGAAATGCTAAGGATCCCACTCTGGCTGTGATGGATCTTTTTTTCCAATGGCTTCAAAACCACTGTATCTGGGCAGTTTCCATCAAGAACTGAGGGAAATCAGTGGCATTGATGGTTTTGCAGTTTGCCTTAATGTTCAGTAAGTTAAAACAGCACAAAACTGCATGCTCTTTTACCTTCCTGCACCATCCCGCTACACATCCTAGCTCCTTATATGTATATATATATATATATATGTTTATATACACACACACACACACACACACACACCACACCGTTATGTATGCACCGCTTGAAGACCCATCTGTGGTAACAATGATAAAGCAAAAAGTAAACACTTCTCACAAACAAAACAAATGCAGCCACTTTAACATGACAAAGCAGCAAAACGTGCACTTAAATGAGGGCCTAGCTAGCCGCGCAGAGCAAGCGCTAAATTGCACACCCACAGCACACTCAGCCTAGAGGCAGCTGCACCCACCCTCCCCCGTCTCTCTCACTCACTCATACACACACACACACACACACACACACTCTCTCTCTCTCTCTGTCTGTCAGCCTCTCCAAGCCAAACATGGGGCTGAACCATTCTGATCCGGGGAGGTAATGGGGGTGGGGCTTTCAAAACAAAAGAGGTAAAAGGATCACATATTCAAGTAATCGAACAAAGTACAGTCACAGATTTTCTAAATGAGGGCAAGGAGTCATTACCTTTATTCATAACTGAAATACGACCGCTGTTGTTTTAGCTGATTGTTCTATGTTATTCCTGAAGACAAGTCCATGTGAGCCAATTTTTTTTCACTTTTTTCATAAACATGAAAATAACTACTTCTCATGGTTAACCACAATGACTGCATCGCAGATTGAAAGTTTATCTCAGTAAAACAGCACTATAGTATTCCTTTTCCCAACATTCTTCATTTACAATCAAGAAATGACGCTTGCTTAGCCACACAGTCTCATGCTAGCTGCGCACAGGAAAATGGAGCACAGCTTGACACACTCAAGAGCTTCTATCCGCCCAGCCTCCCCCACAGCAGGGAGGGCCGCTGTTAAGCAGACTGAACCATTCCAGCATGGGGGTGCTTCTTTACTCAAGAGGAACAAAGAACATCAACCTACAAACAATATAAAAAAAAATATACTCTGTGCATTATTCTTTCTCTAATGTAAGTTTTACAAGTGGATTTTCACAAAACAATTTATTTAATTTTGTGATTTGACTGAGACTCAAAACTGAGAAATATATTGTTGATCGTGAGGAAGAATGAAGAAATGTAATTAATAATTCATTACAATAAACTTAAATTTGCAACCTTCAATGGTTGTCATGAGAGAGTAAATAAATCCTTGCTGTGCGTTCTTTGACCAGGCCCCCTTTCTGCTACTGCAGAAACACAAAATGGCCACCAGCGCTGCTGCGACCAGCATGCTGAGTACAGGCTTGAGCAGCTCCTATAACAAACTCCGCCTCCTAAAAAAAAAAAAAAAAAAAAAAAAAGGTACAGTATCTGCAGCCATCTCCATACTCATTCGTGGCTCTTGGGGGTAAAAACTGAAGAAGAAACATACTTCCAAAGCAGCAAATGTGATTCTATGATTTCAGATAATGTTATTGTTGTATGTCAGAGAACCACATGTCTTGTGCTCACTGTTCAGTAACATCCAAAGCTGTGACTGATGAGTTAACTACATCAATTAGTTACATTTCTCACCTGGCATAGTTCTGATCTATACTGCTAAATATTTTATGAGCCTAGGTATATATAACTGGGCAATAAGATAATGCCTTTTCTCTTTCTGGCTAAAGTTAGTCCTTCAACTGAGAGTAAACCTGACAGTCGGCCAGAGATGCTGTTGGTCTTCATTTTAAAATGTTAAGTTATCTAATATTAGATATTTTCTATGGAGGCTAAATACCGAGTGGAAACAAAGATGTCAGCCAGTGAGAGCTGAGCCTGCATTCCAACATTACTGCGCACTGTGCGCAGTCTTCCCTTCCCCCTCCCCTTACTGCCTGCATCTGGATTCACTGAAACTCAAAATGGCCACCTGGTCTGCTGTGCGCACCCACACAGAGTCCTTCGAGCCTGCTATATCTAGCACAACAATCTCATCCTGTTGCGGCAGCGCCACGTCATACCTATGTGCATAATTCTCACCAGGACATTTTATTACATTTGAATGGACCTACTAGAATATTTAGCTAAATGAAACAAAGGCCAATGTTAGACTTTTCTCCTAAACTATTTGCTTTGAAATTGCTGTTTGTATTTCCTATTTGGAACATCAAATTACTATTATTGGTATTATGCTGACTTAGTGTACATTAATTGTTCTTCTGTTACTCCAGACATGCTCAAAAACACTGACACTCCCTTGCTAATATAGTCTATGATCACAATCAGAAAACATGTCAGGTGAAAATGTCCTCTCACCCAAAGCATGCAGGGAGAGGCTCCGGTCACCAGAGTGACCGGTATAGAAAGTGTTTGGAGGGATGCCCTTCAAAGTGAAATCCCACAAGCAGTACATGTCAGACTACTTTAAAACAGTTAGCCTAAATGAATAAATAAATACAGTGTGGTTATGGTATCAACCACACTTTTCAGGGCTGTACACAGGAAGATACCTAGTTTGTTAAGAGGAAAATGTATTCAAGTAGACAAACATGAACTTCTACAGGAATTTAACTGTGATAATACTTCCTGATATGTCAGCAAGCGCTGGCAGTGCAGGCTGTCAGAGTCTGTAGCATAATCACCAACAACTAGCACACATACAAACAAAGTGAATTGCCTGAAAACTGAATCCAATATGCGTCATTCACCACCTGCCGATTTCCCATATGATCATTGTTTTATTTTTGCTGCTACTCGACAAGCAGGAAACCAGACGGAGCAAAGACTTGTGGGTTCTTTCCTGTGACATTCCTTCATGTATGACTATTACAGGGCTGCAGAGTGCGACCATTTTTGTGCGCACATGCGACCAAAAATCAGTTAAGTGCTAAAGTTACTAAAAAGGTTCCTTGGTCGCACCAGTACGCCTAACATTAAGCTGGTCTGTTTATGTGTGTAGCGAGCACCAGCATAAGCGAAGAAGAAATACCAGTCTGAGCCAATCAGAGGCAGAGTAGGGGCGAGCCTTCGTCTCTGATTGGCTCTGGCCGCGGTCTCTTCTTCACTGAATGTTGGTGGAAAAAAGAAATGAGGCAGTGCCTTAATATACTACGAGAAGCCTGAATATACTACGAGTATAACTCTAACGGTTATACTCGGTTAGCACCTGCTCTTCCTTGTGCGACAACAATGAAGAGAACTGTACAGAACAGACAGAACTGTACAGAACAGACAGGACATCATCGGCGAGTTAACCGCTTCACCACCTGTGTCTCCTCGCACCGGAAGATGCTGGTCCCATGTCGCAAAGTGGGCGGTCCGGTCGGTCGTAGTTTTGAGAACCAGTCGTTTTATTTGGTCTCCAGTTCGCCGACATTATGCATTTACTGCAAAGAGTACGAGCAGTGCCTGGCTGGGAATGCTGCTTTTACTATCGAGCATCGTCGTTCAGAATTCAAGCGTTAAAAAAGCACCAGAAACACAACCGGTACCGTAACAGACAGGTAGGTCCGCCTCCCCTTCCCTCCTCGCAGCATTTCAGCGAGTCAGAAATAATTACATTTAACACTGCTTATAATATCACAAGAAGAGCCGTTTAAGTTTTTTGTTTTTAAACAATTGAGGTTATTTTGCAGATATTTAAATAAAAAAAACTTAAAAAAATATTCCTTTTTATAGTCATTTACAGCATGTGTTAAGTAATGACCAGTTTCTATAGGAACTGTAAAGAAAAGGCGTAAAACGGGTATGATTGCTGCGCCCAAATGTGCAGTGAAAAATTTTGGGTGCACCTAAATGATGTGTGGTGGTAAATGAAAAAGTAAGGTGCACCAGTGCAACCAATGTAATAAGTAAGTCTGGAGCCCTGCTATTTGCATCCCGCTTTCCATCCATTCATGTTGGGTATTACATAAACTGGTTAAATATTTTCAAATATTATCTTCAACATGTTAGTTGGAATTAGTTAACCGTTTGCCTTTGATTTAGGCCACTGTTAGATTCTGTGAAAATCGAATGGTTTTTTCAGTAGAAAAATGACAAATGGGTTAGGTAAACATGCCCAAATATTGCTGGCAAAGAAAAGCTACTCTCAAAGGATGTTTAACCTGTTCAACAATAGTGAGATAGTGTACACATGATTTCTTGTGGGGTTTCCTTTTCTTTTGAATATGTGGAGACTAGCAAGAGTTGGGCAGATGGAAAAGAGGGAAGAAAAATAGGTTGGGGGTGGGGGTGGGCAGAACCAGGAGTTTCCGTGTGAATCAAGAAAGCACATGGTGACTCTTTAGCCATGCTCTGCTGAGGGAGGCTCCTGTCATGGCTACAAAAAAAGCCAATGAATGTGGATTGGCATAACACAGAATAAACAAGCTACAACACATAAGTGACCTAGGTTCCCTGAAGACAAAGTAATAATAATACTTTTGGTGAATTGCATAACTGTAATATCTGCATGCAGTAGCTCCCTCCTTTTTCTTGTAACAGTCTGAAAACCTAAAGACAATCTTTGGAGTAGCTACAGTTTAATTCAGATCCCATAGGCTATAGCTAGTACCACGCAGTCAGAGCTGAAGTCCACAGCCTGATACAGAGCGCCAACACCCCTCCCCCACACCAGCAGTCAGCTCCCGTCTGGAGTTCTAAAGCCAAGCATGGACTAAACCAATGCAGCAGAAGGGTGTTCTCACTAACAAGGGAGGGAGCTAGAGAGGTTAATGACAAATCCCTAAACAATTCCACCACTGTAGCTCACGTTCAAAACTGAATTAGCCTACGTTGAAACAGGAAAACAGTTTTGGTGAATTTAAGTTCTCCTAACCTTTCCTAAGCTTAAGGATTTGAATTAGTCAACAAGCTAGCTACTCGACACTTTCCCCACCCCCACTCCTTTCCCTTTGATAGATTGCTTGCAGTGAATGCTACAGCACAAAATGGCTGCTGCACGCAGTAACAGTAGAAAGAATCCCTTTTATCATGAAAATGGCTGCCTTTAATATGACTCCATGTATTTAAAAATACTGCTCCTTCTGTCCCTGCTGGTTAGTTCTCTTGAGGTTTTAGATTTTTTTTTATCTGCAAGGAGTAACACACTTTATTCTTGAATCTTGTATTAGTTAATTTCTATCATATTATTTGATGGGACTATCATGTTCTACACAAATTAGTTGTCATTATTAACAAATATATACGTTATTAATAACTTCAAACTGACATTTTAGTTACATTTGTGACCTTTTTGGCAATTGCGTTTACTATTTCATTTGTTAGCTAG
Organism: Chelidonichthys spinosus; assembly: GCA_029853015.1. NCBI lineage: Eukaryota > Metazoa > Chordata > Actinopteri > Perciformes > Triglidae > Chelidonichthys > Chelidonichthys spinosus. The sequence continues at coordinate 10,011,055 of CM056824.1, forward strand.
GCTACAATTTGATTTGACCCTCCAAAAGTTTAGCTCATGACCTTCTGTAGCTCTGTGCAGGGCAAAGGTTGCAGAATGATTGATGGATGGATGTCAGCATGTTATTGGTCAGTTGCTGATGTTGTCATTTTATTTTCCAGGAAGAATATTGGATTTTTAATAAAAAATATGACAGAATGTTTTAGTTTTTAGGAACCTAGTGTACTATGAATCAACGAAGTAAGCTAATGGCAACTAGCACAATTAACCTTAATATACACACTGAGATATTAAATGGGATGCCAAACGATGACTCTTCTTACTTTCTGACCAGAGCAGATACTGGGGACATATTTTCACCTGCATTTAAAACATGATTTGGTTAGGATAAAAGAATGCCTACCAAGACCTGTTCATCACCATTAACTATATTGGGTGACAGCAAACTGGGTGTGACCAGGTGGCAACTAGGGTTGGTTACCGGTCCAGTACAGTGTACAGGGCTAAACCGGTTTGATTGATGCAAACGGGGTGGAAGTGCCCTAATGTGCATTCTATCTGCTGGCCAGCAGAGGGAGACTCCTCTCGTTGCGAAAAGAAGTCTGATGACATGGAAGTCCATGATAAAATGACCCTACTTCTGGTGGAGGTAGTCACAGAGGCAAAACGTGGTGAGTCAGCCCCTTTGTGAATGGAGTGAGCCGGGAATTCAGAACAGAAGGTTACGTATTGATGTTGCTGTACAACATCAGGAGAATTCACTCCTCTTTACATCTGATGCAGCCTCATACAGAGACTTGTCATACCCCACCTGGATGACTGCAATGCATCCCAGGTCATCCCTGGTCTGAGCGACGCATAGGGCCAGATTGCTGCTGCCCATCTGCAGTTCAACCACCTCAATTTTCCCACACCACTCCAATTCTCTGTTCATAACACTGGCACTGCTGCAGATTACATCCAGATATTACTCCTGTGCTAGCCTACAGGGTAGAAGGGAACTGCCCCTTCCTGCTTCAAAAGCATGTTTGAACCCTGCAGTCTGGTACGCAGTTTAATACTATGGTGTTGGCTTACAGGAAGTGAAAGGAACTGTTTCTTCCTACTTCCAAACCACGTTTGAACCCTTCAGTCCGGCATGACAATTGCATTCCTCTGCACTTTGGGGAGAGGCTGCACTATCACTCAGAAGGCCGTGTGGTCTAGTTCTTGCTTCCATCCGATCCTATCCTAAAAGGGTGCATCTTTGTACAGGTCAAACAGAGGCAGGCACCTTGTCTTTTTAGCTTTCCGTAGTGTGGTACTGTAGGAAAACAAGTCCCATCGCTTTTTGAGAAATCAGTGTTTCCAGGAGCATGACAAAGCAAAAAAAAAAAGTCAGGTGGGTTGCCGACATGGCCACAAACTGCAGCACACTGAGGGAAGTCTGCACTGGTCAACGGTCACACCAGGAATAGGGGGCTCCTTCACTTCCTGCTGCAGGGAGGGAGGTCGCAGTGAGCACTAAGCCACAGTCCCAGGAAGCCGGAAAGTTTTTCCGATAGGTGTTGTAAAAGTGGTTGGACCCACGAGTGACTTTCACTTTACGAGCTGAACTAGTGCCTGTCGCCACGCAACCCACCCATTGACGTGTGAAATAGTTTGGTTTATTCTAAAACTGTGGTTGGGCAAAGCAACATTTGGTGGGCTGCCACAGTCTAGGTAATTTATGGGAAACACTGGACTTGGTATCAAAGAACAACAATAAGAATAACAAAAAAACCTGACCCATCTTTTTAACTGGTGATAGTGCTGAGCAGATAAAAATGAAGTGCTTCTGAATGTTTCATACACTCTTTGCGAACAAATATGTCAGATTTGTTAGTGTTGGAATTTAGTGATTCCGTCTATTCTTCTGACTTTCAATCTCAACTGTGTTCCAAATCATTTTTACTATTGTCATTATTTAAGTAAAGACGTATTGTAATTGACATGTTGGGAAATATCCTGTGATAGGGCTGGGCAATACATTGAATATACTCGATATATCGCGACTTGTAATCTGTGCGATGTAGAAAATGACTATCGTGAAACTCGAGTATACTGCTCCAGAGTGCGACCATTTTGGTCGCATATGCAACCAAACTTTTTATGAGTGCAACTGAAAAAAATTGTAGGTCGCACTGGTGCACCTAACGCTGCTCGGGTGAAAAAAAATCATAAGCGCAGTATCTCTTTATGTTCTCCTGACGGTATCGTGGTCTAAACCAATAAGAGACGGAGCTCGCGCGGGTCCTTGCCTCTGATTGGCTGTGGTCCTTTTCACTGCTGTAAATTGTGTCAGTTCGAAAAATGCGAGCGAGCTGAGCAGGTACTCTGAGCGTTTCGACAATGAGTGCTGAGTGCTTCGATTTTCTTTGAAAGTGAAGAGAGGCAGAAAGCCTCGCCCCGAGACTAATTAAAAAGCCCAAAAATATGCCTTCAGACAGGACTGGTTGAAGCAATTTCCCTGGCTGATGTACGATGAAGAAAGGGACTCAATGCACTGCATTTATTGTTCGGGAGTGCGGTCAGAATTTGTCCGGTAATAGTGCGTTTGTGGAGGAGTCAACAACATTTCGCATCGAGACATTGAAAAAGCGCAATATGTCCAAAAAGCATACTACATGCCGTGATAAGTGTGTTAATAAAGTGGCCTCTCATCCAGCTGCATTTCAGCGTCAGGCTGTATCGATCAGGTCCGCTGAGGAATCTGAAATGATTATAAAATTCAACGTCGCATACAATATTGCAACGGAGGAGTTGCCGTTCACTAAATTTAAGTCCGAAATTATTCTGATGAAAAAAATGCCGACACACTAAAGAACAAGACAGCTGCGGAGGTTGGAAACGCCACGTACACGTCATTCATGATTGACGGCGACACAGACGTCTCTACGAAGGAGTGCGTTATTGTCTACTGCCGCATTTTGCGTAAAGGGAGTCTGGTCAACATGTTAATTGGACATGTCGAGGTGGAGCATGGACACGCACAGTGTTTGAAGGCCCACATTACAGCATAAATCATGAATAGGAAATTGTATAGTAGCCTATTCCTAATATTATTATTAAAAATGAATAGCCTAAGTAAAAATATAAGTAGGCTAGGCTAAGATCACATAAACAGTTTTCCATTTGTAATCTATAGGCTAGTGACCTGTATGATCTTTTTATTGTGCCACAAAGCAAGCATTTACTGCGCTTGGGCATCAGTGTGCAGATTGGCTGGAGAAAACGGTTCCTCTGGGTGCTGATGGTGCTGCAGTTAAGCTAGGCCATAAGGGGGGTGTCATTATGTAAAAGGAGAGCAATAAAAAGGTGACCTTTTGGCATTAACAGGCGACACGATGAAAAATGTGGGTGCACCTAAATTTTGTGCTGGTGCACCTTAAAAAAAAAAAGTTAGGCGCACCAGTGCAACCAATGCAAAAAGTTAGTCTGGAGCCCTGGTATGTCATGCGTACAACGTCACACACCCTGGCGCAGCAGAGCGGTAGCGGCAGCAGGTGCTAACGGTAACACATGGAGGACGACGAATTAACTCAGAAGAAAAACAGCACAGGATCCATCCTCTGGCGGTGCAGGGGTCGACAATATAAATGGCCCAGTGGCCCAGGACATACTTTTAAAACCGTCCAGGCCAACAGAACGCTCCAAGCACTGGCCCAGTGGGGCCATGGAAAGATGTTCACACCGGCCGCCGAAGCACCGCAAATAGCCGCGGAATGGAGCCCGCTTCCTTTCGGAGCCCTTGTTAACTGATAGTCTGCTCTGCGCAAGGGCAGCGGCCACTCGCTTGCTGCTGCCAACTGTTGACACGGAGTTTCTGTTCCCCGACATCAGTAATGTTTCTAAAGGGGCGTTCACACCGAACGCGATAGACGCGAATTGAGCGGCGAACTCTACATAGAAAATCGATGTAAATGGCGCGATGACACGCGATTCAGGCGGAGGTGGCGCGAATGGAGCGTCTGGCGCGATGAGACGCGGCGCAAATGGCGCGTCTGATGTAAATGGAGCTTCTGACGCGATGGCGCGTCTGACGCGATGGCGCGTCTGAAGCGACGCGAATAAAGTTGAAAATATTGAGCTTTTCAGGCGGCATCGCGCCGCGACATCCAATCAGCGACGAGTTCAAGCCGACAGACAGATGAGCTGACAGACAGATGAGCTGTTTTTAGCTGTTTTTAGTCATTTGTTTCGTCGTCTCTTGAGGACGCTTTATTTCTTTGGGTTTTGGAGGGGATTTGGTTTGTTAATTCAGCCAGGCGGATATATAAGCTGACATTATCTTTTATCAGTATTTGTGTTTGTATCAACTGATAAGTAACAATACATGTCAAAGATAAGTTTGAGCTCATTCCCAAACAACCCGACTCGGGAAGACCGGACCCCGGCGCGACGGGGGCCGTTACCGGCCTCACACCGTCCATGGGCTGAGCCTCGATCAGAAGGACTCAGGCCCCCCAACGACACCGGGCAAGCGGTCTTCCGTACGCCACATTTCCCACGTCCGCCCGCCCGTCGGACGGGGAATCGGTGCTGGGCTCTTTCCTCTTCGCTCGCCGCTACTGAGGGAATCCTAGATAGTTTATTTTCTCCGCTTAGTAATATGCTTAAATTCCGGGTTGTCTCGTCTGATCTGAGATCGTAGTCGAATGTGGCCCCTGGGGAGAGGTGCGAGGGACGTGGCTCCCGGAGGAGGCTCACGGACTCTGGCATCGGGTACCCCGAGGCGGAGGAGGAGGGCCCGCCAACGTGACCCGCCGGCTCCCCGCCGGCACTGCATTCGTTTCCCCCGCTAGAGCAGCACCGGTTCAAAAATGAGCGTCATGCGCGAATGACGCGAATGAAGCGAATAGTCCAAAATGATCAAGCGGCGCGATACACGCGTCTCACGTGATTGTATTCGCGTCTATCGCGTCCGGTGTGAACGCCGCATAAAACCCCCAGTACACGGCCCAACACAAGGCAAAAAAACAAAAAGAAAAGAAAGGCACCAGAGGAGTTGAGAGAGTGACAGGAATTATGCAAGAGGTGCACTTTAATTTAGTGTTGTTTTGAAATGTCATCTTAGTGACAAAAGGCTCAAGACTCACCTGTTCAGACTTCACCTTGACTCTACATAGCATGACCCACTAGCACCCTCCCTCGACACCCCCCCCCCTCCCCCCCCCAAAAAAAACCTTACCTATAGCACTCTGATCTTAGCACTGTTGCTCTTGAAGTACTACTTTACTCAGATGAGGACCTAACACTTGTTCTATTTTTGGCTCTTACTGCATCGGCAATGATACGTCGTGGTTTCTTTGTTTCCTTCTTTTGACAAATGTACTTATTGTAAGTCGCTTTGGACAAAAGCGTCTGCTAAATGACCTAAATGTAAATGTAAATGTACAAAAAGGCCCTTTATTTGTTTTAAAATATTGTAGTGGCATTATGTACAAAAAATGCACTTTTATTTTGTGTTTTGAAATGCCATTTGAGTTTTGAGCCAATTTCTTGATTTGAAATGTTGTCTCGCAAAAAACGTGCACTTTCTGCTTTGAAATGTCAATTTTATGTTTGTGCCACATAATGTTTAATAAATACAGTTTTGTTAACTTTGACTTAGTTGTGATTTCCCCTTTTTTGCATGAAAGTTTAAAATTTGCATATATGAATGCAGTATGAACAAGAATGTTTTAATGTAGACATATAGAATCATCATACTGGTGTGATTGTATGCATCAAAGTATTAAATCAAGGCTAAGGCAAATATCGAGATATATATTGTATATCGGGACATGGCCTAAAAATATTGTGGTATTAATATCGCCCAGCCCTATCCTGTGATGTCTGAACATAATTTCCCAACAGAGACAAAGCTTATGCAACATTTGGTACATGGTGGGAAATGAATAACATGAAGGAAGAGAAGTGGAAAGTAATTTCTTTCAGGCTACATCCACAGTAATACATTTTAAATCCCATTACTTTCTTTTAAAATAAAAGAACCTTTAAGAATGATCAACATGTGTCCCTGTCTATGCCAAATCTCTTTTCAGAGAAAAGCCAAACAACTTCATCCATTATAACCGTGCGACCACCAGGGGTTTTTTCAACGTGGACAACAGTTAGAGGCGTACCTTGTTGTCTCTGGTAGCAGCTGTTGTTCCATTAAGCACTGTAGATTGGCCCACCTGCCTACTTGCGCAGGAGGAAGGCTATTATTCGAACGATTTGTGAGCGGCGAGTCATGGGGCATGATCACCCTGCAAGATAGTTATAAAATGCCGCTAAAACGTTGGTGTAAAACGCTCTTTAAAACAAAGCTTATTTGTGTGGATGTAGCCTCAAGGTGCATTCACAACAAAAATGAAGCCAGTGTTTTGTGCAGGCCAATTGCATATAAAAACAATGCAAAGACACGAATGCACGCAAATCCGCACCGGGAGGCCCCTTAAAAGGCAAATGGTGCAAATCGCATGGCAAGAATGAGGATATTTTTTTATTGGCTCCCGAAATATTTCAACCTGATCGTAAAATTTGCATGCGACACTCTGACACAAAAGCCAATTAGCATTGAGACTCTAGTCCTGTAGGCACCGGGTCAGAAATGGAGACAAAACATATTGTAGCGGCCTGTGATAGCCCAGAGTTCTACAATAGAACCTCACATTAGAACAGAGACTGAACGAATGTTAAAGCAAACAACAAGGTAGCTACCATATTTAAGTCTATACTGCATTATTTTAAGTGTTTATGCAGCAGTTACAGTATAAGCTGGCCTACCTCCGACCAATCCGAACCATTCAGAAGCAAGTTATTTGCTTATCGTCTTGCAGACAGACCTAACAAACCATGACTTCTGACTTTTTACCGTCATTGTGCAGTTACTTCAGCATAATGTTTATCCGTTTATTTAAATTTGATCACAACCAAATTGTTTGATCCGGGCTCACACCACTGTAGTAAACCAGCCGAAGTGTAGCTTGCTACTCACAGTGAATACAGCTCAATTAAATTCACCGAGCACCTCTGGGTGACGTTATGAACTCAGACAGGACGCCGTTTGATTACCCAGCGTATCTGGGACTTCACAGCATGCACAAAGCAGCAATATTGGGTATTCCAGCCATGATTGATTAAACATTGTTAGTGTCTACATGGAAGCAACCCCCCCTCCTCTCCCAGTACCCAGTACCCAGTTTAAGGTGTGAACGCACCTTTAGAATGTATACGTGTTAGATTTTAAATCTTATTCTGTTGTTGAAGTTTTATTCACCATTGAGAGGATATGGTGCGCTCGCCTCTTCTCACAGTGGATCCATAATGCATTTTCTCATCATTTATTATATGGTACCGAATTCTGCTGCCTATTTTAAATAGACCGACGGCAGATGTGTATCGAATTACAAGATGTTAACTTGTTAAATCTGTATATGCTGTATGTAACACATTATGCTGGATATTGATTTCATTATCCATGCAGTTTGCAGTTATTTGGAGGGAGTCTACTGATTGATGTTGAGGTTATCGTTGATTTATTTTTCTTGTTATTACTCTCATATTGCAAGAGAGAAAGAATCACTTTTAAAAGGACTGATTCAATATGAGAATGATCTCCTCAACAACCTAATAGGCTCATTTGCCGTGTTTTGTGGCTTATTAAACAGATGTATTCCCTTTATGCAAAAAAGGCAATAACGATATGGTAATTTAAGAGTGCTCTTTGGTATGATGAACAAGAAGATGTGCATTTCTTTCTTCGCCCTTCTGTGGCAATTCAGATATGTCAGACATAACATTGCTGTCATGAATTGGGCACTTGCACAGACTTGTGAGCGACATGTTAAATTCACATCTTATTAACATGTCATAAAGGAGCTAAATAGTGATACATAGGGTAATATTGCGCATAAGGGATTGCCTTAGCGCTACAGAAATCAAGTGGTGGGCTCCCACGAATGAAGCAGATGCACTGAAACATAATGCACACAGCAACGGGAATGGGAGGAGACGTGTATGCAAGCCATAACATGTATGCGAGACATCTACTCTTCTACTTCCTGCTCTCACTTGACCCTTAAACAGGAAAAATTAAACAAAAATCACTTACATCTTCTAATGGGGCAAATATAACATTTGTGAGGAGGTTTTATTGAAGCAAATAGACATGATGACATGCCTGAATGTCAATGTGTTTTATGTATTCACGGATGCACTAGTGCACTGCATAAAAATCCCAAACAAAGTTAACATTTGCAGGGCCCCTCAAGATAAATAAATACAATAATAATTAGATACACCAGTATGTTGATCTGACTCATTTATTATAGCTATGTGTGAAATGCACAATACTGATTTAAAAGGAGCCAGCCTTTACTAATTATCACCATAACAATGACAAACATGGAGTATTTTGCAAATTATCATATTTCTTATCACTCTTATTTACAGCCTGAAGCAATGAACCCGGTTGTAACTGGTTGAAACTGGTTCTTGTGGACTTAAAAACTTAAAAAAGAGAAATGTGATGTGTTTATTTTTCAATCGTCAGAATTAAGGATGCAGGATTGGAACCTGCCATCACTCCCGATAGACCAACAAATCAATGCTGTATGTAAATTTAGCTAAAATCTCTCTCTCTCTCTCTCTCTCTATATATATATATATATATATTCCAAAATATATGGACTCAGTTGACATTTTAATCAATACTTACATGTTGCTGGAAGCATTTCTATTTATATATTTATTACATTAGCCTACTTGAATTCACACATAATGGATTTTGATTCATTATCATCGTGAAAGAGCATTGCTAAGTAAGTGTTTAACTTGCATTTCATACACAGTTTGGAATTCATAAATAAATAATATTACAGAAAGAGCCTTAATACCTGCAGTGACATGTTCACAGACCTTAGTGCACACTATAACTCTCTCCTAGCAATAGGCTGATTTCTCAACCATGAAATGGGATAGTTTTTTCGACTTACTGATCCTTCAATAAATACAACCATTTTCTTTTTAACATCTAACAAAGATATGATGCGACTCAACTGCTATAAAAGGTATTATGCTCCCCTAAATACTGCTTTATGTGAGAACATTTTACATTGACATACATCTCATGTATGTGGTTGAATTCACTGACATGTATAACTGATAAATCTCATATAGTTGGGGTTTCTATGGGCCTCAACAGCTGCACAGCACTGACTTACATTTGGCACCAAACCTGTACAAACCAGGGCAGCGAAAGGTGCCACTGCCAGGACATTTGGAGTTCTCATTTTTAAACTAAAGACAGTTTCCCTACATTCTCATTTTGTATACATTAGAATGTAGCTAGCCTGCAAATTGTTGTAGCAGTTTAGCAATCAACAGGAAATTCTCATCTGTTGTATTGGATGAAAGATAAAAACAAATTTAGCCTCTTACCATTTACACGAAAGCTTTTGAAAAATGTAGGAGGAGCCTTTCAAAGCTGCTTCCTCTTCAGCGAAAAAAAAAAAAAAAAAACACACACACAGAATGAATTACAAGTGCACCATGTGAGCGCTGCCACTGGGTGAAGTGGGGGAGGTGAAACTCGAGACAGGGATGTACCATAAAAGGTACCAGAAGGTATAAGCAAATCTGAAATAGCTCATTAGGTATGGAATTTAGTCCATTAAACAAAACATCATGAATATGGTGTAACAGTGTAATTCTGCAGACTGACAAATTCCCCAAGCTGTGGCTGACTAATGGTTCTCAGGTTCATTGAGCAAACACTCAGTTGGTCACTTATCTGTACAACATTTAATCCACATCAAAAAAAGATGCAGATTTTGGTCTGTTTTTGAAACGCACAGGCCAGGGCAAAGAGGAAAAACAGCTAAAGTCTTCTATTACCATTGGCATTAAGCCCCACCCACATCCTAGGACAGTGTGGTGCATGGAAAATTACTGGGCTGTACCACTTTAGACCAAGTGGGGGGGGTTACTGCACCCTGTATTTAATGCACCAGTTTCCTCTTCACTTTAGCCCATTTTTCTGTTCTGCGCTATTTGGGCCTTGATGTAGCGTTGATTTTCAATTTCGGTATACTCTCTTAGAATCTGTATTAAATGATAGGAGGCTTTAGAACTCTTAATTAAAGCTCCACCAAGGACAATTAGAAGTGACGAAGATAAGTTTTTACACACAATACTTGTCTCAAAGCAGACAACTTTACATCAAAATATGTGTTTATTTTTGCCCCTCCTTTAAAGTGTCACCTCTGGAGTGTGCTGCATGTGCTTGCTGCTTGCTTTAGCACCAAAACACATACCATGTCACTTCAGCGCAAATGTATATTTGTAGTCATTAATTGGGGAAATTACATTAAAAAGCTGTTTGATTACTTGAATGCGACTATGGGCAACACAAGTGTTGTGAGGGTGACTCACACTTGAAAGGGAACTGCATGGGAATATGTTTGTGTACAAGCCTTCTTTAAGTTACCACAGCTCAGCGGCAAGAATAGTGTCATACGTTGAAAGTAGCTATATGCAAAAGAGTTAATTTTTTACATAAAAAACAAGATGTTTAATGTAATCAGAATTCAATAATATTAGGAAAACAACTTACATTATTGCACAACTCATGAAACTGCTTTCACAAAAGTGAAACCTGTAAAGTGTCACTAATGACGATTGTAAACAAAAAACACAATAAAAAAACAATAAAAACTTAATTTTTTGCCATTAAAGAAAAACACATTGCTATTATTGCCAACATAGCTGATTTTGCCTATTATCCATGTAGCTAGCATCTAAGCTAGTTATTGCTCCTTTCAACACCCGCTACGCTCCCAACCAATATAGCTCATAGTCAAATGTGCCAACCATGTATCAATAACAGGGGGGAAATGTAATTAATCACCAAATGTTTATATTCATGAGTCCAAGTTCCAAGAAGCATGTTATCTATTTGCTTTAAATGTGAAAGGTAAGTGAGAGCTGCTTGGCTAGCATGCTAGTTGCAGTACCACGACTCACCGTCTCCTCGCGTTGCCGCGCAATGTTCCCACGATTTCGCTAGTCTGCTGCCGACGGTCTCCTCTTTCCGCCGCGGTCGTAATCTTCCGGAAGCCTGTCGCGTAAGTTACGACCCGTTGGGGTCGGGATGCGTATCAGTCCGCCGGTTTCAGTACTAACCGGGGAAACTAGCGAGGTGTGCCACAACAACGGGGTAGTTGTGCCTTCGCGGTCTCGGCTGACTGCTCTGCCCCTTTCGCTTACAGATAGACTCCTCCTCCTTTTTCGTGAACCGAAAAAAAATCCGTACGGAACGATTGGTCGACGGATTCGATGCGTTGACCCAACGTTGCGGTCTGAACGACGGTTTAAGCTCTGCTTGAGGTGTTGAAGTCTGTAGATAAAGCCGGTAAGGTAGGTATGAACAGCTCCGGGACGTAATCGGTCGAGTTGTGTGGAGGGTCTGGGAGGAGGGACACGAGTGGGGGGGTCAGAGCGGCGGCGGCGCCACTGCTTCGAGTAAACTGCAGAGGGGTTTCAAACCAGCTCACGGAGCCGACGGTTGGAGCGAGGGACAACAGGGGAGCAGAACATTAGCATGGAGAGGGAGGGGTTTGGGACGCGCGCACGAGGACGGAAAGAAAGTGCGGGGCCGAGGGGGAGGGGTCACATGATGGAGGAGGAGTCAGTTGAACGTCTGTCTGAAAAAATGGTCTGTACACTTAAAAAACAACAGGCAAGTGTGATTGTAGTTTATACATCCTAGTGGTGTAGGTGTGTTTTAGTTTAGGTTAACTGTGTGTGTTTCTGCAGCTTCACAGTCACCTTGAGTGATTTACGCTTGAATTCTGATTTTGTTAAAATGGCACACATGACACAAGTAAACAGTCCAAATCTGGGATATAGGAAGAATACTAATCCAGCTTGTGACAGGAAATGGGCTACAAATAATGTTTTTTTATACAATTGCTTTTTTTGCACCATGATTTTATGAGATTTCACAACCAAACAAAAAGAAAAAGACACGTTTTTATATTCAGCTTAAAAAAAAGAAGTCAGATCCATTACATTAACATCTGTAGTTTTCAGCTGTCTCCTGATAGTATACAGCACAGTCAGCCATTTTGTTGACTCATGTATGAAACGTGTCATTGCGCAGGAGGCCAGCAGAGGGCGGTTGATAGAGATGTAGCAACCATAAGCGTTGAATGTTCCTGTCCTCATAGATAAATCCTTGCTCCTTTATTTTCTGTGTCATAGCTAACCCCCTCGCAGGTTGTATATCCTAATACTCCAAAGTCTATGTGATTTTGTGGTAGCTGTTTTCTTCCTGACCCCGTGCTGTTCTCTCACACACTCAAGGTCAGCAGTGCTTGGATAAAAGAGGCAACCCTTGAGGTTACAGGAATCTCTTTTGTCATTTACACCGGAACAAATCCAGTTAGGCTACACTGTCTCATTGACACGGAAGTATAAAAAATGTTCTCCAATTTGACAAAGCTCTTGTGTTAAAGGACCACTGTATGCTGACCACATGCAGCACACAAAGCTAGATTAGAAACCGCAGCGCAAGATGACAAGCAAACAAGTCAGCACAGGCAGTCGCAATCGTTGAAGAATTAGTTTGGGCATTTCCGCACAAAAAAGGGTGTTCATATATTTGGTTTTTGGTTTTTATGTGCATTTGTAAATGTTACATATGCACAATGTGGTAAGCAGTAAGCAGAAGACCAGATGAGCTACGTACGCTCCTTTTTTCGTTGTTTCCTTTATTTGACAGTTTACGATAGATTCGGGCAGGGTTACGTTTTACGTAGCATCTGCTTGTTGTTGTCGGCCCACACTGTTTTATTTGTGGGAGAAAAAAGAAAATGGGATTAAGAATGAGGATAAACTGCACTAAACAAATTTGCCATTTTAGACAGACAGCCAACATACAGACTGACTTTAACCCCAATTCAACCTGATGAATCAGCCAAAAGGCCACTGATGAGGATCAGACTAGTGGCAGAAGAGCCAGACGCACCATAAAAACTAACGACTGACACAAGCCAGACACTCAGGGGGGAGGGGGTTCTCGATTTGGTCCCTCCTTGAGCCTCGATTTTCCGGCTTGTGACCCGGAAATTGATCTCGGTGTTCCATCTCGAAGGATGTCCCAATTCCTTAAACCCTTCTTCAGGAACGAGGAGGCTTGCCCTAGGAGTTATAAGGCGTGACACGCAGCAGCTGTTGTTATTTACGATGATCAAATGCACCCTCACATTTTCTGCCCTTCACCGTTTCTGTAGCGCTTCGTAAGGCACGGTACTTTTTTATATCAGGCTACATCCAATTAAACCACTAAAATAATGTTTTCATGCGTAAACAGCTGCTGATGGCAAATTATTATTATATCAATTAAAAGATTGCGTTCAACACACATTTGCTGTATTGCATGTTGTGTACATAATATATATATATCGCTCAGTTCATAATTTATTTGTATATTTCATATAAATATTTGTAGTGCTTCACAGAATAAAATAAATAAACAGCTACACAAGCACATATGTGTGTATGTGAAATAAAAATGTATGACACCTGTACATTTTTGCCACTTTGTGACTTGAGTTCAAATTAAACATAAGTTGTCATGAACACTTTTTGCTCATATGACAGAGCTCATAAAACACAGCGGTACAGCGAAACAAGGAACAGCTGATGCAGCTGTGTCATGGGTCATATTTAATTGGCGCCCCTTTAAAATGACGGCTCTCATCCTTCGCCCACATCTTGGCGGCGCCAGGAGAGGAGGTGAGAAAAGGAATCAAGGATGCACAAGATGGTCAATGACAAAAGCCCTTTGTTGTCTCAAAGCCTTAAGACTCTCAGTTCCCCATCAGGGCAGCTGAGGGCGCAATAGTTCAAAATAACAACTGGACATTAAATTGAACAATAACAGCGATGGGATGAAATACAGCTAATAAAGCGAAATCCTTCTACGAATGTTGTCTGACTCATTTTGAGCGGGGACAGCACCTGACTCTGCTGCATGGCGATAAAATAGCTGCAGAAAAATGAAGTAAGCAGTTATTAGACACCAAAGTCACATTAGCTCTGCCCGCTAACATACTGACTGACCGTGAATGGGCTGCATACATATGCAATAAATTTAGCAATTTACAGATTTATCTCGATGTAGCTTTTTAAAATGCCATTACAATAAAGACCATACCATTCTTTGAATCTTTGCAAAAAGTGCAACACACATGTTGGATCCTCCACATTGAAGAGGTTGTGATAAAAAGGCTTCTACAGAACGACGCTTAACTCAGAAACACAGCTCCTGTAAACTGATAGAATAACTAAGTTTCTAAAGGCAAGATACAAACAATCCACTACAGAAAAAAGGATGTCTGCAAATCCATTCTGTCCTGTTATCCAGCATTAAACCGACTGCATGGTCACTGAACTCTTCCTGCTTCACGTTGTCAACCCACAACGGTGAACACAACAGCTGCTCATAGCTCACGAGCATACGCCAACATTTTCGCTTGTTTCGCATCCTCTGCACGCCATGCACCTGCTTATTACCACTGTCTGTTTAAATCACAGCCTCACTGATGCACATGTGAATAAACCACTTTGTTACTCTACCCGCCAATTAACATGTCTGGGGGGATGTTTTGAGTCTGAAGTTGATCGGTCACTGAAATATGTCGCTATTAACCGACGAGGTTATCATCATGATGTTGGTTAAAACGCATACAAGGTACAAGGTTCAGTTATTATCATTGTACAACAGGGTTGCAAAAGGAAATGCTGTTTGTCATCTCATTTTTGCCCAGACCTATGGACAACAACATTAAATGTCTATAAGCCAGGCTGTTCTGTAAATTGTTAACAATAATAAAGCCGTGAGATGATGCAAATACGTTGGAATAAATATTGAACGGCGAAACAAAACTGGTGGTAATTTACAGTATATTCGATATTTACAGCAGCTTATATTTATATTTGGCTTACAAGTTACAAAAAAACTATAGAATATAATGTGTCATGTAAATGTTCATCAAAATGACGGCCTGTGAAGAAACGCTTTCTGTCTCTGGTTGTTTTGGTGTACGGAGTTCTGTAGCGCATACCAGAGGAGAGACGTTGAAACAGGTTGTGCAGTTTACATCCTGTTTGGTGGTCGATCGAAACCACACGGTGACGGATCTGCAGAGATAGGACTGGAGTGTGGAATTGTATCAGCCGCTCCGGGTGAAGGTCTAAATTAGTGAGGTGGGGCAGAAAGTACATCCTCTGCTGGGCCTTTTTCCTGATGGTGTCTATTTTGGACATCCACTTGAGGAGATGGTGGATCCCAGAACCAGAAGACTTACACAGCAGACACTGTTGGATGGTGGTGAGGATCCCCCTGAACTCCAGTCATCTCATGTATCCAGACTCCTCACCGTCCCGAATGAGGCTGTTGTGCTGTCTGCAATCTTTAGGAATTTAACAGTCAGATCTCCTGAGGTGCAGCTGTGGTGTACAGGAAGAAAAACAGTGGGGAGATCACACATCCCTGGGGGGCACCAATGCTGTTGGTGTAGGTGCTGGATGTGATTTTTCCCTGGCCTCAATGACAGGTGCGGTCTGGCTAGTGAGTTGGGAACGTTTAAGGTGAAGGATGATTGTGTAAAACTCATCTGACCTGACCTGTTTGCCTGTGTGCAGCACAGCAAATAAGTCACACCTACATTGCAAAGTAAATGTGACAGTGTATGTGTTTCAATAAGTGTTGAGTTATTTGCCGACAGTGGCTCTGTCCCTCCCCCGCAGGGAGAGAGAGCACCTTGAGCAATAATTCCACCACCCAGAACCGCAAGCTACCATCCCACTCGGCCTGAGGAAATACGCCTGGTGAGGGCAGCAGGAGAGAGGTCCCAAACTGAGCAGCCATCCCTGATCCACCAAGTGGGCCGAAAGCACACTGCTGTAAAGGAAAAGGGTGTGCTGGATTCATACCACAAGTCAAAATGAGAGCATCATTAAGAAATGGAACTTAGGGGGCGCCGGATAGCTCAGTGGTAGAGTTGGCGCCCAATGTACCGTGTAGTCCTCATTGCAACGCCCCCGGGTTTGAATCTGGCTGGGGGCCATTTCTGCATGTCATCGCCATCTCTCATGCTCCCATAAATAAAATCAAAAGGGCAAAATATAACTGAAAAAAAAGGAAATGGAACCTAGCACAATATTTGTTTCGTTGGAAGCCAAAATATTAACTGTATCTGAAATTCGATTAATCGCCCAGTTCTAGGTCCTGTGATGTCCTTCAGGTGGGTCAACACCAGATTCTCAAAGGATTTCATGCCCCCAGATGTCATGGTGACGGGCCTGTAGTCGTATAATCCTGTGTTGGAAGGTTTTTCAGGGAAGGGATGATTGTGGAGCCTTTGGAGCAAGAGGGGACTTCACACAGCTCGAGTTGAAGATCTGCAGATGAGGGCCAGCTGGTCAGCATAGATTTTCAGGCAGGAGGGTGATACGATGAATCTGTCAGCTGCATGTGAAAGAGCTGATGCTCATCATCCCTGTCAGAGGGGAGGGGTGAGGGGGTGGCACGGTGTGGTTGTTTGATGTCAGAGTGCATGAGGGATGTGAACGTGTGTTTCTCAAACCTGCAGTAACATCAGGTCATCGTAATTCTCCACAGTTTGGGGGGGGCTCTTCCGTAGCTGGTGAGGTGCACGCTAACATAGTAATATTGTCACAGAAATATTGACCAGTCATGGTGTACTTTGGTGTACACAGTGTATGTCAATTTTTTTTCAACAATATTGTATTTGATGTTTAATGTATTAAGTCTCGAGTTCCAATGAGGAATAGGAACAGAAAAAATGCCCAGATGTCCTTAGTCTAGTGACATCTAGAGGCAGTGGTGGGCATTTATGAGTGAGGCACAATGATGACGGTGAAGATAATATTATAACAATTTTTTGCAAGCTGATTTTATGATTTTACTCTATTTTTATTTTTTATTGTTAAGATGCTGTCCGGTCAGTTCTTGGCAGTTGAAGAGAAAAACAGCCACTTTCTCCAATTTTTTTTTCTCTCTTGTTTTTTCTCAGCGACACAAACACTTGTATGTGCAGTATCTGTGAAAGAATGATTCAGTTGGCGTACAATGACATACAACACTTCGTTGTTAGCTGTGTGCACCTGGTTTTCCAAATTCTACAGCACTGGTTCTCCAGCCTACTCCCTTGCTGCAGAGACTGTATTTTTACAACTAATCAGTGTGGGACTGAGAAGACAAGAGGCTGACCAAGCCATAGAAACAATACATTTTAATGATGTATGTCTGTGAAACTGACTAAACAAACGTTTTTCACAGCCATAGGGAGGATGTGTTTGAATGAAAATCATTGCTCAACCTCATCCTGTTGGATGACCACACACAGAGAAGTGGCTCATGCCAGTAGTTTAACATTGTATATAAAGATTATAGACTACAAGCAGTAAAAACAAAAATTGAGTGATAATACATGCAATTTCTTACTGAAACTGCTTAATACATTGATCATTGGTTATGCATTAACACAGAAAATATATAAAAGTCTAGACACATTAAATGGATACAGACAGTTAAAAGACAAGTGAAGAAACACATTGCTAGTGGTTCCTCTTCAGCATATGTGTGTGCGTGTGTGCATGTGTGTTTGTGTGTGCAGGGAGAGGGGAAAAGATGAGCACAGGAGAAAGAGAAGGCATATTTACACAAAGGACAGCCCTCGATATGCCGCGATTGCACCCATTTAGGAAAAGACTTTGGTTTGCAGCGTAACGCCACAACGTTGTCTCCCTTTACAAAGTATTCCAGCTTTGTGTAACCAGAGATGCCATGATGTGTTAAGCAACAGCTCCGACGGCCGTGTGATGTGTTAAATGAGTGTCGGTAATCCAATTAGCTTGAGCACACCAAAACAACAATAAACGGTGAACTTCCGCTTGTCTTGCATATTTACACAACTTTTCAAGGACAAGCAAAGTTGCTGTGCATCATATACATATGTATACGTGTGAGCATTTACCAGCTTTATATTTTCCTCAGATCTGTGTTATGAGCTTGTTAAATCCTTGACCTTGACAGGTCGCGCAAGTAAAACATCTCCAAAACATCACCGTCCTTCACCTAGGCATGCAGACTGTTTCTACAAACATTTGTAAAAGAATGGGTCGCTATCAGGAGCTCAGTGAATTCCAGCGTGGTACTGTGATAGGATGCCACCTGTGCAACAAGTCCAGTTGTGAAATGTCCTCACTCCTAAATATTCCACAGTCAACTGTCAGTGGGATTATAACAAAGTGGAAGTGATTGGGAACAACAACAACTCAGCCAAGAAGTGGTAGGCCACGTAAAATGACGGGGCGAGGTCAGCAGATGCTGAGGCACATAGTGCACAGAGGTCGCCAACTTTCTGCAGAGTCAATCGCTACAGCCCTCCGAACTTAATGTGGCCTTCAGATTAGCTCAACAACTGTGCGTATAGAGCTTCATGGAATGGGTTTCCATGGTCGAGCAGCTGCATCCAAGCCATACATCAGCAAGTGCAATGCAAAGCATCGGATGCAGTGGTGTAAAGCACGCCACTACTGGACTCTAGAGCAGTGGAGACGTTCTCTGGAGTGACCAATCACGGTTCTCCATCTGGCAATCTAATGGACGAGTCTGGGTTTGGCGGTTGCCAGGACAACGGTACTTGTCTGACTGAGTTGTGCAACGTGTAAAGTTTGGTGGAGGGGGATTATGGTATGGGGTTGTTTTTCAGGAGCTGGGCTTGGCCCCTTAGTTCCAGTGAAAGGAACTCTGAATGCTTCAGCATACCAAGAGATGTTGGACAATTCCATGATCCCAACTTCCAACATGACTGTGCACCAGTGCACAAAGCAAGGTCCATAAAGACATGAATGAGAGAGTTTGGTGTGGATGAACTTGATTGGCCTGCACAGAGTCCTGACCTCAACCCGATAAAACACCTTTGGGATGAATTAGAGCGGAGACTGAGAGCCAGGCCTTCCCGTCCAACATCAGTGTGTGACATCACAAACCAGTTCTGGAAGAATGGTCAAAAAGTCCCATAAACACTCCTAAACCTTGTGGAAAGCCTTCCAAGAAGAGTTGAAGCTGTTATAGCTGCAAAGGGTGGACTGACATCATATTAAACCCTATGGATTAAGAATGGGATGTCATATAAATTCATATGCGAGTCGAGGCAGGTGAGCGAATACTTTTGGCAATATAGTGTATGTGCTGCAGGAGGAGGGGTTCTGTGTCACCTCACAGCGAAGGGCTGATTCGTCTTGATTGGCTCTATCATCCATCCATTTGTTTGTGGATGATAACCCAAGGAGTTCACTGAAGCCAAGAGGGAATTACAGCATGCCTTCCATTCCTGAGAGATAAACAGGGTCCATGGTCCAATACCACAACCAAGGGGATCCCGTTGAGGCAGAATACATGTTGGACCATCAGGTCTGCGGTTTATGAGGGGAATTTGGGTAAAGCCATTTCTAAGTTGCAGCCTTAGAAAAACATACCCCATGGTTAGAATAGTGGTGTTACCTGTTGAAGGGGACAGACAGGAAAAGAAGGTACAGCTGCAGCAGGTCAGAAGGTGGGATGGGATGGAAAAGGATGTCTTCCCTCTGGGGCAGGACATGCAGACGGAGAACTATTTCTTGACATCCGTGGCCATGGATGACCACCAGAAGTGTCTTTTTAAGAGGGACATGTTACTGGAGATGCCAGGGTGACAAGCAGAACAGGAGGTGTGGGCCCACTGCAGGACCTGTTTGAACAGGGTGGGTACAAAAAGACAGGGGTGGTGGGGCTCCCGTCTTGGGGTTGAGTTCATCTTGTTGGGCACGCCTAAGTAGGATCGCCACCTGCCAATGTAACACCAGCTACCAAATTATAGAAGCCCAGGAAAGCCCAGGAATCCTTTCAGTTCTTGGTTCCTTGGTTCAGGCCATTTACTCACAGCGCAAATCTTTTCGGGATCCGGCTTCACCTGCCCACTCTCCAGAATGTTTTTATGCTATTATCACAAAAGGGACCGTACTTGTTCTTGCTGGTGATGTTATTTAGACCATGAAAGCCTTGCAAGGGCATAGCATGTTGTCCTTTTCCACTAAAAATAATCCTGCTCCCAGGGGGGAGAGGACAGGCAGATAATACCTGCAGCAAGGAAAGGTTTTTCTCTTTGCTAAGGACTTCAGCCAAATCATGATACACTGAGGGGACATTGGTCCATTCAGGTAGTTCAGGTTCTTAGGGGAGACTAGGTCTAGGACTAGGGCTAGGGTCAAAACAGATTTTAGGCAATTAGAATGGCAGAACTGGTTCCAACTCATCACAATATTCTTAGCTCACTCGTGTTTTTTTTTTTTCTCTGTATGCAGGGCTGACAGAGAACTGCGGAGACATTAGGGGAAGAAATCACAGCTAAGGTGCTCGTGGTGATTTCCAGCTACCAGCAGTTCAAGGTACAGTACGATGTGTGGGGTTAGTCCCCATTGGCATCCAGTGATTCAGGCAGGGGTTCCATGGGGATGTTTCACTGTCTCACAAACTCAGGACCCAAAAAGCTTTCATCAGCTCCAGAGTCTACCAGAGCCAACACTGACAGGGGTTGAGAAAAGCAGCGCAGTTTAGCCTTGACTTGCCTATGGGTACAGGGTAATGCATGGGTAGTATGACTCTCCAGCGCCCTACTGGTGAGTCCAAACTTTTGGCTGCTGAGGCCTGGGGGCATGTAGCCACGAGGTGTCCTATAGCTCCACAGTACAGGCAAGCCCCAGTCCGTCTTTGGTGAAGCAGCTCTGCCGGGGATTGGTGGTTGCATCCCAGTGAGGTGGGGTGGTTTCAGAGTTTTCGCTATAGGGAAAAGGTGGTGAGGAATGAGGGGGTGGACTGAGTTACCCAGCTAGCTCTTTCCCTGTGGTGTTTCTTCATTCTATTCCCATGTAGTCTAATGGATAGCGAGATTAGAGTGTCATGGCTGTTGGTCTCATCGTGGGTAGCCAACTCGTCCTTAATTCCTTCACTAAGCCCTTTGAGCTCACCTTCAATCCTAGAAATACTAGTGATTAGTCCTTTTATGGACCAATTACCTCCCAGTGGGTAAGGTCATGGTGCCCCAGGAGTACCTTGATTGGTAAGAGCTTGGCTGTGGCTTTCTGGAGATTGTCTGCATCTGCCGGGTCCATGTTCCACTGGGTTGTTCTGTTATTGGGGCGACTGTGGCTCAGGTGGTAGAGCGGGTTGGCCAATGTTCGGAGGCTCGGCGGTTCGATCCCCGCCCTTGTCACTGTGTCATGGTCGTTGTGGTGGTCAGAGGGGCCGTAGGCGCAGAATGGCAGCCATGCTTCCATCAATCTGCCCCATGGCAGCTGTGGCTACTATCGTAGTTTACCACCACCGGTATGACTGTGTGTGAATGAATGGAACCTGGAACCCTGTCAGAGCGCTTTGAGTGTCTTGAAAAGCGGCATACAAATCCAATCCATTATTATTATTATGTATCAAATAATTGGTTGGACTCAAATACAAGGGGCTGCACGGTAGTGAGTAGCAATGTCGCCTCACAGTGAGAGGGTCCTGGGTTCGATTCCCGGGTCGGCCCTGGTTCCTTTCTGTGTGGAGTTTGCATGTTCTCTCCGTGTAATCGTGGGTTCTCTCCAGGTTCTCCGGCTTCCTCCCACAGTCCAAAGACATGTAGGATGGGGATAGGTTGTGAGGGTAAATGGTTGACTTTCTCTACATGTCGGCCCTGTGATTGACTGGCGACCTGTCCAGGGTGTACCCTGCCTTCGCCCAATGATAGCTGGGATCGGCTCCAGCCCCCCCGCGACCCTGAATACAGGATAAGCGGTAGAAAATGGATGGATGGATGGACTCAAATACAGACTCAGGCGAACTCAATGTGGATTTACGCAGGAAATGCTTTATTTTAGATAAGCTCGGAGAAGCTCTGGGATTTCGGGGGTGTCCGTGAGTTTCCAGGCGGGTAGTGTCCATAGGTGAGTGGCCGGGTCCATGGCTGAAGGAGAGGCGAAGAGTGGGTCAGAGTCACAAGATCACGAGAGAGCCATAGAGTGCTTTAACACATGTGAGGAAGAGTTACTGCTGGACTGGTGTTTAAATGCAGGCAGTGATGATGTGATTATTAGCAGCTGTGTCTTGTCAGGTGCCAGGAGAGGGAGTAGCCACACCCACCGGACAAGCAGCAGGGACTGGATAAAGAGGGAAAGCAAGGGAAAAGGGACTAGAGGAGCACAAGAGAAATCTGACCACAGAGATTGCAGATCATAACAATTACAGAAATGCTGCTTATTGGAAAACAGGACAGTGCCATATACTGTCACAGGTCACCCTCCCACCAGTATAATGGGCCACTTGGTGGGTGGGTGATTCCCCAGTGGACTAACAAGCAGTAAAGGCTAACATTAGAATGATTTGTGTTAAACGTTAAATACATTAATTTAATTCCTGCTGGGCCCAAAATGGAACCTTGTGGCACACCACAAGACAGAGAAGAGAAGCAGTAGGAAAAATCCACTAAGACAGATGTAAAACCCACTGTGGGGGGCTTATTAGAAATACTATGCCACTGCCCATGCTTCTTTCTCAGAATGTAATAATACATATAATAATTTAATAATTATAAGAACTATACTATGATTAAGGAGAAATCATCTGTATGACCTGAAAAATTCGACAAGGACGTATTTTGGGATCAAGATTGTGAGCTGCATCAATATATCTATCAATGTATTTCTGTTATATCTAATGCATTGATTGGCATTCCCATTGAGCTCTATTGCTTGCCTTACTATTGGGAAGCTTGCAACTTACACAGACATGAAAGTCTGCATATTACCAATGAGTAACCCCACTGTTGTGAAGAGTTGTTTGCTTCTCATGTGATATATACTGTCCTTCATGACAAATTTGCAGGAATGGCTGTATTTACAAGTGACAGTTCCACAACTGAATTTTACTAATTGAGTTTGAGGTGGCAATTTGTGTGCACATAGTGTCTGATTTACTAGGACAGCAGCTCATTACACTGTCAGCTCCTGGGACTGACTTTTAGATACATTTACATTTACATTTAGGTCATTTAGCAGACGCTTTTGTCCAAAGCGACTTACAATAAGTACATTTGTCAAAAGAAGGAAACAAAGAAACCACGACGTATCATTGCCGATGCAGTAAGAGCTAAAAATAGAACAAGTGTTAGGTCCTCATCTGAGTAAAGTAGTACTTCAAGAGCAACAGTGCTAAGATCAGAGTGCTATAGGTAAGGTTTTGTTTTTTTTTTTTTGTTTTTTTTTTTTTGGGGGGGGGGGGGGGTCGAGGGAGGGTGCTAGTGGGTCATGCTATGTAGAGTCAAGGTGAAGTCTGAACAGGTGAGTCTTGAGCCTTTTTCGGAAGATGGCAAATGACTCTGCTGTCCTGACATTGGTCGGGAGTTCGTTCCACCACTGAGGCGCCAGAACGGAGAAGAGTCTGGACTTTGCTGAGCGACATTTGTTTGATTTCAGCGATGGTGGTACCAGCCGGCCAGCTGAAGTAGAGGAGCGAAGTGCTCGCTTCGGGGCATGAGGTTTGACCAGTGTTTGAAGGTAGAAGGGTGCCGTTCCATTGATGGCCCTGAAGGCCAGTGTCATCGTCTTGAATTGGATGCGTGCTGCAACAGGGAGCCAGTGGAGGTCACGGAGGAGGGGGGTCACGTGGGAGAATTTGGGTAGATTGAAGATAAGGCGTGCTGCGGCATTCTGGATACGCTGTAATGGTTTAATCGCAGAGGCCGGGAGTCCGGCCAGGAGAGAGTTGCAGTAGTCAAGGCGGGAGATGACCAGTGCTTGGACCAAGAGCTGCGTTGCATCCTTTGTGAGGAAGGTCCGAATCCTGTGGATATTGTAGAGGGCGAATCTGCAGGATCGGGCCACAGCAGTGATGTTGGGGGTGCAGGATAGTTGGTCATCGAGGATTACACCCAGGTTCCTCGCAGTTGAGGAAGGTAATACTGTGATGCCCTCGACAGTGACCGACAGGTCCATGCGAGGGCAGTCTTTCCCTGGGATGAAGAGGAGTTCGGTTTTATTCAGGTTAAGCTTGAGGTGATGTGCAGTTGTCCAGACAGAGATGTCAGCCAGACAGTTCGAGATGCGAGTTGCAATGTGAGCGTCAGAGGACGGGGGAAAAGAGAGGAACAGCTGGGTGTCATCTGTGTAGCAATGGTAGGAGAATCCATGCGATGTGATAACAGAACCTAGTGATCTGGTGTATAGTGAGAACAGAAGCGGTCCTAATACTGAGCCTTGAGGGACGCCCGTGTCCAGAGAGCAGGGTTTGGACATAGAGCCATTCCATGTGACCTGGAAGGTGCGGTTTGTCAGGTATGATGTAAACCAGGTGAGAGCACAGTCAGTTATGCCAAGTTCAGCCAGAGTGGAGAGGAGGATTTGGTGGTTGACTGTGTCGAATGCAGCAGATAGGTCGAGGAGAATGAGAACGGAGGAGTGGGACGAGGCTCTGGCGTCTCGCAGGGACTCGGTCACTGTGAGGAGGGCCGTCTCAGTGGAGTGAGCAGTCCTGAATCCTGATTGATTAGGGTCTAGGAGGTTGTTCCGCGAGAGATAGGATGACAGTTGGTTGTAGGTGGCACGTTCCAAGGTTTTAGAGAGGAATGAAAGAAGAGATACAGGTCTGTAGCTTTGGATGTCAGTAGCGTCTAGGGTGGGTTTTTTAAGGAGAGGCTTCACGATAGCGGTCTTAAAATCCGCTGGAATGACACCTGAGGTGAGGGAGGAGTTGATCAGGGTGGTGAGGAATGGCAAGATGTCGTGTGAGATGTCCTGGAGACATACACACTGTTAGTGAAGTAGAGGTCAGCAGACAAAGTACTACAGTGGCATGAGATCACTGCAGCCTGATGTGATTTCACAGATCATTGTTAGGCCTTCTAAAATTCAAGGTTGATTCATGCAAACCAAAACCAACTGCCCACTTTTTGCCAACACTGCCAACAGTGTGAAAAAGCACGAATTAAGGAAGTGGTTGAAGACCTGATCATGGCTCAGTTGGCTCTGACAGTAAGGTAGTTTGTTTTCCAGCCAACTACATTTCTGGTCCCAAATGGCATAGATTACATGAATACCTAACAGAAGGTATAATGTACATGCCTATATCTGGAAAGTATACAGGCAAAAATAATTCCCTAACCCGAAGTGACAGATCAACATTTACTTGTTATAGAGACAGTAGTCCATTCACAAATGTAAGATAACTTTGATTTTCATGGTTTGAATACTAGATTTAAAAATTATTATAGACACAACTACTTCACTTATGCACATGCATGCATGCATTACTGCTTAAAGGAGTTGCAGACAGCATTTGATGTTATAGATCATGATTTTTTTAATTGGTTAACTAAAATGCTATGGATTCAGATCAAAGCTATCTTTCAAGCAGAACAGAAAGGGTGTATTGCATACTGTATATAACTATTGGGCATAGTGATGTGACTAGATGGCTTGTCCACTATGGTTTTTGAAGCCTTGAGTTTTTGGTTTTGGCAATTGCCATCTTAAATAGGGTGGAGCTAAGTACAACACAATGCTGAATAACATATTTTTAGGAAACCAAAATGTTACAATGAACTTTTCAAGAAGACTTGAAATTAGTGATTGAGACCATAAACCATACATTTTTTTTACAATGTTTACTGACATAATAAATCAAGTGAGAATTAGGGTCATTTTCTCATACAAACGATACTAATTTTTGCAACTAGAGGAGTTGCCCCCTGATGGCCAGTAGAGAGAATGCAATATAAGGTACTTCCTTATTGGCTTGCTGCCTGGGATTACAATTGCAGCCTGTCCAACTGTGTAGGGCTAGACTCCGGCCTGACATGGGGTCTTGGTATTCCATCTTTATAAATGAGTTGCCATCTGTTTCATAAATAATAAAGCAGAACATTCCAGTTCGGATATGAATAAGCCTAGTGGATTTGAGGGAAAACATCTTCAAAAACCAAAAGCAAGTCGAGTGTGTACTGGTAGTTCATTGTTGAGACATAAATAAAAACAGCACTTTCGGGAAAAAAAACTTGGGAATGTGCTTTTATTAAATAAAGAATAAATTACAATAATAAGACATTAATGTATAAATAACTCAATATAACACTGAAAAGTATATCTGTATGTGTCACAGCAACTTTGAAAAAAGTGGTTATCAAATAAATGTACACTGTGAAGTTCTACTGATTCAATGGGATGAGTGATATGTGGATAATGGGCTGCCGGTTTAGTTACAGGAGTTAAGACACCTCATGAAACGTCAACGAGCATACACATCACATATTCAGAAATATTTGATAAGTTGATATAAAAGTTGCAGTGTTGAGTGAACTGATTGGCTGTAAGCCATCAGGCAACATGGACACAAGCATGCACACATGAGCACGGTTTCAAATCTCTGCTTGAAACCTTTGACTGCACTAAAATCACAGACAACTACTATCAGTTTGTTGCAGAAGTCACATTCCATATCAAATGTATATGATTGTAGAAAATGATGATTCGACTTAAACATTGAATAACTTGTAGTTTTGGCATATTAAAGCTCCACTGCAGACACTGCATGGCAGAACAGTATAACTTCTGAGTTCATCGGTAAACATCATTACAACTTAACAGACCAAATTGATTGGGAATAAATGCTCCAAAACTTTTGAGTGCATACCATCGGGGTAATATAATTAAAGCTTCTTGTAAACCTCACCGACAGCAGTGAAGGATCCACAATCTGTAAACTCCATCAGGAAATATCACTGCACTGTAAAAATGTACCAAAAAAATCCCGGCAGTCGGAATGTCTGAGGACACTAACTGGAGTGCCTATTTCTTGTTCTACCAAGTCACTGCTTATACACGGCAGCATGCTGCCACCAAGTGGTGAACAATATGAATTTAATTTTAAAATGGCACAAATATATACTGATCACCACATCAGGGTTCTGATATGTTCACACACACACACACACACACACACACACACACACACACACACACTTTGCACAAGACATCAAACAAAACAAAAAAAACTTTTTTCTGTTCACCTACTATCAGGTATACAGATTACAACATGTCATTGTTTTGGGTCAGAAAATTTTCATGAATGACCAGTGGGTACAGTGAGGAGAAAAATGCATGACATCTATCAAGGCAACAAAAATCTTTTTTCTTTAAATAATACTGCAGGCTTTTGGATTAACATTTACATTGGGAGCATGTTGTCCATTTACCTGTCAATCAGAATCCAGGATAAAAAAAGTGGAATATTTAATAAAACCGTTGATCTGTTTTTGTTGTTTTGTCCCCCAGGGTCATACGCAGCTAATGCAAGTGAGCACCAGCATAAATGGACTGGGACACATTTCTCTCCTCTATACCCGCTGAGGTGTAACAAACATGCTAAGCTGAGCGATCCCAAAGTGTTCAGGTGAGTCATGGAATCCGCAGTATGCAGAGTCATGCACAGTCATGCACATTGGGCACTCTTTAATTGCACACGCACAATGCATGAGTGACTGATGTTGTGGCTTCCTCTCATTTTAGCATGAGGTCTGTGCATGCAAGATATTTTTAAATGGAAAAATCAAACATAACTGGAGAGACATTTCTTTTCCTTGTGACAGTGGGTATAAAAGCACAATTTTTGTTGAGCTCTCTTGACAGTAAAGCCACAATATTCTTTCTTCGAATGACCAGTGGTGCTGAGAATTTAAAAAAATACATTTGTAAGGAGTCACTTGCCCAGCTGTCTCAAGCATCACGACTCTACAGGATTTATGATTAACTTTAATATTTTGAGCAAATCATTTCATTTATCTAAGTTCACACATCAGTAGCTACACAACACTAAAACTTAAAATGTGCCTCTTATGCACATAATAATGTGGCACTTTCTCATCGTATACTACCCGTTCAATGATTAATGACAAGGCATTGGCAGTTGATAAATTGTAATTTTTATAATGGCACTAAGTCATCTGTTTGGGACTGCCCTTTCCAAATATTCATGGGAATGACTTTGAAATGAAACCGGAGGGGTTTGAAGTGTTTGCAGGGACGAAGGTGTAGAAAACGACGTGAGGAAGTTAGGAATCAGCAAAACACGACACATTTAAATGACACCTTTCTTTTTTTTACAGACTAAAATGTTTTCCGAGCATGCAGCGATGCCGTGGTGACAATGATAATAATATTCTGCAGATTAATCTATCAGCATCATTGCACTGTTTTGACTCTCACTCCGACTAAACTGACTACAGGTTGCTTTCTTGGGTGTCGCTGGAGGATATGGGGTGGAGGCCTCCGTTCTCGTTCAGTCTGTTGGCACGATAGGTTTCATAGTGAATGTTGTGTGTGACCTCCTTCAAGTCCTGGAGGTGAGACCTGAGAAAGAGAGGCACAGAGACGACATGTTACTAGTGACGTATATATCTGTTATCTGAGAAAAATGGAAAATGATACCCTGACAAGCAAAGAATTATACAAAATATATACTCATTATTCTTATTCTCACAATATTGTTATGCCCTCAAATTCGTCAGAAAAGTAACCAGCAACAATTTTAATATTCATTAATCATTTGAGGTATTTGTTTTAGCAGCAACCAGTCCTGGTTCAAGACTCTGAAATGTGATTTGCTGTTTTTCTGTGATTGTAAACTGAATATTGATATATTATAATAAAATTAAATTTGAAAACTTAATAATTGGTGGAAATGCTTTCAAGCATTTCCAACCTATGTTATCCTAATCTTTATTTTTATTTTTCTTCTTCCGTACGTTTTTTGGTCGCCTCTAGCTTCTGCATGCTTTCAGGTACAAAAACCATTCAACTATCAAAATGTTCAGCTTTTTCAGCTCTTTCCGGGGCATCTTCAACATTTTTTCAGCCTTTCATACTTTTTAATATATTCAGCCTTTTCCATATTTTTTTTCAATGCATTCCTATGGAGATCAGCCTAAAAACCTCTTAAACATGCTCCTCTTTGAAAAGCATGGCAGTCTGCATACTTCCACCTACAGACGTCATTCAAATTTTAAAACATTCACAAAACCTTCAGCTATTCAGCTATTACTTTTCATTGTGATATCTATTACAGGTTTTAAATTATCAGTGTTTAAATATGATGCTGTTTTCAGACTTTTTTTGAGTTTTCAATGGGTGTGTATAGCGCGGAACCTTCTGGGCTAGAGTGCGTGACATCATCAGTTAGAGTGTGAGGGCTTCTCAGAGTTTTTTCCTTTCCAAACTCCTCCCGGCCACGATCTTCACTCTACAGACGTGATATTTTCCAATTTTGTAGACAAACTTGTCCTGTCTCTCACAATGTGCTCAAAATCTCTGTGAGTTTTACAGAATTTGAACTAGCAACCTCTAAGCGCGGCCAAGTCTCTTTTTTTCCTCATCCGCTCTAATGTTAATTGAGAAGCAGATTTTCAAAGAAACCTGATATGAACAGCATTTTCTAACTCGCCCTAGCGTCCACATTTCTGACACTAGGAAAAAATAAAAGTCATAAGTGTCTTCAGCCGAGTCTTGTGGCGCTAACGGTGCGAAAATTTTGGCGATAGGAGTTTCGGTGTGAGCGTGGCAAGCTTTTGTTCGGACCCAACGCAGAGGGGGAATTGAGCGATAGAGAGAAGCAGAGAGACGCTCCAAAGCAGTCATACACACGCAGCAAGGGCCGTTGCCATGGTGACAGCACTGTGGGTCACTGATCTTCATAACTGACAGCAGGTGTGCTCTGATTGGTGGACAAGAATGTACTAAAAACTACATTTAGTAGTGGGATATGTCGTTTTTTTAGTCAAACGTCTTCTGCTCGTCCATACTTTCACCTAGAAACTCCATTTAAACTTTAAAATGGAGACACCGGTGGTGTGCTCTGATTGGTGGACAGGAATGTACTAAGAACTACATTTAGTAGTGGGAAATGTAGTTTTTTTAGTCAAACGTCTTCTTCTCGTCCATACTTTCACCTAGAAACTCCATTTAAACTTTAAAATGGAGACACGAGTGGTGTGCTCTGATTGGTGGACAGGAATGTACTAAAAACTACATTTAGTAGTGGGAAATGTAGTTTTTTTAGTCAAACGTCTTCTGCTCGGTCATTCTTTCACCTAGAAACCTCCCTCTCAAAATTTCAAAAATGTCTTTCTATCTCTCTCTCTCACTCAGAAGTGACAGCAGGTGCGCTCTGATTGGCGGACAGGAGCAGTCAGTGGGAGTTGTAGTTTTTCAAAGAAGACAGACAGACACACACACACACTTTTTCAAACTTTTCAAATATTCAGCTCTTTTAATATTCATATTCAGCTATTCAGCTTTTTTAACTTTTCACATATTCAGCCTTTTAAATATTCTCTTCAGCTATTCAGCTTTTCAAACTTTTCAAATATTCAGCTCTTGAAAATTCTCTTCAGCTATGCAGATTTTTCAAACTTTCCACATATTCAGCTTTATTAATATTCTCTTCAGCTATTCAGCTTTTTTCCAGCGTTGCTTCAGCATAAAGCATTTCCACGCATTTTCTACAGGAAATGCTTTTTCTAGTTAATAATAATTATAATATTAATAATAATAATAATACATTTTATTTGAGGGACACCTTAGGTCACCTTACAATGAATACATAGGAACAAAATATATTATACTATAGACTTCACCTTGGGCTCTGGGAAGTTCAGATTTTTCACTGTTTTCTGACACTTATATTCTGAAAGATTGTTCGATAAACCAAGAAAACAATCAGCAGGTTATTCCATAATGAAAACAATCATTAGCTGCAGCCCTATTGTTTTCACTCACTAAAATAATATGACACAGAAAATGCAATGATTTTCCACCTTAACTCTACCTATCCCAGTTAGGTACATAGCGCTGCAGTGTGGGATGTTTGTGTGTCACCGTGATGTTCTTGGAGTGAGGAATAACAACAGATGCTACTTCTGATTTGGGAGCTGTGGGGAGCAGCGAGCTCAAAAACATCCCTGTTCTTCATTCTTCATCGTTTGCGTTACATTTTCAACAATGCAAAAGCAAATACAGCCAAAACAGTAGTGCAGTTGTTGTGGATGAGGATTGTTTACTGTGTACACTTGACAGTGGTTTGGCTGACTTAGATATTCAGCCGTATTCGGATGGAGGGAGGCCGCTTGAGGCTGCAGCTGCAGTGGGGATGATACGGTCGATGGAGACCCTCCAGAATCGGAGCTGCATAGAGCAAACACCGACTGTGGAAGGCTTTGCTCAAATTGTCCCCCAATGCCAACAGAAACTTAATCATTCTGCTGCAATGAATGCAGCCTGGGCATTTTTTATGTTGCATGCTGTTGACAAAGATAACCCATATTCCTCATTGGGACAGAAGTGTGCTGGAGACCTTCAGCAATCCCGAAGATAAAGTGAAAAAGAAAACCAGGACCTGCAGAGCGATTTTGGGGCGAGTTGTTTCTTGTTTCTGCCACTTACTGGGTTTAATCGAACAAACAAAACATACTAGGACCAAGGACACACCGGATGCTTTAGTGACTCACTATCACCTCTTGAGGTACAAGTGGTATTACAACACAGGACGGGCCGGGGCTACCTGGTTAGCATGCTCATTTCAGTAGATATCTCTGCAACACTATACTATACTTTTGAATGTTTCAAAATATAATTCTGTCCATATCTTACACATTGCACCTTTACGTACTAAAGTTAGTATATGTAAAAGACTATTTTACCTGATCAGGAAGTCTCTCAGCTGAGCAAACTCACAATGGTTGGAATTTTCAACTGCAAAAAAAAAAAAAAAGAATAGAATCAAATGTCATATCTTCACCTGACACCATCAATATGAGTGTTTATTATGATTGTAAATGCTAATTATGAAGGAAGGCCATGTCCCTCACCCTCTACGATGCCCCATGCTGTCTTCCTGCCCAGAACCCGTTTGCCATTGACTTGATATTCTTTGTCGCTGCCCACCACAGCGAAGGGCATCGCCTCCTATGGACAGAGACAATGACACAAGCTTCAATGTACTGAAGAGAGCCGCACAAGGTTTACGAGATGAAACAAGTACACAACATGCTCCAGTGCCTTGATATTCTGTCTGGAGGAATGAAGGTGGGAAAGACTCACTGGGCAATTGTGTGCAAAAGAAAGAACAGAAGCACTTACTCTTATCTTGTCATTGTCACTCTTGTCCTCCATGTCCTCATCAAACTCTTTCTGTGGGTAAAACTCAATCCCGCCCATCTCCAGCTCCTTCCTTACCTGCAGCATAAACCAAAGACAATGTACCCAACACTCTGCAGAGGCTTTTTATATACCATAATATTAAGCTAAATGATACGATAAGCCAAAATCAGTCAATAGTCAATCCCTTCAATTTTTAATGCATTTTTTGGCCACTTGGAGGCAGCAAAATAAAAGGCAGTACACAAAACTGAAACATTATCACATTATAAAGCTTATACACTAAAGTTGTGAGCAAAAAATAGCATCTTATTTTCACATCCAGCAGGCAAAAACAACATTAGCATTCCTTTGTCATTTATGTTTCTGGTCCCCTTTAATATTAATTTTTAGCTCCATTTTTGGTCTCTACCAACTCCATAGAGAAATATCTGGCTGTTCAGCTGCTCAATGCTCCAAAATAAATATACATTGTGATGTTGAAAAGAGGACAAACTGGCATTTCTTGATAACTATAGGCATAAAAATGAATAAGCCAATATTTTATGAAAATGATGAGTGGAGCTGTAGTGGGTTCATCAGCGGTGAAACTCACCCGCTGTTTGAACTCCTGTCTCTCCTCAATGGTCATCGTGTCTGCCTTTGCAATGACAGGAATGATGTTGACCGAATGACTCAGACGCTTCATGAACTCGACGTCGAGTGGCCGAAGACTGGGACAGACAGACAGACAGACAGACAGACAGACAGTAAATAGGTGGATTCAGGAGCTTTGATTCACGTTGAAGGTTCATATGAGACAGTAAAAAAGAGGATTAGGTTAACAACTAGTAGAAAGAGGCACACAGCTTTTATTTGTCATACATCGTATTACCTTACCCTAGTCCTGTAGCAATTATAAAATACTAACAGTGTGGATGCTATTTGAAAAGTGGGCTTATCATTGGACAAAGGTTGTGTCCTAGTTCTTGTTTGCCTGCACACAAAACATCCTGTCGCTCTCAATTACCACAGCTAAGACGGATGCTATACACTGGCTGTAACACACCAAAGAGTGAATCCATTTATCCACTAAAGAGTGATTTCACAGTTGTCAGCAGGAGCTAATTGTTAGGTGTTCAGAGGGCAGAGTGTTGTCTGCAATATAAAATAGCTTCTTGATTTAAGGCTTTGCTGTTGGGAAATTAAATGTTCTGAGATAGAGACATGAACACCGTATGCTGTATTATGTGCCATCTTTCAGATGAGATACTTAAAGATAGTTTGAGTGATTACTTTGCTGATCTCTAGTTCTGAACATGATCAACTCACGAGTGTCCAGTTGGGGTGATAAAATACAGACAGCAGTGCACCCTGGTGTCAGGGATACGCTTCTTTCTGGTGATGTTGACCTCCTCCTTGAGGAACTTCTCATACTGCTCATTGATGTACTTGGAAATGGGCTCCCAGCTGTGGATACAAAGACAGAAGAGGTCAGCGTGAGGAAAAGATTACTTGAGCAAGAAAAGAGGAGGAGGAGGAGGACGAGAAGGAGGAGGAGGAGAAGGCATTACTAAACATTTAGTAAGATGACCACTGACAAATTGTTCTTGGTAAGATGAGGCGGTAGTGATGACATTATGAGGCATTAATGATACAGGAGTCTGAAAAAACCCACCAGTTGTCATTATTGATTAGGTCTCCAAAGCCTGGAGTGTCGACGACTGTCAGCTTCATCTTCACGCCGCCCTCCTCGAGGACTGTAAGAAAACGCACAAAGCTATCTGAGTATTCAACCATTATTGAACATATGTATTTTTGGAATAAACAGAGAAATTACATTAAAGTTAGAAACACAACCGTGACGCTGCCATGGCGTCGCCAGGTCATTCTGCCAGGGTGTGATGAGTGTGTGATGAGTGTGTGATGAGTGTGTGATGAGTGTGTGATGAGTGTGTGATGAGTGTTTGTAACGTAACAGACGGTCAATGTAAATGCAGGTCTCTAAACCAACTGTGTGTGTGGGGGAGTCTGACAGACAGCATCGAGTGACTCACAGTGGAAAGGGTAGAGAAATGACACAGCTAAAGATCTAGGTGGAAAAAAAGGTATACAACAATATCATGACGTCCATCCATCAATCAATCTGCAAATTTGGGCTCTGCACAGAGCTGGAGAAGGTTGTGAAAATGAAATCGAATTGTTCCCAATGTTATGTCCCGTCTGCCTGTTCTGTTTCACTGTCAAATACGTCACGATATGTAAGCTAGAACCTTTCAAAATGCTGCTTCAGCTCGACTTTAACATAAAGTGGCAGAAGTAATCAGATCTCTACTCAAGGAAAAGTAGCAATAGCGTAAAATATTCTGCTACAAATAAAAGTTTGCATTCAAAATACAAATCCGACCAATTATCATCAAAATATATTGAAAACTTTAAAGCTTTTGTGGTGCACACTTCATTCGGACATGTACTGTGAATTTATAAAAGAGCTTGTTTATCAAAAAAAGTCCTGGAAATTTCCCCCTGGAGGTACGAGCCGAGCTTCGAATGTCCTCCAATCATAGAAACGCCCCTGCTCTGCTGGGTCTCTGGCAAGAGCGTAATGATGTCAGGTCGCTGTCAACTGCAGGCGATGTGTGCATGATCATGTTAATCTGTAGCAACCACTGAGCAATGTGTAAGGGTCTGACAGTCCTCACTGTTTCTCCGGTGTAGATGAGTTAGTCACTTCTCCAGTCCCAGACGCCATAATGAGCACAGTACTGAATGCTACATGCTGAAGGCTCATGGCTGATTCACAGACAGCGTGCAGAGCTGTCTGCCAGTGACTGATTTGATACCAACGCTGGAGGAAGTGCGCCAAAGTCAGATATTTTCAAATACTGCACACGGTGGCTTTAGATAGGAGTCATCTCCAGTGCATTCTAGCTAATTAGGACTCCTTTCAGACCAAAATCATGCTGTATTGTTGTTGTTCGGTTCGGTTTTATTTCGGCAGAAAGCTTGCGTGTTGTGGAAAATGCACAACGTGGAAGTGGAGAGAAAGTCAGTAATGAGGGGAAACATGTCTGATTCCTTGCTGGACGACATTGCGCGGACCACCACTAATGGAGCCATGTTTAACTCTTTCTGTCAGCTGTCAGCAGGGGTCACTCGTTGTTACCATGGAAACTCAGCTCTCAGTTGAGAGACTCCCCAGTTTTTTAGGCTTGGAATGAGGAGAGCATTACCATTATGTTCCCATCTAACTTGTGTAAGACTAACCGAAGTAATAAAGCCTAAATAATCTGTCATTCTTTGTGAAAGTAGAAGTTTTTTTTATTATAACTAACAGACGGACAGACACGACTGCAAGCCCAGACATGAAGGGAACTCTGTTGTGAAGTTTGACACTAGCGTCACCGGCCACATTACAAACAATGATGAGACTCCATATAGAGAGAAAATGATCAATCCTGCTGGTGATCACATTAGCAAAAAGGCGAGAAAGAAGCAAGGACTAAGTGCCTGGGAATTAGCACCACAAACAACCTGACATGGACGTCACACAATCTCCATCCTGGTGGAAAAACGTCATATAAGTCTGTCTTTCTTAATGCCATGTTCTTGTTAACTTTAACAGAGGAGCCAAAGAAAAGCATCTTGACTGGGAAAATTGTATACTACCATGAAGATGAGCATTGCCCAGCACAGGAGGCTTTACATTAAAACTGCACAGAACAACATTGGTACCCATCTAGCGAGGATCAGGGATGTTGGTGACAAGAGGTGCCAACGGAGAGCCCGGAGGATAAAAGGCAACACCCACTCAGACACATCCTGTTCATGAGAGACACACAAGTATCAGCTGCTGACTTCAGAGCAGCTTCTTTCTTCAGGCTGAGAGACTCCTAAATTCATCCTCTGCACTTCACCGTCTCATACACTTTTGCTTTTTTTTGGTCTCTGTTTTTACGTAGCAAAATGGCAACACAACTGAATTTTGTTGCGCAACCCCGTGTTGTACAATGATGCTAAATGAAGCCTTGAATCTTGAACATGGACTGGCTTCATAGTCTGCACTCTGAGAAGGTGGAACACATTCTGGACATTGAATAATGGCAGAGGTTGTGTGAGACAAAAGAGGCAATTTCAAATGCTCAGTCTGTCAAACTAAAGTCCAATGATAATGGGAAGAAGTTAAGATGCATCCTCAGTATGTATGAGCAAAACATTGTATAAATGAGTTTGTCTACAGGCCCTCGTAAAAACACTAAACTCACTGTTACCACATTACTTCTGTCAAGTAAAACCTGGTAACGTTCCAGTAGGACTCTGTCAGCCCAGGAACAATCTGTACTAGAACATGACTAAAAACCATTTGGCACAAGGTGACCAGGTTTGTTCATGTTCCTTGCCTTTTTTGGACCTTTGCCTGTACATGGACAGTCACAGTGAACAAACCATCAAAGCCTCTCACACAAAGTGTCTGCAGAAGACACAGAAGTGCATTTTAGCTCAACTAAAAAAAAACAAAAAAAAACGGTGAGCTGACTTGGCAGCTACCAGTGTGCACTGATAAACTAAAGTAGGCTATGTGGGACTTTTAAGAATGCGGTCAAAGGCTGTTCATTTTCCCTGTCAAATTAAACGCCTGCTATAAATGTCAGGCTCTAAAGAAAGAGCAGCCTGTACTCACCATGAGACACTGCTTTGATCTCGACAGTTTTGGGGATCTTGTCATCGCGGGCCCACCCTGCACTCCTCCTGCTCACCTGGGACTTGAAAAGGGTGTTCACCAGAGTTGACTTTCCAAGACCGCTGTTACCTGAGACGAGAAGGAGGGGGAAATGCAATGAACAAGGCCAAAGAAAAAGAGAGACAGGAAGTGTCCTGGTATGAAGAAATCATTTGGAATGTTTTTTCCCAAAGAACAAAAATAATCTATAAAATAATTATAATAAATCTATAAACTATTCTCTTAACCATTTTACACTGATATTTAACTTTCAAGTAATTCTTACCCACAACCATGATGTTAAAGTCAAAGCCTGTCTTCATGGTCTTCTTCCTCATCTGCTCAATGATGGTGTCAATACCAATGTACCCCAGCAAAGTAGATCCACCGCTGGACCTATGGGAGCCTCCATGACCTCCGTTGTGTGCTACAGTGTGGCCCCCAACATGGCCCCCAACATGGCCCACACTATGGCTGATATTATGGCCCACGATGTGACTGCCATGACTCCCAACGGGGACTGGAATGGCACTTGGGGGAGGAGCTGAAACGCCACCTCCTCCGATGCCCGGGCCCTGGGGTGGGTAGGGGCTGGAGGGGGAAGGAGCACCCACATTTGGGGGCTTGGCAGGGACCGCTGGTTTGGGTCTCACTTCTGGAGGAATTACGTCCGACATGTCTAGAGAAGAAAAGGAGAGAAGAGGATATACATGTTTTCATTAACAGGAAACACTGCCTCATCAGAAAGTAGGCCAGTAGAACAAGCGGAGGCCTCTCTCTCTTTGACTCGTTCTACCATGAAGAAACAGGTTGTTTCCATAAACTGTAAATAAGAAGTGGACGCTATTGTATCACCATTGTGAGGCCACCCGTTGGTTTGTGAACTACGGTTTTGAAAGCCTCAGGGGCAGCATTTTGGCTGTCACCATCTTCCATGAAACAACAGGTGGATCAACACAAGCAGCACCCCGAGCAGCAACCTTAATGGATCTGGATCCATCTGGCTTCTGGTGTGAAGCTGTTAATACAGTTAGCTTTATAATTCAAGGTCAACTTTACAGCTAAGCATTAAAGTAATCTCAGTAGCTGATTGTATTGGTAGCAATAGTGACTGTAGCGAGTCCGTGGTAGACGCTGTGGTAGTGACATGTCAGTCACAAAGTAGCCACGCCCTGAAGCATACCTTGTTTCATCGTCTATTTGATTCTAAATTGACCATAATTTACTAAATGAACAGCATGCTGCATTGAATACAACTTGAAACTAGAGATTGAGACCATACACCATGTTTACAATGTTTACTAAGGTAATAAATCAAAAGAGCAGTACAGTAATTTGCAACCAGATGAGTCGCCCCCTAATGGCCAGTAGATAGAATGCAAGATGAAGGCACTTGAGCGCTTTTCAGAACCGGAGGTTGCCGCCTGGTCGTTAGATGGTCAACTCACCCATATCACTTTTGTTTTCCCATGTACAGAGAGTTTTGGGTTTACTACATCTCATGTTCAGAGTAACAGGGACATTGTTTCTAAAAAGAGATGTTGCTGTTGAACCTTTCTACAGCCGCTCGCTAGAGTAAGTCCAGAGATCATACGTTAGGTACTGAATCGCTACTCAGCACTGCAAGAATGATTCGTAGACATGACGATATATCATCCAATATTAGCTCTATTTGTATCAGAGTGTTAACAAGTTGCAGTACGATAATGCAAAAGATGGGGTTTAAGTTATTTACAAAAAAAAACAGCTTCATCATGTATAGTTTGTCCGACATTAGTTTTTAAACTAATAGCAATACCAGTTTCAGAAACCTGATAGGGGTCAGGCTCTCGAGTTCAGCACTGACAGAAACCTGGAGTTTAGGTATCCCTTAATTTAAGTATTTAACACTGTGAGCATCGTTAGTTGGAGCCCTAGTGAACACCACAACTGAAACAATATTGACCTCTATTGTATCAGCATACATTTTATAATCCCATTATAAATCCCTGTCTGCATGACATGACAAGGCTACATGTGAGTTATAAAATACTGTATGTCCCTGTGAACGGATCCTTAAAGGGAAGCAAACAGTGCGGGCAGATGGTAGCAGTAACAGGCATAAGGTGGATCACCTCATCCCTGCAGGGTGTCCACATGGACCAGCCTGCTGCCGCTCTCATCGGTGCATCCGCAGGGAACAGATCCAGATGCTGGAGAGCACCCAGGCGGTCCCTCTGGTCCACGCAGCTCTGCCCTCCTCCGCACATCATTTTAGCATTCATTCAAATCACGCTCGAAGACCGAAACACACACCAGCTGCTGACCCGTTTCCTTATGAAATCACGTTCATTTTGTTTGCAAATGAACGTCGAGGGCCACACACCACGGCTCCGTGTTCACGGTGAACGTATTGTACCCGTTTTACTCCAACACACGAGGTTAGCTCCGCCGCATCCCGTCGGCCCGCATCCATTGTCCCTCTCCGGGTAGTCACGCTGGATAACTACGTTAACAGCTAGCGGCGGCTCCGCGTTAGCTGCTAGCTGCAGCCCGCTAACGGTCGGCTCGGCGCCGCTCATGTCTGATATAACCTTCATGTCACACTCACCGACTCCCGTTCAATCTGCCGTTAGCTGACCGACCAGATCAATCGTCACCGCGGGTCCGAGAATGAACGGTGTTTTATCCAAACACGGAGGTTACGAGATGAGGAGCGGTCATGTGATAGTCCGGGTACCTCTCCTTGCTTTACCCTCCGGCCGTGAGCCCCCCTCTGCGGTTACCATGGCGACAAGAGGAGAGGGAGTGGGGAGATGCAGCGCGCGTGCGCAGTTTCGCTTCCACCTCAAAGGGAC
This sequence comes from Chelidonichthys spinosus, assembly GCA_029853015.1. NCBI lineage: Eukaryota > Metazoa > Chordata > Actinopteri > Perciformes > Triglidae > Chelidonichthys > Chelidonichthys spinosus. Next base: position 10,050,889 of record CM056824.1, read on the forward strand.
GTTTGGGAGTGATGCATGACTATTTTCAGATCGCATTATAATTAAACAAAACAAAACACAAAATATATATTTTTCTCTTACCTGAACTGCTGATATATTTAATATATATTTTTAGATTGTTTCAGTGTGAGTTGCCTAGTTTTGGAGATATCCACCATTGAGATGCTCGGCTTCACTCAGATGTAAGGTTACCTTAGATAATCCACATTGACATTGTTGTGAGCAGTTTCATGTGGTTGAAATAAAATACATAAAAACAAGGTATGTGGGTTATCTTGAGCACCACAAGCCAACTATCATATCTCTTTGGCCGATACCTCCAAAACTAGGCATCTCACACCAAAACAAGCTTGATTGATAGAACTTGGAACTGTCCCTTTAAATAACAGTACCAGCACGTCAATGTCTAATCAAAATAAACCATTACAAGTTCTGCATTCATCATGTTACTTGAAGCTATACTTTGTGGGAATTTCCTAAAGTTTAGAAACCCATATTAAGTAATCCCTCTCATTCATCACTTCTGACCCCAGACGTGTGTGGTGGTGTCTGTAGCTGCAGAGACCCTGCCCTCTGCACGTACCGCCTTGTTTTTTTCTTATTTTGCTGTGTTTGGTATGTTTCTGGGGGTCAACCTTTGGTTACTGTGTGTGTGGCCCTGCAGGTGCAAGCATGCATCCAAAAGGAATCTACAATAACAGCAGACACAGCAACAATTCCTGAATAGTATTCCTTTAGATTAAAGTGCAGACAGCAGAATGTAATGAAACTATCAAAAGTAAAATAACTACTATTGTATTACTTTTATTGGATTACTTTTATTGGATTACTATTAGTCTAACCTAAGTTAGCTAATTTTACCTACTGTATATACAGAATACATGTTGTATTTTGCATATGAGATCTAGTAACCAAAGACCACACATTTATACAGCTAGAACATATAAGAGTATTGGACTAAAATGTAGGATGTAGTAGCAGAAAGTCAAAAGTATCTTAAAATGGTAATACTTCATTACATGTAAAAGTTATTAATTCACTTTGACTCAACTGATTGCTCAAAAGTATTATCAATAAAAAGTACTCCAAAGTTTCAAAAGTACACATTAAGTGGCAGTAAGGTTATATTAATTGATTATTATTATTATAACTGATGAATTGTCACTAAGCAGCATTTTGATATTGTAGCTGGTCTGGATGGAGCTCGTCTGAACTACTTTACATACTGGTGGGCAGTTTGATGGATAACAAAGCATTATATTTTAAAACCCATGTTTTGTGATTAAAATCTGCTAAATACTGTTGAACAAATATAGTGGGGTAGGAAGTGAAAGATTTCCATCTGAGATGTAATAGAAGAATCAGTGTAAAGTAGCATGAATTGGAAAATACTAAATAAGTGAATTAAAAGCACCTCAAAATGCTTGAGTAAACTTAGATCCATGTGACCAGTGGTGAAAGCAATCAACGAAGCATCACCACAAAACAGGTTCCCTCTCTAAGTTCTCATAACAACAGCTCCATCTCCATGGCAACAAAGCAAACTCTATCCAACAATGAAGATCGTGTGATACAGTTGAAGGCTCCAGGGAAAAACACATACCTTGTAGGGCCTCTAAATGAATCCATCTGACCATCAACTGGACTACACGATGGATCTACAAACACAACCTGTGGCTGCAGACACAATATTCATAATAAGTGATGTTTTCTAATCCTGTGATATTACAGGGGTAAAACTTAACCTAACCAGCATTTACAAGTGTTGTTGTGATGTTGTTTCGTAAAATGTCTCTTTCAAGTGTTACAGGAAGAAAAACCTGAACTGCACCACTCTACTCACACTTTACCTCTGAGTTTCTCTTCTGTCGTCCTTCTTTTCTTTTCCTTCCTGCATGTCTCCGTTGCGCCTATTTGTCCCCGCGGAGGCCTGCATTGGCATGTCTTCCTGTACTAGTCACTTAATCAGAGTCGGCTAACCGACGTCGTAACTCTCTTCAGCATGCCTGTTACCCTCCAGATAAGGACTGACGTCTTACATCCCTCTGTTAATCTCTTTGACCACCCCCTCATCAGACCTTTTCCTCCCCCTTAGAAAACTATCCAACTCTGAAAAGGTTAAAAACAAGAGCTGAACGAATCCCTGCCTGTCCTATGCTGACTTTTAAATCTTCTAAGTGGTTTGGATGTGTCTGTACTCACCCACGTACACTGATCCTGGGTAATACATGGTGACGTAATAGGGGTCCTCTGACTCCTCCATGATAAATGCTCTGTCTGCTGGAGAGTAATTTGGTGGGTGTAGTGGAGGGGAAGCTATTGTCGGTGTCTCCTCTGGTCTCTGGTCCACTCTGTGCCGTGGCTGCGATGGCAGGTCAAAGATCCCCTTTGAACCGATGCCAACGCTGTTTGTGTTGAATGGGCAGTATTTGTGTGAGGGATATTCTGGCAGCTTTGCGGGCACCCCGTGACGGTCAGACGCTGCAAAAATATCTGTTTGATTCAGTCCTGTGTCACTGAGGTTCACCTCTTTGTGGTTTCCAGTTTGCTGGTGATGGAGCTGATGTTTGTGTGAGGTAATATCAGGTTTGGAAAGGGTCGTTTTCAATGTGGCGCACCCTAATAAAGCAGGTCTGGACTCCTCCTGGGTCTCCGGTGCAACCAAACATGTGTTAAATCGATTTAATCTGTATTTGCGCTGAGGAGACTCCGTTTCATGATCAATGTCTCTTGACTGGCCACTGTAATCCTTTGAAACACAGCTGGACTGGCTTACTGGGGCCGGAGCCTTCGACCAGAATGGATGTATCTGAGGAGACCTCATGTTTGGTTGAGAGAGTTTAGATGAATATTTTTCTTGAGGCCTCCTGAGATTAGATAGAAACGTTGGATCTACTTTGGCGACATTGTCGTCAAATCTTCTTCTCCTGGTTTCAATATTGGGAGACTGGTTCAAGAACAGCTCAGTGGAAAATGACATTTTGGGAGTCGTTGGTGGTGCTGCTCTCCTCTCAGAATACATTAGTTCATATGGTTGATCACTGGGGGTGTAATTCCTCCCCTGAGGGTAGTCTATACGCTTCCTCTGAAGGCTTGACTGCCTAGCGAGGACATCAAACGCTGACTGAGCCTCTCTGCGAACAACATGAGCAAACTTAATCCCCTCAGACTCTGAGAGAGTTGTTTGTGTACCTGTCGCTACACTTGGCAGAAATTCCTGTTGCTTTTTGATGTTTGACTTTGGTTTAGGGATTGAAGTAAAGTCTATTTCTGTCGACGAAGGCTTCGGTTTATCTTTAGCAATATTTCCTTTCTCACTAAAACCCATTTTGCCTTGTAATAAGCAGGAGTTCTGAGACGGGGCTGCTTGTCTGGACTCAGGGTAAGTCGGATGTTGAGGGATGGGAGCAGCTCTGCTCAACGCAGGACTAGTAAAGTCCAGTAAAACTTCTTGATCAAGAATGCCATGCTTCGCCTCATTTGTAGACTTCTGTTTGACGGACTCCAGCTCAACTTTCGTGTTCGATATGTTTATCGATCTAGCGTGTCTTTCTTTTGCGACAGGAGATGGCTGCTTGCCCCCTCGGCCATCCAAAGCCATCCCTTGGCACAGGGAGGTTGGAGACGGACTCAGTCTGGGTGCTGGGACGGTCAGCGTTGGAGATACACTTGGCTTCAGCTGGTGCAGTAATGGAGAGGAGTCTCTGGACTGTGAGGCGGGGAGACAGAGAGAATCCCTTGGCTTCGGTTTGAGAGTGGGAGAAGAATGTGGCTCTGGAGCAGGAAAAATAGAGATTCTGGGCTTTGCAGAGAGAGTTGGAGAGCTGTAGGTTTTGGGCTTTGTTCTTGGGAGGGTTGAAGCTCTTTCTCCATAGTTTCTCTGAGAACGCTCACTTGATTTACTCCAGGAGGGCTGACCTGATGTCTTGGAGGACCAAATTGGGAGAAAAGATCTGCAGCCACAAGAGGGAAGAAAACACTGTAAATTACAAAATGACTTCAGGACAATAATGACGATATTAAACACAACAAACAAACTGAGACTAGACAGATTGAGATAATTTACCGATCAGTGTTTGGTTTTGTGTTGTGTTTCTCAAAGACGAGTCCCTTCTCATCAAATGAAGGGATTTTGATGGCTTTCTTTTTGATGACGGGAGAAGACAGAGACAAACACACTGATGGAGGCTCCTTCGTTTGTCTGGAGGATGCAGACACTTGAGGGATAAAACATGCCAGACGGTCACTCATTCTGCTGTAAGCTGTGTGGAAAGAGATTAAATGAAAGACTGATTTAATTCATGGGAGTGGAGAAATGAAGGAAATTCAACTCCAAAGACTTGTTGGATACATTCCAAACATTTATACATCTAAAAAATTCCCCCATGTTACAATCTGACAATCGAGGAAGTATTCAGATCCTTCGTTTATGTAAAAAAGTTCTCCATAACATGAAAAAATCATGAAAAAGCACAGACATATCTGCATTATGGCCCCTGAAAGTATTTTTTTTGTATTACAAAATGTTATATTATTAGATCATTTTACTCATGCCTTAATGCATAGGGGTCATTTGACTGCTGTTGATTGAGGTGAAGCCACTACTTTATATACTGTTGATTAGTTTAAACCATAACAATGCATCATATTCATATTCTAGTTCCTCACAAATTATGTATATCAAATTTAAATCTGTAACGTAGCAAGCAACCATAGCTCCAAATTGGAGTAAAATAGGACAATTAATGCATCTGAAATGTAGAGTATAAAGTCACGTAAAATGCAAACACTCAAGTAAAGTATTAGTATCTCAAAAAAAATACATCGCTCAAATGTACCAACTTCTGCACAACGATCTCTTGTTGAAGTCACAGTAATTGAGAAAAACAGACACTAACCTGCCGTCTGAAGCGACGTCTCTGTTGCCACATTGAGTGAGTAAATAAGTCAACAAGAGCTCCAGATGGGGAACTGGGCAGCAGGAAGCAGTGGGCACAGAAGTGCCATTCTCGCCATTCCTCCACACTGAAGCTGCACTGTTTCACTCCCACTCTGGTCTCTCTGCTGTTTTGGTTCCTGGGACGACGTCCGTGAAGTCTGGATGTGGTCTTATCGTAATTGTGTCTGGTCGCAGTGCAGATCAGTACTCAGACTGTTCACTTTATCAGCAAAGTGTACTTAAAAGGGTTAACAGTAATGCTTATTAAATGCAACATTAGACTGTTGCATCCATTTGTTAACAGTATTTTACTGTGGCACTATGTAGTTTATCTACTTTATAGTTTGTGTGAGATGATTAACGAGAAAAAAAAAAACTATTATGAAACTTTTACATCTCCAGGAAGGTTTACTGAAAAATCCAAATTTGATGAGGCGTCTCTAAAATTCCTTATTGAAAAAATTACAGCTGTAAAATGAATGTAGTGGAGTAGAAATATAAAGTATAGAATACAAATAGTACAGTGCAAGTATCTTCAAATTGTATTGACAGTGAATACTAAATATACTTAGTTACTTTCCACCACAATCTTAAATATTATTTTACTCGGCTATGATCAACTTCTTAATAACACGCAGAGTAAATCCAAAGAATCGAGGATTAAACAGTTTTATTTTGTATCAACGAAGGAAGCATATGATCATTAAAAGAGGGTTGTTACACGCCCAGTTTCCTCATCATGCTGTCAAGTAAAAACAATGAAAAACAAACACAGTATACACTTTACCAAACACTAGTTTTCTGTAATCATGGCCCATCCAGGATAATCTTGCCACCTTGAATAAATGGAATTGCATTTATTTGGCACATATTATTTTGATTAAGTCGCTACTAACACCATTCGGGCATAATTGCTTTAACAACCCACTTCTCTGCAGCTGCCGTCGTGCCGAGGATTAAAACCCTCCCCACTGGCAACAGATCTATTGCACTTATGTCATTCCCGTCACAAATAAAATGCACAATATAAGTAAACTTCATGATTTGTGTAAAGTGATTGTCAGATTACAAAACGTATGTAAAAGTTGGCACAAGTATAAGATGGGGTGAAATTTACATCCCGGTTTAAATCACATTTCTAAAAGGGCAACATGTCCTCCAATCACCTCGCCATCTCCTCCTGCATGAAGTCTTCTCCTCCTTGTGCATCCGGCTTCCCCACGCTGCTGCATTTTTCCCTGATCTCCACATAAAGTGTGTTGGAGATCAGAGAAACGTTGGAATGATCAGACAGGGACATCTCTCCTCCCCTTTCCATTTCCTTCTCCATCTTTAAGGTGTTGGCTCCCGTCCCACCGGTGTCCCAGCAGCTCCCACTGTCCAGATGGCCACCCGCTCCGCCTCGCCCTCTCCTCATCATATCAGGGCATTGCTATCGTCATCTCTGCAGTTCACACTGGCCACCAGTGGGTGATGCCGGACTGTTTTGTTGCTCCACTTGTGGGCATCCTGCAGCCCGGGCTCGAGGAAGTAAAGGCATGCTCCAAAGCCTGCCAGCACCAAAACGGACACCAGCAGGTAGAGCGGCACGAACCAGTCCAGGAAGAGCCACGACATCGCTGCTGTCAGAGAGGGAGGAAGGGATGGGAAGGGTGGAGGAGGAGAGGACAGAGAGTGGATGAGAAGGAAAGACATGATGGAGAAAGGAGGAAAGGAGAGAGGAGTTTTTTCTTTTAAAAAGTAATCCTTCAGGGTGAGATGGCACACATGACAGACTGCAGCATCTCCCGTGATTTTCAGTCATCCCTTAGAAAGTCTTCCTCATTACAACGTCAGGAACCAAAACATCACACAATCAGACTGTCGGTCATCAGACTGAGGCAGGCTACAATACATTTTTAATTTGAAAAACACACACAGGCAGGTGTTGCACTCTAAAAACAGCGCTCACTATAGCAAATAAAATCCATCAGGCTCACCTGCAGTCGCTTCCGATTCAGACGGTCTCAGACGGGATGTGATGTGCAGCAGGCGCGAGGCAAATCAATCATCAGATTATATCCAGCGCCGCAGCTCTGACCGTTGCATGTGCTCTCTGAGAGGCACAAGAGGCAGAAGCTGCATGCGGCTTCATCCTCCAAGCTCCTGGCTCTGACGTTTTCGGAAAGGAGGGGTGGGAGTTGCTATGACAACACCCTTGCTGATGCTGGGGAGGATGGAGGGAGTGGGTGGGAAACTTATATAACTATAATAATTTTTTGGGGGGTCGGGGGGGGGGGGGGGGGGGTCAAATGTCTGTGAATGCAGATCTGCCGCCTTGCTGCTCGCTGCGTAAAATCAATTCCACTCCATTTAACAGCGAGGCCATCACACAGTTTATGTGACATTGAGAGAAAGAGAGGGGGCCATTTTTGTAAGAACTGCACCTCATATCTGCTCTGACTGATGGCAGCTGCAGTGTTTTATGGAGTCGCTCCCCCCTCGAGTTAAAGTGGTGGGAAAGAGATTTCTCTTCTTTTGTCTCGCTGGCTCCCAAGAAAAGAAGAAAGCTGAATACTGAGAGCATTGGCCTACATAATGGAAAGTTGTCAGAGGATGTCTTCTCTGTTAATGACTGCCATTTTTAGCTCATTATGCACAAGCCTCAGATTTGTGAAAAGCAGATCAGCTACAAATGAAAGGATGACCTGCTGGCCGTACAAGTTACTTAAAGACATAAAGGTGTCCTTGAGTGCTTTGAAAGGTGCCTTTAAATAAAATACATTATTATAATTATGATTAATATAAAATATGATTTGAACAATGAAGGATTCTATTCAATTTAATATATTTACATTTACATATATATTGTACATTTATCACACTTTGTTAGGGATGGAACTAGGACGTCTTTTCTATTAATCCATTTTACTGGAATGGGCTGGTTTTAATTTGGAGCCTTGATTTAAGCTCTCTGTAACTTGTTTATTTTGGACTGATGATTAATATATTATTCATTATATTTATTAAAGTCTAGACCCTAGAGCCCTTACAGTCCACAAGTCTTTATCAAGATGCAGTCAGGCATTCATTGACTAAAGTTAGAAACTAAGACGAGAAGAAAATGTGTCATCTAAACAAACATGTAATCTTTTTTCTTCAAGAAGCAGAAAGGATAAAAGGCTTCACAAACACATGATTATAACTCACCCTAATTAAGCAGGGCACCTTAATGCGAGGAGGTCTTGCCAACTATAAATACAGCAGCTTGCAAAAGCATTCACCTCCCTCTTGAAGTTTTTAAAAATAGTTTTTGCATTACAAACTGTAATACATTTTTTTTTTTTATTTAGACTTTGGACCGGTACAAAATGCTGCATGCATGTATTTGCCCCTTTTGGTAAGGAGCCTAAAACAGATCTGGGGCTTCAGCAGTAAGTGTGAAACCAGGAAAGCATATGGCATCACAACAATCTTGCCAAGAGAGGACGAGTACTGAAGGACCAGGAGGACATTAATCAGAGAGGCAACGAAGAGACGCTGAAGGAGCTGGAGAGCTCCACCGTGGAGATGGGAGCATTTGTTCACTTTAAGCCGTACTCTCCACAGAGCTGGATTTTATGGAAGAGTGGCCAGAAAAAAGACCAACATGTGATCATGTGACACATGTTTTTTTTATTATTATTATTTTATTATTTAATTATTTTTTCTAATTTTTAAAAACAAGTTGTTGCTTTTTTCATTTTGAATATTTAGATCCGTTATATAAAATCCAAAGAATTATTATTTTCCAATTTTAATTCCAGGCTTTTAAAGCTACTTTATAGTATTGTTGAAATGATAACATATCAAACCCATGGAAATGACATATTGAGACTGGAAGTGTGAAAAAGTCTCTGACGTGTCCACTATGCCGGCAGCTGCTGTGAGAGCACTTTGGTCCGCAGGAAGTCACAAACAAATGGAACGATGACTTCAGCTTCGTTCAGATGGACGTGATGATCGCCCGATACCTTCAGCACCGTGTTCTGGTGAAGACAGAAATCAGAATGAACGTTTGAGTATAATCATGTAAAAGCTGCAGACATTGCTCTTGTATTACAGGTTCCTTTGCAGTGTTCTGTTTTTTTATGAACAACTAACTAAGATTGTTTAAAAGCTCATTTGTGATTCCTGTAAATATTAAACATTTTGCATGTTCACACATTTTGCACTCCAACTCGTCACATTTGGTGACCATGTTACTGTCCCAGTCAACACATGGTTAGCATCGAAGATTTAATCAAAAACACACACATTGGTGTTAATATGACCTTGAAAACTATGTAAGATGTAAACAATGTAACAAAAAAATGGTTTTACGTTGCAGTTAGTTGAAAGGCTGGTGCAAACAGATGGGATGATTTAGGATTTTATTGGCATCTGGATGAAAAAAAAACACTCACAATAATCGATTGAGGTGACTTTCCATTATTGGATAATCGTAAATATCATCACGAGAAAAGATGTCTAGCTCTTTGTCACCGTAGATAAGTAAAATAGAGCCTGATTGAAAAATGCAGGATACAAAAATACACAAAATATATAAGTATGTTTTAGAGCCATTTTAAGAGTTTAAACACATTTTGATGATTATCGGGGTGATAACATGAACTGTAATCATTTAGATAAAACCCCACATAAGATTTTCCTATCAAAAAAAAAAAAAAAAAGTGAATCGGCCGATTTGATCACACGATCAGCAATCTGTATCTGAACTGTGAGACAAAACCTTGATACGATCCGAACCGTGAGTTCTGTGATCTATTGTATCCGGACATACGTTCCTTTCTAATATCGGATTGTTGCAGTCTCTGGTTTCTCAACCGTATTTTACTGTGGTGGTGCTCACTAACAAAATACTGGCTAATCTTTTCTCTCCTCCCTGTGTTCGTCAACTGGCCGTAACCATCTCATCAGCACTCCCTCAGTCTACACACCTGCTCATCATCATCTCATCACCTCCTGCTCATAAACCCCGGCTCTCCTTCCACTCACGCCAGATTATTGTTCAACCTCAGGCTCAACTCAGAAAGCTTGTTTCTGTGATTTTAACCCTGTGTTTGTCGTGCTCCAGGATCATCTCTCACCTGCTAGTCTCCTGATCACCCTGCCTTGTTTCCTGCTGCCTCCCCCACACTCACAACCCCCGACCTCATTCCCTTCACCCCCCTCCATTCCTGTTTGTGCCAATAAACCAGTTTTTCTTCTTCGGTGTACAACAATTGGGTCCACCTGTTCCAAAACTAACAGGAAGGACTGATGTTGTTAGAAGAAAGGGGACATTAATCAAAATGTTGTTTTACTTTGTTACTTTACACATTTAATTCCAGATAAAACAAAAATGTCATCAAGTTATTTAAGATATGATCTATAAAGGAAAAACATTTTGCCAATTAAGAACAAAAGTGATCTGAAACCATCCAACTCTCACAGGAAGCCTTTTGGATTTACATTAAATGTCTCCCACTGAAATTGTCTTGTAGAACACTTGTGTTTTCTCAAACTGAGATTTGTGTTATTACTCATGATGGTTAACCTTCTATTTTCATTGTAGTGTGATGTTTGTTCATTATGTAGCTGTTTTATTGTATAATTGTCCAAATGGTTCACACATACAGTATAAGATAATATCGTTTTTTTGTGAAGTATATATGTTTTTGAAGTTATGGGATTAAGGGTTTTCTGTGCACTTGCTGCTAATAAGTTAATTGTCAAGATTCACATCTATAAATATTTCTGCTCTTTCTGAGACACTGAGTTTGTACCATGGTGCTCCTTTTAATTCTGCCATCCACAACAGGTTTAAATAGATCAACACACAGACACAACACGCATCCGACCTCAGGTGTTCAGAGTACTAACATTGCTGTAACCTACAAGTGTCAGTGCAGGGTGGATCAGGTTTATCAGGTTATATTTCCAAGATTAAAGCTCACGTTTCTGTCACGATATCCTTGCAGGAGCAGGGAGGTAAATTTGTGTTTGAGACTCCCGTTGGATTCTGGAGATGTTGCACCGAAGCCTTTGTCTCCTCTGGAAAAACAGAGTTGTTTAGGTTTAGTATGACGTGCATTTGCAGGAAAATTAAATGATTGGATTAGGGGACTGACGTTTATAACGTTACAATGCAAAATGCAACATGGTGATCAAGATCTTACAGAATAACTTGAACAGGGGCTTGAATCATCGACTGCATCTCCAGACTCTGCTCCAAGCTGATGCACACTGTATTTTTCTGAAGACATAAAATAACATTCATGTACTGTACAAGCAATATTACCTCTACAATGTATAAGTTAAAAGAGAGGAGGTGGTGAATGTGCGACTTACAACATTAACTTGCAGGTCTCTGGAGAACACGAATCCTGCTGACGAGAAACACATTCAGATGAGAGGAGGCAAAGTGATTATCTTCCTCTCAGAGAGGAGGAGGAGAAGTAAAGACGCACCTCCTTCGACTTGAACGAGACCTCGCTCCAACATGATGTGCACCGACTGTTCAGTCATAGTCGGGTTTGCAGTCAACAGCCTGAAACAAAAATCAGCACAAAAGAATCCAACAGGAGTGAAGGTTTATTGGCTGTAAATCAGAGTGGGGTCGTACCTCTCAACTGCCTTCTCATATGTGTAAACTCTTTTCTCCTCTTGTGTCTTTTTTTCAAACTGAAGCATCTCCTCCATCCCCTGTCTCATCACTCTGGAGGCAACTTTCTGCAGGAAAAGAGACAGAAGTGAAATATGAATATAACTGTGGAGTCGTGCAGTGCTATCGCAGCACTCATGGAAAGTGTTCGATCATCGTCCATTTAAAGGCTAGTCAATGTGCCATATGTTGATAATAAATACTGTTGATGTACTGGATCTTTCGGTACGAATCCAAAGGACTCCAGCAGCACAAGAGCATCCACCATCTCAGGATACAGCGCACTGAACTGTGGGAGACACGACATGGACCAGATAGTGAGCAGGGAAATACAGTGATCACTGAATGTTGTGTAAAAGCATTGATAAGTTGCATTTGAGCAATCTTAGTTACCATTGCAGCGATGTTGCCACCTGGAAGATGAACAAAGCAGCGAGTTAAAAAGGGGAAAAATCCCACAAATAGGGGACAAGTTGCCAAAATAAATCCTTCATTTTCTCGTATAATGACAAACAAATTCATGATGTTGCGCCGCAAAAATAGGCTTTTGGACATCTATGAGAGACAGGACAATATGATATGGACAGATGAGCCCACCATTGCCAGCATGCTGATCTCAGTCAGCGTCTCTACCTCTCCCCTGACACCGTGCACCTGCATGCAGGAATGACAGTGAGTTACTATGGTTACGTGCACGCTCTGTTTCTCTGAATATTACCAGAAACTGGTAATAAACCATTCTTGATGCAGACTCGGTTTTCCTTGTACCCCCAGTCTAACTGATAGTGCAGGTGGTTTAATCTGAAGGTTTAGGTGGTTGTTTTAATTGACAATATTTTTCAGTATCCCTCATATTTGGTCCCCCTTTTTAAAATATAACCAGCAACCCAGGGTATGAAGCATAGATCTTTATTATCCTATGTTTTGGAGAAGAATATTTGTAATAAATGGTAATAATTAATGAATTAATTTGCTTAGTCTGCACTCACCCAAGCTGTGTCCTATGATGGAGAATTTTGTCCACTGGAGACCTGTGGGAGATATTTAATAGAAAACAGATCTGATTTAATTAAGTTTCAGTTACAGCTCTACCTCAGTCACAGAGATGCACCTGAGCAGATCCAACCTCTTATTACGTTCAGAATAAAGGATTCTGCTCCTTGTTGAGCTCACACACCGTCCACGACTCTGAGTACGTCCGCCACGTTTGCAGTGATTGTGTAGAGAACTCCAGGAGGACGATGGGAGGACAAACCGTGACCTGCCAGGTCCACCGCCACATACCTGCACTCTGACAGGAAGTAGAAAGACAACTCAGGAACAACTAGACCATTGGAAACTCAACAGGATCGAGTCTTAACAAGTATTTCGTCATAAAATCCTCAAATTTTTCAACATGAGAGAGATTGGATGTGCGTTCCAACACCCATACTACAATACTAGTAAATATGCCAGAAACGTTTTTAGTATGCAGTACAGACTACAGAGTATGTTAAATGCAGTATGTCAACATATAGTGGCTATACAAACAAGAGGGTCAAAGCTTGAGGTGCAATGTTATGACAAAGTAGTTTGTCCTCGTTGAATGCATCTTGCATGCAACAGTACGTATACTTTGTAAATGCAGCTGCAGTATGAACGCAAAGGTTTTTACAAGCTTACATCTTACAGCGGAAGCTTGTGACCCTTGTGGATGTGGCGAATACAAATCACTCTGGGTAGTGTGGATTTGGGACAGTGTTGTTAGAATGGGGGTGTTAGTTTACTTACTTACCTTTGGGCAGAAGGGGAATGAGGGTGTTGAACGTGCCACAGTTGTCAGCCCAGCCGTGCAGGCACAGCACAGGACGGCCATCATCAGGACCCCACACTTTCCCTCTGATCACCCCCCATGGGACCGGGACCGAGAGGTCTGAGACTGGACACATGACCAAAAAAACAAGGCTCCAACAGATATTGACTGTTAATATGAATGAACAAATACAGGATTTAACATCCGTGAAAGTGGTAAAACATTACACTTGGCCCGTGGCTCATTGACATCACTACCTGCTTGTTTCATTGTAGATAACATTTCACCGTCTGATGATCTCCAGTTTATGTCTCTGGCAATAAAAAAAAATCATCCATGAAGCTTAATACCCAGCAAAAGCAAAGTGAGTATGAGAATCTCAAAGTAAACAATGATTCAAACAAATCCTGAAACGTCTGTTTAAGAAATGAAACATGACAAACTCTGACCTTTGGAGCCTGAATGCAACATAAATATTTCCTGCAACCACTGATTTCATTGGATACTCATAATGTTTATGACCTATCACCATATACTTCAGAGAGTGTCTCTGTGTCTGTCTTTTTGCCCCCAGTTATGTCTGTCAGGCATTTCTCCTGCAACAACAAAGAATCTGGGAAAGAGTGAAATCCAGTATGAGCTGAGAACAACACCGCCATTCATGCTGCTCTCTGTAATGGGATGATGAGTCGACTGCTCTCCTACATTACTGTACCAAGATATGTGCGTCCTCCACACGCTCAACCAATCAGATGATCTAGTCAAATACAAGATTAAAGTTGGGTTATCATTTCTGTGGCCTGATCAATGAGACATTAAAGTGCAATCCAACTTCTCTGCTAATACATGCAATCGTGTTAATGCCATCCCTTGATTGTTTTTCTGTACTTAATTCATTTCCACATTTTGTCACTTACAAATACGTTATTAGAAAGTCTACACCCCAAAGACTCACTAGCGGCCTGTACTGGCCAGAGGCTGGTAGTGAGAGTAATGAGTGAGGAGTGAGCATAGCAGTATCAAACAGGCAATAAAAGGTGTTTGGGGAAAGTGTGAGTCACCACAACCACAAGAGGTCCTTGAGCAAGCAGCCACAACTGGGCACCCAAAATATTATGTAGCTTACTGCAACAGAACATGAGATTAGCCGTGGACAGACACAGAGGTGCACACCCAACACAACCCATTGTATAATCCTCCTAGGGGAAATAATAATGTCCATATTTTCCAGCACTGGGTAAACAACGTGAAATGTTACGTTTAATCTGTAACTACTCACCTTGATTTTAACACCAGCTGCTTTTACAAAATATCTATCAAGGAACCATCAAGAAAATAATCTAATCCAATATGAGATCTTACAGAAGGAGGGATTAACTGTATCAAAGGTCTCTGAGATCAACCGTCACAAAGCAGACAATGTGTTACTTGCCAGCCAGTGATGTCATAAAACCTGAAGCCAGATTGGAAAGAGCCTCAAACAAAGAAGCTGGAAATGGATTCTGTAAGTTGAACATTAACTGGTGGCTCGAGGGTGTTTCTGTCCGAAGGGTGAAGTTGTTCATGAACACCAGCAGGATTTCACATCTTTTGGGATTGTAAATGAATATAAGGTGAATCTAAATATGAAAACGCTGAATTGAAAATTAGGTAAACACACATGATTTCTTGAAGAGTTAGTTGAGAAAAGAGATAGTTTTAATATGAAGCTCCAGTCAGTAGCCAGTTAGCTTAGCTTAGCATAAAAACCTAAACTATGTATGAGTGAAAAAAATCTGAATTTGTGATGGTTTACTGTCCTCGATTGGCTTGAAGAAGGAAAAGCAGCTCATTGACTCATAAATGAACCACAGGCTTCATGTCTTATTTATATGTTGCTTTTATTTATCTAAAAATGGAGCATGTTTATTTTCTGTTATTAAACATTTACTTCACATGGTGGCTGTCGTTGAGACTGTCATCTACAGACTGAGCTGACCCTGAGACAGGATCCATCAGGGTCTGGGCGGCACACGACCTTTGAACTGAAGAGGTCACAAGTCCAGAAACACTTGCGGTGACTGAAATGGGCATTTCAACGTCTATGAATGTTAACTCTTACAAAACAGCGATTCTGCTGCCGGTGTAATTAAAATTAAAACCGAAAGGAACATACAAACTTTGTGCTGGAAAAAATCTTATAAAAAAAAGAAATACACTTTCTGATGACTCAGCATCTAAACAGCTTAGCGTGAGAGTGTTTGTAGCTCATAACTTGTGCTGCCTGCTGTTTGACCACGCTTTGGTTCGCAGGAAGTCAGACACCAACGGAGCGATGACTTCAGGCTTATTCAGATGAATGTGATGATCACCTGGGACCGTCACCACCACGTGCTGGAACCAACAGAAACAGACCGATATTATTATGTTGCAGACTCACAGAATCAATGACAGACCGCTTCAAACATTTTTGATTGTATTTTACTCACATTTCTGTCCTGTAAACACTGGCAAAGTGCTGAGGTAAACTTTCTTTGAGCTGGTTCCGAAAGTTGTCTATCACCTTCTTCTGTTCTGGAGAATGAGATTTTCAATGTAGAATGTGAGAATTAACCGTATAATGAAGGCTGAAGAACATGTTAGATAGAAAGCTATGGTAAAGAGTAGGATTTGTGAAAATTGTTCCACTGGGTTTCTGCTCCGTAAATCAGCGACTGTAAGTCAGCCAGCTGTTATAAACGTGTCTGCTGTCATAACATAATGCAAACATCCATTTCATCAATTTCTTACAGAACAACAAGAATAGAGGCTTGAACCCTGGACTGCATCTCCAGACTCTGCTCCCAACTCATCCGCCATATGTTTTTCTGAAAACATGCAATAAAATACACGTATGGTTTAATAAACTGCAAGTAAACAGAGAGGAGGTGGTGAATGAAGGTCTAGCAGGCAACTTACAAAATTAATCCGCAGGTCTCTGGAGAACACAAATCCTGCGGAAGAGAAACGCATTCAGATGATGAGCAAAGTGAGATGATTCCTCTGTGAGGAGGAGAGATAAATACGCACCTCCTTCCACTTGAACTAGACCTCGCTCTAAAAGGATGTGCGCTGACTGCTCAGTCAGTCTCGGGTTTGCAGCCAACAACCTGAAAGAAAGAAAACACTTTAGGCAGGGGCCATTGGAGACAAAGTGACTAGAAATCTGAAATAAATCTATGTTAAAATGATACCTCTGAACTGCCTTCTCATAAGTGTAAACTCTTTTCATCTCTTCTGTCTTCTTTTCAAACTGAAGGATCTCCTCCATCCCCTGTCTGATCACTTTGGAAAGTTCTTTCTGCAGGAAAAGAGACTGAAGCTACTGACAGGCGTGGGAAATAGAGCAGAGCTCTCCTTTTATAGACATACAACATACAGAATATGAATTTAAAAAGGACAGTAATGAAGATAACTGAAGTAGAATTTTAAAAAAGTATGCAGGTATCATTTTCACCACTCAAATGAACATTATTGAATGCAAATTGTTTGTTCTTTCCTTGAAAGCCTATGTATTAACCCTCTCCATATTTAAGAATATACTTAAGACTTTCCTCTTTGATAACCTCATAGTAAGGGCTGGCTCAGGCTGGCCTTGGACCAGCCCTTAGTTTTACTGCTGCAGGGCTGGCCTAAGCACACCGCTGCTATTATTGGTTGTAGCTGCTGTTATTGGTTGTAGTAGTTATACTTTTATTATCATTTCTGCCATTATTATTATCATTCCTGTTATATTTACCGCTACTATTATGATTTGTATGAATCATTTTATTATTATTACTGTTATTAAAGCTTATGTGCTTTTATTGTTGTTGCCATCTCCCTCTGTCTCTGTCTATGTGTCTCTGTCTCTCTCTCTCTTTCTCTTGCAATCCAACAGGTAGAAGCACACAGCCTATGTAATTAGATTGCATCTAATTAAATGAATAATTCACTACAAACCCCTTTTCCTTGAAATAACATTTACACGAACAGTTGAATAAATAAATCATGACTGTCTGATCCGACTGTCCTGGCGAAACCTTCACAGTGAGCATAATCTTGGCAGACAAAATGATTTGTACCGTTTCTGTAGGCAGAAATCCGTAAGAGTCCAGAAGCACGAGAGTGTCCACCATCTCAGGGTAGAGCGCACTGAACTGTGGAAGACACGACCATATGATGAGACCACAAACAAAAACACAACAAAACAGTGTCAGGAAAAGAGGAAAGCGATAAGAGATTAACACCCACCATTGCAGCGACATCAGCACCTGTAAATGAGAAGAAGCTGCATGTGATTTGCACTTCAATATTTTTGCAGCACAGCGACGCAGATTAAGATCAATTCTGCTGTAAAGTCTCACTCACCCATACTGTGGCCTATGATGGAGAATTTCCTCAGCTGCAGAGCTGTGGGAGTTAATTTCACAGATCATCAACCGGGTTCTGTATCTCATCGCAGAACACTGAAGTAGATTTTGAGTTGCCATAAGTCTCGCTGTGGTTTACTTATAACCATGAATAGGAACTTGAAGTCCTGTAGAGGTGGAAAATTTACACTGATGTTTGGCAAAAAGCTACTGTATGAGCTCACCCACCATCAGCGACTCTGCGTAGGTCTGCTACATACGTAGGACAAGAGTAGTAATCTCCGGGAGGACGATGTGATGACAGACCGTGACCTGTCAGGTCCAGAGCCACGTATCTCCACTCTGACAGGAAGTACATAGAAGACATGTGGAAAACGCTCACACAACACATCAAATCCCAAACACGTTCATTACGACTTTTATGTAATAATTCATGCTACAGGTTCATATTTCCTGGAAAGGGACCATTCATTTGGTAGGCCACTGATGATAGGAAATAAAAGAGATAAAGTTGAGATATGTGTCCGTTCTGAGCTACAAGAAATGTGTCGTTGGTGAACAAACTTGTCTTCAGGAACTAAACTTTTCAGTGACAGAGAATGATTTGTTCATGACGATCAATCTTCCATCTTGTTCCTAACGTTTCATAGGCTTTAAAAAAAAAATGTAATGTGTGCAGCAGACTTGATGCATCTCACTGCAGGAAAATAGGCCGTTTTATTGGTCGAGCTAGGCATCAGTTGACGGAGGAGGCGGGACAGCTGTGTGACGATAGATGTATCGGGCCTGGCATTCACAGAAAGGGCGACAACGACTTGCAACACAGTAGGTCGAACTTGGACATGACTTGGCCTTAGTTTCGGCTAATAACTAGATGACAAACTGTCATAATGTTTACATTATTATTGGGGGTTTGATGAAAATTTTCATCAGCCAGGTTTGTGCTTGTGTGCTGAGGTGATTATACACTAATTCAAACATAGTTATGAATATTACACATTACGTGTAGTTAACTAGATTCATTTCTGTGTTGGACTTTCTATGGGAAAGAAATAATTGATAGGAAGCATTTTACTGCTAGCTAGCTTATCTAACCACCAAGCTCTCCACAGGACCCGTCCTGGAGTATCACTAGACTGTTACAGACCCATAAAATAAATAGTGATGCGGATTGTGTCTTAATATTATTTACAGAACCTGGCCTTACCTACTAGCCAGTAAGTTACCTTTGGGCAGAAGGGGAATGAGGGTGTTGAACGTGCCACAGTTGTCAGCCCAGCCATGCAGGCACAGCACAGGACGGCCGTCATCAGGACCCCAGACTTTCCCTCTGATCTCCCCCCATGGGACCGGGACCGAGAGCTCCGAAGCAGGACACATCACACTGCCTGCAGCCCAAATACAAGAGTTAATTACAATCAACCGCTCATCTACAAGCCCATTTCTGCCACCATCAGAAAAAATAATAACTTAGTATCTCAGAATAATGGCATACTTCATGAAGTCATTATTTTAAGAAGGTTTCTCATTATTTTTACATATTATGACAATATTTTGGGACACTTAGTCAATATTTTTGAGTTTCTCACTATTTTGAGATATTAAGTCATTACTTTGGGATACCAAGCCAATATTTTGAGATACTAAGTGATTATTTTGAGATATTAAGACAATAATTTGGGATAATAATAATGTCAAAATTTGGGGAGTTTCTCACTATTTGAGATACTAAGTAATTATTTTTTTTATATTAAGTCATTATTTTGGTAAATGTTTTGGGATACCAAGTCATTTTTTCTTTTTTAGATGTTAAGACAATGTATAATAAGTCAATATCTTGAGAAAGTTTCACGCTATTTTTAGATACTACTGCTGCCTTCACGTGGTATCAGAATTCAGGTAAATATGAGATGCCGAGTCTGATTTTGATACTCGAGTTCCCGAGTCCGGGTGACCTGACCTTTTAATGGCGGAGGAGAGGACTGATTCAGTATAGATAATACTTTATTTTTAACAGTGCAACAAGTATTAGCTATTGCTTGTGTGAATACTTTTACTTCACTTCATGTTCACTTAACCTGATGTGGACCAATATTTATCGTTATATCCATAACAAATGGACTATAGTCTGCTAGCGTGGTGCAAAGTTATTACATTACTATTACATTAGCTGACTTTAACTTATCCGCAGTTCGCGACAACAAAGCACTTGAACGTGACATTCTCTGATAAGTGACAACAGAACCGCTATGTGCGGGTTCTTAGGGGACTCACTCAAACCCCCTCGTACTGTCTGTTACCTTGCTAGTGTGTCTGTTACCTTGCTAGTGTGTCTGTTACCTTGCTAGTGTGTCTATTACCTTGCTAGTGTGTCTGTTACCTTGCTAGTTTGTCTGTTACCTTGCTAGTGTGTCTGTTACCTTGCTAGTGTGTCTGTTACCTTGCTAGTTTGTCTGAAACCTTCCTGAGCCGCCGAAGATGAAGTTGCACAGTGTTTCGGGACAACAGCGCTCACATCTCTGAATAAATAAGCGAACCTTGAACGACGTCCCGGGTCCAGACTAACTTCCGGGTTCTCCTCCGGTGACAGTAGCCGGGCCCTGGGCCCTCAGTGAGGTCTTTCAGGCAGCGCCGCTCCGACTGAACACTTGACAGCTACACTGTGGTTATTTTCCCACGGAAACAACATCTTCCAATAGACTTTTAGGAAGAGTATCTCTGCCACTGTATTGACCCACTCGTTTTGATGCATTATAATAACTCTGGGACCTGGGACCTCCTTCACATGTTCATACATTTGGTCTGTGTGGCATCCATCGTCTCTAGGACAATCATTGCCAAACTCTGGGTTGGGGCCCACAACTGGGTTTCATATGGGTTGACATATACATTTGCAGAATTTCTTCCATAATCATGTATTCAACATTTGTCATTCTGTTTTACTGATGAGAGGAAATGACAAGTAGAATAGTTTATTTAAATTCCACAGGTGAATCAAGTATCAAGCATTCCTAAACTATAGCCCATATCTGTTTCTGTTCCCATGGCAAAGAAGACATTGTGTGTCTACAACTATACAGTATTAACATAGGAAAACTGTTTTTGTTTTAAATAGGGATGCACGATATTGATTTTTTGAAGCCGATACCGATATCGATAACTTTCTGCTCCTCGGGACCGATACCGATAACCGATAATATTGTTATTCGTTTTTGAATGTATATTCAGATCAAATTCAGGTAAAAAACACTAATGACTAAGCTTAGGTAGATTTAGCATAGCTTTGCCTTTTACCAAACACCATACCAGATGTATCACAGTGACATGATAATTAATACTATGAACAAAAGAAAGCCAAGAACAGTTTTGACTCTTCAATAAAATGACTATATATATATATATATATATATATATATATATATATATATATATATATATATATATAATAAATGTGAAGAGTAGATAAACAAATATGTGTATTTCAACGGTATATCTGCACTACTACTGTCTATACCATACACACTCTCTGTCTGTGTGTGTGTGTCCCTCTCTCTCTCTCTCTCTCTCTCTCTCTCTCTCTCTCTCTCTCTCTCTCTCTCTCTCTCTCGCGCTCTCTCTCGCGCTCTCTCTCTCTCTCTCGCGCTCTACGGACAAGAAGTGTACAAACTTCTTAGTTACAGAAGCATGGCGTATTAATTTTATGGGGTTTAATGGAAAAAATAGCTCTGAATGAACAACAGCTGAGCAGAAGCGCTTGTCGACCGCCGCGGAGAAATACGCGTCTGGTCTGAACGGGGGGTGCGCGGATCGCTCGCGATTTTCGGCGGCGCGCTGCGCCGCGGCGCTTCCGCGTGCAGTGTGAACCTGGCGTGAGAAGGGAGCGCTCGATTTGTGGATTAACTCCCTCCTCCGAAACCTGTGATACCACAGTAACCACATCACATGCTAAACGGGAGGCGCCTAGAAAAAAACTAACGTCCCTCGTCCCAATCCACCCGTAGCACTGTTTTAACACACACATCCTATCGTCGGATTATCGGAGGTATTAATAATTGTATCGGATTTATCGGGATGACGTCATAATTCCTATTATCGGGCCGATAATTATCGGTCCGATAATTATCGTGCATCCCTAGTTTTAAATGAAGTAAAAAAGAGGTATCGTGATAATCAAAAAACAATGTGCAAATGTCACCATGTAAAACATAGTTAAAGTGCTGTATGACTGAAAACAAGTACAAACAACTCCTTCTCCCTCTGCTCTCACTGTGGTTCTCTTTCTTCTTACAACTTTAACTTTTGAGATTAAACATGAAGACACACACACACACACACACACACACATCAGAGAAACTGTGCAACACCTTAAATATTAACAACAGGCAGCAGACTTCTAAGAAAGCAGAGCTGCTACGGTGCATTTCAAACAACCCTCAAAGGCAGCAGCTGCATATAAGTTCATATACAAGTGTCTGTCAGTGCTGCAGAGCAGCAGGCCAAGAAGAGGGTTCAACAGCCCCATCACTTCACTTCCTGTACGATCTCATGCAGTCCAATACATTGCATCTATCTTTATAAAGCCAATAACGGAGAGTTGTTTGCTGACGTTGTCAAAAATTCTATTTATTATTGATGTCAGAATTTATGAAATGTAACAATGTGGCATTTTGTCCTCCATATCGCCATGCATGAACGGGGCAAATTTCTCAATAGTTAACACATTGTCAGTTGATACATTGAAATTTAAAACATTGATTGCAGCCGAAGAAGTCGAGTTAGCGGACCGTGAGTAGAATTTTAATGAAAGACATTTAGACATTCTTTAAGATTAACTTAAAAGTAAGGTTGGTCATCTTCTTGTTGAAATTCTAGTTACATCCCGACAGAAACCGATGAATGAAATGCTCCAACAAAAAAACAAAATTAGGTATCTGTGGTTGTTGCAGGAAAGTATAATCTGTCCAATCATTTAATTGGCCAGGACACGCCCCTTCATTAGGATCACTTTAGGGGGTAATGGACTACAAAAAGCACATCCTCCACTTCTCCCCATGTTGTTGGTTTTATAACGGTCAGCTTCCTGTTTGACCGTTATAAGTTTTGCTTTCAAACATTTGTAACATGATTGAAATAAATAAATGCACCATTACATTATCTTCACTGTCCACACATTTGTAACACAATTCCAATTACTATATGTCTGCAGGAAAGTAATTGTTAAATATGCAAATAAACATGATTGTTTTCATGAATGGCCGAGGTGTGCAGCATTTTAAATGTTGCTCTCGCAAGGAATTGTGGGTCGGCGTGATCTCCTTTCCTATAGGAAGGTTTCTTGCATCCCATGCTAAAGGAGCTCTGAAAGGAAGCATTGGAGCTCCTTTCCTTTGCATTTAGAGAATCTGAACAGCTCTTATCGTGGCGGCCACTTGTTTACTTCCGGGTCACTTCTTCAGTTTGGAACCTTCCTAAGAGAAATAGACTATTCGACTGCACCCATGATGTCAGATTGTTTGAGTGTTTCCTAGTGAATTTGTCCTGACCGGCATCAGTGAGCAGCGTGTCACTCACCACCTCCAACCCATTTACATAGGTCAAAATCTACGAGGGTAAGGGACATTTAATCAATATCACTTTATGTAATAGATTATGTGAGAGTGATACAACCTGACCCTAAACCAGTATTTGAGTGTTTTCTGATCTCAGCAAACACCCTCCCTTCATGGTGAGCAATTTGTCTTCATGGTAACTTCCACTGCTCACTTTTAAGGCAACAAGTTAAACTGTTAATTTGTGCAAATAACGCGTTACTCGGTATAATAATGACAGGTTCAGTTAAGAGTCTGGGGAGTATTATTACAGCAGCACTTTTTCCTGTTTTGCTTATGATATGCTTAACTTCCTCATACATTCCCATCAGAAACTGCTGCTCACTTGGTGAAAAGTACATTGCACGTGTCTTCATGTCTGCATCAGTAAATCTGGGAATCAACACTGCTGTCTATTTAAGAAAGCTGTGAAGGCACATTTTTCCAGAACTACTGCAAGAGAACTCGTCTAAAAGTGCTTGCACGTGTGCCACTGTGGAAAGGTATGACAGTGCAGAGAATAATGTTCGCAGTTTGCTAAAAGTATGTTATAAAATTACAAATTGAGTGTAAAGCCGAAAACTACATTCACTTTGGCACACTTGGTAAAAGTATTGGCTCCGAGTGTTAATGGTTTCAGAGATAGTACTTCAAGAATCAGTGTTAGTCTTTAAGCATTCAGAAAAAAAAACTGTAAGATACATTTAATAAATTAGGAGTCCACCAAACACAAAAATCAAAAAATTAATTACTTTGCATTACAATATCCAAACTCCAAACATTACAATAGGAAGAGTTTAAAAAACGTAAAACTGTAGTAGCAGTCTGACATGACTTATGGCAACAACAAAAGAATGTTTTTGTGATTGCTATAACTTTGAGGTCTGCTCCTCGGTCTGTTCGGCCGGCTGAGTCAACACTTTGTCCTGCAGGAAGTTGGACACGAGTGGGGCAATGACCTCGGCGTCATTCAGGTGGATGTGATGGTCGCCTGGTACTTTCACCACCGTGTGCTGAAACAAAGACGAGTGTGAGAGATCGAATGTTAAAAGTGCAACATTTTAACCTGCAGACACTGATTTTTTTTCTGGCCACTTGGGGGCAGCAGAAAAAAAGTTGCCTACACAAAATTGACACATCACCTTTTAAGTTGATGCGCTGAACTTGTTAGCAAACATTAACATTCATTTGGAGTTGAGTTTCTGGTCATGTGATGAATGTAACTGCGATATTCAGGCTCTTTTAGCTCTGATTTTGGTCTCCTCCAACTGCAGAGGGAAATGTCAAGCTGTTTAGCTGCCACTATGTTTCCCAGCTAGTCTCTGACTGCGATAGTGAACACTGGAGTTTGAGAGCAGCTGAAAACGACACCGTGAGAGTGAACCAGAACAGTCGCAACAGCTAAACAATGGAGCTGAAACCCTCGGGGAGGGCTGCAGGTCCAGGTGAGGATTCCCTGTAGGTCCGTTGCTATGAGCAACCCCTTTCAAAGCGGCTTTGAAAATGGTTTGTATTCCGACACCCCAAGCATCTCCAGCAGCTGATTGTTTTTTCTGTCACCACCTGACTTGGACAGAGGTCAGTTTAGAGAGAGTTAAGTTGGAGCTTGTTTTCTCTGCTGACTGAGCTCCAGTATGTAGGTCAGCGCTGAGGTTCACAGATTCCTGCTGCCTCTGAGACACTGAGCTCCACTCTGCTACCTTTATATCCGTCGGTCTACTAGGCACAATTATACACACAGGCTTTAAGGACTAAAAATAAACAAAGAGATGAGAGCATACAAACTTAACCCAAACACTGTAAAAAAACAAAGAAAAGAAAAATACACTCACATTTCTGTCCTTATAGGCCTGGATAATTGCTGATCCAGCTTTCTTGTCCTCAGAAAAATAATATAGTTTCCCAATGCCGTCCTCTGCTCTGGAAACACAAAGATAAAAGATTGTACATTTATTAAATGAGGTACACTTTACTGACCCCTGTAATAAGGAAGTGTGAGGTGGAATAACTTACAGGATAACTAGAACGGGGGCTTGTATACACGACTGCATTTCCAGACTCTGCTCCAAACTGATGCGCACTATGTTTTTCTGAAAATAAAGGATGATAAATAATAAAATGCACAAAGCTGTACTTGCATTTTATGGGCTGCATGCGTCACCTGTGGGAGGGTTCAGCAAAAACCTACCAGATTAATACGAATGTCTCGGGTAAACGCCACACCTGCAAGAGAGAAATCCTTTTTTTCAGCATCAGGGTAAAAACAAATTCAGAGTGAACTGATTTTGTCCTATGACGAGCATCCAAAACAACCACAAAAGCTGAGGAATACGTAGACAAACCTCCTTCAACTTGAGTTAGCCCTCGCTCTAAAAGGATGAGCACAGAACGCTCAGACAGAGTTGGGTTTGCAGCCAAAAGCCTGAAGGAAATAAAAGGTGTTTCGTTGGTTGAAGAAACTTGTACAAACATTACTGGATGAGTGCATACTCAGTAGTCTTTGTAAAACATGAATGTGAGGGTGTGACACCTCTCTACTGCCTTTTCTTGAGTGTAAACTCTTCTCTTCTTTTCTTCCGTTGATTTTTCAAAATGCACCATCTGATCCATCCCCTGCCTCATTGCTTTGAAAATGTCTTTCTGCAAGAAAACAGAAAAATGATGAGGGACATCATTCATAACTACCGACAAGAGGGGATTGTACAGCACAGCTCTCTGTGAAATATAATGGAGTGAGGCGATAGTATTTTATGAACTGCTTTTTCCATTTATTCACAACCTAGAAGTCATTTTAAACAACAAATTACAACACTGTAGTAACGGGATCCTAAAAACTGTTGAAGTACCAGATTTGTAGGGAGGAATCCAACTGAGTCCAGCAGCACGACAGCATTCACCATCTCAGGATACAGTGCACTGAACTGTGGAAGACACGATATCTACTAAATACGACACACGAAAGCAAAAATAGTCTCTACAGTCAGTCGTGTGAAAATGGGTCACTTACCATCCCAGCAATGTTGCCACCTGAAACACACAAAAAGAAAAGTATATACTGTAAATATAACATAGAAGAAACATTTTAATTGCCCTTATTCTGCTGCAAAGCTGCACTCACCCATACTGTGGCCTATGATGGAGAACTGGCTCCACTGCAGAGCTGTGGGAGTCATTTCACAGATCATCAACAAGGTTCAGTAGCTCATCAGAAAATACTGAGGCAGTGTCACTGCTATGGTTTAATTGCACTACAGATGCACTAGAGCTGTGTGAGTCCTCTTCACAGGAAGGTTTTTATAGATTGTCATGGAGAACAGTTGCAACTCTTTAAATATGTAAAAGAAAACTATTCTATATATCGTTTAACAGCTCAAATTTGCTCAGAATCATTTATTTTGGTTCATATAAAACGTGTCTCTGATGATAGTCAATGATCAATAATGATCACCCAGGCCCAGGAAACCGGAGACAATAAATCCCTGCAGAGATTTAGTATTTTCCCTGAACTCTGATGTTTGGATTTGTGTCTTTTAATTTCTGAGACTCACACACCATCAACGACTCTGCGTACGTCCATCACGTACTCAGGAAATGAGTAGAAAGCTCCAGGATGACGATGTGACGACCATCCGTGACCAGCCAGATCCACCGCCAGGTATCTGCACTCTGACAGGGAGAACAGGGAGAAGAGGCTCAACAAGAGATCGTCGCACGTCTCTTCAAGGAAACAATGACCTATATTCAACTAAAAAAAATCCTAATGGAATGTTTGCTTTGGCTAAAATCTCTCATCAAACCAGCTGGAAAAGCTTCACTGCGCAGACGCTGCTGGATGTTGAAACACTTTGTTGGCTTAAATGTTTAATAAGTAGACAAGACACTAAAGAAGAAGCAGAGAATAGGCTCATTGGAGATGAGCCAGGCCTGCGCAGAATCGATCGCCGGCGATCGCCACACAATGCATGCCGGTTAGTTTTGTGTCCGACTTGATCCCGACTTGATCCCGACTTGATCCCGACTTGATCCCGACTTGATCCCTCTGAGTATGTAAACTCTCAGTTATGCACATGCCTGCAGACTCTACAAAGCCATCATCAATGGAGCTCTGCTACTACGATTCACCATGGCAACCTGGAGAGTTATTAGATATTACTGAGTGTTTAAGTCGAAAACGAGCTCATCCTTAGAAAGCCGACCAACTTAACAGCATCAAAGTAGAGATAGTTGGTGTGGCAGACATTTATCACCCGACTTAATGCATTTAACTGAATGAAACAGATGATTGATCTCTAAAAGGTGATGTGTCTTTATGTTCAGCTTTGCAGAGCGACACTGTGGTGTAACGGTTTGTAACGCTGCCTACGGTGTAGGCGACAGGAGTTTGACTCCCATAGTACACAAACAATTGCAATGAACAAATAGTCATTTTCAAATAGGTGAAATCCCCCAGGCACAAAAAGAAACAGAGTAAATAGAAAGGGTGCTGAACAAATAAGACACTGAATGACAGTTTGACAATCTCTTTAGGGTGTAAAGAGTTGAAATCGGGCTGTAGTTAATAGTTACCTTTGGGCAGAAGGGGAATGAGGGTGTTGAACGTGCCACAGTTGTCAGCCCACCCATGCAGGCACAGCACAGGACGGCCGTCATCAGGACCCCAGACTTTCCCTCTGATCTCCCCCCATGGGACCGGGACCGAGAGCTCCGAAACGGGACACATCACACTGCCTGCAGCCCAAATACAAGAGTTAATTACAATCTACAGCCCAAATTATTAAACTCAAGTCTGCAGCGCATCTACAAATATGTATGGAAGTCCATTTCTGTCACCGTCAGAGAAAAAATAACTTAGTATCTCAGAATAATGACATACGACACAAGTTTATTTCAAGGAAATGTTCTCATTATTTTTGAGATATTAAGTCAATATTTTGCAATATAGACACATCACACGCCAGTTTAGTGACACTTATGAAGCTCTTCTGTCCTCCACCTTCTCTACTATCAGTCTGGTGACAATAATAGTAACAGAAAGATCCACTAACTTTAACTAACAAGCCTGTCTTCCTGACAGACAGACAGACAGACAGACAAACAGACAGATAAATAATAGTTACCTGCTAGCTTCTTGGCACTGGACTGCAGGTGTCTGACGCCCTTTAAAGCCTGAAACATGTTAGAGAACAACTCTGTTGAAAAACCGATATCATTAAGGCATCTTAGAGTTGGAAAATAGCTTTACACTTCGATCTTGAACAGATTTCAAGTCCTCTGAAGAAAAACGCCGGTTTCCGGATGTTGAAGAAGGATGTGACGCTAGGTAAGGATGCTATTGGATAAACGGAGGTTCGGGGGCGGGGCTACAGTTTGGACCAATCAGCGTTAAGGAGATGATGGTCCTACCTTTCACAGGGTGAGCAGCAGAGGGCGTGATGGATTTTACCATGATTTTTAGGCTGTTCACAGTTCACAAACACTGTGAATAATTAACACACCGTGCATTAATAATACACTGTGAATTAATGACACACTGTGCATTAATAACACGCTATTCATGAGAACAAATGTGAACAAGTACTGGAACGACGTGAGAAAATAAGATTGTTCAATAAAAACAGAGTACACAGAAAGAGTACTGGAAACGGTTGAAGTTGGGATTAAAAGTGTTGAATTTAGACATAAAATGTCATTAAAACAAAATATCAAATATAAAAAGAAACAAAGAAATTCTACTGTAGAAAGACACACATAAGTAGGACTTTAATAGATAAAACCGGAGAACATTACAACAGTGAGAGACATGAATGTATGAATAGTGACATGATCAGTCATTCACCTTTATTTGTTAGTTCATAAAGTTGTGGCAGGTCAGCAATATTACATATTATATACAGTATTTTGACCCTAAACTCACTGAGTTATTGCTGAAACACAAACGTGGTGTCCTGGCTGCCTAATCTAAACACAAACATCCAATCGGAATTTTTCAGATCAAGTTCAGAGGTGTTGTGAACATTTGAAGAGACGTGTGGTGAGAGAGGGAGTGAGGGAGGGAATAATTTGGGGACAGGACGGAGGGAGTATAAAAGGTCAGCTTTGAGGGGGAAGTGAGGCCAAGAAGACTTTGGGATAATCACACGAGCTACTATACAACTCTGCAGGTACTGTCTTGGTTAATTGTGTTATATTTGAATAATTCCCAATTCATATTGATCATATGTGTTGATTTAGACCAAACCAAAAAATAAGATATAAAATAAGTAGATAATCTCTTAATTTAAATAGAATCTGCATATCATTTGGCAGACATAATTGTCTTTGGTTGTTTGTCAGGATGCAGAGAAATGCCAAGATGAAGTCTGTTTTGGTCCGTAATGTTAGAATAAATAAAGGAGAGAAAAAAAGTATATTGAAGAGAAAATATTTGCTCTTAATTACTATTTGTCAGCTTTAAGAGCATCAGTAGTGCCTGGTTTCATTGAATTATGCAGGGCTTTATCAAGGTTACTTTTCACGCAGTAAAGACTCAGTGACGGCAGCTGAATCACGAAGTTTGTGCTGCTGGTCATCTAAAAAAAAAAAGATTTTTCACAAATTGTTCTTTTATGTCCTGCAACAGTTTTGAAATGAGTGTTTTAGTGACCCGTTCCTCCGTTTCCTCAGATCATGGCAGACTTTGACAAGGTGCTGCAGTACTGGGGTCCCGTGGAGGCAGACTACCCTGCCAATGGGGGCCTGGTTCTGACCCGGTCAGTGGCTCTGACAAGATAAGATTACTCAGTTTTAGACAATGCAACTTTAGATGTTTTTATTTATTCACTGTTCAGTCAAGTAAACTCTGAAACATTTATTATAGGACTATATTTATATATAAACCCTCCACCTCTTTCTTTCCACCTCTTCACAGTTTATTCACAGAGCACCCAGAAACCCAGAAGCTGTTCCCCAAGTTTGCCAGCATTTCCCAGGGTGACCTGGCCGGTGACGCGGGGGTTTCTGCCCACGGTGCCACTGTGCTCAAGAAGCTGGGTGAGCTGCTGAGGGCCAAAGGCAACCACGCTGCCATCCTCAAACCTATGGCCAACAGCCACGCCACCAAGCACAAGATCCCCCTCAAGAACTTCCAGGTGAGGCTGATGTGCATGATGCGAATGCTTTAATGCATGGTTTTAACCTTCCTCCCGAAGTCTTTTATGGTGGCATCAAGTTATTCGTTTCCCTCACAAAAACAGCTTGTGTGATTTTCTCTCTTTCCTGTCCAGCTGATTGCAGAGGTCATTGTCAAAGTCATGGAAGAGAAGGCAGGACTGGACGCCGCCGGGCAGCAAGCCTTGAGGAGCGTGATGGCCGCCGTCATCGCTGACCTGGGGGCCGGCTACAAAGAGCTGGGCTATAACGACTGAAGGCTGAAGTCACACGGGTCGTGCCAGGATCGGATGACAGAAAAGAAAGATTTTGATCCATTACAGCACCACCAAAAATGAATCTCAAATATCACTATAGAGTTGAGAATCATATGGATTATTATGTATATCTTTAATTGTAACATTTTTAGTGTAGGGTTTTCTGTTATGGTGTGTGCGCCTGTAACTGCTCAGTAAAAAGCGTGTTTATTTCTGCTCGATTGATTGCTATGATTGTCCAGGATACTTGACTAAAGACAAACTGTAATCCTTTGTCTTGTATCACAAATAAAAAAAAATATATATATATCTGTGGCTCTACTCATTCTCATTATTTCTCAGTTATATTTCCAAGTTTTATTTCTTTTCTTTAAAAAAACCCACACACTCTAAATCAGTCTTGTTAAATATTTTAATTTCCCGTGTCCTTGATGCTGAGGGAAATAGTCGTACATCAGTCCTCTTTAAGTACGTATGAAGGAGAGGTTGTTTTCGTTAAAACATGTACTCTGAAAGCCAATCCAGCATCTGACGAACAGGAATCGGGTCCAATATAAAACTCAGGTGGTGGACACACAGAAATACACAGGTTAAATAAACTTAAGACTTAAATGCTTCACACAGTAACACCACCAAACTCCTTCATGTAGTTTTATTTTCAGTCAGCTTATCATGACTTCCTGTTGGTGATGTTTGAGTAGCTGTTGGGATGACGTATTGTATAATAAACCTATGGGGATTATTCTTTTTGGATTATTGCAGAAAATAAACTGTGCAAAACACACATTTATGATCCTTTTGTCTGTCAAGACTTCATAGATATAAAGAAATACATTCCATGATGAGATAAGCAGCATGGCTCTATGGACGGCGATGTCACTCCACCACTTCCAAACTGAAATATCTGTTGCCATGACGATCCCCAGAGGACAAACTGAGCTTGAAACTTCTCTCTGGCACCATGAGGTTGACCTTTTTGTTTGTTTATCTTAATTATCTTGACAAATTCCCAGCAGCCCATCCAGCAGCTTGTTGCTGACATTCATGTGTTGTTCAGTCATTGTAATAACTTTGATCCGGTGACTTTTCACAAGTGTTACTATTTATGACGAGTTAAATCTGTAAAAGAGGGCGAAAGATATTGGTGTTATCAGTGACACTCACATCCCAGCTTTGACGTCCTTCCAGATTCTGACTTGATGCCATAACATTGTTTGGTTGTATGATGGATAATTGCCATGATGATAACCTAACTATTAATAGAATTTGTACGTGTGTGTGTGTGTGTGTTTGTTCATGCATGCAGACGTGACAAGAGGCACGGAGCCTCTGCTAACCCTCTGAAGGACACACCGGCACCGCTGCCTCCCTCTCTGACCAGGTCTGACCAACCATTGAGCTCACATTCACCAGTATTAAACAGGACAGAGGGTGCAACTTGTGACAAACAGGACCTTTAATCATTTATTTACTTACATACTCTACAGTTTTCCTGTTAAATGCATCACAGTATATACATGAAAAGCATATAGTATAATTATACAGCCTACAATATGCAATACAGAAATACTCTGCAGCTTTGAATGAAGCTGTGCAGTGTCACGTTCTTATCGGCCCTGATCTACAACGAGCAGACTGATATCTGTTGATACCACAGTACAGGCCCTGCATACCCACACAGGTGTTTTGGATCCAGCTGACCTAGACCTCCAGGTCAGGGTGAAGGTAAGCGGGGCTGTGCTGGAAATCACGTCGCGTCAGTTAGCACAGACTGTAAACACCCACAGCGTCCAGGGAAAAGAGCTAATCAGACAAAATGATTTGTGTGTACTATGAGTGTGTTTAACGGACAGATTATATGCATAGAAGTGGACATATGATATGAGCTATAAACCAAAATGTGACCGTATTGTGTAAAATAATCTGCTTCATGTCAAACAGTCAAACACTGAGCAGAGTTTAGGGAGCGTCACTGATTGCTGCAGGGAGGCCTTGTGACTCTCCATTGTAGGGAAAGCACAGGTGTTAGTATGACATCAATGATGGCTCTGTTCTCTTCAAAGGCTCCAGCAAACTATTAGTGTGCCGGCTTTTCACAGCAGCCATTTTGAAATGTCAACTTTAATTCTGGCCCATGCATGCTGGCTGACCAGAGCCTCACTAGGCAGTGACACACTAAATAGAGAGGCACTACAATGCATTTTATCATTTATACCTGTGTTTTCCCTGCTGTGACATGTCAAAATGGCTCGTGTGCAAAGGACCTATAGCAGAACCGTGCACGTGAAGCATCATATTATATCATTCACATCCGTTTTGCTGCTGTGACATCATGTCAAAATATCTTCTGTGTCCTTCGAGGGAAGACGGACTACTACAAATAAATATATGCACGACAAAGTCAAGACACGGAATCCCTCCAGAGAAAAAAGCCAGAGGAACTAATCGAAGCTCGGCTGGTCGAGGTCTCGGGGCACGGTGCAGCGAGTCAGGTTGGACAGGGAGAGAGCGGTAGCCATGGGAACAAGGCCAGCTGCCACTTTCAGGATGGTCCGCAGCCTCTCTGTGGCATTAGTCACACAATCTGGTGTCTGGAGAGGAAGAAAGTCACACAAGACTACTTTTAAAGAAACATACAAACGTACTATAGTCGGAGACAACTGTGCCACCCCCTAACTACAGACCAACACGGCCGTTACCATGGCTTGCTAGCTTGGTGAGTTAGTCATAAACAAATGTAACGTTATCTTATTAGCGGTTATCTTTATGAAGCAACTCTTTTTCTCAGCTCGAGGCGAAATAATGAGCAGATACCTGTTGTTCGAGTGAGTAACGTTACATCCCGGTAGAAAACACACGACCATCGTAGCTTCAGAGAGGGGCCTCACTTACATGACTTCTGGTTGTATTGTCTTTGTAATGACTTATTTTCAGTCTTACTATTTACATACTTCAGCAGTTACAAGAGAATACGACAATCTTGATGTGCAAAATTGTCTTTTAAATTGACACAATTCATGTGTAATTCATGGAACTTTTCAAACGGGATAAAAAAAATTATTCTTCTCATGCCATCGGCTAACTGAAGGGCCTTTCTATATAAACTACGTGCACAAATAGCTTGCCCAGGCTTCCTGCAGAGTTTCATGATTATACATATAATTGATAAATGAATACACAACTAGATAAATAGCTTTAGTGATTTTTGTTCTTTGTTGTAATAATAGTGTAGAAGAAAATGTGTTACCTTCCAATTTGTTTTGTTTAAATATTACTTCCTCTCGGGAACCTCAAATGTCTTGCTGAGCTGCATTCGTTGTATGTAAGCCTTGTCATGTTAATGATGAGACCCTCTGATCTGTCCCCCTTCCTGGACCGTCTCCGAAACACCTTCATCCCACATACTTGATCAAGGCCTTCATGAATGGCCCCTGTTGTGACACTATCTAGCAAGAACCCAGCTGTTCCGAGGAAGTCACACCTTTATGTTGTCTCAGGACGTCTCTTACCCTGGGTGAAACGCGTATTGAATCTATGTAAATCCACTGTTTAGACCTGCCCCTTTGGTTCTGTATAAGTTGTCTCTTGCCTCACATCAGGGCAGATTGGGCTGTGTGGCAACCGCGACATTGTCTTTTCTCCACTGTCAGTGATTAAACCTCATTTGAACCAGCTACAGAATTGGACCTGAAGAGTTTTCTTCAACAATATGGCGTTGTCGGCATCTCGCTAACCCTGGGCTAGAGGACGTCTGGACTGGAGCCAGTGATTTTGAATATTAGCAATCGGCGCCAAATTCAAAGGGTAAAGGAAGCCTCTTGTAAAATTCCTAACTTTTGCTGATATTCACAATGCCCTGTCTCAGGTCCGGATCTTCCATAGACCCAGGTAACGCGATTTAAATTTTCAAATAGCAGCAGTTGACTGCAGGCTGTTCTGGTGAGTTTTAAGAAAAACAAAGGCCTTATGTAGTATAATAACAGATTGCATAGTGGAATTCTCTATCACCTTATGGGTTTGAGTTTTTCTCGGTGTAACAGATTATTATATGAGGTGGATGGTATTGTTATGGAGTAACCAGGCTTCCATACATATTGTCATAATTCCTATTGGTAGCATAATGACAGTTTGCATGATGGAATACTCCCTGACCTTATGGGTCTGAGTGTTTTTTTATGTGAGAGATTGTTATGTGAGGTAGACAATTTTAGTGGAGTGAATCAGTCTGACACTATATTGTCATAATTCCTAAACTTGGTAGCATAATGACAGTTTGCATTGTGAAATTCTCCCTGACCTCATGAGTCTGAGAGTTTCTCTATGTGAGAGATTGTTATGTGAGGTCGACGATATTTCAGTGGGGTAGCCAGTCCGCCACTCATATTGTTTTAAATCCTATTGGTAGCATAATGACAGTTTGCATTGTGAAATTCTCCCTGACCTCATGGGTCTGAGAGTTTCTCTATGTGAGAGATTGTTATGTGAGGTCGACGATATTTCAGTGGGGTAGCCAGTCCGCCACTCATATTGTTTTAAATCCTATTGGTAGCATAATGACAGTTTGCATTGTGAAACTCTCCCTGACCTTATGGGTCTGAGTGTTTCTCTATGTGAGAGATTGTTATGTGAGGTTGACGATATTTCAGTGGGGTAGCCAGTCCGCCACTCATATTGTTTTAAATCCTATTGGTAGCATAATGACAGTTTGCATTGTGAAATTGTCCCTGACCTTATGGGTCTGAGTGTTTCTCTATGTGAGAGATTGTTATGTGAGGTTGACGATATCTAAGTGGGGTAGCCAGTCCGCCACTCATGTCATCGTAATTCCTACTTGGAAATGTAATGACGATTTGCATGGTGAAACTCTCTGTAATCTTATGGATTTCAGTGGTTCTCTTGGTAAAAGATTGTTATATTGAATGAATGACATGTGTTTAACCGGTTTAAAAGTTGTATGAGCTCATTGTAACATCTTGTTTTTTTCAATGTTGTGTGTTTGTGTTTTGCTGTGATTTAAGGCCCGCTGCGGCCATAAATATGTTGTTTTCTTACTATAAGAAAGTATTGCTAGAACTAAGTAGTTGTTCAGGAGGTTACAATCGAACACAACATTCCAGCTCTAGTTCCTTATCCGTTAGTTAATAGCCTCTTGATCACTGTGATTCACGACTGCTGTTTTGCGATAAACCACGTGGCTAAGAGCACTTTAATTTAATTTTTTTTTTCCTTCACTGTGTAGTATCTCTTCTTTAGCTAGTTGGGTTGTGTGTCTGTTTTGATTCATTTTTCCCAACCTACTTTAGTTTTCTTTTAAATACATTATATTCTATTTTTTCTTTCTTTTATTTTCTTGTTACTAAAGACTGTTAGTAACTTGCCCTTTATCCCTTCTCTAGCTAGTTGGGTTGTCCCTCTGTTTTAATTAGTTTCCCCCTCCCTGCCTTTTGTTATTTACTTTTTTGTTCCTTACTGTAGTTAAACTGTTTAGCCTGTTGGTTTGTTTATTTTATTTTATTTTATTTTAATTTACTTCACCCTACCTACCTTTTATCATTTGTAAATATTTTTTGTTTTTCAATTTTATAATTTCTAGTCTCTCATAACTTATACTGTACCTTATCCTTCTGGTATTATCATTTCGTTTGAGCCGGTTGTTTCTGTATTCATTAATTTGCCCCGTTTTATTCTTTTTTATTATTATTCTTTTTTTTTACAAATGTTTTTCCCAATTTCTTAAATATTATTATTAATTTTCTTGTTAATCATTTTATAATACTTTATTTTTGATTCAAGTTAAATTTTTATTTTATTTTATTATTTCTCTATCATTCTATTTTTCTTTTTGTTTTTGTTGTTGTATTATTATTTTATTTTATCTTTATTTTAATTTTTTTATTTGTTATTTCTATTTGTCATTTAGTTATTTTTGCATTTATTTGATTTCCAAGATGGGTAAAACCCAAAGCAAACAATGGGTTCCTGAGAGAGGGACCCTTGCATGGTACATGTATGTGAATGTCGGAAGTGAGTGTGTTGAAAGTGTGCCAGACTGGTTTGAATGGACACAAGGGACAGATAAATGTTTTCCATTAGAAGGATCACTCGACAAGAGCATATTAGAAGCTTTAAAAAAGATATTGACTGATAAAGAAAGGGATAGAAAACTTAAAAAGAAGGTAAACTGGCTGAATTACATGGCTTGGTGTGAGGAAGGCGAACGAAGGAACACAGCCAGCAAACTAGCCAGTTTGAAGAATACTTTTGAAAAACAAATGCAGAAAGATACCAGTACTATGATGGTTGCAAAGACTGATAAGAAAAGTGATAAAACCAGAAAAGACGCGCATCAAAAACAAAAAAGAGTGGATACATCCTATCCACATTTGCCAACCACTCACAGTGACAGTGATGATGATGACTTTTCTCCCCCCCCGTATGCTCCGTCACCTAATGCAAATGAACAATCAGTTCAAATAGATTCACCCCCTGTGCAAGCTAGTGCACCAGGTAACAATATGCAGCACGAACCCCATACCTCTGCATATCCAGACAGCACGACAACTAGCTCTAGAATAACACGTTCACGAACTGATAACAATACTTGCAATGCAGGAAATACAAAGACTCAAATGCCAATGAGACAAGTAGCAACTACCACAGGTACCACCGAGGTTTACAGGCCATGGTCTCCTAGTGATCTGGCATCTTTAGTTGCTAGTTTCCCTGTCCTTAAGAATGACCCTGACAAATTTGTTCAAAAACTGAAACAAATAGTGATTTGTTATAAACCTACAGCAGCCGATATCTGTCAACTGCTCTCCGCTGTACTGGATAATCAATGGCCCTCCATCAAGAGTAAGGTTAATTGGCCACAGACTCTTCCAACTGACCAAACCGAAGCTGATCATGTATTTGATCAGCTGTACTCAACATTATTAAACATCTCCCCACCGATAGTCAACTGGAAAAGAATTAATCAATGTAAACAGAATGAAAAAGAATTGCCTCAAGAATATCAACTGCGTTTGACAGAGGAATTCAAGAGACACTCAGGTTTAAAGCCAGATCAGTGGACTACGCTTTTTGTTTGTTATTACGTAAATGGATTGTTGCCTAGCATATCTGAATCTTTGAATGTTGTACTTATGTGCCAGATTATAATGCTAGCCTTTCTGATGTCATTGCACATGTTAAACACATTGCTGATGAAGTGCACACCAGCGATATTAGTAGCCCTTTTGAATGGTTGGAAACACTCATTGGCCGTTGGGGTACAAATATAGTTCAATATGTTTTTGTTGGTTTAATCTGTTTTATATTTTTTGTTGTTATTTTTTCTTGTATCAGAGCAATGTGTAAATTATTACAGCTAAGGTGACTACTAAAATGATGATTCAACGAACTACTCACAACGTACCTAAAGAATTATTTCCTGATGTTTTCGATGAATTGTGTAGAATTGATGTATTGTAATTTTCTTACTTCACTTGATTACATTTTCTTGTGTATTTACTGTTGTCCTATAGGACAAAATGGGGAATTGTAGAAGAAAATGTGTTACCTTCCAATTTGTTTTGTTTAAATATTACTTCCTCTCGGGAACCTCAAATGTCTTGCTGAGCTGCATTCGTTGTATGTAAGCCTTGTCATGTTAATGATGAGACCCTCTGATCTGTCCCCCTTCCTGGACCGTCTCCGAAACACCTTCATCCCACATACTTGATCAAGGCCTTCATGAATGGCCCCTGTTGTGACACTATCTAGCAAGAACCCAGCTGTTCCGAGGAAGTCACACCTTTATGTTGTCTCAGGACGTCTCTTACCCTGGGTGAAACGCGTATTGAATCTATGTAAATCCACTGTTTAGACCTGCCCCTTTGGTTCTGTATAAGTTGTCTCTTGCCTCACATCAGGGCAGATTGGGCTGTGTGGCAACCGCGACATTGTCTTTTCTCCACTGTCAGTGATTAAACCTCATTTGAACCAGCTACAGAATTGGACCTGAAGAGTTTTCTTCAACAATAGTAAACTGAGTATCATTAAGTTTTAGGGAAAAAATAGAAAATTACAATGGCCATTTCTGACTATTTTGTGATATGTTATAGAAAAAATGATTACTGTAATTGAGTACAGTAAATAATCATAATAATGAAAATAATCTGCAGCTTTTAATTGATGATGAAGATAATCTTTAGCAGCAGCCCTCATACCTAACATTACGCTCTAAGGTGTTTTCTGTCAAGGGACCTAAATTCAAGAATTTATAAGACTTCTCAAGACCTACAGATACACCGCTTTCATTGTGGCCAACATGCTACATATTCTATGTGCTTGTTACATAAACCTAAATGTGTCTCTGAAATGATATGTTAGGTTTAAACTAGAGGTGTTTGAACAAAAGTTGATACAAACCTTATCCTCTGCAAACAGCAAGGGGCACTGCAGCGATGCAGCCAGCTTCCTGACGGCATCCAGGCGCTCAATGGGGACCAGAGCGTTACGAGCTACAAGAGAAAGACAAATAAGGCGAGCTAAAAGTTGGTCACAATTATCAATGCTCCTTATGATCCTTTAAGTGATTCAAGGAGCTGAGGAGTGCCAACACATGCTTAAAGAATTGCCATACCATTAGTGACCATGAAGCAGACTTTTCCAAGGAAATATCCAGGGTCCAAATATTTCAGGGAAGATGCTGCTGCCTGGAAACTAGGACAAAACAATAGATTTCACACAATTAACTTGTAAACCATACATTTGAAAGGTTCTCTTTAGTTATTCAGAGCATTAATATAACAGCAAACAGCAACTATAAGCTTTGTAACGATATAGTGGAGTAATAGTTCCCTGAGCAGAGAGTGAAGTCGCTCTGTGTTGTAATCAGAGTTTCCCCCTGCTTTGTCGACACAGCCGGGCTGGCCGTGCATGCCTTTTAGTGCACATGAGTATGCCCCACTGGCTAGCTAATGGCTGCCGCTCTGCACCAAGAAAGTGTAGCACCCACCCTCCGGTTCCCCCTCAGATGCTGACAGTGTTACATCCGTCAACACTGTTAGCATCGTCAGCTGCCATGTGAGGCAATAGATATGCTCTGAATTTCGTACTGAGCAACTTTAACAATTAATATTTGGATGGAAGTTATAATTTCTGATAAAACATAAAATACATAGACCACACCAAGCTAATGAAATTTAGTGCCCGTTTCTACATAATGGTACAACCAGGCCAAGCACTTTAATACTTGTGTAAAGCAGAATAAGAAGCACTGCACAGTCCTAGTTACCATAGCATGAATACTTTGCTATCGAGTTCAAATTTCTCTAATAACTTAATAATAGATGGAAAAAGTATTACACTAATATGTGTGGTTTAAGAGAGAGAAAAAAATAGTTATATGTGCAAAAACTACAGCTATTCTTTAAGGATAATGTTCAAGTAGAATTCACTGAGTTTCAATGTGGCAAACTAAAGACTACAAACACTGAGTAGACATTTCACCAGTGTGTCCAGGGGAGGAGACTGAAATATAAATGAGGATTTGAAAGATACCTGAGCTCCGAGGTCAGGTTGATGATGAACACCACGAGGTCCAACCTCGGACGGTTCTCTTCATTCTCCACGGGCAGAGGCAGACTCTTAGCTAGTCTCCTGATGGGTACAACAAACATGCTCTCTGTCAGGCTCAATGTGGTCACTGATATGTAGGAAACAAGAGGTGATCATTCTGTGCTCACATCACATAAGATGGTGCAGATTCCCATATTTACGACTCACCAGAGAAGGTTTTATGACAGTTAAAGATTCTTTACACTGACAATATATTACTATACAGGTGTATTATGTTTAAAAATAGTAAATACAAAATAAATAACAAGTGTAGCTCCAGTACCAGAACAACAGATGGTAATTCACGATCTGTGCTTAATGATCACTTCCTCTAACGCACATCTGACCTCAGCAGTTTAAAAGGACAGAGCAGTACTTACACATTCACAGTGACCGCGGTCTCCTCCACCAGAGCGTCTGCTAAACTCTGCTGAAACTGCTCCTCGTTCTCCACCAGCTGGAAGGAAAAAACTCAAAGTCAGCACATAACTGGATGATAACACATGCATTATCACTACCGTGAATAAATAAGAAAAGAATACTTAATGCAAAGATGTATTTTAAAAACATGGCTTCATATGTGCATGTGGTGGAAGGTAACACAGTGGCCTAAATTTACTCAAGCATTTATATTTGCATACAGTTATTTTGACTTCATTTAACAGCATAAACCTTTATCAAATATAATGTTGAAATGTCACCCAAATTAGATGCCACGTTAAAATATAACTCATACATGAATCATTGCATTAATAGTGTAATGCGCTAAAGAAACCACATTTTAAATGTGTATTCTTCCATTCCTTCCACGTGTCACATACATACATGTACAGGTTCAAGTCGAGGTTCAGGTTATACACATTTTAAACATCTCTCAATTCAAATATACAGCTCCTCTTTAAATTACTCCGTACTAATAGGAAAGTGGTTCCCAACCATTTTATCATCCATCCATCCATCCATTTTCTACCGCTTATCCTGTATCTAGGGTCACGGGGGGGCTGGAGCCGATCCCAGCTGTCACCATTTCATCATTTGACCCTAAAATCAAAATGTGTAATCTTGCCTGACATGTTGCACATGAATTGAATTGTGTGCAGTACCACCAAACAGTGGTACCACCATTCTGACGTTGTTTAATTGTATTTTATTTTGAGTCCTGTCCTCAAACCACAGCTTAAAGGAACATAAATGCTTTGTTATGCTTTTGTTTTGAAATTCCTTCTAGATGCATTCATATGTAACGTAACAGCGTAACAACTAAAGTGATCAAGTAAAAGTAAAGATAGTGGAGTAAAAAGTACAATAGCTGACTCTAAAATGTAAAGTTTTTTTGTTTGTATTTTTGCTATCCTATTAGCTCATATTGACAGCAGCTTAAGCGGACTCAACGTCGTAATGTTACTCGCTGTTTCTGTCCCAGAAGCTGTCAGCGGTTAAAGCTAATACACGAACACAAACTCACCAAAATGTTCGCTGTGTTCAAACCAGGCAGCTTACTAAACGGCTTCAGCAGCGCCATCCCGGTGATAACGCGCTAACGAGGACCGCTTCCTAACTTTAGTAAATTAGTCCAGAATCGCTCATTTCAGCTCTTCAGCTTCTCTCCTCGCGCTTCTTTTCTAAACTACGTCTGACGTCATGAGGTTCGCCCCGCCCCCCAGCAGTTGACGTCGTGACATTTCCTCTGATTCGGGCAGTGGTTTTCTGCCACCTACAGGCTGCAGGGTGTTTCGCAGTTCACTACTCGAGTCCAGGTTGCACTTTCGGAGTGTAACTGCAGCTGGTCTCCCTATCCACGGGGACTTATCAGGACAAAATCTCAACGCAGCTATATTTAAGTACAATTTTGAGGTACTTGTACTTTATATATATTCTATGTAATATGTTTCAGGCTACACTTTTCAATTCACTGCATTTATTTTGATAAACCAGCTTTGCAGATTATTAATGCAAAATATAATCAATTAGTGCCTTATGATATATTTTTATAGATTAAGCCACCCCACAGTACATAAAGTAGTTTACCACACATTTTCCAGCTGCAACATTAGCGATGCTGGCACAAAAATTACAACTGTGTAATAACAATTATTTGGAGATGGGTCATTCTGGATAATGAGTAGTAATGAAGTACATTTTATTTTTGCAGGACTTTAATTACAAGAGAATTTCTACCCTGTGGCAACTTTAAAATTGTGTAAAAGATGCACGTTTGTCTTCCACTACTGCATGGATGTGATCAATGATAGGACCAAAATAGTCAAATTGAACCCCAAAAAACAGATTATTTTGTTAGACATGAATGAAGCCAAGAGTTAG
Source organism: Chelidonichthys spinosus (assembly GCA_029853015.1). Taxonomy (NCBI): domain Eukaryota; kingdom Metazoa; phylum Chordata; class Actinopteri; order Perciformes; family Triglidae; genus Chelidonichthys; species Chelidonichthys spinosus. The sequence continues at coordinate 10,093,570 of CM056824.1, forward strand.
GAAAAATCTGGCTACAGCCCATCTCTATACACATTAGAACCTGCTTAATTTGTCCACACTGGACGCATAAACAGATGGTGAAGTAGAAGAGAAATTTGTAGAAAACACATTTTAGTTGAATAGAAGCAGACAATTTTATTCATTTAATGGTGGCACAGCAAATTCCCCCAGTACATCCAGGTTGTATCACAGCAAACAGGACACAAGTCCCTGGGTGTTTAAGGGTCAGTATGTAAATATGCACATCGTCTATATGCATTAATTTGCCAGGAACTGAGTTGAAATATTTGGATAACTGTTTCAGGGGGACAAGTGAATTTATTTTCTTCTTTTTTTTAAATTTAAGTATGGGCTCATCCCTGCGTCCTGAATTTAAAGGCAGGCTCGGGGATGTGTATCGGATTTCCCAAATGAGATTGTTATGGCTTGAAGGCAGCAAATAAAACACAAACATCAGAAGTGCCTTCAGTCATTCACAGCTCATTTCAACATAACTGCGAGGGACTCCACATTAATGAGTCCACCCACGTAAATGAACCCACAGCTACTGAAACGGACTGATTCCTCCTAACAGAACAGGAAACATTGAACATCGACATTGAAGGTTCAACTAATGATAAAAAAAAACAGCACTTCGTGTGAGTAAAATCAGACAGACTCAAAGTAGGGCTGCCGTCTCATCACTCACTCCTCCATGTTGAAACAACTGTACATAAGATGGGCAAGAAGGCATCAAAAATGACTATACTGCTCCAGGTCACACTAGCCTCATTATTCAGTCTTATAAAAGTAGATTTTGCATGTTTCCTTGACCGCCACCACTGAAGTTGTTCCCTCATCCCCATGTTATGTTTCCACCATCCACCCCTGCTAATGTGTAACATGAACACACATACAAAGCCGACAAACACACATTCGCACCAGCACGCACTCATCTCTCCATGCTCCTTTTAGTAATTAATATATCCAATTCAAAGACTTTGGAGGCGTCCACTCCTGTTCATATCTCCCCGGATTCTCGCTCCTCGGAGCTGGAGCGTCGGTCTCGCTCGTACGACAGGGATCTCTCTCGTTCCCTGCCCCCGGCGGTTTCCGCGGAGGGGGACTTCCCCTTGTCCTGCCAGTCCCCGAACTCCGCCTTGTCCTCACGCCAACCCTCTCCTGCTGCCCCCTCTTTACCCCTCTCCTGGGATGGCGAGGGCTCTCTGTCACGAGGGTGAGATGATCCTTCTCTGGAGGACCTGAGAGGAAAAACAATCATCATGAAAATTACACTTCCAGCACAAGAGCGAGGACTTGACAACCTTGATTTGAGTTTGACATTTTGTTTTTGCAACAGGGTCGGAAAGTAAAGAGGGTTCTCAATATCTGGAAGCAAGTCAGACCTAGCAGGGTGAAAGTAAGATATCAGAGCATGAAAACTGGATATATTTTCAATACAACATATGCATCACAATGTCCTTAATATGTATAGATGTTTGAGTGATGGATAAAAGCCACACCTCTTCCTCTTGTGCCTGTGAGACTGGGAGCGTGAGCGGTGCCTCTCCTTGTGACGATGTTTCCTCTCTCTGTCCCGATCCCGATCTCCACCTTCTTCTCTGGAACGAGAGGAGCGGTGGCGTCTTGATCGATGAGAGGATGAAGTCGAAGTTCCTCCGTCCCTGGAAAAATAATTCGACTCATCAAGTTGCAGTGTAGACCCATGTCCAAATTCATCACTTCATCTGATCCTATTAGACATTTGTGTGAAATTGTCATATGATGCCGTTGCTGATGTTGAGGCATAAAAACAGTGAAAAAAAGAGGTAAACATTTGCAGATAAAGGATATAAACTGAAGCATACTGATATTTTTTATGTAGTAGTGGTGGTGATCTTAATTTCACGGGTAAGGTAAGTCAGAAATTTCTTTCAGGTCCCCCACTGACTATTTTAGGAAAGGAAACCCCAGTAACACTGCTGCCATGATTCAAATCGTATTATTCAACCTGAAGGGGTGTATTATTTTCAGATATGCATACGGCTCTGAACCGCAGCCTCATGACATCATTAACCTTATATTCACCGCTTTTACCATTTCAAGTGTGTTGTTACTACTTGTACACCATAGCCACCTCAACCTCTGAACTGCTTCCTGCTTCCTTCATCACCAGACTGCGTAGGACTGCTATTTTTGCTGTCAATGATTCATCAATAAGTTGTTTGATCTATACATTTTCATTAGATACTGAAAAATGTTGATCAGTGTTTCCCAAAGCCCAAGTGCCATCCTAAAAAATCATGTTTTTTCCACAACTCAAAACTAGTCAGTACATGTAGATGTACTAAATTACATACAACACTACATATTTTAGATGCTGGAGACAGGATTTTGTCTTTTTTTTCTGAAAAAAAAAAATTAAATATATATATATACTCAAACCCTTTAATTGATTATCAAAATAGTTACTGATTAAATAAACTGTAGATTACTTGTCCATTAATCATATCAGGGTTGGTTCTAAAGGGATATTTGCAAAAAACATCTAAAAATGTTCCAATATAAAACACTGCTGCATCACAGCTATCAAGTAAACTTGATATATAGTATTCAGTTGTACTGTGAATGCGTAGATATTGTGAAATTAGAAGCCACTCTGACCTGTATCGTTCTCCGCTTCTAGACCTCGACCTAAGGCAGAAACACAAATCAGACAGTTTACAGATGACACTCAACTGTCTCCTAGTAAGCAGTAGCAATGCACGTCACACCGTTTCTTACCTCCTACGCTCCCTCTCCCTTTCACGTTCCCTCTCCCATTCACGCTCCCGTTCACGCTCTCGCTCCCGCTCTCGTTCGCGCTCCCGTTCGCGTTCTCTCTCTCGTTCTCGTTCCCGCTCCAACTCCCACTCTCGCTCTCTTTCGTCGTCTCGTTCACGTTCCTCTCGTCTTCTAGTCCGCATTCTTTCTTGTTTCTCTACAACTGCTTTCTGGATAAAACAAAAATAGCACACAACTGAAACAACCCAACAGCCGATTCTGTTCCATGTTCAGCACATATTGGAAACATAAGTGAAATTACTAATTGAGGAATGATCATGCAACGTTAAGTAGCTGGGTGTGTTCGTTCCTGTGCACCCCTTACCCTGAGCTTTTCAAGCTTCTCCCGAATTTCAATGAAGCCGATGTGCAGTTTGCCCCCAAAGTGGTCAGCTAGACGACGATCGTTGTCGTGAAGACCCAAGTAAGCGGAGCACACCTCGCACACCCGCAGTTTTTGTTGCTGAAAGCTGGAGGCTGGCATCGAGTTTCTATACACATCCTGCAACAACAACAACAAGTGAAGAAATATATTAGTAATGTCAATAGCTAATCACACATCGTCATGGTCTGAAACCAATAATTCAAGGAAAGACATTTATCTATTCTAACATAATAAAGTAGTCACAACACAGCTGTTATTAACGTTCTGACCTCTGCTTCTTTCTTCAGACCTCGTGTCTTCTCCACCATTTCCAGCAGCTGCTGGGCTTCATCTACGTTCCCCTCGCCACCGAGCTGCTCTGCTCGGGCCAGCAGCTTCCCAATCTCCTCGTTCAGCTCATGGACGCGTTCAGCCTTTTCATCATAGGAGACACGCAGACAAAAATGTTTCTCTACACTGTACTTTCACACTTTTGGATTCATAGTAACCAGATGGTGCGAGTGTGCTTTCCCCCAGGAGATGAGTTTGACCTTGTTATAAAGAGCACAGCATTCATAAAGACCTGATGATAATCCCACTATTAACCGTGAGTTTGTCACCTTTGCAGCAACTTCAGCGCTGATCTCATCCTGCGTCTCGGCAAGTCTCTTCTTGGCTAGCTCTGTCCTGCGGTCACAGTCTGCTATGAAAGACTGAAGGTGTTCAGCAGCCTGCAGAAAAAAACATGAGATACATGGGTTTTTGTATGTGTAAACAAACAAAAATGTTATATACATGCATCTTCCAAAACTTTCTAAAACAACAAACTTTTGGGAAATGTTTGTCAACTCTTTGTAGAAATAGTAATTTGAGATGTATCGCTGGCGCTTAATATAAAGGCATTCTGCCACGCTCACCCTTCTCTCAATCGTTCTTTAAATTAGACTATGCAGTCAGTCACAACTCAACAGCAGCACTCAGACCTGATGTGTTTGGAAATGTGAGAAGCATACGTTTGTCTCACTTAGATATTTGACATGTCTTCACTTTAGACACCTTTGGTTAACGATATAAAGATGTGTGTGCTCAGTAACTGAGTAGAGTGGATTCTTAGAAAACAACTACTACTTTCTCAAAAGCCACAGCTAGTGGGGTTTTAGTGTGTGTGTGTGTGTGTGTGTGTGTGTGTGTGTGTGTGTTTACTACTCACATCAAGTTCAAAGAAATACTCTTGTTCTTTAGAGGCGATCTCGTAGTCTGCTCTGAGGGCCAGGTCATGGACTTTCATACACTCTCCCAGATCCATTCTCTGTCAGAAATCAGAAAGTGAAAGTTTGTATGATTTATCGATTCACTTCTTTGCACGCTAATTCACAAATGTTAAAATGTCACCCAGTCTTCAGAGCATTTCAAATGGCATCACATTAGAGACTGTAAATGTGATATCACAGTGGTGCATTTCTGTATGGTTGTGACATACAGGGATCCTTTTTGTATTCATTTTGTACTCCCTCATATTGAATTTCAAATAAAAACTGTTAATTTTGCTTTAATTAAAAGGTTGTTTGCATTCACATTTCATGAATGGTGTTGGAAACATGCCTTTTTAATTAACAGCCTCACAGTTTAGGGGACAGAAAGTAACTGGATACGTTTTAAAAGTTAACTTCAAATGTTTACAGGCAAAATCTGGCTGCAGCCTGTGACCCTGACATGTGAGGCTTTCCTAGTGGTGCTGTGTCAGGTCTGCATTGTAGCCTCTCCTCCCATCTCACTATCAAGGTATCCATTGTGTCATTTTGTGTTTAAGAGTAGGGCAAAAACCTATGACAGGAGCTGTCCTGACACTTTGTCACTTGAATGTACATGATATTATACTTTATATAAATACCATAAACGTGATACTTACGGTGCCAGACAGAATATCGTGAGGACATGAATCCAGGAGGTGACTTTTGCAGACTCGCTCATCAGTGAATTTGATTCTCTGCCGCATGCTATCTCCTTAAAACAGAAACCAAAGGACAGAAAGACATGTCGACTTGCCAGTCAGACCCAAACTTAAACATAACACAATACATCAAATCATTGAGGTGTCAAAATTGCCATGCATGAGTCACACATCCGTTACCTAACAAGTAACCCCCAATAGTTAACTACTGGGGTCGAGACTAATGAAATGACAACATCTGGTGGCGATAAAGGCAGCAACGGAGAATATCGCACACTGACCAAGATCAAACACAGCGCTAACATGTTATTCATGTTTTTTCCCCGTGGGTGACGTTTGCATGAACTTAACTTAGCGTGTCAAACACAACAGGTAGCTAGCCGGCAGGCTATCCTCATGTTAGCTAGCTTGGTTTGCAAAGCATGCCTCACTGACTGGCATATTGGTTAGCTATTCGGCTAATGCTAGCAATAACACAAACTCCTGTCCTGGTCCGACCAGTCACCGATCTCAACCATAGCCAGCCGGGCTCACCGTCTCTCCCCGTCCCCATGAGCTGGTCCAGCATCGCTCGCATCTGTGCCTGGGCCGACATGTTTACGAAGGTTTAGCTAACGTTTTGTGAGTCACTCCACGCCAGCAAGTCTTCACACATGCAGCCTCCTCGATTGCAGGCCTCGTCGGCTCCTTCGCCAACCGCGGACAACTTTTCCCACAAGCAGAAAAGCCCGGGTCCCGCCGAACCGGCGAGCAGGTGGTGTGTAACGGTGGTGCGAGTCTCTGTTTATCACAGCACTTTAACGAAAGCTAAATGTGACTTTGTAACGGTGGATGGCTTCGGGTCGGTTGAGCAACGTCTGTTTGAAAACTGGAGTCCCGTGGTCGTGTCGAGTTGAGAGAGCGGTGAGTGAATGTAGACGGGGGCGGTGGGTTAGCTAACTGAATCTGTACAAAAAGAAGTCACCGGTTCTTCTGTAACATAGTTTCTAATTGTATCTCTAGCCAGTCGGCTAGAAGTTGGCAAGTTTATTCAACGTCCTTTCTTCCGCCTTTTCCACTTCCCCTTCGTGCGCGTCGCCGCGAAGCGCGCTCGAGTCCCGCCGCCTCGAGGAAGTGCTGCAGTCAGCCGCGCGCTGCTCGGTTTGGTGACGTTACACAGCACTATCACAACGTTAGGAAATGCAATACGACACTTTACGTGACGAGCTGAAGCTATTAAGACTTTTTAAATGTTTAAGGACATTTTATTTGAACTCCATGAACTCACTCCGCCTCTGCCCTTTCTTTATTGTATTGTATGAATCCTTTGTTGTTAATAAAGTTCTTTAAAAATACACATTCTTTACAAATACATGTATTTAATGCGTTCCCATACTTATACATACATATAAAACAAATTAATTGTGCAGTATATTACATATCGACCTATTAGCATAATGTATATTTATTGCATTATTGAATTAGACATTGTTTTAAAAGTTTAATTGTGGATTATTTACATTATTTGAATGTTAAACCAAATTTGTATTTTCTGTAAATTTTATAATGAAGCTCACAATGCCATTTGAAACCCCTCTCCGCAACACCAAGAAGAAATACTGTATTATTGTATTCATGATTAACTTGTCACATTTAGATATAAATAGTTTAAACAAACTTGATTCAGCCTATAAAGTACAGTGTGTACGTTTTTAATTGTACCTTATTGATCTTATTTTGTTAAAACCCTATGTTCCTAGAAAACAATCTGTCAGCAAGAGGAGCTACAGCACTATCCATACTACAA